>CM035097.1:29510187-30710187 GCA_020205505.1 Panax japonicus | reverse complement strand
TTTCTGGTTCTTCACACTTAGCAGAAAACATTTAAATTAAGCAAGGATGAGCATTTGAGTGCCCAACAAGTAATAGCAATTATATATATAAGCTGAAAGAATTTAAATATTTTTTTTATACTATACTTCTACAACGATTCAACAGTTGTGAAGTAATCTGCACCAATGATAATAATATATCAATTATATACCAAATCTTTAAAACTATGTACTGACTATAAATAGGGTTTAGGTGACATGCTATGAACATTATTTTCAATTTTTTGAATAGGTTAAATAGAAATTCATCTGCAAACCGTCATAACTTACGGGCACGGGGGGTGATCAGCCCGTTATGCCCTGCATTGATCAGTACTACATGCAAGAACGAGGGTATCGTTCACTCTGTCCGCCTTGGGCGCATAAAAGTTTTGATGTTCATACTTGTCTGGGTTCCAAATCAAAGGTTTTATCTTGTTCAACAGTAATCTATAATTCAACATATATGTATACGGGTAATTGACAAAGGTATATCAACATGTGATTAAATACAATGATTATCCAAGTGGGGACACTTGTATAACCATTTATAGAAATTAACGAACAGAATATATATCTGAATTATCATATACTAACATGTTGATAATCAATGGGCGTATATAATATAAGGTTAATAATCTGTACAGTAATAATATAGTTTAGAAACATTCTTACTCATGCCCATTGCATAAAGAAAATACAAAGGTAAGATACTTGCCTGATGCGCTGCTTACAGTTCACAACTTAGTTTTATCATTTATATCATGACCTATCATTAATCAGATCATTCGTTCGATTAGAACAATATACTATAACACATTGTACTGCATTTCGTAGTCAGCACATAACCTAATCACATTATTACCCATGTTTAACAACCATTGAATCACAAATAATCACATATCTAATTAAATTATCTAAGTCCAGATTAATTTCTGAAATATGTCGGTGTACCGACAGCTTTATCGGGTAATTATCGAGTCTAAGACTCTATCCGATAATTTAGTATCAGTCATATTATTTTTAAATGAATTATAATAATTTTTAATCATTTATTATAATTTATCCTGAATCTTCAAACACCGGAATCATTATTAAATGATTTAAATATTACACAATTCAATTATCATTAATATTTAATTAATATTAAACTATTAATGAAATCATTTCCAAAATATTAAAGTTATTTACAATAACTTTAAATACTTTTAAAGTATTAATATTACCCTTAAATAATTTTTAAAACTTTAAAATCATTTTTGAATAATTACCATTAATATTTAAATATTAATATACTATTTTTCAAAATATTAAAAGTCATTAATCATTACTTAAACTATTTTTAATTCATTTATATCCTTTTTAAATGATTTTTTAAATTAATAAAACCATTTTTAAACTACTTATTATTAAATAAATTTAATATCATTACTAATAAAATAATAATTATTAATATTAAATTATTAATAAATTTATCCTTTAAATATTAAAAGTTATATTTTATAACTTAAAATATCTTTAAATACTTTCTTTTCATTTAAAATGATTATTATAATATCAAAATCATTTTTAAACTAAATTATTTAATATAATTATTAAATAACTTTAATATCATTAATAATAATTAATTAATGAAATTTACCTTTAAATATTAAAAGTTATATTTTATAACTTAAAATATTTTTAAATACCTTATTATTATTTAAAATGATTTTTAATATAATAAAATCATTTTTAATTAATTTATTTAATTCATTTAGTAAATAACTTAATATTCATTAATATTAATTTATTAATGAAATTTATCACAAAATATTAAAAGTCATTAAAAATAACTTAAAATATTTTCTTATATCATAATATAATTTTAAATGATTTTTCAAATATGAAAATCATTTTTAAATAATTTATTTTATATTATAATTAAATAAATTAAATACCTTTAATATTCTAAAAATATTAAATATTTATGAAATATATTTAAAATAATTAAAAACTAATTTTTGGAATTTAAAATGATTTTTAATAATTTATTTTGTATTTTTAACAATTAAAAACTAATTTTCTATAATTATTTAATAAAAATAATTAATTTTCAAAAATATCTGTTGCTAAAGGGCCCTATAGCGACGAAACTGTCGCTATATGTGTTCTTGAGCTGTTCTTGGCGAAACCCAGAACTCCATAGACAGTTTCGAGGTTCTTTGTTTGACCAAGATTAATTTAGTGTGTTGTGTTTCTGGGTCTGTTGTTTGTCAGATCATGTAGTACAAATACAAGACTACACGATTCAACAATAAACATCGTCATAACTTGCATAAACAACGAGATCTGAGCCCTTAAAGTGACTGTCAGAGCTGTTCTTCATTTCTAGGTTGCCCAGAAATGAAGAACATTACGACTGGCCTACTTTGGGCTTCCACAACTTGTAATCCTAGCAATGTTTTAGTGATTTAAAGGTTGCAGTGTGTAGCCAACATGTAAGGCTACAAATATATTACACAACATCAACAAAACATCAACAACATAACGAGATATTGTCTGGTCAAACGATGTCAGAAACCACGCTCATGAACTTTCTGCCTAGTTTGACCATCCCCCAATTCCAGTATGTTTGTGATATAAGCTATATAAAAGCATCAAGATGTAGTATAACTACTATACAATAACCTGAATACAATAAGAAACACAAATCAACCACAACTTGCAAAATTAGAGGCGACAAAAGTCTTGTCAGACCATTTCTGGGCAAGATCTGGGTTACCCAGATTTTGTCCAATCATGGTCGGCCAATGACTTTTGACTAACAATAACTTTCAATCTAGACCAGATCTAAGTCTTATTCTTGTTCCAGATCAAAGAATACATAACAGACTACAATATTCAACACTTAAAACACAAAAATCAAACACGTGCAGAGATCTACACGACCTGACATTCGTTGTCAGACACCAAAACAAAAATTTTCCAGATTTTGTAGATATTCAAATCCGAGCATCTAGATGTTATGGATCTAACATCTAGCAACCCAGATCATCCTTAGACACCTTATACAACATATTTAACACATCAAAAACAACATCTAACACATCATCAAAGTTCAGAATTCAAGCTAGGGTTTATACCTTTACTTTGATCAATCTTGATCTTAGGCTACTGATTTGTTGTTTGATTTTGTGGGGCTTGATTGTTGAACTGTAATACTAATATATTTCGTTGGTTTGAGTTAAGAGAAAAGGTTTGAGTGTTTGGAGAGAAATGAGCTTGCAATTGATTTTCTCTCTCTCAAATGCTATAAATACAAGGGCTATATACATGTAATGCTGATATAGAGACTGATTTGCTGGATTTTTAAGTCAAGTGAGTAGTTATATTAGGTCACCCACTCTTCCTATTTTCAAAACCTAGTTTGTTGCTTTAATAATGCAAAGGGGCAAAATGGTCATTTGTATTTTCCATTTAATGGCATTCTTGTCATTTGGCAAACCCTTAGGGTTTGACCCGTAGGGTTTAACCCTAAGGTTCAGCACAAATCAATTATAGGATTTCTAATTTAGGGTTTGCACAAAAATTAAATAAATTTTAGTTTCTAAAATTTGTAATTAGGGTTTTCTTAATTATGATTAATTTTCTAATTACTTTATACAGGAACATTAGGGTTTAAAATCACTAATTATAATTAACTTTGCTACTTTAGCAATTAGAGTTTAAAATTAGTAATTAGTTTTTTATAATTTCTAATTAAGGCTACTAATTTTAGAAATTAGGGTTTCTAGAAATTAATATCTCTAAATGTTAATTAGGGTTAACCTAATTAATCACGAAATCACATAACACAATTATATAATAATCTCGAACTCATGATTGAGTTTTCAAGTTAGGATTTTCTCATTTCAAAAATTAGGGTTTTCGAAATATTAATTAGGGTTTCTAATTTAGAATTTTATAATCAGGGTTTTCTAAAGATTAGGGTTTCTAGATTTTTAATTAGGGTTTACCTAATTAATCCACAATATAAATTATATAACACAGTTATATAACAATCTTGTACTCTAAATTGGATCTTAAATTAGGGTTTAACATTATTACTAGGGTTTGGTCATAATACACCGTAATTGATCAACCATTATTAATACGGACATACAGTAAATATTCATAGCACTGAAAAATCAAAATATAATTAGTATTATATTATTATTCTCATATCTTGACAATAATCCAAAATTAGGGTTTGGATTCCATATCTGAATTATTCTTCATATTTAACCTTAATAATTAAAAAAAAAATAATTAACTTAATAATCTGTACAAAAATTCATATAAAAAATAATTATTATAATTATTCTAAAAATCACTTCATATATTATTTAAATAATATATGATTATATTTTTATGAAAAATAGTTAATAAAAACATTTTTGTAAGACCCCAAAAATTTTTAAATAAAAAAGAATTTCCTTTATTTATTTTTTTTGAAATAGTAAGGGTGAATTTGATTAATGTGGTTAGTTATGGGTAAAATGCGCAAATATTTTAAATAAGCAGGTGGTTATAAAATATTCATTGTTGTCGGGGAATATTCGTTTGGTCGTGGAATATTCTTGCTGTCGGGGAATATTCGTACGACGGCGCAGTCTTTTGTGAGCCCCATAACAGAAAGCGATTGGATGATTCAAAGGTTGGCGTGAAAATTTAATATATATATATATATTATTAATTTATTAAATTTTCTACTTTGGTGTTCTAAGCATTTTCCTATAAATAGGGTGCTTAGGTTAGAATTGAAAATCACACCAGAAACTGAAGTTTTCTCTCTCTATATTATCGAGCGTATTCTTGTGAGTATTTTGAGTATACTTTGAGTATTGCTATACGGTGCAAGTTCAAATCATAGCCTATATCCGGTGTTTCAACTAGAAGTACTGTCTTTCGAGGTAAGGGATGTTATTTTCTTCTCAAATGATATTATTTCTTCAATATCATTATGCTGAAATGTTGGTTGAAAACTTTTATCAAATTTGGAACTTTTTCATGTCGGGGTTACTATTCACGAGTTACTATTCATGAGTTACTATTCACGAGTTACTATTCATGAGTACTATTCACGAAGTGTGAAGATGTTTTTTGTGAAATTTCTATCTTTTGGTGCCGGAGTTACTATTCACGTACACGACACTATTCACGTATACGGCACTATTCACGAATACGACACTATTCGCCAAAAAATGAAATTTCTTCTTTTTGTCCAAAATATCTATTCTGGATACTAGCTTTGATTGTATCCATGTTTTGATCATTCTTGAATTTTACTTCAGTGTGATTATTTATAAAGTATTTTTGAACTCGGATTGTTTAAAGAACGAATCCTTAATACTTGTTATTTTGTTTCACTGGATTCGTTTCCTTTAAAATATTTTCATCATCCTCAGTCCTAAATGATGGTGTTACTGAATATCTTTGGCCTGTAGTGCAAAGATGAATGATTTCTTGATGAATATCTTTGGTCCGTAGTGCAAAGTTGAACAGGTGTTTAGATGAACATGACCAACTGATGAATATCTTTGGTCTGTAGTGCAAAGATGAATATTTGATTTGATTTGAGATATATATTGATTGATGTTACAGGGATAAAATATTGATGATGGACTTTTAAATTCATAGATGTTAGTAGATTTCATTCTCTACTTAACTCCTCTAATGAATTATTGTTTCTGCTGCAGTTATTGATCTAAAACTTGTTGTCTATTGTATTCTATCAGATTTTTCCCTGTTGAAGACTAAGGATAATTTGTTGTACATTATCTTAGTCATAATATTCTTTACTGGGCTAGTTGAGCTCACCCTTTTTCTTGTTGTTCTATTTTTCTTCTCAGGAGACGAGAATGTAGCGAGTACGAGTCGGGGGATGTAATGATGATTCTAGAGAGAGTTGTTTAGTAGTCCTCACCATTTTTGTAAAATAATGAATCAATAATTATGATGGGGATTTATTTGTATGTGGATATTATCTAGATGGCAATATCTGTATTTAAACTCACAGTTTGTATGTTGTAATGTAATAATAAAGTTGTAGTTATTTCTGTACCATGTAATTGATGACTCAGAATGGGTTGGATGGAATGGACCTATTTTGGGGGCGTCGCAGTTGGTATCAGAGCTTAGGGATATGATCTCTGGCGGAGATCGGGGAATAGAACTAGGAGGGGAGAGACGAGTAAATCCTTCGCTAGTGTGTCCTACCTAAGCTTATTTGTTGGTCGGTCATAATATAGGGGTATTATGTGATTTTTTAATTTGTTTATTTAACCCTTGTTTTATGGCAGTATTTGAGAATGTCGACTGAGAATATTAACAGTGGAGTAAATGAGACCGTGGAGACGCATGTACTCACCAACGAGGAGAATGTGCAACATGCTGACAATGTTCCTCCTGTGAACAACGCCACTGAGTAGATGATGAACGACGGGATGTTTAGAAGCTTTTTGCAGTTCATGCAAAATCAAACGAGGGAGACACGTGCACAAATTACATGTGGAAATGATAACAACACACGGTTTGTCACGACCAAGCAGTTCAAAGAGTTGGGACCACCAAAATTCTGGGGAAAGCCAGATCCGATCATGGCAGAAAGGTGGGTCAAACAAATTACCAAGATATTCGATGTCTTGGGATGCACGGAGGAACAGAAGGTTCCATTCGCCACCTTTATGTTCCGTGGTGAGGCAGATTACTGGTGGGAATCTGTGAAGCGTACCCATCCAGCTGCACTCAGCATGTCTTGGGAAACGTTTCAGAAAATTTTCAATAAAAAATACTTTCCTGAAATTATTCGCAATATGAAGGAGGTAGAGTTTATTAGACTAGAACAGAACAACATGACGGTATCCCAGTACGAGGCAAAGTTCGCAGAGTTATCCAGGTTTTCACCTTATTTGGTGGAGAATGAGGAACGTATGACGCGGATGTTTTTGAGAGGTTTGAAACCTGACATACGCCAGTATCTCATTTCTAATAAATTTTCTCTCTATTCAGATGTTGTCAACAGGGCTCAATTGTTAGAGCGAGATAACGAGTACGTTCAACCGAGGGACCATAATCAGGATCATACTGGTGACAGCAGTCATCAGAACAACGATAACCTGCGAAAAAAGAAGAATACGGGCAAAGGTGGTAACCACTCTAGTGGTAATCACGACCAGGAAAATAGAAGAAGCGAGTCAGGAGGAGATTTTAAAAAGAGGAGATTCAACAACGACCATGTGAAGACGTCAGCACCAGCATCAACTGGTTCCAAGGGAGGAGAAAGACCACCAGTCCTATGTTACAAATGCGGGAAAGAGGGACATATCAGCCCAAACTGCCCACAACAGTTCAAGGTATGCTATAATTGTGGAAAGGAAGGACATATCGCTCGAGATTGTACGGTAGCAAAACCAATTCCAGCGGGGACGGGGATTCAAAAGGCTGTCCCAGAAAAGTCAAAGTCAACGGTTCCTGGAAGAGCGTTTGTCGTGACCGGTCAAAATGCGAGGAACCCGAATGAAGTTAGCACGGGTTAGTTAATTATAAATTCTTACGAAGTTTATACCTTACTAGATACCGGTTCTACCCATTCTTTTATCTCTCTTGCTTGCATTCAACATTTGAACTTGACTCCGGAGAAATTAAACTTTGACCTATCTATGGAGACTCCGTTAGGAGAAACTTTCATTACATTCGTTGTTTAGAAATCTTGTTTGATTCAAGTTGTCACCATCACATTACCTATTTATCTTATCTCTTTAAAGATATTTACTTTTGATGTGATTTTAAGGTTAACTACTCATCATGCCGAAATTGATTGCTTTCGTAAGGTTGTTAGTTTTCATATTCCTAAGAAACCTGTTATTTGAATTCAAGCAACCAAACCATTGAAGTCAAACTCTTTCATATTAAATTATAAATCCATTTGTTTATTGAAAAACGAATGTCAAGCTTTCTTAGTCATGTTATGGACTTGAACAAAAATATGTCAGATTTGAATGATATTTCTGTTGTTAGTAAATTTCCTGAAGAATTTCTTGGCTTACTCCCAAAGTGTGATATTAAATTTTGTATCGACTTTGAACCAGGTACAAAACCCATTTCTAAAATCTCATGGCTCCTATTAAACTTCAGGAGTTAAAAACCCAACTGTAGAAGTTGATACCCGAGCCTTTATCTGGTGACTTCCTTTGTGGAATACATAGAAGCCAGACTCTCCGTAGTGGACGCCATATTCGTACGGTAGTAAACTGATAGATTTTATTGTGACGTGCTATCCAAGATTGGGATATGAGTCACAGTTGAGAGCAACCTAAGTCAGTAATCGAAATACGTAGATTTCTAGGCTTAGTTGGTTATTATCGGAGATTCGTTGAAGGATATTCTTGAATCGTTATTCCATTAACGTAGCTGACTCGTAGAGATACAAAATTCGAATGGAGCAAGAAATGTGGGAAGAGCTTCGAAGAACTCAAGAGGAGACGCATTTCAGCACATGTTCTGATCATGACATCCTGGAAAAGCGAATGTGATAGCTGACGTGTTGAGTAGAAGATCATATACAAGTACGAGTACGATATTGTCAAAGACTCATTTCGTATAATTTACAAATAATAGAGACGGAGATGAAAACTCTAGGTACCCACGTGATGATATACGAGTATAATCGACTTTAATCGATAAATTTAAAGCTGTTCAAGCTACACACTGGAGCTGATGAATTTGAAGAAGGAGGTACAAGAAGTTATTATTTCAAAAGCGAGAATTGGCGATGTGAGCAAAGCTCAAACCTTCGATTTATTAGTCCATTTGAAATCCTCGATCGAATAGGAACTGTGGCCTATAGACTCGTTTTATCGCCAAGTATGTCGCGTGTTTATAACGTTTATTTTATGTACCGATGTGGACGACTCGAACCATGTTATTGAGTTAGAATCGGACGAAATAGCCGAAGAATTAACGTACGAGGAGGTACCTGTCAAGATGTTGGATGGGAAGGAGCATGTCCTACGCACGAAGGTCATACCACAAGTTAAAGTTTTGTGGAGGAATCATGCTATAGAGGAAATGACCTTGGAGTTGGAAACGGAAATGAAAGCGAGGTATCTTTACCTTTTCGAAACACCAGTTACGTACGTCAATTTCGAGGACGAAATTTCATAAGGAGGGGAGGTTATAAGACCCCAAAAATTTTTAAATAAAAAGGAATTTCCTTTATTTATTTTTTTTGAAATAGTAAGGGTGAATTTGATTAATGTGGTTAGTTATGGGTAAAATGCGCAAATAATTTAAATAAGCAGGTGGTTATAAAATATTCATTGTTGTCGGGGAATATTCGTTTGGTCGTGGAATATTCTTGCTGTCGGGGAATATTCGTATTTCGGCGCAGTCTTTTGTGGGCCCCATAACGGAAAGCGATTGGATGATTCAAAGGTTGGCCTGAAAATTTAATATATATTATTAATTTATTAAATTTTCTACTTTGGTGTTCTAAGCATTTTTCTATAAATAGGGTGCTTAGGTTAGAATTGAAAATCACACCAGAAACTGAAGTTTTCTCTCTCTATATTATCGAGCGTATTCTTGTGAGTATTTTGAGTATTGCTATACGGTGCAAGTTCAAATCATAGCCTATATCCGGTGTTTTAACTAGAAGTACTGTCTTTCGAGGTAAGTGATGTTATTTTCTTCTCAAATGATATTATTTCTTCAATATCACTATGTTGAAATGTTGGTTGGAATTTTTTATCAAATTTAGAACTTTTTCATGTCGGGGTTACTATTCATGAGTTACTATTCATGAGTTATTATTCACGAGTTACTATTCATGAGTTACTATTCACGAGTACTATTCACGAAGTGTGAAGATGTTTTTTTTTGAAATTTCTATCTTTTGGTGTCGGAGTTACTATTCACATATACGACACTATTCACGTATACGGCACTATTCACGAATACGACACTATTCGCCAAAAAATGAAATTTCTTCTTTTTGTCCAAAATATCTATTCTGGATACTAGCTTTGATTGTATCCATGTTTTGATCATTCTTGAATTTTACTTCAGTATGATTATTTATAAAGTATTTTTGAACTCGGATTGTTTAAAGAACGAATCCTTAATACTTGTTATTTTGTTTCACTGGATTCGTTTCCTTTAAAATATTTTTCATCATCCTCAGTCCTAAATGATGATGTTACTGAATATCTTTGGCCTGTAGTGCAAAGATGAATGATTTCTTGATGAATATCTTTGGTCCGTAGTGCAAAGTTGAACAGGTGTTTAGATGAACATGACCAACTGATGAATATCTTTGGTCTGTAGTGCAAAGATGAATATTTGATTTGATTTGAGATATATATTGATTGATGTTACAGGGATAAAATATTGATGATGGACTTTTAAATTCATAGATGTTAGTAGATTTCATTCTCTACTTAACTCCTCTAATGAATTATTGTTTCTGCTGCAGTTATTGATCTAAAACTTGTTGTCTATTGTATTCTATCAGATTTTTCCCTGTTGAAGACTAAGGATAATTTGTTGTACATTATCTTAGTCATAATATTCTTTACTGGGCTAGTTGAGCTCACCCTTTTTCTTGTTGTTCTATTTTTCTTCTCAGGAGACGAGAATGTAGCGAGTACGAGTCGGGGGATGTAATGATGATTCTAGAGAGAGTTGTTTAGTAGTCCTCACCATTTTTGTAAAATAATGAATCAATAATTATGATGGGGATTTATTTGTATGTGGATATTATCTAGATGGCAATATCTGTATTTAAACTCACAGTTTGTATGTTGTAATGTAATAATAAAGTTGTAGTTATTTCTGTACCATGTAATTGATGACTCAGAATGGGTTGGATGGAATGGACCTATTTTGGGGGCATCACAATTTCTATCTTAAAATTAATTATTATAAGAATATACTTTATAATAATCAATAATTCTAAAATAAATTTATTTGTAAATATTTATGTAATAAATATATTTTTATTTATCACATAAATACATATACACATTATCTTGTACAAATCCTCATCTTAAAAAATAAATTATACGCAAAATTTCTTATTTATTTATATAGAAAATATCAGGTTGTTACAGAATAGATCCGTTTAATTTCAAATATTTTCTCGTTTATTTTGTATTGCTAATGATTTAGCATATGAAAAACATAAGAATCTTTTCAAGCATATCAGAATAAGTAAAAGATCCCTTCATTGATATATTAATAATCATACATACATTGTTCTTAGAGTTATTTAAGTTGTAAGCAGTTAATACACACATAGTAGTTATATCAGTTAAGTACAGAATATAAATGACATAAAGTAAAAGACACAAAGGATTTTAAGTGGTTTAGAGACTCAAGCTCCTAATCCACTCTTCCGCTTTCAACTAGCAGGATTTCCACTAAAGAAGGGCAGCACCCTGAACCACTAAGATTCCTTCAAGGTCAGCAGCCTTGGAACTTCAGTTCACTAAGAACTCTTCAAGGACATCAACCTTGGAACTTATCTAGATCCCTAGGAACTATTCAAGCCCAGCAAGCTTGGAACTTTATTTAGTCCCTCCGGACAAGGAACCCTCAGGCCTTGGATTCTTCTTGTTGTTGTTGGTGCTGAGCTGCTAAGATGTCTTTAAGCTTGAGCATATTTTGTACTTAGCAGCTTGGCGTAGTCCTCTTGGCATTCTGCTTTGAGTCTAGACTACTTCTTCTTTGGTATAGCTGATCTTCATTCTGTTCTGATCATCTTCCTACGATGTCAACTATGAACCATCATTATTCCCTGAACCCTTCTAGACTGGTTGGCAGACATGGTTCTGTACTTGTTCTTGTTCAGCTTTAGGTTCATGATGATTCGTAGAGTCGCTCTCTAGTTCTTTTTTTTTTGTTTAGCCATTCTTCTGAATGCTATCTTCTTGTCCTCTTCGCCTCTCAGCTTAGCTTCCATCTTCAGTGACATTCTTAGCTTTTTTTGAGTGAAGTTTTAGTCTGTTCAAGTCCTTTTTCTCAGGCTGCTTCACTTCCACCATCGTAGTCTCATTGTCACCAAGACTTGTTCATGTAAAGCTATGGTGGAACTCGTAGAGTTAACAATATATCATTCCAACAACTCAACGATTCTGCAATGTAGCAATCATCAGCAACTCTTGATCGTTGAAGCTTTGGTATATTTATACTCCTTCCCAATCTTCCCGTTGGTATATAGTCATTGAAAGCTATTTGAATTTCTTCTCAGATCTCGAGTTATTTGGTGTAGACTGCAGATATGACATGACATGACTTTTTGACACTGCAGTCTACTGTTTCACCTACCCTATCAGAGATGTCACTTTGATACCTCGGGTAGGTAGTTGAATTTATTTTCTCCTTCTGATTTCTCGATCAGAGGTTGTCCTTTTGCATCGATGCTCTCAATAAGCTCTGTTCGAATATCAATCTTTAGATTGAACCATTGCCAATGCTTTAATCTTCAGATGACCGAACTTTACGATTCTGATGCATATCTTATTGGACCTGATCGTAGTGTCTTGTTGAATGTTTGCTCCTTGACAGGTAGAGACAACACTACGATCCTGAAGAGTATTGATTGGATCTTTAATGTACAACACCTCTTCCTTCTTTTATGCAGTGCTTCAACACTTCTATTTGCTTCGACTGCTCTCAGATACTGATGGCTTGACTCCTTGTTTTGGCCCCTTATGAAGAGCAAGACACTTCATATTTATGGCCTGTCCAGCTCACTTTCTCCTTGTGATCTCTCATTCACTTATCATCAATGGACTGACCCAATGCTTAATCACTTTAGCCTTATTCTTCATAGGCTGACTAGTATCTTTGTGTACACTTCATCAGTTCCTTCTTTATTTGGCAAACACTACGATCCTGGTTAATCCCAAGATTGTTGTCTTCTGTTCTCTTGACAACATTTGTACTTGCTGACTTTCCTTAGTCAGTTACTTTGATTGAAGTCTTCTTCTGATCAACTTGTGGAAGACTTCAACTTGACTGGCTTCACAACTCTATCTGAATATTAAATGAGTTGGTGCTTAGATCTTCTGTTGGCTTGCATGCCATTTGTTGAGTGCTCTCTGGTTTCCTTCAGGTTTGATGCAACTTTGCAGCTTAAACCAGAGGCTTCTTTCTTTGGATATTCTGGGAGTGCTCATTTATTAAGAATCATGTTTGCTCTACGATTCTGCCATGTCATTGTGAGAATATCTGTTGAGGCCTTAGTTCTGTACTCTACGATTCAGTTTTGGCTGTGTAGACACTACGACTCCTAGATTACATCTTGACACTCTACGATTTCTATTGTTATTCTTGTTGTCTTCATCTGATCTTGCTGGACTACGATCTTTGCCTCTGATATGATCAGTAGACTCTACGACTCTGAGTGTAGTCTACGATTCTTGACTTTGCTTCGGCAGATGCTCGGTTGGCTCGTAGACAGACTGTCTCTATGATTCTGAACATGACTTTCTCAGGAGACTACGGCTCCGAGTAAGTTCTTCTCGACACACTACGATCTTTCCTTGTCTCTCCTGGTAGTCTACGAACTCCGAGATCTACTATCTTGTAGACTACGTTTTTGCCTTGATAGCTCTCGAGTTTTCCTTGACTTTTCTGGAAGACTACAATTTCTGGTGCAGTGCTCGACGATCAGACAAGCCTATCTATTACATTATAAGATCAACCTAACAAGATTGATCTTTCTATATTTATAGTCCTTGTACATCATTTCTTTTTAAGGACTTTACAAAGCTGTTTTGCTTATGTAGGATCAACCTAACACATTTGATCAATTCATTCTAAGTCCTTGTACATATGTTCCTATTATCTATCAAAGGAATTTACAACTTTTCTTAATGCAAGCATACTTTCATATTCATTCATATATATCATAATCAAATCATATATAAACAGGAATATCATTCACATGCATATTCCTGACATTCTCCCCTTATTTGATTATGACAAAAATAATAAGTGCATATGCATGTTATGAATGAATCTTATATACAGTGAGCAACTTTGTTTCTAAAATAGATAATCATGAATGTCATTTCATACCTAACTAGTTAGAAATGTACCTCTTTGGCTCCATGTGTGTTTCCAGGATGTCTGTTAATCAACTATTCATTTGTTTGATCTCTTTGCTCCTGCTCCCCTTGAGATGGTAACTTCATTTCTTTTCTCCGCTCCCCCTCAGATTCTTTCTCTTCTTCTTTTTTTGGCTCCCCCTCAAACTCTGCATACATAAGTTCATCATCCTTTGGCTCCCCCTCAGATTATGACTCAGTTTCTACTTCAGCTATCTTCTTCTTTGTTTTCTTCTTAGCCTTCTTATCTTTTTTGCTTCTTTTCTCCTTGCTCCTCCTTGATTGCTTCTTCTTATGTCTCTCCCCCCCCCCTTTTGTCATTAATCACTTGTGAAAGTTGCTCCATGTTGGACATTAGTTGCTCCATCAAGTAAGATAAGTTACCAACCTCAATCTTGAGTTCTTGTTGGCTCAGCTCAAGTTACAGGGAGAAAGACTGATTCAGATTGTCAATCTTGTCGGAGAGGGCTTGGACTTGCTCTTCATTAGCCTTCTTTGCTCGTAGAGCTTCTACCTTCTGATCATTCATAGCCTTCAGATAGATTTGATCTCTCTCTTTGATTTTGAGAGATATATGAGAAATAGTGGCTTGAAGTCTATTTTGAACTGCATTTCCTACTACTTCGGTCAACATCTTGTCCTCTTCAATGATGACAAACATCTTCTTGACCAAATCATCAGAAATCTTTAGTAACTCCTGCTCCGTATGAGTTTGGTCATGTTGTTGGGTAGCTTCTAGTTGAGCACCAGATTGAACTCTATAATTTTCATTCTTAGACATATTTGCAAAAGCAGTGAGAATCTGAAAAATTGTTGAGTGCCAATATTTGTTGGAGGATGAGTGCATGTTAGACAACTGTGCTTGAGCAGCGGGAAACTTCTCAAAATGAATTTGATCATCTTCAGTGGTAGAGTGAAGGGACTCTACGATCATCCGCTTGGGCATAATCATTCTGCCATCAGAACCCACTCTACAGTCATAGGGAATGTAGTGGTTGCCAGCATGTCGGTAGACTTTGTAGTGAGGCTGGTCTTTGATCATCATGGTTCCAAATCTCTTCACCCTTGGGAAGTTTTGTGACACCAACTCCAAGCTTGGAAACTGAGAGTAACACCAACTGAAGTAACTTCCATCCTTTTCAGTATATGCTTTTAACCAGGGAATCCATGGGAAGAACCATCTCATCAAAGGATCATCAGGATTGTAGAGGATAGTGGTGCAGTCTAACTCCATGTTGTTCCAATTTTTAAACACATCATATGCAGTCATCCTTACAACCTTAAGTTATTCATTTACATATCTTACCCATCTTTTTGCTGGTAGTTTTGTTGGTTCATTAAAAACTTCCACCGCTATTCTTCTGCTGATTCTTGTTGGAGAGAGAAAACGATAGTCAACTGGTTCCTCTGATTCTTGATTTGCCGACTAGAATCTTTCTCCATTTCTTCACTTTCTAAGCTTTAATCATGTTGACTTCTTTCATCAGATTCATCAACGAATTCTTCTTGCTGATTTTCATCACTAGTCCCATAATCAGCATTTTTTGCATTTGATTCAGATTTATCATCCCTTACTTCAATGATTACAGTAGAGTGTTCACCTTGCTTCTTTGGGAAAAATTTAGCAAGTAGTCTGTAGCTCTTTCTTCTCCTTGGAGGTTCAGCTATAGGAGATGTGACGCCCCCAAATTCGGGTATCTTCCAACCCGACAGATGGTGCTCCACTGTACTAACATCCATACAATCATTCTATTGAAAGTAAAACAAAATGAAGGTAATTACTATATTCTTATTACAATCAAAGTATTATCCTTCCCAGGTTCATAAACCGGTTACATCGTTCATTGTCCATAATGTATAATACATACAAACTTACTAAACTATTACACAATGCCTAAGCATCCATCTTAGCTTTGCCTTTCTCTCTCTTGGCATTCACAGTACGTTTATCTTTAACTGTAGTTATATAATTCACGCAAGAAGTGTGCATGACAGCTCATCAAGTTTAATCAAGGATAACATGAATACCACATTCATGAATTATATAACAATTCCAACATAACGGAATAATAGTTTTGAAGTATTATGAATCAATAATACTCTAACAGTTCATAACATCAATTCCCCAAAGTATAGAATAGATTAGGAATTCTGAACCGATCAATAGACCATGAACAGTAAATTTCAGTTTTCATACTTGAAAAGGAGTCCACATCACTAAGGCCGTTCATCCGTATAACTTACGAGCACTTCTAGGTGATCAACCTATAGTACTCTATGTTGATTAACACTCATTCATTAAACGTATTTACGTTTAATATTTTTGGAAAACTCGCGTTGTAATACCCGAAAATAATAATAATAATAATAATAATAATATTAAATAATAAAATCACCTTGTTTTAAAACATATTTTTGGATGTCATTTATTTTGGGTCAAAATAATCATTTAATTTTTTTGTGGGCTAATGTAATAATAAGTGAGGGGTAAATTAAATAGGTAAAATTGGGCTTTAAATTAAGTGGGTCAAATTAATAATTGTGTAATTTTAAAAATCCTATTAAAATTTGGAGAGTTAATAAATATATTAATTAATAAAATCTATTTTTTTTTAATGAATAAATAATTAAACCTAATTCACTTAAACAATACGCCTAATACGAGTTAAGGGAAAAGAAGAGAGAAGCGGCGGTATAGCAGCACAAAGAAGAGGCGAAGAAATATCAGGAGGCTTATATTTCAGTACTAAACTTTTCGGTGAGTAATTAATTTAATGTTGCAGCATCTTACTGAGTGAGGCATAATAGGTATATGAGATTGATGGCCAAAATTTTATATTAATAAAACGAAACTGCTGAATCTTGGTGTTAGATGTGTGATAGATATATATATATATATATATATATATATACATATATATATATAAAACGTTGGCTGCAAGCTTACAGACCATGATTTCATTTTTATATATATATATATATATATATATATATATATATATATATTACGCTAATAAATATTTGGCCTTGAAATTTATAAACGGAATTAGCAAATCAATTGAAGTTATGTATATTAATCTGAATTAATTAATTTTGCCGAGATAGTTATAAAAAATTTAATAATAAAATTAATAGTATTATGTTATTAACGATTGGATTGTAATAAAATCTTATTAAATTATTTAGATTGAACGGTGAGAGTTTAAACGAGTTTTTGGAATATACTTTGGGTATTACATTGCTTAATCCAGGTACGGATTCCGTACTCTTTCAGCAAGACTCTTTTGTTTTTAATTCGTTCGTTTCGTTATTCGTTTCGAAATTTAGTATTGTCTCTCATAATTATTCCTTGTCAATTTATTGTGATAAATTTATTTTGGCGTTGTATTAGAACTCACATTGTACTCTTTAGACTAGTGTGTCATGTCTAAATTTTATTTTTATATTTATAGTGATGTACATGTTAGTATATTTTAGAGACTTGTGTTGACGATTCGTTCGATTTAACATGTACATGTTAGAACCCCTTTGTGTTGATATTTTGTCGCATGTGTTGTGACATTATATTTGTTAGAATACCGTTGGGTATACCTGAGCTATAACCACCTGTGGGGGTACCACAGGCATGTCCTCTTGGCACCGAGGCATGACACCTTCCGTGGCGGTGTGATCCATCCACGGCGTCTCCGTTTTGTGCTCCGGTGGGAGTTGGCCATTTGGTGTTTTGTTGTGGGAGGCGTATGGGTCGACCCTAGTTTTCTGTTCTGTTCTGTTCTGCGGATTGGTGATGTTTGTGCCAAACACACCTTCCGATTTTGCACGCATCTGGATTGCGCAGTCCGATGTGTGATTGCCTGTGTGGCATTATTTTGATTGCCTGTGTGGCATTATTTGACTTGCCTGTGTGGCAAGGTATATTACTATATTCTGAGCTCGGTATGAAATAACACCCAGCCATTTGATTCAGCCTATCATTTCATTGTGTTAGTTTTATTCGTTTCGTTTCAGTTCGCTTCATTTCATTTCATTTAATTGTGTTAGTTATTCCGTTACATTATTCTTGTATTCTATATCCGTACTGGGCATTTGGCTCATGCTGTGTTTTCTTCCGGCAGGTAATCAGGGGGATCAAGGGCAAGTGTGATGAGAGCTCAATTCATTTCAATGATTTAGAAATATTATGTTTAGACTTGATGAGTCAGTTACTTGGAATTGTAATAATTATTTAGACTGTAGTTTGAGCCAGTGTGGCATTTATTATGGTTTGTCTTATGATATTGAATTATTATGAGATTACTCTTTTGTGGTTTAGAACCTTGTGATTTTCCTTAGTTCTGTTGTGTTTTGAGTAACCTCTCTTTCTATTTTGGAAAGGGGGTGTTACAGAGTTGGTATCAGAGCAGGGGTTCTTTCTTGTAGAAAACCTATTTAGGTTTGACCTGTGAGTTATGGGTAGACTTCTGGGTTAGATTTTTGTTCTGATTGATTTTCTGTTCAGCTATCATATCAGCCATATTCGAACTTGTCTCTAATCTGCTTTGTTTATATTCGTGATCTCTTTCTTAGATGGCTCGAAGATCAGCTAGAGTTGCTGGGAGGCGAGGTAACAACAGGGGAAGAGGTGAAGGTCGGTCCAATGAGCAACCTAATGATCAGATTAATGCTCAGTTGGCTACCTTGGTGAATCAGGCGTTACCTCAGTTAGTGGCGCAGGTTGTACATGCAATGCAGCAGCCTCCACCAGAAATTCCTGAACAAGAGAACCCGAGAAATAATGGTCCACAAACAAACGACGAGGAAGGAAATGTGGATGGCCTTGATCAGCAGGTGGTTCCAATGTATGTGTGGTTGGAGAGGTTTCAGAAGCAGAAACCACAGTCATTTAGTTCAGCTCCAACTCCAATTGATGCAGAGAATTGGATTGCTCACCTAGAGAAAATATTTGATGTGTTGGGGTGCTCGGATAATCAGAGAGTATTACTTGCTGCCTACAAGCTGGAAGGGGATGCACAGAGGTGGTGGAAAGCACTGAAGACAACCAAGGGTGATGGGTACGTGGAGACACTTCATTGGGCAGAGTTTTGTGAGGTCTTTTATCAGCAGTACTTTCCAGCTGCTGATAAAGAGGCCTATGCTAGAGAGTATCTATCCATTCGGCAGAAGGATGATGAGTCCATTACCGATTTCATGACCAGGTTCACCAGGTTGGCAGGTTTTGCGGGAACGTCTGCAGGGACTGCAGTAGAACAGGCGGAAAAGTTTAAGTGGCGGATTCATTATAGGTATCGCCAACATCTCATTAACACCAAGTTTACGGATGTATCAGCGGTGTCTAATGCGGCCAAGAACATTGAGATGGAGCGGCAGGACTTTCGGACTTCCAAACCGGAAGGGAGTCGAAAGAGGGACAGAGATGACCAGCAGGGTCAAACTTCAGTCCAGCATGGAAGAAATCAGAGTGGTCAGTTGAACAGGAATCGTAGTGGCCAGCAGGGGCAGTGGCGTGGCCAGAATCAGAACAGGGGTTATCAGCAGATGCCTCAGCAAGGGCAAAATCGTCAGCTTCAGCTACCTTGGTATGGACAGAATCGTCAGCAGGGGAATAATCCTCCGCAGGGACAAAATCAGGGTCGTTATCCGGGACCAGCTGGTGGGGGTAACCCGAATCTTATTCCGATAGCTCCTTGTGCTATTTGTGGGGCCATTCATCCAGGGAGGCAGTGTCATAGACTCACAGGTGCATGCTTCTTGTGTGGACAGATGGGTCACATTGCTAGGGATTGTACCGGTCCACGCGGAAATGGTG
Organism: Panax japonicus; assembly: GCA_020205505.1. Classification (NCBI taxonomy): domain Eukaryota; kingdom Viridiplantae; phylum Streptophyta; class Magnoliopsida; order Apiales; family Araliaceae; genus Panax; species Panax japonicus. The sequence continues at coordinate 30,690,228 of CM035097.1, read as the reverse complement.
GAGGTGGTAATAATGGTGGCAATGGGGGTCAGCGTCAGGGTGGCCGAGTGTTTGCTTTGACGTATAACCAGGCGGTGGGCGCACCAGGTACTGTTTCTGGTACTCTTTTAGTTGGCAATCGTGAGGCTTCTATTTTATTTGATACGGGTTCTACTCATTCCGTTGTTGCTCAGTCTTTTGTTCGGCACCTGGGTGTGCCATCTCAGTCTTTGAATTTTGTTATGTCTATTGCTACCCCGATGGGGACTTCTGTTGTTATTTCTGATTTCTATCGGGGGTGTCCGATCAGTTTTGGGGATAAGATCCGTAGTGTTAATCTTCTTCCGATGTGTATGCACGATTTTGATGTCATTCTTGGGATGGACTGGTTGGATAAACACCAAGCCACTATAGATTGTCAGGCGAAGAAGGTTATATTTGGAGATGTGAAATCTCCAGAATTCGTGTTTCAGGGTTCTCAGCCGAGTAGGGTGTTGAAGTTGATTTCAGCTTTGAAGGCTGGAAAGTTGGTAGCAAAGGGTTGTGAGGGGTATTTAGCATTTGTGAAGGATACCTCTAAGAGTGAGTCTCGTATTGAGGATGTTCCTATTGTTCGTGAATTTCCCGATGTGTTTCCTGAGGAGTTGTCAGGGTTGCCACCGCAGCGAGAAGTGGAGTTTGCTATTGAGCTTGTTCCTGATGCGGAGCCTATCTCTAAGGCGCCGTATCGGATGGCACCGTTGGAGTTGTAGGAACTAAAAGAGCAGTTGCAGGAGCTTTTAGATCGTGGTGTGATTCGACCGAGTGTTTCGCCGTGGGGTGCTCCAGTCTTGTTTGTGAAGAAGAAGGACGGGTCTATGAGGTTATGCATAGACTACAGGGAGTTGAACAAGATTACCATCAGGAATCGGTATCCATTGCCGAGGATTGATGACTTGTTTGACCAACTTCAGGGGGCAAAGTATTTTTCGAAGATAGACTTGAGGTCGGGATATCATCAGTTGAGGGTGAGGGATGAGGATATCCCTAAGACGGCTTTTCGTACCCGATATGGGCATTACGAGTTTCTGGTGATGCCATTCGGTGTGACTAACGCTCCGGCGGTGTTTATGGATTTGATGAATCGGGTGTTTAGGGAGTACCTGGACCAAGTTGTCATTGTCTTTATTGATGACATTTTGGTTTACTCTAAGTCTAAGGAAGAGCATGAGAAGCATCTTTGCACAGTGTTAGGAATTTTACAGAAAGAGAAGTTGTATGCTAAATTCTCAAAATGCGAGTTTTGGTTGGAGCAGGTTGCATTTTTGGGCCACGTTGTTTCTGCTAAAGGCATTAAGGTGGATCCTGCGAAGGTTGAGGCTATCACTAAATGGCCAAGACCTACTACAGTGACGGAGATTAGGAGTTTCTTGGATTTGGCAGGGTATTATAGGCGGTTTGTGGAAGGGTTTTCCTTGCTTGCCTTACCATTGACTCAGTTGATGAGAAAAGGCGTGGAGTTTATGTGGAATGAAGAGCGGGAGAAGAGTTTCGAGGAGTTGAAGAAACGACTTGTGTCAGCGCCTATACTTGCATTGCCGTCGGGGACAGGAGGCTATCAGATTTATAGTGATGCTTCTAAGAAGGGCTTGGGGTGTGTTTTGATGCAACACGGTAAGGTGATCGCTTATGCTTCTAGGCAGCTTAAACCTTATGAGGTGAACTACCCCACACATGATTTGGAGTTGGCAGCGGTGATCTTTGCCTTAAAAATTTGGAGGCATTATTTGTATGGAGAGACTTGTGATATCTTCACCGATCACAAAAGTCTTAAATACATTTTCACTCAGAAGGAGCTCAATATGAGGCAAAGGCGTTGGTTGGAACTTCTAAAAGATTATGATGCGAGGATTCAGTATCACCCGGGGAAGGCAAATGTGGTTGCAGATGCTCTTAGCCGAAAGAGTTCAGGGAGTGTAACTGCCCTTATTACGCAACCTCAGCTTATTTCAGATATGGAGCGGATCGAGTTGGAGTTGTATGTACGAGGTTCAGATGGGCATTTGGCGGGTATGAGAGTGGAGCCCTCTCTTATCTCGCGGGTCAAAGAAGCTCAAAAGGAAGATGGGGAGTTGTGGAGTATGACGCAGAATTTAGAGGAGGGCAAGCAGCCCGAGTTTCGTATTGATGACCATGGTGTGATTTGGTTGGGTGAGCGGTTGTGTGTACCGTCCGATCCAATCATTCGAGAGGCGGTGTTGGCTGAGGCTCATAGTTCGCCATTTTCTATTCATCCAGGTTCTACAAAGATGTATAGAGATTTGAAGAAGAATTTTTGGTGGAATGGAATGAAACGAGACGTGGCTGAATATGTTGGGAGGTGCCTCACTTGTCAACAAGTGAAGATAGAACATCAACGAGCTGGTGGGTTGTTGCAACAGTTAGACATTCCAGTGTGGAAGTGGGAGGATATCACGATGGATTTTGTGACTAGTTTACCGAAGACTTTCAAGAAAAATGATGCCATTTGGGTAGTGGTGGATCGGTTGACTAAATCGGCACACTTTTTGGCTATCCATGAGGGTTACTCGGTGGATAGGTTAGCACATATCTTTCAGCAGGAGATTGTTAGACTTCATGGTACTCCGGTGTCTATTGTTTCAGATCGGGACCCACGGTTCACTTCACGGTTCTGGAAAGGGTTTCAACGAGCTTGGGGTACTCGGCTCAACTTCAGTACTTCTTTCCATCCGCAAACTGATGGTCAATCCGAGCGGACTATTCAGACATTAGAAGACATGTTGAGGTCTTGTGCACTTGAGTGGTCGGGTAATTGGGATGATTACTTGAGCCTAGTTGAGTTTGCTTACAACAATAGTTGGCACGCAAGTATTGGGATGGCTCCTTTTGAGGCACTGTATGGTAGGAAGTGTCGGGCACCAACTTGTTGGGATGAGGTTGGCGAAAGGGCCATAGAAGGGCCTGAGTTAGTTCAGATCACTACGGAAAAGGTAGCAGTGGCTAAGGAAAAATTGAAGTCGGCTCGATCACGGCAGAAGAGTTATGCTGATAAGCATAGGAGGACTTTAGAGTTTGAACCTGGTGAACATGTGTTTCTAAAAGTTTCTCCTTGGAAGGGCATTCGGCGATTTGGGTTGAAAGGGAAACTTAGTCCTCGTTATATTGGACCATTTGAGATTTTGGAGAGGGTTGGTGAGGTTGCATATCGGTTAGCTTTGCCTCCGCAGCTAGCTCACGTGCACAATGTATTCCATGTGTCGGTGCTGAGGAGTTATCATTATCATCCGTTGCACGTTGTTCAATATCCATTAGATAAGATTCGGGAGGATCTTACTTGTGAGGAGCGAGCTGAGGCGATTTTGGATCGTCAAGAAAGGATCATGAGGAGGAAGACTATTCCGTTTGTTAAGGTTTTGTGGAGGAATCATTCGGAGCGGGAAGCCACTTGGGAGATGGAGGAGTCTATTCGAGCGGAATATCCGCATCTTTTCAGTAATTAGGTACGTCCTATTCTTTTAATTTCGGGGACGGAATTCTTTTAAGGGGTAGGTGATGTAATACCCGAAAAATAATAATAATAATAATAATAATAATAATATTAAATAATAAAATCACCTTGTTTTAAAACATATTTTTGGATGTCATTTATTTTGGGTCAAAATAATCATTTAATTTTTTTGTGGGCTAATGTAATAATAAGTGAGGGGTAAATTAAATAGGTAAAATTGGGCTTTAAATTAAGTGGGTCAAATTAATAATTGTGTAATTTTAAAAATCCTATTAAAATTTGGAGAGTTAATAAATATATTAATTAATAAAATCTATTTTTTTTTAATGAATAAATAATTAAACCTAATTCACTTAAACAATACGCCTAATACGAGTTAAGGGAAAAGAAGAGAGTAGCGGCGGTATAGCAGCACAAAGAAGAGGCGAAGAAATATCAGGAGGCTTATATTTCAGTACTAAACTTTTCGGTGAGTAATTAATTTAATGTTGCAGCATCTTGCTGAGTGAGGCATAATAGGTATATGAGATTGATGGCCAAAATTTTATATTAATAAAACGAAACTGCTGAATCTTGGTGTTAGATGTGTGATAGATTGATATATATATATATATATATATATATATATATATATATATATATATAAATGTAAATATATTTCAACTTTGGTGTTATTATATATTATTATTGTATAGGGATTATATATATATATATATATATATATATATATATATATATATATATATATACATATATATATATATATATAAAACGTTGGCTGCAAGCTTACAGACCATGATTTCATTTTATATATATATATATATATATATATATATATATATATATATATATATATTACTCTAATAAATATTTGGCCTTGAAATTTATAAACGGAATTAGCAAATCAATTGAAGTTATGTATATTAATCTGAATTAATTAATTTTGCCGAGATATTTATAAAAATTTTAATAATAAAATTAATAGTATTATGTTATTAACGATTGGATTGTAATAAAATCTTATTAAATTATTTAGATTGAACGGTGAGAGTTTAAACGAGTTTTTGGAATATACTTTGGGTATTACATTGCTTAATCCAGGTACGGATTCCGTACTCTTTCAGCAAGACTCTTTTGTTTTTAATTCGTTCGTTTCGTTATTCGTTTCGAAATTTAGTATTGTCTCTCATAATTATTCCTTGTCAATTTATTGTGATAAATTTATTTTGGCGTTGTATTAGAACTCACATTGTACTCTTTAGACTAGTGTGTCATGTCTAAATTTTATTTTTATATTTATAGTGATGTACATGTTAGTATATTTTAGAGACTTGTGTTGACGATTCGTTCGATTTAACATGTACATGTTAGAACCCCTTTGTGTTGATATTTTGTCGCATGTGTTGTGACATTATATTTGTTAGAATACCGTAGGGTATACCTGAGCTATAACCACCTGTGGGGGTACCACAGGCATGTCCTCTTGGCACCGAGGCATGACACCTTCCGTGGCGGTGTGATCAGTCCACGACGTCTCCGTTTTGTGCTCCGGTGGGAGTTGGCCATTTGGTGTTTTGTTGTGGGAGGCGTATGGGTTGACCCTAGTTTTCTGTTCTGTTCTGTTCTGCGGATTGGTGATGTTTGTGCCAAACACACCTTCCGATTTTGCACGCATCTGGATTGCGCAGTCCGATGTGTGATTGCCTGTGTGGCATTATTTTGATTGCCTGTGTGGCATTATTTGACTTGCCTGTGTGGCAAGGTATATTACTATATTCTGAGCTCGGTATGAAATAACACCCAGCCATTTGATTCAGCCTATCATTTCATTGTGTTAGTTTTATTCGTTTCGTTTCAGTTCGCTTCATTTCATTTCATTTAAGTGTGTTAGTTATTCCGTTATATTATTCTTGTATTCTATATCCGTACTGGGCATTTGGCTCATGCTGTGTTCTCTTCCGGCAGGTAATCAGGGGGATCAAGGGCAAGTGTGATGAGAGCTCCATTCATTTCAATGATTTAGAAATATTATGTTTAGACTTGATGAGTCAGTTACTTGGAATTGTAATAATTATTTAGACTGTAGTTTGAGCCAGTGTGGCATTTATTATGGTTTGTCTTATGATATTGAATTATTATGAGATTACTCTTTTGTGGTTTAGAACCTTGTGATTTTCCTTAGTTCTGTTGTGTTTTGAGTAACCTCTCTTTCTATTTTGGAAAGGGGGTGTTACACGCGTGCCCATTGAATAACCGATGAAAAATACTTTTGTTTGTTCATAGACAAACCTTACCTTCACGTCCGTACCAATTACTTGGCATAGGATAGCGTTAACATTTCTATATAGAATGATATGTATAATAATCATTCTACATATTACGAATAGTCTAACCGAGTTAAAATCTGACATCGACCATTTCTTTAAGACAAGTCTGGCAATTTAGTTCAACGAATTACATAAAACTTGGCTAACATAGAAGTTAGACAAGTGTTAAGAAAACTTGCCTTTTAGCGTCTACAAATAACTTACTCGACTAACCACAACCTTTACAAAATCTACATGATATATTCACACAGTACACTGTAATTAGCTATCAAACAACCATTCACATTGTTCCTACAAGCTTCTTTCTCTTCTATATCTTTGTTAACTTAATATCTTTATTAAAGTCAACATGACTTATTACCCTTCGTCCCGATTTATCACTCAACTGACGTTTATTAACCAGACTCAAACATCGTTGATAAGGTATCAACGTTGTTCATTGTACATATCTTGTTAACATGCATTACATTCCTAAGTTTCATACCATATACCTTAGTATAAGTAATATAGGATTAGTCTTAGTACATTCATTGAGTATATAAACTCAACTCAGGTAGGTCTCGAAACAACTGAAGTTTAAAACCTACTTAGTCAACTTTTTTCCACTGCCGGCGCTGCAGCGCGAGTTAGCAGGGTACTCGGCCGAGTCTGGCGCTACGGCGCCACCACTTTGTACTGGTTTTGGCACTGCAGCGCCGAGTCTGTGCACCAGTTAAACAAACCAGTTTTTGTTTCCTAACGAAACTCCCAGCTTCTTAATTTGTTCGTTTTACAACCGAATTGACCCATTCGAATTCCTACAAGTCAGGAATTACATCCTTTACGAGTTCATATAAGAATTCAACACTTTCGAATCCGTTAACTCATAATTCACTATTGAGTTCATTTTATATACGTTCGTAAAAGTTAATGAGCGTTCAATGCTCGTTTTCTTTGTTTTAAGGCAGAATCCGATGATTCTCGAACCCACAACTTATAATCACCCTATCTCACATGTTGACATTGAAAACCAATGTTTTCAAGTCTCACGGCAACTTTTGACTACCATTCTGGAATTTCTACATTTTCGACGTTTAACGTCTATTTCCGTAAAATTTGCCATAACTTTGTTACTAAGGTTCTCTAAACCAAATCACATGGAATATTCCATGAATTTCATATCTACATCTTAACCAAACAAGATGCATATACTAACATATTGATTGAGCTCAATTGTTTATCAACCATCGATCTCAACTATCAATGTTTTCATGGTTCAAAACAATATTAAACCTTATGATTCTTATAATCTCATAACTTATAGAGATTGAATCTATGGTAAGTCATCTTTAAATCCTCACACAAGACATATTCCACGCATTCTATGATTCTCTAAGATGAAAGAAAATTTAAAAGAGATGGAGATGAAAGGTAAAGATTATACCTTAAGAACTCTTGGTTTTCTTTCTTGGAAAACTCTAAGATCAAGCTTCCAAAGTGTATGTTTTGCAAGTATAGCTCTCTTTCCCTCTCAATAATCTAAGGTTGGCAAGTTGAAAACTCCCAAATGAATCAACCTAGCTTTCTATTTATAGAAAACTAAAATGGAGGGCATAATTGACAAAGAACCAACACCTCCTTACTATTCATGTGTGGTCACCAAGTAAAACACTTGGTGACCAAGCCTTATGCTTGGCTTCCACACCAAGGTGGCCGGCCCACCACCCCATGTGACATCCCATGGGTTGCCCCATGGGTTTTACCCATTCGGTAACCCACCGGTTCGACCCACGGTTTGGTTTTAATGAATTGGGCTTAATTAAATTAACATTGGGCCTTGATCATTCAAATGATTGGATTAATTAATAATCCAACTCAAATGAATTAGTCATTAAGTCTTAACTTAATTCTATAATACTAATCGTGCCATATATGTATAATTCACGTATTATCTCCGTATACTACTCGTACAATAATCGTATTGTACTTCGTATTTACTCAACGTATTATTCATGGATACTAAATAGTATCACCTAATGTACAACACTCGCATTAACCCTAACGCCATTCCTTCTACGCATATTATTTCTTTCTCGGAAATCAATATACTCAACCCTTAGGTTTTAAGTCCGCAGGCAAAAACTGCATTCCCATAAATGAAATATTATCAGATATATCATCTTATCACGATATTCTATCATTACGCATTTCTCGAAATTTCAAAATAATTTCCCGAATAGAAACGGATGAATAGTGTTTTGACAGAAATTTCTCGGAAAACAATTATTTTCGTCTTGGAGATTCCAAACAATTATTTCTAACACGTAGCCAGAATACTAACCACGTTAGCACATTCTAGGTCATATAACGACCTTCACATAGCTTACTCAAAAAGAAATCAATTAAATTTATTTAATTCACATAATCAAATAAAAATTTAATTGTCATAAAAATCCGATTTTCTCGGACGTTACAGGAGAGTCCCCCTTATAAGGATTATGTCCCCAAAATCTTAGCTTATAATTACAGAAACAAATGAGGAAAATCTTCCTTCATTTTACTTTCGAGCTCCCACGTTGCTTCTTCAGCATTGTGGTTTTTCCATAATACCTTCACTGAAGGTATTACCTTATTTCTTAATACTTGTTCCTTCCTATCAATAATTTGAATTGGAAGTTTCTTATAGGAAAAGTCCTTATTTATCTGAATAGATTCATATTCTATCACGTTTTTATAGTCCGGTTTATAGGGACGCAATATTGACACATGAAACACATTATGAATGCGTTCCATCTCTGGAGGTAAGGCTACTTCATAAGCTACCTCCCCTATCCTTCTTAAAATTTCAAAAGGTCCTACAAACCTTGGACTTAACTTCCCTTTCTTCCCAAAACGTATCTTCCCCTTCCAAGGCGATACTTTCAGAAAAACAAAAGATCCTACATCGAATTCTCTATTCTCTCTGTGAGGATCTGCATACTTCCTTTGCCTGTCTTAAGCCGCAACCAATCGAGTACGTATTAACTTTACCATATCCGCCGTCTGCTGAACCATATCAGGTTCCAACATCCGACGTTCACCCACCTCATCCCAACACAATGGAGTTCGACACTTCCTCCTCTACAACGCTTCGTAAGGCGGCATGCCTATACTAGCGTGAAAATTATTATTGTACAAAAATTCCACCAACGGTAGATATTCGTCCCAACTCCCTTTGAAATCCATAATGCAAGATCTTAACATATCTTCAAGCGTTTGAATTGTCCGCTCACTCTGACCATCCGTCTGAGGATGATACGCCGTACTCAATCTTAACTGTGTTCCCATTTGCTCTTGCAAACTTCTCCAAAAGTTCGATGTGAATCGTGGATCACGATCTGACACAATTGAAACAGGCACTCCATGTCTTGAAATAATTTCTTTGACATACAGCTTAGCTAACTAATCTAGGTTATAACTAACTCCTATTGGTAGAAAATGAGCCACTATCACCCAAATAACATCGCATCCTTTTCTTGTTGCTGGAAGTCCCACCACAAAGTCCATCATGATGTGCTCCCATTTCTACTCTGGAATTTCTAACGGTTGTAACAACCTGCTCTGTTGTTGATGTTCAGCCTTAACTTTTTGACAAGTTAAGCACCTACTAACATATTCTGCTATTTCCCTCTTCATATTCGGCCACCAAAAGTTCTGACGAAGATCTTGATACATCTTCGTACTACCGGGATGTATCGGATGCTCACTCTGACCATCCGTCTGAGGATGATACGCCGTACTCAATCTTAACTGCGTTCCCATTTGCTCTTGCAAACTTCTCCAAAAGTTCGATGTGAATCGTGGATCACGATCTGACACAATTGAAACAGGCACTCCATGTCTTGAAATAATTTCCTTGACATACATCTTGGCTAACTAATCTAGGTTATAACTAACTCCTATTGGTAGAAAATGAGCCACTACCCAAATAACATCGCATCCTTTTCTTGTTGCTGGAAGTCCCACCACAAAGTCCATCGTGATGTGCTCCTATTTCTACTCTGGAATTTCTAACGGTTGGAACAACCTGCTCTGTCGTTGATGTTCAGCCTTAACTTTTTGACAAGTTAAGCACCTACTAACATATTCTGCTATTTCCCTCTTCATATTCGGCCACCAAAAGTTCTGACGAAGATCTTGATACATCTTCGTACTACCTGGATGTATCGAGTATCTCGAACTATGGGCCTCCATCATAATTTCTTCTTTTAATTCGGGATCATTAGGAACCCAAATTCTTCCCCCAAAACGAAATAATCCCTCCTTATCGAGGTTATACTCAGTCTTTCCTTCATCTTATATCCACTTCTGCATCTGCTTGCACTCCTCATTGCTCAGTTTTACTCCCCTAACCTGCTCCACTATGGTAGGTTGGGTTTTCATGGAAAATAACATCTCTACTGCTTCCTCCGGTAACTTAACTTCTAGCTCCATTCTTGCCATCTCCGTTACCAACTCATTCTGAGTCGTTAACATTGATAATTTCTCTCTACCCTTCCTACTTAGCGCATCTGCTACTACATTTGTTTTCCCCGGATGATATAAAATATCACAATCATAATCTTTTATTAACTCTAACCACCTTCTCTGTCTCATGTTCAACTCCTTTTGTGTGAAGATATATTTCAGACTTTTGTGGTCCGTATATATCTCACACTTCTCACCATAAAGATAATGCCTCCATATCTTTAGGGCAAAGACTACATCTGTCAATTCCAGGTCATGAGTAGGATAGACCTTCTCATAATCCTTCAATTGACGTGACACATACGCAATGACCTTGCTATACTGCATGAGCACGCAACCCAGTCCTTTATGCGAAGCATCGCTATACACTACAAATTTCCTGTATCGTCTCGTAAGGACAATACAGGTGCCTCACTTAACCTCTTCTTCAACTCCTGAAAACTGTTCTCACATTTTTCATTCCATACATACTTCACCGACTTTCTTGTCAGATTTGTCAACGGAGTAGCTGTAAGACCCCAAATAATTAATAAATGAAATTTAATTTCCTTTAATTATTATTTTGAATAGTAAGGGTTGATTTGATTAATGAGGATAGTTATGGGTAAAATATGCAAAAATTTCAAAATAAGCAAGTGGTTATAAAATATTCATTGTTGTCGGGGAATATTCGTTTGGTCGTGGAATATTCGTACTGTCGGGGAATATTTGTACGACGGCGCAGCCATGTGTGGGCCCCATAACGGAAAGCGATTGGAGGAAGAAAACGACAAATATAAGTTGTTTAAAAATAACGGCGTAATTGTTACCGTTTACACTGTTGGAATACCCGGTGGTTAAAATACAGTAATACGCGTTGTTGCACAGTAGCACACGGTATTGCACAGTATTTTGAATTATTGATCCTTACGTAAGAAGGCACTACTCAATAATTTCTACAGGAGTTACTGTTCATTACTTTATTGATTCAATAATTGCTGCGTTGATATTTATATTATTATTGTTTCAATAATTGACATTGCACAGTATTTTCCATTATCAGATCAATAATTCATATTATTTGAATAATATTATTAGATAACATTATTGGCAATGTCTAGAAAGTTCTGTTAAGGAGAGGTTTGGTCATCTAATTGCGCGCCAGTAAGGAGAAATCCTTATTGGAAAGCCCCCTCTATCCTGGGAACGGCCTGGTTGTCAGTACTGTGATTCTGTAATATTATTTTTAATAATTAATTATTGATTATTATGATAAAGAAAATATTTATTTTATGTGGATATAGATGGAGAAAATTTTTAATGTGACAATTGTTGAAAATTAATATTTTATCTTTTTCTGATAAAATAATTTATTTAAATATATTATTTTAATAATATATTAACAATGATATTTTTACAATGAATGTGGGATATATGAATATATGAGGAGGTAGAGTATTTTTGTGGCATTAAAAGTTTAACACATGTTTTGTGTGTCGGTAGACATAATTTTTGACCGAAAATTGAGTATAGACTGTAAAATCACCCGTTTGTGGATTTCGGTCAATTTCTCTTTGGAATTTGGAAAACTTTTCTTCTGCAAAGTTGTAGAGAATGAAATTTCCCATGGAAAGTCGCGAGATTCGAATTTTCTGACAAAGGAGCTATTTATTGTGAATTATTGAAGTTTCGGGGTTCCGAAATAATTGATTTTTGGAAGTTTTAATTATTATTTTCAACAAAAACGTTTTTCAAAGGTTGGTGGGCATCTTTAACATGTGTTTGATGGCTAAAATCAGATTCCTTGGTGGTTGGCTTGAATGTTTTGTAAATATTAATATTATATTAATTTAGTCTCCTTTGGCGTTCTAACATTTTCCTATAAATAAAGGGCTAAGTTAGAATTGAAAATCACACCAGAAACAAAGTTTTCTCTCTTTCTCTCTCTATATTATCGAGTGTATTCTTGTGAGTATACTTTGAGTGTTGCTATACGGTGCGAGTTTCTGTTAGCACTATACCGAAATTCAGTCAGAAGTACGGCTATTTTGAGGAGACGAGAATATAGCGAGTACGAGTCGGGGTATGAATTGATGGTCCTTGAGAGAGTTGTTTAGTAGTCCTCACCATTTTTGTAAAATAATATATCAATAATTGTATTGAGGACATAGTTGGGTATGTATATTGTCTAGATGACAATGTTTGTATTCAAACTCACAGTTTATGGGTTGTAAAAGTTGTAGTTGTTTCTGTACCATGTATTTGGCGACTCAAAATGGGTTGGATGGAATGGACCTATTTTGGGGGCATCACAATTGGTATCAGAGCTTAGGGATATGATCTCTGGCGGAGATCGGGGAATAGAACTAGGAGGGGAGAGACGAGTAAATCCTTCGCTAGTGTGTTCTACCTAAGCTTATTTGTTAGTTGGTCAGTATATAGGGATATTATGTGATATATTGATTTCCTTAATTAACCCTTGTTTTATGACAGTATTTGAGAATGTCGACTGAGAATATTAACAATGGAAATGAGACCGTGGAGACGCCTGTACTTACCAACGAGGAGAACGTGCAACAGGCTGGCAATGTTCCTCCTGTGAACAACACCACTGATCAGACGATGAACGACGCAATGTTTAGAAGCTTTTTGCAGTTCATGCAAAATCAGACGAGGGAGACTCGTGTTCAAAATACAGGAGGAACTGATAACAATTCACGGGTTGTCACAGCCAAGCAGTTCAAAGAGTTGGGACCACCAGAATTTAAGGGAAAGCCAGATCCGATCATGGCGGAGACATGGGTCAAGCAAATTACCAAGATATTCGATGTCTTGGGATGCACGAAGGAACAGAAGGTTCAATTCGCCACCTTTATGTTCCGTGGCGAGGCAGACTAGTGGTGAGAGTCTGTGAAGCGTACCCATCCAGCCGCACTCAGCATGTCTTGGGAGACGTTTCAGAAATTATTTAATGACAAATACTTTCCTGAAAGTGTTCGTCATATGAAGGAAGTGGAGTTCATCAGATTAGAACAAAATAACATGACGGTGTCTCAGTACGAGGCAAAGTTTGCAGAGTTATCCAGGTTTGCACCTCATTTGGTGGAGAATGAGGAACGTATGACGCGGATGTTTCTGAGAGGTTTGAAACCCGACATACGACAGTATCTCATCTCTCATAAATTTTCTCTCTATTCAGATGTTGTTAACAGGGCTCAATTGTTGGAGCGAGACAACGAGTACGGTCAACCGAGGTACCACAATCAGGATCATACTGAAGATAGCAGTCAGCAAAACAACAATAACCAGTGGAGAAAGAAAAAGACGGACAAAAATGGTAACCACTCTGGTGGTAATCATAGCTATGAAAATAGAAGAAGCGAGTCAGGAGGAGATTTTAAAAAGAGGAGATTTAACAACGACCATGTGAAGACGACAGTTCCGGCAGCAACTGGTTCTAAGGGAGGAGAAAGACCACCGGTTATATGCTATAAGTGCGGGAAAGAGGGACATATCAGTCCAAACTGCCCACAACAGTCCAAGGTATGCTATAATTGTAGAAAGGAAGGACATATCGCTCGAGATTGTACGGTAGCGAAACCTAGTTCAGCGGGGACGGTGACTCAAAAGACTGTTCCAGAAAAGCCAAAGTCAATGGTTCCTGGAAGAGCGTTTGTTGTGACTGGTCAACATGCGAGGAACCCAAACGAGGTGATCACGGGTAAGCTATTTATAAATTCTTGCGAAGTTTATACCTTACTTGATACCGGTGCTACCCATTCATTTATCTCTCCTGCTTGCGCTCAACGTTTAAACTTGACTCCGGAGAAATTAGACTTTGACCTATCTGTGGAAACTCCGTTAGGAGAAACTTTTATCACATCCACTGTTTATAAATCTTGTTTGATTCAAGTTGGCACCATCACCTTACCTGTTGACCTGATCTCTTTAAAGATACTTGCTTTTGATGTGATTTTAGGGATTGATTGGTTAACTACTCATCATGCCAAAATTGATTGTTTTCGTAAGGTTGTTAGTTTTCATATTTCTAATCAACCTGTTGTTCGAATTCAGGCAACTAAACCATTAAAATCAATCATTGTCATATCTAATCATAAAGCTATTCGTTTATTGAAAAACGGATGTCAAGCTTTCTTAGCCCATGTTATGGATTTGAATAAAGACACGTCAAAATTGAATAATATTCCTGTTGTTATTGACTTTCCTGACGTATTTCCTGAAGAACTTCCCGGTCTACCCCCAGAACGTGAAGTTGAATTCTTTATTGATCTTGAACCTGGTACAAAACCCATTTCTAAAACCCCATATCGAATGGCTCCTATTGAACTTCAGGAGTTAAAAGTCCAACTACAGGAGTTATTGGACATCAGTTTCATTCGTCCTAGTACATCTCCTTGGGGTGCTCCTATTTTATTCGTAAAGAAGAAAGACGGGAGTATGCGACTTTGTATTGACTATCGGGAATTGAACCATGTCACCATCAAGAATAGGTATCCTCTACCTCGTATTGATGACTTGTTTGACCAGTTGCAAGGAGCACAATTCTTTTCAAAAATAGATCTTCGTTCTGGATATCATCAGCTGAAAATTAGAACTGAGGATATTCCAAAGACTGCCTTCAGAACTTGGTATGGGCATTATGAATTCTTAGTCATGTCTTTTGGATTGACTAATGCTCCTGCTGCTTTCATGGATATGATGAACCGAGTATTCAAGGATTATTTGGATCAATTCGTTGTTGTCTTTATTGATGACATCCTCATATATTCCAAAAGTCGTGAAGATCATGAGCACCATTTGAAGCTGGTACTCCAAAGGCTTCGTGAAAACAAGTTATATGCTAAGTTGAAGAAATGCGATTTCTGGCTTGAGGAAGTAGCATTCCTTGGGCACGTGGTGTCAAAAAATGGAGTATCTGTTGACCCAGCGAAGATTGAAGCAATACAAAGTTGGGAGCAACCGAAGTCGGTCACTGAAGTACGTAGCTTTTTGGGCTTAGCTGGTTATTATCGGAGATTCGTGGAAGGGTTTTCTCGAATTGCTACTCCATTAACTCAGCTAACTCGAAAGGATACAAAATTCGTATGGAGCGAGGAATGCGAGAAGAGTTTTCAAGAGCTTAAGAGGAGACTTATTTCGGCACCTGTTCTAACAATACCATCTGGTTCGGATGGATTTGTTATCTACAGCGATGCTTCGGGCAAAGGGTTAGGATGTGTTCTCATGCAACGTGGGAAAGTCATAGCCTATGCCTCGCGACAACTTAAAGAGTATGAGAGGAATTATCCTACTCATGATCTAGAGTTGGCAGCAGTCGTTTTCGCACTAAAGATCTGGAGGCACTATCTATACGGGGAGAAAGTGGAGATATATTCAGATCATAAAAGCCTCAAATATTTCTTCACTCAAAAAGAACTCAACATGCGGCAACGACGTTGGCTCGAGTTGTTGAAAGATTACGACCACACTATTCAATACCATCCTGGAAAAGCGAACGTGGTAGCTGACGCATTGAGTAGAAGATCATATGCAGGAATGAGTGCAATGATGTCAAGTATACGCATAGAGCCAACTTTAATAGAAAAAGTTAAGGTTGCTCAAGCCACCGATCCGGAGCTGATGCATATGAAGACGAAAGTACAAGAAGGTGCCATTCCAGAAGCGAGAATTGATGAAGAAGGAATACTTCGAGTCCACTCCAGACTTTGTGTTCCTAACGATTCTGATTTGAAGTACAAGATCATGATGGAGGCACACAATACACCGTTTGCAATTCATCCTGGAAGTACCAAAATGTATCGTGATCTTCGACATACATTTTGGTGGAACAATATGAAGAGAGAGATTGCAAAGTTTATTTCAACGTGTTTAACTTGTCAACGTGTAAAGGCGGAGCATCAAGTGCCAAAGGGTCCATTGCAACCACTTGAGATTCCGAAATGGAAGTGGGAACACATTACTATGGATTTCGTCACGGGTCTTCCTACGGTTTCTCAAGGCATCAATGCTATTTGGGTTATTGTTGATAGATTAACCAAGTCTGCTCATTTCTTGCCAATACGGGAGACTTATTCCCTTGAATGTCTTGCTCAAATGTACGTAAATGAGATTGTAAGATTGCATGGCATGCCAGTATCCATAGTTTCGGATCGTGACCCAAGATTTAGTTCAAGATTTTGGGTTAGCTTGCAAAAAGCTATGGGTACAGAGTTACGATTCAGTTCGGCATACCATCCTCAAACGGACGGACAATCAGAGAGGACTATTCAAACTCTTGAAGATTTATTAAGACTCTGTGTCCTAGACTTCAAGGGCAGTTGGGATAAATATTTACCATTGGTGGAATTATCCTACAACAACAGTTATCAGGCAAGCATTGGTGTGGCCCCATTTGAAGCATTGTATGGACGAAAGTGTCGCTCTCCAGTATGTTGGGACGAGGTGGGTGAAGCAACATTGTTGGGACCCGAGTTAGTACGTATGACTACGGAGAAGATCCAAACGATTCGACAATGTATACAAACGGCACAAGATCGACAAAAGAGTTATGCGGATCTTCATCAAAAGGACGTAGAATTTAGTGTTGGGGATCATGTATTATTGCGTGTTGCCCCATGGAAGGGAGTTACAAGATTCGGGAAGAGAGGAAAGCTTAATCCACGATTTATTGGTCCGTTTCAAATTCTTGATCGAGTAGGTAATGTAGCCTATAGACTCGCATTACCTCCAAGTATGTCTCGTGTTCATAATGTTTTTCATATATCTGTGCTTCGTAAATATGTGAAAGACCCGAACCACGTCATTGAGTTAGAACCAGACGAGATAGCCGAAGATTTAACGTATGAGGAGGTACCTGTCAAGATCTTGGATAGGAAGGAGCATGTCCTACGCACGAAGGTAATACCACAAGTTAAAGTTTTGTGGAGAAATCATGCTATAGAGGAAATGACCTGAGAGTTGGAAACGGAAATGAAAGCGAGGTATCCTCACCTTTTCGAAACACCAGGTACGTATGTCAATTTCGAGGACGAAATTTCATAAGGAGGGGAGGTTGTAAGACCCCAAATAATTAATAAATGAAATTTAATTTCCTTTAATTATTATTTTGAATAGTAAGGGTTGATTTGATTAATGAGGATAGTTATGGGTAAAATATGCAAATATTTCAAAATAAGCAAGTGGTTATAAAATATTCATTGTTGTCGGGGAATATTCGTTTGGTCGTGGAATATTCGTACTGTCAGGGAATATTTGTACGACGGCGCAGCTATGTGTGGGCCCCATAATGGAAAGCGATTGGAGGAAGAAAATGATAAATATAAGTTGTTTAAAAATAACGGCGTAATTGTTACCGTTTACACTGTTGGAATACCTGGTGGTTAAAATACAGTAATACGCGTTGTTGCACAGTAGCACACGGTATTGCACAGTATTTTGAATTATTGATCCTTACGTAAGAAGGCACTACTCAATAATTTCTACAGGAGTTACTGTTCATTACTTTATTGATTCAATAATTGCTGCGTTGATATTTATATTATTATTGTTTCAATAATTGACATTGCACAGTATTTTCCATTATCAGATCAATAATTCATATTATTTGAATAATATTATTAGATAACATTATTGGCAATGTCTAGAAAGTTCTGTCAAGGAGAGGTTTGGTCATCTAATTGCGCGCCAGTAAGGAGAAATCCTTATTGGAAAGCCCCCTCTATCCTGGGAACGGCCTGGTTGTCAGTACTGTGATTCTGTAATATTATTTTTAATAATTAATTATTGATTATTATGATAAAGAAAATATTTATTTTATGTGGATATAGATGGAGAAAATTTTTAATGTGACAATTGTTGAAAATTAATATTTTATCTTTTTCTGATAAAATAATTTATTTAAATATATTATTTTAATAATATATTAACGATGATATTTTTACAATGAATGTGGGATATATGAATATATGAGGAGGTAGAGTATTTTTGTGGCATTAAAAGTTTAACACATGTTTTGTGTGTCAGTAGACATAATTTTTGACCGAAAATTGAGTATAGACTGTAAAATCACCCGTTTGTGGATTTCGGTCAATTCTTGTTTGGAATTTGGAAAAATTTTCTTCTACAAAGTTTTAGAGAATGGAATTTCCCATGGAAAGTCGCGAGATTCGAATTTTCTGACAAAGAAGCTATTTATTGTGAATTATTGAAGTTTCGGGGTTCCGAAATAATTGATTTTTGGAAGTTTTAATTATTATTTTCAACAAAAACATTTTTCAAAGGTTGGTGTGCATCTTTAACATGTGTTTGATGGCTAAAATCAGATTCCTTGGTGGTTGGCTTGAATGTTTTGTAAATATTAATATTATATTAATTTAGTCTCCTTTGGCGTTCTAACATTTTCCTATAAATAGAGGGCTAAGTTAGAATTGAAAATCACACCAGAAACAAAGTTTTCTCTCTTTCTCTCTCTATATTATCGAGCGTATTCTTGTGAGTATACTTTGAGTGTTGCTATACGGTGCGAGTTTCTGTCAGCACTATACCGAAATTCAGTCAGAAGTACGGCTATTTTGAGGAGACGAGAATATAGCGAGTACGAGTCGGGGTATGAATTGATGGTCCTTGAGAGAGGTGTTTAGTAGTCCTCACCATTTTTGTAAAATAATATATCAATAATTGTATTGAGGACATAGTTGGGTATGTATATTGTCTAGATGACAATGTTTGTATTCAAACTCACAGTTTATGGGTTGTAAAAGTTGTAGTTGTTTCTGTACCATGTATTTGGCGACTCAAATTGGGTTGGATGGAATGGACCTATTTTGGGGGCGTCACAGTAGCTATTTTAGAAAAGTCCTGAATGAACCTCCTATAGTATCCCGCTAACCCTAGAAAACTCCGAACCTCGGTTGGCATTTTCGGTTGCTCCCATTCGTTAACTGCTTCTACTTTTTTCGGATCTATGAAAATGCAATCTTTATCAATAACATGCCCTAGAAACTGCACTCTATCAAGCCAAAATTCATATTTTGTGAATTTCGCATATAACTTCTCCTTTCATAGTGTTTCCAACACTATTGTTAAATGTTCTGCATGATCTTCTGGCGTCTTTGAATAGACTAGAATATCATCAATGAACACTACGACAAACTTGTCCAAATATTGTTTGAACACTCTGTTCATCATATCCATAAATGCGGCTGGCGCATTAGTCAACCCAAACGACATTACCAGAAACTCGTAATGACCATAACGAGTTCTGAACGCCGTCTTAGGTACATCTTCCTTCCTCACCTTTAACTGATGATACCCCGTGCGCAAATCTATCTTAGAAAAATACTTTGCCCCTTTCAACTGATCAAATAGATCATCGATCCTGGGCAAAGGGTATTTATTCTTAATCGTTAACTTGTTCAACTCTCGATAGTCGATACAAAGCCTTAACGACCCATCCTTCTTCTTTACAAACAACACTGGTGCTCTCTAAGGAGACACACTTGGTTGAATGTACTTCCTATCTAATATTTATTGTAATTGAACCATTAACTTCTTCATTTCGACTGGCGCCATTCGATAGGGTGCCCTTGAAACTAGTGTCGTTCCCGATAACATATCAATTACAAACTCCACCTCTCTGTCCGGTGGAATGCCCGGTAACTCCTCCGGAAATACATTCGCGAACTCTTGCACAACAGGTATCTGATCCAAGGATGTTCCCACTCTTTGGGTATCCACAACATGGCACAGATAACCTACACACCCTGTTCTCAACATCTTCCTAGCTTGTGTCATAGACAGACAACAAGAGCGTCTCGGTGAATTACTACCGAAGAACACTACCTTGGTTTTCTTAGAAAGCTGAAGGTTTACACTTTTCCTTTGGCAATCTATAATTGCCTTATGGTTAACAAACCAATCCATACCAAGAATTACGTCGAATTCTTTTAGCCTTAACGGTACCAAATCTACCGATAACTTATTCCCTCTAATTTCCATGAAACAATCCTTATGAATATGTTCAATGGGGATTTTCTCCTCGTTTGTTACCTTAACGTCTAAAGGTAAAGGTAAATTTTCAGGGATTAAACCTAATCGCTTAGCAAATTCACATGCTATAAAAGAACAAGTAGCACCCGAGTCAAATAGCACATAAGCATTTATCTCATTGACCGGAATGATAGCTGCTACCATATCTGTATATGCAACCGCATCTTGAACAATCATATTAAACATACGAGCTGAGGGTTTACCCACTGATGGTGTTGGTCCAGTAATGGCAAATTTACCACTACCAGAACTCTTATTCCCCTCTAAACCCTTCTTCGGGCAATTTCTTGCCATGTGGTCCATTGCCCCACAAACAAAAAACCCCTGATTCTTCTTAGGGTTAGGACAGTTGGGTGACAAATGCCCCTCCTGCCCACAGTTGTAGCATACTACTTTCCCCTTTAAACAGACTCCTATGTGAGATTTTTCGCATGTCTTACATGCTTCCGTCCTCCGTTTGGGATCTCCCTATTTTACCCCGGTATTCCCAGGGTTAAAACTCTTCCTCTTTGGCAAGTTGCCACTTCCGCGGGCAACTTTAGCCTTATTACCTCCTTCTAACTTACTCTTAATCTTCCACTCTTTGTGGTATTGAGACAAAGCCTCACCACCACCTTCAGCTATTATTGCCTTCTCCAGAATGGTCCCGTAGGAAGCACTCTGGAAAACCGATATCCTACTATAGCGCCAGGGTTGTAAGCCCTGCTCAAATCTGCGCGCCTTTCTCTCCTCTGTATCCACCTGATGTGGAGCAAATCTCGCCAATTCGTTAAACTTGGCGGCATACTGGGGAACGGTCATATCCCTCTGCTTAAGTTCTAGGAACTTAATTTCCATCCTACCCTGCATGCTAGTAGGGAAATAGTTCTCAAAGAAAACTTTCTTAAACTCTTCCCACGTAACAGCCTCGGTCCTAGCCCCATCCTGGTGAGCTTCCCACCAGTAGTTGGCTTCCCCCTTCATCATGTAAGTCGCAAAAGAAGTCTTTTGCGCCTCACCTACGTTTATTATCACAAACGCCTTTTCAATCTCTCTAACCCAGGTCCGGGCTTCTAGTGGATCCATCATTCCTCGGAACTCGTGAGGACCCACACTTTTAAAGTTCTTAAAGGTAGTTGTTCTTGCTACCCCAGGAGCTACAGGAATCCCACCCCCACTTGGTTAAATGCAGTCGTTAATAAATTAATGAACTCTTGCATAGGGTTGTTAGGACCACCCTGATTTTCATTATGAGACTCGGCCTCTTGGTTCCATTGTCTCCTTCTCGGCGACATAATTCTCATTAAATAAATAAAGCTTCATTATTATCTATTTAACTACTCAGTTATCATTTTAAATCAACAACAACAATTTATACCACAACAAGCATGTTAAATAAAAACTTCATTATATAAATATGCTTTCATAGTCAAAACTATTTACATCATGTTCCCTTAGCTAAAAGCTATTACATACTATCCCGCGATTGCCTTCTACAAAAATTGGGATTTACAAAAAGACTACCCTTAGTTATACAAAAGAGGGTTTTACGTCACTACTTATATACACAAAGATCTAATAAATACTACCACTGTCGAACGACATTCTTATATTTCTGATTTGCTAGAATCGACACTATATCCGACTTATGGTATGTCGAGTCTGCCCGGACTCAATATAATAACAAGCAATTTTCAGCTTGAAATCCTCATGAGCGCATTCATGGATGTATGTCATCCTAGTTATTTTCTGGTCTTTCTCAACCAGTTTCTTTTGTAGCTCAAGGACCTCATCCTTATAATTACGAGCCTTATCAGTCATAAGCACTTTCTCATCGTGCTCAGACTCAAAGTCTGCCTCTGCAGATTCTTTCGCCTCATATAAGGCAGTTATTTCCTCAATCTGTGCCTCTACCATAGTATGCAAATGCACATTCCTATCCAACACTGCCAGATACAATGCTCTAGTTACATCCAGAGATGTTGGCTCTTGAGTAGGTAACACCGTGTTAATTGATGTCACCTCCATCTCGTCCTCCACATCTAGCATCTCGTTAAGGTATGATTCTAATCCCATGGTCTCCTCAGAGTATTCCTCCTAAGAGATGTACTCCTCAATGTCTGAGTCGTCTAGTACAACTATCGGTACCTCCGTCACTGACATTGGTACAACCTCAACTTGGTTAACTGAGTCCTCACTTATCATTTCAACGTTTCTAAACATCAAGCTATCGGTTGACATCTACAAACACATAACACGTTGATTAGTACATAATACACAATAGTATAAGTACAAATCACATTTAATATCTTTAAGATTAATTTTCATCTTTTAATTCTTTCAATACTGATTTATCTCAATATCTTTTTAATTCAATGGACTTGAATTTCATTCCTCGGACTTTACCTTCCTTACGAGGTTATTAGCCTAAGGTTTACCCCCCCTTAAGTTTTATAACCTAACACTCTGATACCAACCTGTGACACCCCCAAATTCGGGTATCTTCTAACCGGACACATGGTACTCCACTGTACTAACATCCATACAATCATTCTATTGAAAGTACAACAAAATGAAGGTAATTACTATATTCTTATTACAATCAAAGTATAATCCTTCCCAGGTTCATAAACCGGTTACATCGTTCATTGTTCATAATGTATAATACATACAAACTTACTAAACTATTACACAATGCCTAAGCATCCATCTTAGCTTTGCCTTTCTCTCTCTTGGCATTCACAGTACGTTCATCTTTAACTGCAGTTATATAATTCACGCAAGAAGTGTGCATTACAACTCATCAAGTTTAATCAAGGATAACATGAATACCACATTCATGAATTATATAACAATTCCAACATAACTGAACAATAGTTTTGAAGTATTATGAATCAATAATACTCTAACACTAAGGCCGTTCATCTGTATAACCTACGAGCACTTCTAGGTGATCAACCTATAGTACTCTATGTTGATCAACACTCATTCATTAAACGTATTTACGTTTAATATTTTTGGCAAACACGCGTCCGTACCAATTACTTGGCATAGGATAACGTTAACATTTCTACATAGAATGATATGTATAATAATCAATCTATATATTACGAATAGTCTAGCCGAGTTAAAATCTGGCACAGACCATTTCTTTAAAACAAGTCTGGCAATTTAGTTCAACAAATCACATAAAACTTGGCTAACATGGAAGTTAGACAAGCGTTAAGAAAACTTGCTTTTCAGCGTATTCTGTTGGGTAAAATCTATTTACTCACAACACGCAAGTATACGTGGTCAACAAGTAATAAAGTGATAAGTTTAGTATCGTTCCCAAAGAGAATTATTTAATAAAAATCACCAAGTACTAACCCGTAACCAACTAAATCTTATTTAAACGAATGAATTTAATGTTATAAATTAAAATATTTAACTAAACTAATTCTAATAACCACTAATTAAAAATCAGATTATGGAGATTTAAGATCACAACTTCACTTATTGCTTCATTTAGGTTAACACACTTATCATCAATTATTCTCTATCCCGAATTGTTAATCAAGAACACGAAAGTAGTATTAACCACCTCTCGATGCACTAATACCGTATTAACGTCAATCCACAATTAAGATAGAAATCCGTTAAACACCTTAATCAACTAACCCACTATATCTCTATGTGAATTAAAATTGAAGAAGGTTGAAGAATAAGTTCTCTATCCGATTACATGCGATGTCAAACATATCTCTACCTTAACACACATCAAGTTTAAGCTACTAACAAAATCCTGAACACATGCTATCATGATTAGATCCAAATCTATACTTCATCTCTCGAGTTCATATAGATTATCACAGTAATTGATGGCCAAGCAATTAAACAATTAATTCCAAATCACCATAGACAATCCTCTCAATAGAACATAATAATTGATAACGAAGCATATTAAAATAAACTACACAATAAGATCCATTGTAATCTCAAACAAAGAATTAGTTCATGATTATTGAATTTAAACTAAGAATCCACAATTGAATAATCATTAAAAGACAAAAATAGATGAAGTAAAGAAGATAAAATCTATTTTCTATAGATTTAACGCTCCCTCCTTGCTCCTACTTTGAATCTTCAATGGTCTCCAAGTTGCTTCAATCTCCAAATCTCATAAAAACTAGTGTTTTGATCTAATTTACTCTAATCTAATCTAATAGAATTCTTCTAAAAACTCCCTAATCTCTCAATAAAAATCCCCTCTAATCTGTGTTATTCCCCTTCTTTTATAAGCCTTTGTACATGTCTTTAAGTACTCTTAAAAGTCCTTGAATAAAACAACTCGAAACAATCCTTTTCGGACTCAAATTCGGACAAAATCTACTCATTTCGCACATAGGCCAGCCCCGGCTGGCCGTTTCCCTTGTAAAAACCCAAACCCGGCTGGATAGTGATCTGCTAAAATGCCCAGGACCCCAGCCTCAGCTGGGTCCTAAGGCACAAAAACGTCCAGCCCCGGCTAAGGTGCAAACTGCCAATTAATTTTCTGCTGGAACCTCTTCTGCTAAAATTGCCATAACTTTTAAACCGAGAGGATTTACGGGGCCCGCGACCTATCAAATTGAATCTATCGACGAGGTCTACAACTTTAATTCTTTGAGCTTTCAGAAATAACAAACGCATGATAGTCGAAATTGGACTGGAAGTGACTGCTATGCAAATGACCACCCAAAACGGTGAAGTTCAACGTCCGTTGGTAGAAATGTCATAACTCTTTCATCCGAATTCCGATTTGAATGATTCAAGATGTTTCAGAAAGATAAGAAAATGCTCTACAATATAGTCTAAGCTCCAAGCCAAGAACATGAATTTAACATTAAAGCATAAACGATGTCCGGATTGCTTTTTCCTTGGATTTTCCTTACCAATAGTCGCTGACATCACTCCCAAATGTATAACCTACAAAATGAACATGAAATGCATGAAAAGTAATTAAGAAACATTAGTTTAAGCATTAAATTCAAGTAATAGATACCGGATAAGTAGGTATAAAACCTATTTATCAAATACCCCCAAACTGAAACCGTTGCTTGTCCCCAAGCAACACAACATAATGCAATGCAATGCAATGAAATGCAACTAATCTACATGCCTACGAATCCAGCTGTATTGATAAATAAAAATCTATTGACTCGGCCTTAAAGAAATCAAGCAAACAAGATAATACTGCATATCAAAACCAATAAACAATTTCCTAGTCAATCATCAAGTCTTAAATTGTTATCACTGGTATAGTGCGTGTGTGCTCCACAACAATGTTAACTGATATAAAATCAAATTTAATACATAACAAGTCTCTTCGAAGGCATCATACTGTGTAAACTTAAGAAATTTAAAAATAAGCTAGATCCAACTAAAATCAAACAATTACCAATATCGAGGGTTAACATGGGATACTTATGCTTTATTTTCATCTACGGGGGTTTTTTGCTCTTATTTCCCATTTTATTCTCTTTTTTTTTGGTTTATATACACATAACTATGCAATGTCTTATTCCCTTAGGCTTTTCAATGCTACCTTAACGAGCTTTCGACCAACGACTCCCAGACTATTAAGACCTTAGGGCGCTAGGTGTAAAGACAATCCCCTCGGGCTTACTTACTCAAGTAACAAAGGCCACAAAACTAGACAAGCACGCTACGGTGTTTATTCATATTTTTTTCTCTTTTTTTAGCTTATATACCCCAAATATTCCCCCAAACTTAGGTTCTTGTCTAACTTTAGCCATCACTACTTATTCTTGTCATCCTTTCATTCAAACTAGCATTATCCTTTAGAATCTCATTATGTATCAATTTAAACTCAATCAATCAATAAGTTGTTTTTAATGTGCTATCCTTGTTATACCATTTTTAAACAAAAAAAAAAACTCAATTCATAACAAGAAATCACATCAAAGCTCTAATAGTCAGTACTAAACTTGCCTACTCAATCCCATTCTCATCATTGGCTAAAATAAAATGTAACTCATCAAACAGCTGGACTCATGCAAGATGAACATAGTAACTAACAATTATTTTTGAATTTTTGAATTTTTTGATTTTTTTAATAATAAACCTAAACTATATTAACAACATATGCAAAATAAGATAACATAAACATGAAACTAAACATGTAATAACGAACTAAACTAAACTCCCCCAAACTTAGCAATTACAATGTCCTCATTGTAAGAATATAGCGATAAGTAAAAGAGAATTTCCCTGTAACCAGCTAAGCGTGAAGTGATGGTGATGGCGGCGACGATCATTTTCTTATCCATTGAACCTCCAATACCTGTAATGAAGAGAGACAACATGGATTAGATTATAAGAGAGCTTAATAAGCAAATTAATTCCTATCTACTTGTTGATCGATTTCGCAATCAATGAATACGTGCAAGTATACACGGTCAACAAGTAATAAAGTGAAAGTAGAGTATCGTTCCCACGAGGAATTATTTAATAAAAATCACCAAATACTAATTCTTAACCAAACTAATTTTATTTAAACAATCTCAAATCGTGTTTTTTCTAATTAAGAAAACTAAATTAATTAACTAAAACTAAGATTTTAACGAATGAATTCAAATAAATAAAGATTAAGACTTCAATATCCCCAATTATGAATTATAAATCAATTATCCAATTATCCCAATTATTATGTCTACTGAATTGTTAACAGGAATTCTCAAATGCCAAAAGTCCTTTTCCAAGTGATCAATTGCCTTTTATTTAATCCAGATTAATCTTGCTATATTCCTATGCAAAACAATTGAATTAAACTCCTTTAATCCCAATTCCTTATGTGTTACATGCGGTGAACAGATATTTCCATTCAATTCACAAACCTAATTATTCACTTTGCAAATAACTAAGTCACATGATATCATGCCCAGTTCTAACCCTAGAATTCCTCTTCCAATTCCTTCTAGAGTAACAAAGTAATTACTGATCAGATAATTAAGCAATATGCACAAGACAAGATAAACAACTCACTTTAACATAAATAACTGGAATATAATGAATAACTAATTCATAGCCATAAAAAGTTCAATTGAAATCTCAATAAAAGAGTTAGTTCATAATTAATGAATTAAAATCAAGAATCCACAATTGAATAGACATTAAAAGATAAAAGTAAGAGAAGAGAAAAGAATAGAATCTGTTGTCAGCAAATCTGATGCTCCCCTCTTGCTCTTGCTCTTGATCTTCAATGGCCTCCAAGTTGCTTCAATCTCCAAAACTAATAAGAACTAGGGTTATGTTCTAATCTAATGGAGTATTTAATCTAGGCTAAGCTATGTAATCCCCAAGCTAAGCTATGTAATCTCCAAGCTAAGCTATGTAATCTCTCCTTATTTTATGTCTTACATCATGTATTTATAGGTTACAAGTCTAATTTTTAGGTTTAGGAACAACCCCAATCCTATTTGGAGTCAAAAAGGTGTCAAAATTCGCCCAAAATGCGTCCACGCCCGCACCAGATCCTTCCCCAGCGCCCCGGCGCTGGGCACGGCGCTGGGATTCTGCCCCCGAGCGCCCCGGCGCTGGTATCAAACCTAAAACGAGCGCCCCGGCGCTGCCACAAAGTCTAACATTTTCTGCTCCGACGTCCTTTGGAAAAACGGCCATAACTTCTTCGTTCGAACTCCGATTTAGATGATTCAAGATGATCCGGAAAGAGGAAAAGTAGATCTACAACTTTCATTCATGAATATTTTCGAAATAATGTCAGGAGATATAGTCAAATTGGCTCTGAAGTGACTGCTGTGTAAATGGCAAGCCGAAAACGCGAATCTAGCCACCCCGAACGTCGATCCATGTAACTTTTGTCCCAAATCCTACAAAACAATATAAAACATGCATGAATAGACACAAACACATAAAAACATCCTAAAAGACTTGAGAACAACAATAAATTAAGCCCGAATGTATCCAATTCATGTGTATAAAATTCACTCATCAAATACCCCCAAACTTAAACCTTTGCTTGTCCTCAAGCAAAAACACAAAAATGTTATGCAATGCAATATAATGAAACTAATCTATATGCCTACGAATCCAACAGTAATGATAGAAACAAGTCTATTCAATCAGCCTTAGAGAAATCAAGTAAACATGATAATACATCATATTAAAACAAATCAGTAATTTCCCAATCAATCATCAAATCTTAGACTGTTATCACTGATATAGTGCGTGTGTGCTCCACAACAATGTTAACTGATATAAAATCAAATTTAAGACATAATAGATAACTTCGAAGGCATCATACAGTGAAAACTCACAAAATTCACGAACAAGCTAGATACAACTAAAGTCAAACATCCACCAAGTTCAAGAGTCCAATCTGCGATACTTATGCTTTACTTTTCATTACGGGGGCTTTTTGCTCTTTTTCCCATTTTATTGTTTTTTTTTTAACCATGACTGTTCAATGTCTCATTCCATTAGGCTAACAGTGTCACCCCTTAGCGAGCTTTCCACCAACGACTCCCAGACCATATAAGACCTTAGGGCGCTAGGTTTTAAGATACCCCTTCGGGCATACTTACTCAAGTAACAAAGGCCCCGAAATAAAACTAGCCACGGTAAATTTTGTTTTTCTTTTTCTCTTTTTTTTTTGATAGATGGTTGGTGAGTGCGTTTTACGCTCCATCTCACGCTTGTGTTTATGGGGAGTGTTTCTCCTCATCCCACCACAAGACTCAACATGTTTTTTTAAAGCTTATATACCCCAAAATTTCCCCCCAAACTTAAGTTTTTATCAAAATTTAGCCATCTCCGCCTATTCATGTCTTTCATTCCTTCACACTAGTATTATCCTTAAGAAATCCATTATGTATCAATTTAAACTTAATCAGTTAACATAGCTGTTATTAACGTGCTAACCTTGATTATACCAATTTCAAACAGGAAAAGATTCAATTCATAACAAAAATCACATCAAAGCCTTAATAATCAATACTATACTTATCTACTTAATTCCAGTCTCATCATTGGCCAAAATAGACTTTTACTATCTAACAGTTAGAATCATGCAAATATAAACTAAACGCAACAAACACAGTAAACTAACTACTATTTTTGCGATTTTTAAATTTTTTTTTTAACAAAAAACTGAATGCAAAAACTAAATGTAAATAACTCGAAAACATAACGAACTACAATGTAAATAACTAACTATATGCAATATGACACTAAAATGCCCCCAAACTTAAACTAGACATTGTCCTCAATGACTAAAATAGAAAAAATTAAAGCAGAGGACTTCCCTGAAAATATAGCAATCTTCCTCCTTGTCCGCTAAGTTTGGAGAATAGGATAAGCACATGGAACAAATTGGGCACCACACTTGAATTTGACTTGAATAACCTTTAAAACCATGATAGAAGCAATTTTATTAAATCCTAAATAAATGCAAATTCAAACTACTAATATAAAACTGAATAAAAACTAAAAATAAAAATTAAACTTGGGTTGCCTCCCAATAAGCGCTTGTTTTATAGTCTCAGTCTGACTTTGTCTGGTCAATGCTATCCAATTCCTCTTCGAAAGTTGAGGAACCCTCCATCCATCGGAAATAATATAGCTTTTGGTAGGTTTCCATTTATAATAGCCATTGTGTTAAAGTCACCTAGCATGCTCTTTGTAGATAGGATCCCCATTAAGAACGGCAAACCACTAGGTGTTTCCTCCATTATATCGATGATCAGATTAGGGCATTGAAGCTTAATAAACATAATGGAATCTTCCTCTATCTTCTCTTTTTCATCCCACCATGACTCCACAACTGTACTAGCTCTTACGGTACCAAGAGCTTTGCCGATGACATGACTTCCAATTGGACAAGGTTTTGCAAATCTAATCGGACTCTTGAACTGTGGAGGAGATGGCACTTGAGGCATAAATAACATTGGCTCATCATCATTGGTTCTCACAATTAGTTCTTCACCGACCTTGTTATCATTATCCCCACTTGTCTCCTCTTTTTCATCTCGTGGCTCATCCAGTTGTAGATTTGGCTCGGGCTCACCATCAGTCTCAGAATCTGTGTCATAGGGCCAGGTGTATTGAGGACGGTTGTTCAACGCATGTGCTATCTGTTCCACTTGATTTTCCAGATTCTTGATCAATGCCCCTTGGCTTTGCAAATTCAGCTCTACTTGATTCATTTTCTTGTCTTGTTCCTCATTCCTTTTTTCAGAAGCTTTAATAAATTTTTCTAAGGCTTCTTCCAAACTTGATATCCTCTCTGGTTGTAGTGGAGGTGGACACAAGAAATCCTGTGGGTATGTTGGACTTGGAGCATAAAATTGATCTTGATTGTTACTCCATGAAAAATCCGGGTGATACCCCCAATCCTGATGATAGTTGTTGGGATAGACATAATTATTGGGGTAATCACCACTAAACTGTACCGGCTCGAAACTGATGGCGCATTGATGACTCATATCATTTCCAGCACAATAATCACAAGTAACCGCCATACTTTGACGACGCTGGGCTTCAAAAGCTTCAAACCTCCTCGGAAGTGTCTCAATCTGTGCTAACAATGCAGAAAGTTTCTCGAGTCTGTCAATCTCTGCTCCCCTTGGTTGAGTCATGTTCGTGTATGGCCATTGATACACAAAGTCATCCATGGTACCTGAAAAGAGAGAAATATAGAAAGAGAATTAAAAATAAAAATAAAAATATTTAAATTAAGACTAATTTGATTGAAATTAATATTGGTAAATAATTATTAAATTAACTCCCCGGCAACGGCGCCAAAAACTTGTTGATCGATTTCGCAATCAATGAATACGTGCAAGTATACACGGTCAACAAGTAATAAAGTGAAAGTAGAGTATCGTTCCCACGAGGAATTATTTAATAAAAATCACCAAATACTAATTCTTAACCAAACTAATTTTATTTAAACAATCTCAAATCGTGTTTTTTCTAATTAAGAAAACTAAATTAATTAACTAAAACTAAGATTTTAACGAATGAATTCAAATAAATAAAGATTAAGACTTCAATATCCCCAATTATGAATTATAAATCAATTATCCAATTATCCCAATTATTATGTCTACTGAATTGTTAACAGGAATTCTCAAATGCCAAAAGTCCTTTTCCAAGTGATCAATTGCCTTTTATTTAATCCAGATTAATCTTGCTATATTCCTATGCAAAACAATTGAATTAAACTCCTTTAATCCCAATTCCTTATGTGTTACATGCGGTGAACAGATATTTCCATTCAATTCACAAACCTAATTATTCACTTTGCAAATAACTAAGTCACATGATATCATGCCCAGTTCTAACCCTAGAATTCCTCTTCCAATTCCTTCTAGAGTAACAAAGTAATTACTGATCAGATAATTAAGCAATATGCACAAGACAAGATAAACAACTCACTTTAACATAAATAACTGGAATATAATGAATAACTAATTCATAGCCATAAAAAGTTCAATTGAAATCTCAATAAAAGAGTTAGTTCATAATTAATGAATTAAAATCAAGAATCCACAATTGAATAGACATTAAAAGATAAAAGTAAGAGAAGAGAAAAGAATAGAATCTGTTGTCAGCAAATCTGATGCTCCCCTCTTGCTCTTGCTCTTGATCTTCAATGGCCTCCAAGTTGCTTCAATCTCCAAAACTAATAAGAACTAGGGTTATGTTCTAATCTAATGGAGTATTTAATCTAGGCTAAGCTATGTAATCCCCAAGCTAAGCTATGTAATCTCCAAGCTAAGCTATGTAATCTCTCCTTATTTTATGTCTTACATCATGTATTTATAGGTTACAAGTCTAATTTTTAGGTTTAGGAACAACCCCAATCCTATTTGGAGTCAAAAAGGTGTCAAAATTCGCCCAAAATGCGTCCACGCCCGCACCAGATCCTTCCCCAGCGCCCCGGCGCTGGGCACGGCGCTGGGATTCTGCCCCCGAGCGCCCCGGCGCTGGTATCAAACCTAAAACGAGCGCCCCGGCGCTGCCACAAAGTCTAACATTTTCTGCTCCGACGTCCTTTGGAAAAACGGCCATAACTTCTTCGTTCGAACTCCGATTTAGATGATTCAAGATGATCCGGAAAGAGGAAAAGTAGATCTACAACTTTCATTCATGAATTTTTTCGAAATAATGTCAGGAGATATAGTCAAATTGGCTCTGAAGTGACTGCTGTGTAAATGGCAAGCCGAAAACGCGAATCTAGCCACCCCGAACGTCGATCCATGTAACTTTTGTCCCAAATCCTACAAAACAATATAAAACATGCATGAATAGACACAAACACATAAAAACATCCTAAAAGACTTGAGAACAACAATAAATTAAGCCCGAATGTATCCAATTCATGTGTATAAAATTCACTCATCACTACTAAATAAACTAATAAAGCATAAAAATATAAAAATTCCTGGGTTGCCTCCCAGTCAGCGCTTGATTTATAGTCTTTCAGCCTGACTTTATCTGGTCAATGCTATCCAATTCCTCTTCAAAAGTTGAGGAACCCTCCATCCATCAGAAATAATATAGCTTTTGGTAGGTTCCAATTTGTGATAGCCATCGATTTAAAGTCACATAGCATGCTTTGTTTAGATAAGATTACATTGAAGAATGTCCAACATCTAGGCCTTTTCTCCATTGTGTCTGCGAATAGATTTTGGCATTGAGGCTTGTCAGACACAACCGTCTCTTCTTTTATCTTCTCCAGCTCATCACACCATGGCTTCGAAGTTTTACTCGCTTTTACGTCACAAGGAGTATTGCCGACAACATGACTACCAATCAGACAAGGTTTTACAAATCTAACCGGATTCTTGAACTGTGGAGGAGAAGGCACTTGAGACATAAATAACATCGGCTCATCATCGATGGTTCTCACAATTAGTTCTTCACCGACCTTGTTGTCATTATCACCACTTGTCTCCTCTTTTTCAACATCTCGAGGCTCATCCAGTTGTAGATTTGGTTCGGGTTCTCCGTAAATTTCGTCATCCATGTCATAAAGCCAAGTGTTTGGAGGAGGTTTGCTTACGGCTTCGGTCATTTGCTCTATCTGATTAGAAAGATTTTGATATTCCCTCGCTTGATTACTCATCTTCTCCTCATCTACTATGAACTTGGACAATAATTCCCCCAGCCTTGAAATTTCTGTTTCAGTCTCGGAAGCCATGTATTGAGGACCATTGGTTGAGGCTGTGAAACGTTTTTCCATCCAATTATTAAAATTTTGGATTGACAGCTCCTGACTGTTTATAAACTCTTCTTTTTCTGCTATAGCCCTTAACATGAATTTCATAAACTTTGAATTGTCTTCTTGTCGCATTGGAGGTGAATATGAGAATTCCGGCGTGTATGTTGGACTTGGAGCAGAGTATTGGTATTGATAGTTGTATCTCCATGAAGAATCCGGGTGATACCCCCAAACTTGATGGTAATTATCATATGCATATTGATTGAGGTCGTTACCACCATACTCTTCCAGCCCAAGATTGATGGTGCATTGATGACTCGGATGGTTTCCAGCACAATAGCCACACGTAACTACCATCCTTCGACTCTGTTGGGCTGCGATAACGTCCAACTTCCTCGAAATTTCTTCAATTTGTGCTGACATTGCGGAGAGTGTCGCGAGTCTATCAATCTTCGCTTCCTTTGGTTGAGTCATGTTCGTGTATGGCCATTGATACGCAAAGTCATCCAT
This sequence comes from Panax japonicus, assembly GCA_020205505.1. Lineage (NCBI taxonomy): Eukaryota > Viridiplantae > Streptophyta > Magnoliopsida > Apiales > Araliaceae > Panax > Panax japonicus. The sequence continues at coordinate 30,656,165 of CM035097.1, read as the reverse complement.
GGTACCTGCAAAGAGAGAAATATAGGAAGAGAATTAAAAATAAAAATACAAATGTTTAAATTAAGACTAATTTGATTGAAGTTAATATTGATAAAAAAAATATTAAATTAATTCCCCGACAACGGCGCCAAAAACTTGTTGGGTAAAATCTATTTACGCACAACACGCAAGTATACGTGGTCAACAAGTAATAAAGTGATAAGTTGAGTATCGTTCCCACAGAGAATTATTTAATAAAAATCAACAAGTACTAACCCATAACCAACTCAATCTTATTTAAATGAATGAATTTAATGTTATAAATTAAAATATTTAACTAAACTAATTCTAATTACCACTAATTAAAAATTAGATTATGGAGATTTAAGATCACAACTTCACTTATTGCTTCATTTAGGTTAACACACTTCTCATCAATTATCTCTATCCCGAATTGTTAATCAAGAACACGAAAGTAGTATTAACCACCTCTCGATGCACTAATACCGTATTAACGTCAATCCACAATTAAGATAGAAATCCGTTAAATACCTTAATCAACTAACCCACTATATCTCTATGTGAATTACAATTGAAGAAGATTGAAGAATAAGTTCTCTATCCGATTACATGCGATGTCAAGCATATCTCTACCTTAACACACATCAAGTTTAAGCTACTAACAAAATCCTAAACACATGCTATCATGATTAGATCTAAATCTATACTTCATCTATCGAGTTCATATAGATTATCACGGTAATTGATGGCCAAACAATTAAACAATTAAGTCCAAGTCACAATAGACAATCCTCTCAATAGAACATAATAATTGATAACGAAGCATATTAAAATAAACTACACAATAAGATCCATTGTAATCTCAAACAAAGAATTAGTTCATGATTATTGAATTTAAACTAAGAATCCCCAATTAAATAATCATTATAAGACAAAAATTGAAGAAGTAAAGAAGATAGAATCTATTTTCTGTAGATTTAACTCTCCCTCCTTGCTTCTACTTTGAATCTTCAATGGTCTCCAAGTTGCTTCAATCTCCAAATCTCATAAAAACTAGTGTTTTGATCTAATTTACTCTAATATAATCTAATAGAATTCTTCTAAAAACTCCCTAATCTCTCAATAAAAATCCCCTCTAATCTGTGTTATTCCCCACCTTTTATAAGCCTTTGTACATGTCTTTAAGTCCTCTTAAAAGTCCTTGAATCAAACAACTCGAAACAATCCTTTTCGAACTCAAATTCGGACAAAATCTACTCATTCCGCGCATAGGCCAGCCCCGACTGGCCTTTTCCCTTGTAAAAACCCAGCCCCGGCTGGATAGTGATCTGCTAAAACACCCAGGATCCCAGCCCCGGCTGGGTCCAAAGGCACAAAAACGTCCAGCCCCGGCTAAGGTGCAAACTGCCAATTAATTTTCTGCTAGAATCTCCTCTGCTAAAATTGCCATAACTTTTAAACCGAGAGGAGTTACAGGACCCGCAACCTATCAAATCGAAGCTATCGACGAGATCTACAACTTTAATTCTTTGAGCTTTCAGAAATAACAAACGCATAATAGTCGAAATTGGACTGGAAGTGACTGCTATGCAAATGACCACCCAAAATGGTGAAGTTCAACGTCCGTTGGTAGAAATGTCATAACTCTTTCATCCGAACTCCGATTTGAATGATTAAAGATGTTCCAGAAAGATAAGAAAACACTCTACAATATAGTCTAAGCTCCAAGCCAAGAACATGAATTTAACATGAAAGCATAAACGATGTCCGGATTGCTTTTTCCTTGCATTTTCCTTGCTTTTCCTTACCAATAGTCGCTCACACCACTCCCAAACGTATAACCTACAAAATGAACATGAAATGCATGAAAAGTAACTAAGAAACATTAGTTTAAGCAGTAAATTCAAGTAATATATACCGGATAAGTAGGTATAAAACCTACTTATCAAATACCCCCAAACTTAAACCGTTGCTTGTCCCCAAGAAACACAACATAATGCAATGCAATGCAATGAAATGCAACTAATCTACATGCCTACGAATCCAGCAGTATTGATAAACACAAATCTATTCACTCGGCCTTAGAGCAATCAAGCAAACATGATAATACTGCATATCAAAACCAATCAACAATTTCCTAGTCAATCATCAAGTCTTAAATTGTTATCACTGGTATAGTGGGTGTGTGCTCCACAACAATGTTAACTGATATAAAATCAAATTTAACACATAACAAGTCTCTTCGAAGGCATCATACAGTGTAAACTTAAGAAATTTAAAAAGAAGCTAGATCCAACTAAAATCAAACAATTACCAATATCGTGGGTTAACTTGGGATACTTATGCTTTATTTTCATCTACGGGGGTTTTTTGCTCTTATTTCCCATTTTATTCTCTTTTTTTGGTTTATATACACATAACTATGCAATGTCTTATTCCCTTAGGCTTTTCAATGCTACCTTAACGAGCTTTCGACCAACGACTCCCAGACCATTAAGACCTTAGGGCGCTAGGTGTAAAGACAATCCCCTCGGGCTTACTTACTCAAGTAACAAAGGCCACAAAACTAGACAAGCACGCTACGGTGTTTATTCATATTTTTTTCTCTTTTTTTTTCTTTTTTAGCTTATATACCCCAAATATTCCCCCAAACATAGGTTCTTGTCTAACTTTAGCCATCACTACTTATTCTTGTCATTCTTTCATTCAAACTAGCATTATCCTTTAGAATCTCGTTATGTATCAATTTAAACTCAATCAATCAACAAGTTGTTTTTAATGTGCTATCCTTGTTATACCATTTTCAAACAAAAAAAATAACTGAATTCATAACAAGAAATCACATCAAAGCTCTAATAGTCAGTACTAAACTTGCCTACTCAATCACATTATCATCATTTGCTAAAATAGAATGTAACTCATAAAACAGCTGGACTCATGCAAGATGAACATAGTAACTAACTATTATTTTGAATTTTTGAATTTTTTTATTTTTTTTAATAATAAACCTAAACTATATTAACAACATATGTAAAATAAGATAACATAAACATGAAACTAAACATGTAATAACGAACTAAACTAAACTCCCCCAAACTTAGCAATTACAATGTTCTCATTGTAAGAATATAGCGATAAGTAAAAGAGAATTTCCCTGTAACCAGCTAAGTGTGAAGTGATGGTGATGGCGGCGACGATCATTTTCTTATCCATTGAACCTCCAATACCTGTAATGAAGAGAGACAACATGGATTAGATTATAAGAGAGCTTAATAAGCAAATTAATTCCTATCTACTAAATAGACTACTAAAGCATATAAATATAAAAATTCCTGGGTTACCTCCCAGTCAGCGCTTGATTTATAGTCTTTCAGCCTGACTTTGTCTGGTCAATGCTATCCAATTTCTCTTTGAAAGTTGAGGAACCCTCCATCCATCTGAAATAATATAGCTTTTGGTAGGTTCCAATTTGTGATAGCCATCGAGTAAAATTCACATAGCATTCTTTGTTTAGATAAGATTACATTGAAGAACGTCCAACATCTAGGCCTTTTCTCCATTGTGTCTGCGAATAAATTCTGGCATTGAGGCTTTTCAGCCACAACAGTCTCTTCTTCTATCTTCTCTAGCTCATCACACCATGGCTTCGAAGTTGTACTCGCTTTTACATCACAAGGAGTATTGCCGACAACATGACTACCAATCGGACAAGGTTTTACAAATCTAACCAGATTCTTGAACTGTGGAGGAGAAGGCACTTGAGGCATAAATAACATCGGCTCATCATCGTTGGTTCTCACAATTAGTTCTTCACCGACCTTGTTGTCATTATCCCAACTTGTCTCCTCTTTTTCAACATCTCAAGGCTCATCCAGTTGTAGATTTGGTTCGGGTTCTCCGTTAATTTCGTCATCCATGTCATAAAGCCAAGTGTTTGGAGGAAGTTTGCTTACGGCTTCGGTCATTTGCTCTATCTGATCAGCAAGATTTTGATATTCCCTCGCTTGATTACTCATCTTCTCCTCATCTACTATGAACTTGGACAATAATTCCCCCATCCATGAAATTTCTGTTTCAGTCTCGGAAGCCATGTATTGAGGACCATTGGTTGAGGCTGTGAAACGTTTTTCCATCCAATTATTAAAATTTTGGATTGATAGCTCCTGACTGTTTATAAACTCTTTTTTTCTGCTATAGCCCTTAACATGAATTCCATTAACTTTGAATTGTCTTCTTGTCGCATTGGAGGTGAATATGAGAATTCCGGCGTGTATGTTGGACTTGGAGCAGAGTATTGGTATTGATAGTTGTATCTCCATGAAGAATCCGGGTGATACCCCCAAACTTGATGGTAATTATTATATGCATATTGATTGAGGTCTTTACCACCATACTCTACCAGCCCAAGATTGATGGTGCATTGATGACTCAGATGGTTTCCAACACAATAGCCACACGTAACTGCCATCCTTTGACTCTGTTGGGCTGCGATAACGTCCAACTTCCTCGAAAGTTCTTCAATTTGTGCTGAAATTGCGGAGAGTGTCGCGAGTCTGTCAATCTCCGTTTCCTTTGGTTGAGTCATGTTCGTGTATGGCCATTGATACGCAAAGTCATCCATGGTACCTGCAAAGAGAGAAATATAGGAAGAGAATTAAAAATAAAAATACAAATGTTTAAATTAAGACTAATTTGATTGAAGTTAATATTGATAAAAAAAATATTAAACTAATTCCCCGACAACGGCGCCAAAAACTTGTTGGGTAAAATCTATTTACGCACAACACGCAAGTATACGTGGTCAACAAGTAATAAAGTGATAAGTTGAGTATCGTTCCCATAGAGAATTATTTAATAAAAATCACCAAGTACTAACCCATAACCAACTCAATCTTATTTAAACGAATGAATTTAATGTTATAAATTAAAATATTTAACTAAACTAATTCTAATTACCACTAATTAAAAATCAGAATATGGAGATTTAAGATCACAACTTCACTTATTACTTCATTTAGGTTAACACACTTTTCATCAATTATTCTCTATCCCGAATTGTTAATCAAGAACACGAAAGTAGTATTAACCACCTCTCGATGCACTAATACCGTATTAACGTCAATCCACAATTAAGATAGAAATCCGTTAAACACCTTAATCAACTAACCCACTATATCTCTATGTGAATTACAATTGAAGAAGGTTGAAGAATATGTTCTCTATCCGATTACATGCGATGTTAAGCATATCTCTACCTTAACACACATCAAGTTTAAGCTACTAACAAAATCCTAAACACATGCTATCATGATTAGATCTAAATCTATACTTCATCTCTCGAGTTCATATAGATTATCACGGTAATTGATGGCCAAGCAATTAAACAATTAAGTCCAAATCACAATAGACAAATCTCTCAATAGAACATAATAATTGATAACGAAGCATATTAAAATAAACTACACAATACGATCCATTGTAATCTCAAACAAAGAATTAGTTCATGATTATTGAATTTAAACTAAGAATCCCCAATTGAATAATCATTAAAAGACAAAAATAGAAGAAGTAAAAAAGATAAAATCTATTTTCTGTATATTTAACGCTCCCTCCTTGCTCCTACTTTGAATCTTCAATGGTCTCCAAGTTGCTTCAAACTCCAAATCTCATAAAAACTAGTGTTTTGATCTAATTTACTCTAATCTAATCTAATAGAATTCTTCCGAAAACTACCTAATCTCTCAATAAAAATCCCCTCTAATCTATGTTATTCCCCTCCTTTTATAATCCTTTGTACATGTCTTTAAGTCATCTTGAAAGTCCTTGAATCAAACAACTCGAAATAATCCTTTTCGGACTCAAATTCGGACAAAATCTACTCATTCCGCGCATAGGCCAGCCCCGGCTGGCCTTTTCCCTTATAAAAACCCATCCCCGGCTGGATAGTGATCTGCTAAAATGCCCAGGACCCCAGCCCCAGCTGGGTCCTAAGGCACAAAAACGTCCAGCCCCGGCTAAGGTGCAAACTGCCAATTAATTTTCTGCTGGAACCTCCTCTGCTAAAATTTCCATAACTTTTAAAAAGAGAGGAGTTACGGGGCCCGCGACCTATCAAATCGAATCTATCGACGAGATCTACAACTTTTATTCTTTGAGCTTTCAGAAATAACAAACGCATGATGGTCGAAATTGGACCGGAAGTGACTGCTATGCAAATGACCTCCCAAAACGGTGAAGTTCAACGTCCGTTGGTAGAAATGTCTTAACTCTTTCATCCGAACTCCGATTTGAATGATTCAAGATGTTCAGGAAAGATAAGAAAACGCTCTACAATATATTCTAAGCTCCAAGCCAAGAACATGAATTTAACATGAAAGCATAAACGATGTCTGGATTGCTTTTTCCTTACATTTTCCTTGCTTTTCCTTACCAATAGTCGCTCACACCACTCCCAAACGTATAACCTACAAAATGAACATGAAATGCATGAAAAGTAACTAAGAAACATTAGTTTAAGCAGTAAATTCAAGTAATAGATACCGGATAAGTAGGTATAAAACCTACTTATCAAATTCAAATAACTTACTCGACTGACCACAACCTTTACAGAATCTACATGATATATTCCAATAGTACACTGTAATTAGCTATCAAACAACCATTCACATTTTTCCTACAAGCTTCTTTCTCTTCTATGTCTTTGTTAACTTAATATCTTTATTAAAGTCAACATGACTTATTACCCTTCGTCCCAGTTTATCACTCAACTGACATTTATTAACCGGACTCAAACATCGTTGATAAGGTATCAACGTTGTTCATTGTACATATCTTGTTAACACGCATTACATTCCCAAGTTTTATACCATATACCTTAGTATAGGTAATACAAGATTAGTCTTAGTACATTCATTGAGTATATAAACTCAACTCAGTTAGGTCTTGAAACAACTGAAGTTTAAAACCTACTTGGTCAACTTTTTTCCACTGTCGGCGCTGTGGCGCGGCATCCTTTGTATTTTAGTGGCACTGCGGCGCGAGTTAGCAGGGTACTCGGCCGAGTCTGGCGTTGCGGCGCCACCACTTTGTACTGGTTTTGGCACTGCGGCGCCGAGTCTGTGCACCAGTTGGCCAAACCAGTTTTGGTTTCTTAACGAAACTCCAGGCTTCCTAATTTGTTCGTTTTACATCCGAATTGACCCATTAGAATTCCTACATGTTAGGAATTACATCCTTTACGTGTTCATATAAGAATTAAACACTTTCAAATCCGTTAACTTAGAATTCACTATTGAGTTCATTTTATAGACGTTCGTAAATGTTAATGAGCGTTCAATGCTCGTTTTCTTCGTTTTAAGGAGAAATCTGAGGATTCTCGAACCCACAACTCTTAATCACCCTATCTCACGTGTTGACATTGAAAACCAACGTTTTCAAGTCTCACGGCAACTTTCGACTATCATTCTGGAATTTCTACGTTTTCGACGTTTAACGTCTATTTTTGTAAAATTCGCCATAACTTCGTTAGTAAGGTTCTCTAAACCAAATCATATGGAATACTCCATGAATTTCTTATCTACATCCTAACCAAACAAGATGCATATACTAACGCATTGATGGAGCTCAATTATTTATCAACCATCGATCTCAACTATCAATGTTTTCATGGTTCAAAACTATATTAAACCTTACCATTCTTATAATCTCATTACTTATAGAGATTGAATCTATGGTAAGTCATCTTTAAATCCTCACACAAGACATATTCCACCCATTCTATGATTCTCTAAGATGAAAGAAAATCTAAAAGAGATGGAGATGAAAGGTAAGGATTATACCTTAAGAACTCTTGGTTTTCTTTCTTGGAAAACTCTAAGATCAAGCTTCCAAAGTGTATGTTTTGCAAGTATAGCTCTCTTTCTCTCTCAATAATCTAAGGTTGGCAAGTTGAAAACTCCCAAATGAATCAACCTAGCTTTCTATTTATAGAAAACTAGAATGGAGGGCATAATTGACAAAGAACCAACACCTCCTTACTATTCATGTGTGGTCACCAAGTAAAACACTTGGTGACCAAGCCTTATACTTGGCTTCCACTCCAAGGTGGCCGACCCACCACCCCATGTGACATCCCATGGGTTTTACCCATTCGGTGACCCACCGGTTCGGTTTTAATGAATTGGGCTTAACTAAAATTAACATTGGGCCTTGATCATTCAAATGATTAGATTAATTAATAATCCAACTCAAATGAATTAGTCATTAAGTCTTAACTTAATTCTATAATACTAATCATGCCACATACGTACAATTCACGTATTATCTTCGTATACTACTCGTACAATAATTATGGGACCCCAAATTTTATGAATAAATATTCAATTTTCTCGAAATAATTTTTTAACATTATGATATAATGTTTTAATTGTGGGTAGTATTTATAAATTTTGCAAAGTATGCAAGTTGTCATATTATATTCGATTGGTCGGGGAATATTTGTTTTATCGGGGAATATTCGTGCAATGGCACAATCATTGGTGGACCCCGCAACGGAATTATTGTCGGATTGTGAAAACGACAAAAATATTTTATAAAAATAATGGCGGAAGTTTTACCATTAATACTGTTGAACTACTCGGTAGTAAAAGTACAGTAATACACGTGGTTGCATAGTAGCACACGGTATTAATTATTGATGCTTACTTGATAAGTCACTCAGTTTTGTTGGTATTATTAATGTAATAATACAAAAAATCTTTTTATATAAAACATAATACTTTTATAAAGTTATTCTATAAATAGAATATATTATATTCTATTATGCATAGTATTACATAGTGTCTGCATAGTGTTTTGCATAGTAAAATCTTTTTATATAAAACATAATACTTTTATAAAGTTATCTATTTTATTAGAAAATAATTAGAATATATTATATTTTATTATGCATAGTGTTTGTATAGTGCTTGCATAGTGTTTTGCATAGTAAAATCTTTTTATATAAAATAGAATACTTTTATAAAGTTATCTATTTTATTAGACAATAATTAGAATATATTATATTTTATTATGCATAGTGTTTGCATAGTGCCTGCATAGTATTTGCATAGTAAAATCTTTTATAAAGTTATTCGTTTTATTAGATTATAAATAGAATATATTATATTTTATTTAAAAGATTTTGCTTTAAATATGGACCGTTAGATTAAAGTAAATCAATCTCGACCGTTCTTGAGTTAGTTACTATGCATTCCATTTTTCTATAAATAGAATCTCATTCATTCATTATTTCTTACGAATTCATTGAAACTCTAGAGAGAGAAACTATAGAGAAAAGAAGAAAAGTGTTCTGCTACTTTACTACTTCTATATCTAGTACTCTTCTTTCTAAGGTAGGAAATATTATTTGTTGTACTCGTAAGGGGTGTTATTCTTTTGTATTCATGAAGAGAACTTATGTTATTTCATTCTTTATTATTCTGTTAGAATAACCTATATACGCGGGCTACCTTATACTTGGTGACATTCTTCTATTATTCAGTCTTTATTATTCTGGTGGAATATCCTGTCTGTGCGTTTTACGCCGGAGCTGATTCCGTCTTTATTATTCTGTTGGAATATCCTGTCTGTGCATTTTACGCCAGACCTGGTTCCGTCTTTATTATTATTCTGTTGGAATATCCTGTCTGTGCGTTTTACGCCGGACCTGATTTCGTCCTTATTAGTATTCTGTTGGAATAACCTGTCTATGCGAAGTACCACATGCATGGTGATTTCTGTTGTTATTCCATTCTTTATTATTCTGTTGGAACATCCTGTCGGTGCAAATTTCGCCTGGCCTGGTTCTGTTATTTAGTATTCTGTTGGAATAACCTGTCTATGCGAAGTACCGCATGCATGGTGATTTCTTTTTTTATTCCATTCTTTATTATACTCAGTTGGTTAAAGTTTTGACTTCTATACTCCATGAAATTAGTGGAATATCCTTGATATTTGCGCTTCATCCAGTATCTTTTCATGGAAATATTCTTCTTAACATTCTTGAATTTTTCTCTACAAAGCAGTATCATGTTGACAATTTGGACATTATTAGTTCATGAATAAATTAATTCTTGAACTTATTTTATTAAATTCTTATATCATTGTCATCATCGTCATGTTTATATTTTTTTGAAAAGTCATTTGTGGCCTGTAGTGTATAGATGGACTTGGTATGATTATGACCAGGGATTATTCGGTGTAATCATGAACGTAATGTTACAAATGATGTGGAAAAGTCCTAATTGGCCCGTAGTGCATTGATGGACAGTTTTTGGTATGATTATGGATATGGATTCTCTTTGGCCATAATGCAAAGATGAATTGTTTTATGGCATGATCAGGACTGTTGATGAAAACATGATTATCTTAAGCCGTAGTGAATGGATAATTCATGGCCATGATACTAAAGAATATCTTTGGCCATAGTGCAGGGGTGATTCGATGATGTGGATTATTTATTAAGCAGAGTCCCAGCGATAAAAGTGATGAAAAACCTTTTAAATCATAAAAGATAGTAGATTTTATTCTCTACTTGACTCTTTTAATGAATTACTTGTTCCACTGCAGTTAAACTTGATAGTTATTATATTTTATCAGTTTAACACTGTTGAAGGCTAACGATAAATTATTTTGCATTATCTTAGTCATAATATTTCTTACTGGGCTAGTTGAGCTAACCCTTTCTTTCATTGTTCTCTTCAGGAAATGAGAACGTAGCTGAGACTAGTCGGGGAACAGAGTGATGATCCTAGATGTTTGCATTAGTAGTCCTCACTATTCTGCGAAATAGTGTGATAATAATTGTAATGAGGACTCCTTTTGAGTTTGTATACTCTCTAGAAGAAATATTTGTATTCAAACTCACAGTTTATGTTTTATCATATTGTACACGACAGTTGTATTATTAAGTTGTATTTGAATTCTGTACCATGTATCTGGCGACTCAAGATGGGTGATGTATACCTAATTTTGGGGGCATCACAATAATTATATTGTACTTCGTATTTACTCAACGTATTATTCATGGATACTGTTGCCTAAATTTTTAATAGCACTTTACCACGCAAGTATACACGTTCAATTGTAATATTCAGCAAGCAAGGATATCGTTCCCACGAGGAAATAGACTAATATTTATCAATTACTAATGCTAATGCAATTAATCCTATTTTAAACTAAGAAAATTTTGTTTGTGATTTGAAAATTTAAACTTAACAAACTAATAATTAAAATCAGAATTTCACAAGAATAATTGCATATTTAATAGGTTAAGATTACAACTTCCCTTGGTATTTCATTTAAACTAATTTACTTCCCATTTAAAATAAATCAATTAATATGAATCATTATCTAAGAATGCTTTATGAATATTCACGCACTTCTTCCAAAGACACATGAACAAATCCTCCTAAATCCAATCTTTAAGATGCGGAATTACAAGGAACACCCCAAATAATCAACTCACTATATTCCTATGTGAATCAAGTTAATTAGGGTTTACGCACAAATTCTTTCAATGGATACAAAAGACACATAGGTATATTCCTATCCTACACGCTAATCATATTAACCCTATTCAGATTATATGAACAGATGTTATCATATCCAGATCTCAATCTATACTCCATCTTCCAATTTTATATAGATTATCACAGTAATTGTTGGCCAAACAATTAATCAATAAACATAAGATATAATAAACAATTCAATAAAAACCAACTTTCATTCAATGGGAAGCTTGCAATTTAAACTACATACCAAGTTCCGTTGCAATCTTAATTAAAATTTAGTTCATGATAATAATAAAGAAAAACATCATCTAAATTAATAATCCAAACATCCCAGATAGTTACAAAAAATAAAACTAGAGAAGAGAAGAAGAAACTCTGAATTTGCTCCAATACTCTCTCTTAGATCTTTAGCCTTTGCAATTCTCCTTCGTGTTTTTCTTCCTTGTTCTCTCTGCAAATCTCTTGAAAAATTAGTTGATACGTCTTTTCTAAAGTCTTCTCCTATTTGTATTGGTCTCAGCCCTCATTCAGACTCCTGTTTGGCTTCAAAAACCCACTTAGCAGTAGAAAAATGCATCTTTTTCCGCACTGGAGCACCTAGGCGCTCAACATAGGCCATTTCCAAGCGCCTAGGCGCTTGACCAGGATCTCGTAATTACAAAAATGCCACTCAGCTTTAATTTTCATGATTTTTGACCTTTTTCTTCTCCGAAATGACCAATTTGTCCCTCCAGCTCCAACCTACAACAAATAAACACAAAACACATAAAAAATACTAAAAAATAATTAAAGATAACAATAATTAAGTTTAATAATATCGGATTCATAGGTATAAAACCTACTCATCAAATACCCCCAAACTTAACCAATTGCTTGTCCCCAAGCAACACAACCCAATGCAATAGCTAAATATGCAATGCAAATGCAACTAGATAAATGCTTAAATTCCACCAGTCAAACAGAACAAAATCTATTCATCAAGCCTCAGAGAAATCACAATAAACATGCTAGTACATCATATCAAGACAGATTAATAATTTCCTCGTCAATCATCAAATCTTAACCTGTTATTATTGATATAGTGTGTGTGTGCTTAACATCCATGCTAACTGATATGATGCTAAATACAACACATAATAAATCTCTTTAAAGGAATCATACAGTGTAAACTCACAAAATTCACGAACAAGCTAAAACCAACTAAAAACAAATATCCACCAAATTTAAGAGTCCAATTCGGGATACTTATGCTTTATTGTGCTTTACGGGGGTTTTTTTTTTCTTTTCCCGTTTTATTATTTTTTTATATATATATTTTTTAACCATGACTGTGCAATGTCTCATTCCATTAGGCTAATAGTGCTACCCCTTAGCGAGCTTTCATCCAATGACTCCCAGACCATAGAAGACCTTAGGGCGCTAGGTTTTAAGATACCCCTTCGGGCGTACTTGCTCAAGTAACAAAGGCCCCGAAACAAAACTAGCCACGGTATTATTTTTCTCTTCTTCTTTTTTTCAAGCTTATATATCCCAAATTTGTTTTTCCCCCAAACTTAAGTTTTTGTCTAAATTCAGTCATCTTCGCCTATTCATGTCTTTCATTCATTCAAACTAACATTATCCTCTAGAAGTCCATTATGTGTCAATTTAAACTCAATCAGTCAACATAGTTGTTTTTACTGTGTTATCCTTATTATATCAGTTTCAAACATGTAAAGATTCAAATCATGACAAGAAATCACATTAAAGTCTTAACAGACAATACTATACTTGTCTACTCAATTCCAATCTCATCACTTGCCAAAACAGACTTAAACTATCTAACAGCTGGAAACATGCAAATACTTAAATTTTTTTTTTTTTTAGGAAATTAAAATGAAAACTACATGAATGCAAACTACATGAAAAACTATTAACTGAATATTATATGAATGCACTAGATGAATACTACATGCATGAACTAGAGCTGGAAAATTACACCCCCAAACTTAACCGATGCAATGTCCTCGTTGTATATAAGAAACAAAATTTAAGAAATTAAGCACTGAGGACTTCCCTGAAAGAAAGAAGCTTTATTCCTCGTCAGTATTCTCCTCCTCCTCTTCTTCTTCTTCTTCATCTGGGGGGTATGCAGACAATGGTGGAAATTGGTAGGGAGCGGCACCTGGATTCATGCGGGCAAACATTTCGAGGAATGCTGCACTAAAATTCTGATACACCTCCGTTTGTCGCTGAGCTAAACTATCCTGATTCCTTTCCATTCGGTCAAAACCCTGCTGAACTCGAGTGGCCACCATGTCGATCCTTCTAGTTTGATTTCTTAAATCTCGACGGATATCTTCAAAAACATTTTGTGGTGGCCCAGAACTTCCAGCTACAGAAGGATTGTCGTGGAACTGTTGAGTAGGCTCGTCAGCAAGCTCGGGAGGAACAATAATGAATCCTAATCCTCCCGGGTGTGGTATACCCCCACCCCATACCTTGTACTTCTTAATAAGCGAGTGGTCAATTGCGGCTAAAGGAGGTTATGTAGCTTCCTCTGCATCCCATTTTACCCCAGCTTGTTGACATAGTCCAGTGATTAAAGATGGGTGTGGTAATCCTCCTGAGGTCCCTCCTTGAATTGCTCTATTAATGGAATCTTGTATAACCTGACCCACATCTATAGTTTTTCCTGATGCAATGCAGAAAAGCAACGCTGCCCTTTGATTTATAACATCACTCATATGCATACACGACATCAACTTGGCATAAATAAAGGCATGCCAAGCTTTCCCATAACTACTAAGTTTGGATGCAGGGAACAAAACAGCTTCTTGTTGATCTGTTAATTTCCATGTTGTTCCAGGTACACACAAGGCTTGAATGATCTCACTGTAGTCTAGCTCGTGCTCTAAATATTGCATGTAGCCATTATTGGGTATCGTGTTCAAGCCGTAATAAGCATTTATTGACCCAAAACTGACCTCCACTGATTTTCCGCGAACCCAAATTATGTTACCAACATGATCTTTTGCATTGGCGTAGAATTCCTTAACAATTTTAACAACCGATGCGTCTGGTTGGGCTGTAAAGTTCACCCATCGTCTACTCCCAATCATTTGTAATTATTCCCCATCTTCTATCTCTGGCAATAATCCACGCTCGGGAATTAGTGCTTTACTAGAAAGTACATTGTAATATCTTTCGGACTCTTTATCACTTGTAAATCTCTTTTTGTCATACTTTTGCGAAGTGCCCGAAGTCTCTCCTCTTTATCTCTTAGTAGCCATAGTCTTATGTACTAAGTTCGTGCCAAACCAACTGATACTCAGTGACTTAAGATAGCCAAATCCTCTTTGTGACAAATTATCGAACACTTGGTGTGCACAGATTTGGAACACTATTGGTAGGCACTCCCCCAAACTTAATTTTCACCAATTTTTCCAATTACTAAGCACACTATACTTCCAAGGCAATACAAGCAACAATTAAGAGTACCCACGCCCACTTGAGCCAACACAATGATAGAAACTAGCTTCAAAGTACTAACATAGCTATTATCCAAGTGAATCCTAATAATTTGCAATAAAATCTTGTGTACTTACTTGGGTATAGCCAAATATGATGTTTAAATCAAAGTTGGATGAGCAATTTGAGCTTTGAACCCTTACTTTAGATAGATGTGGCTTGAATGTAAGTTGATTACCGAATTGGTGAAGAATGATGACAAGATGGAGCTTGAGTGGCTTAGTTTGGGTAGGAGATTTAGTGTTTGATTAGGATTTGGAAGAGAAAGATGGTTGTTGTGGCTAGATTAGATGAGGGTTGAGATTTGTGGGAGTTAGAGTTGGAGTAAGAGAGCAAGAATGGGTTTGATTTGGGATTGGAAGAGTTTAGCCCGAATTGGGGCTTTTATTTTATTTTATTTTTTTCTGTTGGAGCGCCTAGGCGCTTGAAATAGACTTGTCTGGAGCGCCTTGGCGTTTGGCTGCAGAATGCCAAAATGACTTGGAGCGCCTAGGCGCTTGGTCTTGGCTTATCTGGAGCGCCTATGTGCTTGGCCAGTATACAGTGCTTATTTTGGTGTTTTACGCTTCTTGTATGCCATACCTCCAATAACGTGTTTCCTTCCACACCAAAATTTGCGGAATTGATTAGAAATTTGAGATTTTGACGAGTGGACATTCAACTTATTAAGATCATAAATGCTTGGCCTCCTTTCCTGCAATAAATTGAATATCTGTTAAAGAACGATGGATGTAACAAATCCTAAACTATAAAAGTTTAACCACTAAATAAACTAACAGTAGAGCAAATTAATAAAAGTAAAAATAGCAAATAACAATAAAAATTTCTGGGTTGCCTCCCAGTTAGGGCTTGGTTTATAGTCTTCAGCCTGACTCTCTCCTCTGTTCTAATCAGCAAGTTTGACTGATGTCTTTTCATGATCAACACAACCCCCATAGTAGTGCTTCAATCTTTGACCGTTGACTTTAAAATTATGTTTGGAATTCCGGTCTTCCACCTCCACAGCTCCATGAGGATAAACTTTTGTAATAATAAATGGCCCTGACCAACGAGATTTCAACTTTCCAGGAAATAGTTTAAGCCTTGAATTGTATAATAACAATGTTTGCCCTGCTTCAAACTTTCTTTCCAGAATTTTCTCATCATGCCACTTCTTAATCTTTTCTTTATATAACTTCGCGTTCTCATACGATTGGAGTCTGAATTCATCCATTTGATTCAATTGTAAGAGGCGCTTCTCCCCCGCAGCAGACATATCAAAGTTTAACTTCCGAATTGCCCAATAAGCACTGTGTTCGAGTTCAACTGGAAGATGGCATGCCTTCCCATAAACTAACATGTACGGAAACATCCCTATCGGTGTTTTGTAAGCTGTACGGTATGCCCATAAAGCATCATCCAACTTGCTAGACCAATCTTTCCGACTAGGATTCACTATCTTCTCGAGGATTCGTTTCACTTCTCGATTAGATACCTCGGCTTGACCACTTATTTGTGGATGGTAAGCAGTAGCTCTCTTATGAGTTACTCCGTACTTAGCGAGGATAACTGAGAACTGCTTATTACAGAAGTGCGTGCCTTCATCACTAATGATTGCGCGAGGAGTGCCGAATCTAGAGAAAATGTTCTTCCGAATGAACTTAATCACAACCTTCGCATCATTGGTGGGAGATGCTATACCTTCTAACCACTTCGAAACGTAGTCCACCGCTAGAAGTATATAGGAGTTACAGAAAGATGGTGGAAATGGTCCCATGAAGTCAATGCCCCAAACATCAAATAATTCGACTTCCAAGATCATGTTAAGTGGCATCTCGTGTCGCTTTGATATATTACCAACTCTTTGGCATCTGTCACATTTTAATGAAAACACACGGGCATCTTTAAAGAGTGTTGGCCAGAAAAATCCACATTGAAGCACTTTAGCTGCCGTTCTTTCTCCCCCAAAATGTCCACCATAGTCAGATGCATGACATTGGTATAGAATATTCTCCATTTCAACTTCCGGGACACACCTTCTTATTACTTGATCGCCACATTGTTTAAATAAAAATGGCTCATCCCATAAATACTTTTTCACATCATGGAGAAATTTCTTCTTCTGCTGACTTGTCAAATCTGGCGGAAACACCTTACTGACAATGAAATTTACATAGTCTGCATACCATGGTGTATCCATCCTTACCGCAAATAGTTGTTCATCCGGAAAAAATTCGTTGATCACTGTTGTATCATTTTTCTTTAGTTCTGAATTCTCTAATCGTGATAAATGATCAGCAACCTGATTTTCTGTTCCTTTTCGGTCCCGGATCTCCAAGTCAAACTCTTGTAGCAATAATACCCATCTAATTAATCTCGGCTTCGCGTCTTTCTTTGCTATTAAGTACTTAATTGTCGAATGATCTGTAAACACAATCACCTTTGTCCCAATCAAATATGAGCGAAATTTATCAAATGCATAAACAACTGCTAATAGCTCCTTCTCGGTAGTGGTATAATTCAGTTGAGCATCCGTCAATGTCTTACTAGCATAGTATAAAACATGAAAAATTTTATCCTTTCGTTGGCCAAGAACTGCGCCAATCGCATAGTCGCTAGCATCACACATTAATTCGAACAGGATATTCCAGTCTGGCGCTATGATTACAGGTGCGGTAACAAGTTTCTTCTTCAACACATCAAAAGCTTCCAGGCATGCTTGATCAAAGTTGAATGGGACATCCTTCTCCAAAAGATTGCAAAGTGGTTTTGTGATTTTGGAGAAGTCTTTTATAAATCGTCTACAGAAACTAGCGTGTCCCAAAAAACTTCGAATACCCTTTACAGAAATAGGTGGTGGCAGGTTCTCAATGGTTTCGATTTTAGCTCTATCAACCTCAATTCCTTTTGATGATACTCGATGACCCAAGATTATCCCCTCTTGCACCATAAAATGACATTTCTCCCAGTTTAAAACCAAATTCGTTTCCATACACCGTTTGAGCACGAGTGTGAGATTTTCCAAACAATAATCAAACGAATCCCCAAAAACTGAAAAATCATCCATAAATACCTCAAGATTTTGTTCTACCATATCGGAAAGAATAGCCATCATACACCGTTGAAATGTCGCTGGCGCATTACATAACCCAAAAGACATTCTGCGAAAAGCAAAGGTACCATATGGGCATGTGAATGTTGTTTTCTCCTGATCCTCGGGTGCAATGACAATTTGGTTATAGCTTGAGTATCCATCCAAGAGACAATAATACTCGTGCCCTGCAAGCCTGTCCAACATCTGATCTATGAATGGTAGAGGAAAATGGTCCTTACGAGTGGCCTTATTCAACTTTCTGTAATCCATACACACCCGCCAACCCGTAACTGTTCGAGTTGGGATCAATTCATTATGCTCATTCGCAACTACTGTCATTCCCCCTTTCTTTGGCATGCATTGAACCGGACTTACCCATGAGCTATCTGAGATAGGGTAGATAATTCCCGCATCCAACCATTTAATGATTTCATTTTTGACAACTTCCTTCATGATGGGATTGAGTCTTCGTTGTTGTTCAATAGTTGGTTTTGATTCATCTTCCAACAAAATCTTATGCATACAAATTGATGGGCTTATCCCCTTGATATATGCAATAGTCCATCCAAGAACAGTCTTGTATTTTCGAAGTACCCTTAGTAGCTTTTCTTCTTGAACCTTATCAAGTGATGCAGAAATAATGATTGGCAAGGAGGAAGAAGAACCAAGGTAGGCGTACCGGAGGTGTTTAGGCAATGGCTTAAGTTCCAAGGTAGGAGGTTCTTCTAAGGATGATGTCACCTTTTCATCTAGCTTTCCACGATAATCCAGAGGTTCAAATTTTTGTAAACATCGTGTGAACTTCGGAGTTGAATCTAACATTTGAACCCATTCTAACACAGTTGAATCATCAAATAAATTTTCACTAACCAATATGATTTCAAGAGGGTCTTCAATCACAGATTCACTAAATACCTCTTTAGTTGCTTCTTCAATTAGATCAACTCTTAAGCACTCTTCCTCTCCCTTCGGAAATTTCATAGCCATGAAAACATTAAAAGTTATTTCTTCATCTTGAACTCTCATTGTCAACTCTCCCTTTTGTACATCAATTAATGTCCTTCCAGTGGCTAAAAACGGTCTTCCAAGGATAATGGGTATGTCTTTATCCTCTTCGTAGTCCAACACAATGAAGTCAGCTGGAAAGATGAATTTGTCCACCTTCACTAATATGTCTTCCACAATGCCCCTAGGGTATGTCACTGATCTATCTGCGAGCTGTAGAGAGATATTTGTTGGCTTTGGTGCTGGTAATCCCAATTGAGTGTAGATCGAAAGTGGCATCAAGTTAATACTCGCACCCAAATCACACAAACATATGTTAAAGAACTGGGGCCCAATCGTGCACGATATGGTGAAGCTACCCGGATCCTTCAACTTCGGTGGTAACTTTCTTTGCAGAATTACGCTACATTCTTCTGTCAATGCTACAGTTTCGAACTCCCCTAGCTTCCTCTTTCTTGCTAAAATATCTTTCATGAATTTTGCATAACTAGGCATTTGTTCTAAAGCATCTGCGAATGGAATGTTGATTTGCAGCTTTTTGAACACTTCTAAAATTTTTGAAAATTGTCTATCTAATTTCTGCTTTTGAAATCTTTGAGGAAACGGCACAGGTGGTACGACTGTTGTTTGCTTATCTTCTTGTTGTTTTGTCACAACTTTTTCCCCAGATTTACTTTCCAAATTTCCACTTTATTGTTCACCATCCTCAGCAGAAATTATTTTCTTGTGTCCGTCCAAATCTGTAGTCAACTCCTTCCCACTTCTGAGTGTAACTGCCTTACAGTGCTCATTTCCATCATTCCTTGGATTTTTCTCCGTATCACTAGGTAAAGAACCTGGAGTTCTAGTATTCAAAGCATTAGCTATCTGCCCCATTTGGTTCTCAAGATTCTTTATTGCAGCTGATTGGTTTTTCGTTGTGGCTTCAAACTGATAACAATTCTTCCATTTGTGATAACTTATCAGGTTGATGAGTTTGTGGGTGTTGTTGAGATTGTTGATGTGGCTGAAATCCAGGTGGATATGATTGCCTTGGAGCTTGGGCTTGAGCATGTGACTGATTATTACTCCAAGAAAAATTTGGGTGGTTTCTCACTCCTGAATTGTAGTTGTTTGAATAACTGCCCTGCTGCCTGTTATAATTGGAAACAAACTGGACTGACTCAGGATTTATTGCGCATTGATCACTTGAGTGGTTACCCGCACATATTTCACAAATCGTTTCCATTTTCTGAACTGGTTGTACCCCAAGTGCATCTATCTTCTTTGTAAGAGTAGAAATCTGAGCTGTCACTTGAGCTGACAATGCTGTCATCGCATCCACTTCATACACTCTGACTGTCCTTGGCTGAGTTGTTCTTACTGTTGGCCACTGATAATTATTAGCTGCCATGGTTTCAAGCAACTGATACCCCTCATCACAATTCTTGGCCATAATAGCTCCTCCTGCTGCAACATCTATACTCGATCTCACTGTACTGAATAAACCGTTATAAAAAGTTTGCACCTGAAGCCATTTAGGAATCCCATGGTGTGGACATTTTCGCAATGAGTCTTTGAATCTCTCCCAAGCTTCATATAGTGATTCTGAATCGTGCTGAACGAAAGAGAAGATATCGTTCCGCAACTTTGCTGTTTTTGCAGGCGGGAAAAACTTTGCAAGAAATTTCTGGGCGAGATCATTCCATGTAGTAATTGAGCCTGGTGGTAGTGAATGGAGCCAACTCTTAGCCTTATCTCTGAGAGTAAATGGAAATAGCCTTAGCCTTATTGCATCCTCTGACACATTATTGTACTTGAAAGTATCGCAAATTTCTATAAAGCTGACTATGTGATCGTTCGGATCATCATTTGGTAACCCTCCAAACTGACATGAATTTTGAATCATCTGTATTGTCCCTGGTTTTATCTCAAAACTTGTAGCAGTAATGGCAGGCCTTGTAATACTCGACTGAATTTCAGTAACCCGCGGTGTAGCATAATCCCGCAGTGCTTTTTGCTCTTCTTCAGCCATAGTATCTTTCTTATCAAGTGCTTCTTTGGTTTCTTTAACCCACTTACGCAACCGCTGAAATTTTTTCTCGATGTCGTCCTCGTGAGGCAATAAATCTGGCTTCTTCGATCGCGTTTGCATACACTAGTCAAGAACACCTGAATAGAACAGAACAGAAAAAGTTTAAATTAAGATTAACGCCAAAAAAAATCAATAATGACAAAATATTAAACTAATCTCCCCGGCAACGGCGCCAAAAACTTGTTGCCTAAATTTTTAATAGCACTTTACCACGCAAGTATACGCGTTCAATTGTAATATTCAGCAAGCAAGGATATCGTTCCCACGAGGAAATAAACTAATATTTATCAATTACTAATGCTAATGCAATTAATCCTATTTTAAACTAAGAAAATTTTGTTTGTGATTTGAAAATTTAAACTTAACAAACTAATAATTAAAATCAGAATTTCACAAGAATAATTGCAGATTTAATAGGTTAAGATTACAACTTCCCTTGGTATTTCATTTAAACTAACTTACTTCCCATTTAAAATAAATCAATTAATATGAATCATTATCCAAGAATGCTTTATGAATATTCACGCACTTCTTCCAAAGACACATGAACAAATCCTCCTAAATCCAATCTTTAAGATGCGGAATTACAAGGAACACCCCAGTTAATCAACTCACTATATTCCTATGTGAATCAAGTTAATTAGGGTTTACGCACAAATTCTTTCAATGGATACAAAAGACACATAGGTATATTCCTATCCTACACGCTAATCATATTAACCCTATTCAGATTATATGAACAAATGTTATCATATCCAGATCTCAATCTATACTCCGTCTTCCAATTTTATATAGATTATCACAGTAATTGTTGGCCAAATAATTAATCAATAAACATAAGCTATAATAAACAATTCAATAAAAACCAACTTTCATTCGATGGGAAGCTTGCAATTTAAACTACATACCAAGTTCCGTTGCAATCTTAATTAAAATTTAGTTCATAATAATAATAAAGAAAAACATCATCTAAATTAATAATCCAAACATCCCAGATAGTTACAAAAAATAAAACTAGAGAAGAGAAGAAGAAACTCTGAATTTGCTCCAATACTCTCTCTTAGATCTTTAGCATTTGCAATTCTCCTTCGTGTTTTTCTTCCTTGTTCTCTCTGCAAATCTCTTGAAAAATTAGTTGATACGTCTTTTCTAAAGTCTTCTCCTATTTGTATTGGTCTCAGCCCTCATTCAGACTCCTGTTTGGCTTCAAAAACCCACTTAGCAGTAGAAAAACACATCTTTTTCCGCACTGGAGCGCCTAGGCGCTCAACATAGGCCATTTCCAAGCGCCTAGGCGCTTGACCAGGATCTCGTAATTACAAAAATGCCACTCAGCTTTAATTTTCATGATTTTTGACCTTTTTCTTCTCCGAAATGACCAATTTGTCTCTCCAGCTCCAACCTACAACAAATAAACACAAAACACATAAAAAAATACTAAAAAATAATTAAAGATAACAGTAATTAAGTTTAATAATATCGGATTCATAGGTATAAAACCTACTCATCAGATACTAAATAGTGTCACCTAATGTACAATACTCGCATTAACTCTAACGCTATTCCTTCTACGCATATTATTTCCTTCTCGAAAATCAATATACTCAACCCTTAGGTTTTAAGTCCGCAGGAGAAAACTGCGTTTTCCATAAATGAAATATTATCAGATATTTCATCTTATCACGATATTCTATCATTACACGTTTCTCAGAATTTCAAAATAATTTCCCAAACAGAAACAGATGAATAATGTTTTTAGGAAATTTCTCGGAAAATAATTATTTTCTTCTAGGAAATTCCAAACAATTATTTCTAACACGTAGCCAAAATACTAACCACGTTAGGACATTCTAGGTCATATAACGACCTTCACATAGCTTACTCAAAAAGAAATCAATTAAATTCATTTAATTCACATAATCAAATAAAAATTTAATTGTCATAAAAATCCAATTTTCTCGGGCGTTACAGGAGAGTCATACTTTTCTTCTTCTTTTGAATATGAAGCTTCTATATCATCAGACAGACTTCCATGATATTCTGCAATAGTAGGGGCATGTCGTTCTTCTTCGAACTCAACATCTTTTGAGCTTGTTGGAGCATTTGCAGTAGAAGGTACAGTTGTATCATCTTGTAGCCTTTCTTCATCATTAGAGTGGATGCTCTGAGAGTTAGTCATAGGGCTTGTACATTCTTCTTCTTTTCCAGACTAAGCTCCTTCTTTCATAGAAACAATTTCTTCCTCATTACTAGTTTTGCTATTTGAGGGCTCAATCTTCAGACTTTCAGTTCCTTTCTCATCTTCTGACTCTACACTCTCATCCTTGGAAGATAGACTTTCTTGGGGAGCTGGAACTGACTTCTTAATCACTTTTGCTTTCTTTTTAGATGGCCCTTTGAGCAATTTGTTACTTTTTCTCTTTGGGGTTTCTGCAGTTGAGACCCCTTTTTCTCTTTCTTTTTTGTTGTCAATGGAGAGACTTCTTGGTGGAGCCTCTTATTTCTTCACACCCTTGACCTTCTTCCTTGCTAGTGTGGCTGCTACTGGTGCAGAGTCATCAGATTTAGAGTTTTCCACCTCGTGTGCCTTCCTCTTCTTTTCAGAGACCTTGTTGTTGTTCCTAGTTATTATTATCCTCTTATTTTCCTTGGGATTTTTTCTTCCAGTTTACAAACAACTGAGGAGACATGACTTTATGGACGTTCAATGGTTCTCCCTCATCATCCTTTATCCTACTTCCCAATTTCTTCTTCATCACAATGCTCGAGAGTCTTCCATGAAAAACTTTGTAAGGGGTTTATCTGTAGACTTCTTCATTTTAGCCTTTTCCAGCCATTTGGAGATTTGATCGAGCAAGATAACTCCAAAGTTTATCCGTTTCTTTAGAATTATTGCAGACATAATCTTTAGTTGTTTATCAATTACAGTGTCATATGCAGTATCCTTGCATAGTATACATTTGCCCACTGCCTTATCAAGGAACTCAAATTCTTTAGGAAACTCCTTTTTCTTCATGTCCTTAAGACTAGGGTTTCTTTTGTATATCATAATCTTCTTTGCTTGTTCAGTGTCGATCTCATCGAGGCTTTTTTAGTCCTAGGTCAAAAAGTCCTAAGCATTGATTGATGTCAGACGATTTCAGCTTTAGAATCTTACCTCTGACCTTGGTAGAAAGAGTTTCGAAATTCATGGATGCGTTTGAGTAAAACTCTTTGACCAGTTGAGCATATATTCGAGTGTTTGCCTCAAGACATTCTGAGAATCCAGCCTTCTTCACTAATTCAAGAATATCTCTAAACTTTTTTTTAGATTTCTCAAACGTCTTGGTTTCGAGCTGGATGCCAATGATTACTCGCCAATCTGCCATTTGAAGAGTTCAAAGAATATGGGTATTTGATTTAGGAAGCTTTATGAGAGAGAGTTGAATTTGATTTGGGCAAGACTGTAGAGGGTTAATTGATTTGGGCTGTGAAGAGGATTCTAGGGTTTGAAAAAGAGAAGGAGAGAGGTTCGACAACCTTTGATAACTATTTGCAGATTTTGAATTTATCTTTATGGCAGTTCCTTCTGACTCTGCATAAGATTTAACGTGTCAACCAGCCATTGGTTGCACGATGCCCAATAATAAACTGTAACTCCCTATAAACTTTTCAGTTTGATATTTTTTTTAAGAAAATAGGCGTCAATGACGTGGATTGACCGTTGACCTTTTCAGTACGTGGCTAACTTGGTGAGGTAGCTGTGGACTCTACGAATTTCTTTGTTGACTCAACGATCTTTTCTAAGAGATGCTGCAGTGGATGGTTTGATATTAATCCTCATTTTGAAACCGCATGTCTTAGCCACTGATGTACTTTATGAAGGTTTGGGCACTCTACTTCTGAGATGAGTCTGCAGGTCATCATTCCAACAAGTATTCGAACTTGTCTTCTCATGATCTGAATAGTTGAGCATTTGTTTAGTTCTTCAGATCTCCTCATGAACTAATGTACCCTCTTGGAAGTCTGCGATCTTAGAGTTTGCTTCTTCGATCATTAAGATTGCACTACGATCGTCGAGTTCTCTTCAAACTCTACTCTACGATCGTGGACTGTCTTGGTCCTTGAGATGAACTTTGCTAAGCATTCCTTATGGGTTAAGGTAGCTCAAGAAGGGCCAACCTCTTAGAGTGAACTAAGGGTCAGGTTTGTCCCTGAGGCGCTTTCTATATGAAAAACTTTTGAAGTGATTTGTACTGACCTCTCATTCGACCTTTCTTGCTGGGGAGTTCCTCTACCAACTTTAGACATTTGCATTGGCTTTAATCGTGGTGTCCTCTTGCTCTTACACTACAATCAGATGTTAAATCGTAGGCGCTCCACGATTTTAAGTTGGATGTTTGACAAGGTTATCAGTAGTACGTTTTGAGATGTTCCTCCTGACTATGGATCTTTATTTGGTTCATCAGCAATAAAGTTTTGGGACTCTGTAGATGGTATATTGCTTCGAGTGTATTTCTGATATTTTAGTGCTGTTGTTTTGTGAGCAGTTCACTGCTCCCCCATTGTTGATATTGTCTTCTCAGAGAGGTGTGAGTTCTTCTTCTTCATGTGTATCAGAAGGTAGCCTTGCATATCTCATTCTGGCAGAAGTTATTAAATCTTCTTGTATCGTAGAAATGGGTATCTTCAGGGTTGATCATTCTACGATCCTTTGATAGCACTATGAACGTAGTCTTCCTTGTCAGTGTGTACTTGTGGAGTTCTTCTCCCGTAATGAGTTTATCATGATTGATCCATGATGTTCCTCTGATGTGAACTTCCTTAAGGATTTTTCTCATATGACATGCTTTGCATGATTGAGCATATAAGATCCTTTTCATCTTTGGTTGAATGACATGCTTCCATATAAAGATCAGTAGCCATGTCAGCCTCATTTAGATTAGCTCAGCAGGTCTTCAAGGACATGCTTTGACATATAGGAATTTTATCAGAATCATTTCTGAACAGTCTTAAGCCTTCTGCTGGTTGAATCTTCTTGACTGAAGTCTTCTACTTTAGCATTCCTTCTTGTGGTCAGATAAACCATGTACCAGTAGGTTAGATATATTTCTATTTTTGGTACCCATAGTTAAATGGGTCCTACTAGGTTAGCCTTCAAAATCCATGTTCCTCATATGTTTGGATTTTCATCATATTGATCACTAACTATCATATTCATGAATACATCCAATATATACTATGTTTTCAAATGCATGATGATGAGTGTGTGTAAGATTAGTCATTTAAATAAAACACTCTTTTTCTTTGATGGTTTCATCATTTGCTTGGTTATGTTAACAGAGTTTAAATGTTCACAGAGTGAGAATCAACATTATCACTTATTTGTATGTAGTTGATTCATGGAGGTGATTAGTTTCTACGAATCTTCAAGATACTCTTGTAGAACTGATCATACTCTATGTGTTATCAAAAACTTAGAACATAGGTTTGTATATACATACTAACCCAATAGCAAAGATTACTCCACTTAATATTAATTAAAACACGATATGATTATGTCCTCTTTCAAACTTCTTTCAAGATGTAATATTTAACCTAAAACTTGGATGGAGAGAAAGTTTGAAAGCATTTGAGTTACCAACCTCAGTGTACTTTTTCTCTTCCCCTTTTAGGTAGAGTATGGTTTCTTGATAGAATACTTTTATAGAGCATAAGGTGAGGCAACATGATGTACACATTTATATGGATGAGGAGCCATACCTTTCTACTGTCAGTTTCTTAACAGTCATTTAACTTAGATATACTGAGGTTAAGCATTGATGTGCATATTTTTTTCATTTTCTACTGACAGATTATTGCTCCATTTGTCTTTCAATCAATCAGTCGTGGTCTTGAAGATGTAAGCTGAGATAATCTTGACATCTTTAGTTCTTTGACATCCTTAAGTCCACATGGTTCACATCCAGCTGCTGGTTGGCCAACTATATGTTTGAGAAGTTCTTCCTTCTTCTCTGAATAAGCATTTCTTAGTATGTTTGGTCTTTTCATCTTTCAGGCTGGTGGATGTTTCACTCTTTTCTGTTGATGTCTCTTGTGCTTCCTTGCCTGGCCTTCAGACTACAAGATTGACTACGGCTAAGGATTGTTCTCGTTGTAATGACATTTAAGAACAAGGACCAATTTGAGCAGCTTCAAGCGTATATACACATTTACCTGTACACAATATTTCCAACGTGTGAGCTCATCTGCATTTACAAGTGGCTTACTACTAAACTAAGTTTAAAACAATGTTTGTGCCTAGGATAAGACTCAAAACGATTAGCTTTTGAATATAGCATGAGAACCTGCTTTGATACCAATTGTTAGTTCCTAGTAGGCACATAATAGATCTTGAGGGGGGGGGGGGTTGAATAGATCCTTTTAATTTCAAATTATTTTCTCGTTTATTTTGTATTGCTAATGATTTAGCATATGACAAACATAAGAATCTTTTCAAGCACATCGGAATAAGTAAAAGATCCCCTTCATTGATATATTCATAATCATACATACATTATTCTTAGAGTTAGTTAAGTTGTAAGCAGTTAATACATGAATAGCAGTTATAGCAGTTAAGTACATAATTTAAATGACATAAAGTAAAAGACATAAAGGATTTTAAGTTGTTCAAAGACTCAAGCTCCTAATCCACTCATCTACATTCAACTAACATGATTTCCACTAATGAATGGCAGCACCCTGAATCACTAAGATTCCTTTAAGGCCAACAGCCTTGGAACTTCAGTTCACTAAGAACTCTTCAAGGCCAGCAACCTTGGAACTTCTGTAGTTCCCTAGGAACTCTTCAAGCCCAGCAAGCTTGGAACTTTATTTAGTCCCACCGGACAAGGACCCCTCAGGCCCTGGCTTCTTGTTGTTGTTGATGTTGTTGGTGCAGAGCTGCTAAGATGTCTTTAAGCTTGAGCATCTTTTGTACTTAGCAGCTTGGCGTAGTCCACTTGGCATTCTACTTTAAGTCTGGACTACTTCTTTTGTGCAGCTGATCTTCATTCTGTTCTGCTCATCTTCCTACGATGTCAGCTATGCACCATCATTATTCCCTGAACCCTTCTAGACTGGTTGGTAGACATGGTTCTGCCCTTATTCTTGTTCAGCTTTAGGTTCATGGTGATTCCTAGAGTGGCTCTCTGGATCTTCTTTGTGCTTAGCCACTCTTTTGAATGATATCATCTTGTCCTCTTTGGCTCTCAGCTTTGCTGCCATCTTCAGTGGCATTCTTATCTTTGTTGAGTGAAGCTTTAGTCTGTTCAATTCCTTCTTCTCAGGCTGCTTCACTTCCACCTTAGTAGTCTCACTGTCACTGAGACTTGTTCATGTAAAGCTCTGGTGGAACTCGTAGAGTCAAAAATATAACATTCCAACAACTCAACGATTCTGCAATGTAGCAATCATCAGCAACTCTTGATCGTTGAAGCTCTGGCTTATTTATACTCCTTCCCAATCTTCTCGTTCGTATGTAGCCGTTGAAAGCTATTTGAATTACTTCACATATCTCGAGTTATTTGGTGTAGACTGCAGATGTGACATGACATAACTTTCTGACACTGCAATCTACTGTTTCACCTACCCTGTCACAAATGTCACTTTGATGTCTTTGGCAGGTAGTCGAATTTATTTCCTCCTATAATTTCTCGATCAGTGGTTGTCCTTTTGCATTAATGCTCTCAATAAGCTCAGTTCAAATATAAATCTTCAGTTTGAACCGTTGCCAATGCTTCAATCTTCAGACTACCGAACTCTACGATTCTGATGCATATCTTCTTGGACCTGATCGTAGTGTCTTGTTGAATGTTTGCTCATTGACAGGTAGAGACAACACTACAAACCTAAAGAGTGTTGATTAGTTCTTCAATGTAGAACACCTTTTTCTTCTTTTGTGCAGTGCTTCGACACTTCTGTTTGATTCAAATGCTCTTAGATTTTGATGTCTTGACTATTTGTTCTGGCCCTTTTTGAAGAACAAGACACTTCAGATTTGTGGCGTGTCCAACTCGCTTTCTCCTTATGATCTCTCATTCACTTATCATCAATGGACTGACCCAATTCTTAATCACTTTAGCCTTGTTCTTCATAGGCTGATCAGCATCTTTGTGTACACTCCATCAGTTCCTTCTTTGTGTGGAAAACACTAGGATCCTGGTTAATCCCAAGATCGTTGTCTTCTGTTCTCTTGACAGCAACTACACTTGCTGAATTTCCTTAGTCAGTTACTTTGATTGAAGTCTTCTTCTGATCAACTTGTGGAAGACTTCAACTTGAATGGCTTCACAACTCAATCTGAATACTGAATGAGTTGGTGCTTAGATCTTCTATTAACATGCATGTCATTCGTTGAGTGCTCTCTGGTTTCCTTCAAGTTGGATGTAACTTTACAGCTTAGACCAGAGGCTTCTTACTTTGGATATTCTGGGAGTACTCATTTGTTGAGAATCGTGTTTGCTCCACAATTTTGCCTTAGAATTGTGAGCATATATGTTGAGGCCTTAGTTCTGCATTCTACGATTCAGCTTTGGCTGTGCAGACACTACGACTCCGAGATCAGATCTTGACACTCTACAATTTCTGTCGTTATGCTTGTTCTCTTCATCTGATCTTGTTCGACTACGATTTTTGCCTTTGATATGATCAGTAGACTATACGACTCTGTGTGTAGTCTACGATTCTTGACTTGGCTTCGGCAGATGCTCGGTCGGCTCGTAGACAGGCTGTCTCTATGATTCTGAACATGACTTCCTCAGTAGACTACGGCTCCGAGGAAGTTCTTCTCGACACACTACGATCCTTGCTCGTCTCTCCTGGTAGTCTACGAACTCTGAGATCTACTATCTTGTATACTACGATTCTGCCTTGATAACTCTCGAGTTTTCCTTGACTCTCCTGGCAGACTACGATTTCTGGTGCAGTGCTCGACGATCAGACAAGCCTATCTATTACATTATAAGATCAACCTAACAAGCTTGATATTTCTATATTTATAGTCCTTGTACATCATTTCTTTTTAAGGACTTTACAAAGTTGTTTTGCTTATATAGGATCAACCTAACACATTTGATCAATTCATTCTAAGTCTTTGTATATATGTTCCTATTATCTATCAAAGGACTTTATAGTTTTTCTTAATGCAAGCATACTTGCATATTAATTCGTATATATCATAATCAAATCATATATAAACAGGAATATCATTCACATGCTTATTCTTGACAGAAGTGTCATTCAAATAAAACATTTAATCCTTTCAGCTAATATTTATTGTTGTTATTACTTGATGGGCAATCAAATGCTCATTCTTGCTTTAAATTTAAATATTTTCAGCTAAGCGTGATCAACCTGAAGGGTCAGGCAGGAACAAGGGAAAAGGAAAGCAAATAGAATAAGTTTAATGGTATCTTTCGTAATAGTTAGACATTATTAAGACAATGATATTTATTATCTATCATGTAATGAAATGTAGTAAAGGTCGCGTACCTGGGATTAGACTTTGATATATGTAAATTAAGTTTGATATTTATATTATTGTTATTATTCCGCTCAAAGAAATGGTATCGTGAAACATCGAGTTTGGGTTTCAAGTACTTGGATTTGGGGGCGTCATAGGTTGATATCAGAGGTTTAGGTTAGAAACCTTAGGTGGGACAGACCTTAGGCTATAACCTTTAAGACAAAGGGAAACGTTGAAAATACAAATAACTCAAATAGAGTTTAAAAGGAAATGAATTGAATAAATTCATCATAAAACAAAATAAAAGATAACTTATATAAAACTATTATTTGATGTGTATATATATTATTTGCTAGTCAAGATAATTTATGAGTAGATGTCAGATGGAAAAGGATTATGATACTCTCAGATTGTAAAGAAGGAGCCAAAAACAAAGCCAATAGCTTAAATAGAGGCTCACCTTGAAAGCAACCCTAATGAGGTGATTATACTGGAAAATGTAGTACCGGACCCAGAAACAATAGTATAACTGATAGGTAGAGTATAGTTAGAGAATATAAGGTTAAATTTGAATTCTTAAAACTCATAATTATGGTAAGTTCATGACTGTGACAACCCGAGAAATTAGACAATTTATAAAAATCTTAAATGGTTGATTTAAGGTTAAATAATAGACCTAGACAAAAAATGAGTGTATGCGTTTGATGTTATTGGGATTGAATTTTGAGGATTTCAAAACTCGGTGAAGGATATAGGTGAATTATTCAGGATTAAGGATTTATGTGAATATGTATGTGTACTAAATGTGGTTAAGGGTCATGGGTTGATCAGATAAATTACATTTGTGACAAACCCTAATTATATATTAAGAACGACAACGTTCAGTTAGAAAACCCTAACGTCTGATAAGAAATCCTAAAAACTGGTTCTGAAACCCTAGTTTCAGTATTGGGAGTCCGAAACCCTAACTCGGATATTGAAAACCCTAGATTGGGAATGCAATGATGTGTATAAGGTTAAACGTTATTAATTATAAATTAATTAGGGAAAACCCTAATGAATTGCTGGAAATCTTAATTGATTATTTGAAAACCCTAATACCAGATCTGAAAATCTTAGTTTCAGATTCTGATAAACGGAAGCCCTAATAGGGGAATATAACGGAGAATTATAATGCTCAAGTGATTTAAATTATAAGTCTATTTAGGGTAAAGCTTAATTAATTAGCAAACCCTAATTTCCAATTCTTGGAACCCAAATTGTTCCGTCAGAAACCCTAATTTTATAATTAGGTAAAACGAAAGTGTTAATTTAATACTTTTAATGTTAATTAGGATATATTAATTCTAATTTTCAAGAGTAAGTAAATATAAAAATCCTAATCTAATTACGAAAATTTAATTTCTATTTTAGAAATTTTATTTTTCTATTAGAAACTTTATTTAGTGGTTTATAAACCCTAATCCGTGATTTTGACCCTAATTGCGTAATTAGCAATTATAATTAGGAATTATTAATCCTAATTAGCAAGATTTAAAGTATGATTAAGAAATTATAATATAATTAGTAAATACTAATAATAAGTTAAATATTAATTTTCTATTTTTGAAAAACCTAAATTGAAAATTTTAGAAATTCAATTTGGAAGTTAAGGGTTAAAATCTAAACCCTAAAATGTCTACACCCTAAACCCTAAGGGTTTCATCAAATTACAAATATAGAAATAAAATGGTATGCTAAATGTCATTTTTGATTTTTTTGTCACATTCTTTATTAGATAGCTTGCAAATCTTTCCATGATCTTGGTTTGGTGACCAACCCTAACCCTAACCTAGCTCTAGCCCTGACCATGTGTCTAAAAATCAGCCAACTTTCTACCAAATGCATTGAATCCAAGTTTGTAAAAAAAATAAATTTAAAAGTAAGTAAAGTTACTTACTTTGTTTCTCATTTTTCACCAAGCCATTCTCTCACTAAATTTCTGGAATAGGAAGTGAGAGAGAGTAGGATACAAAGTTAAGATCATGTGTTATCATTCCAAGTCCAGAAATCAATAATCAGTTCATGAATCAAGCTTTAAAGGAGGTATAAAACCCTAAACTTAGAAATCCTATTATCTGAAGTTATTTGTTGTTATTGATTGGTTAAAGTTGTGTAATAAGGTGTCATTTAGTGATCTGGGTTGTTAAATCCCAGATCCATAACATTAAAGAGCTCGAATCTGACAATTTTAGAAATCTTGAAATTTGGAAAAATTTGAGTATGACAGTTTTATGTCAGACCTCGTAGATCTTTGTGTGTTTGATGTTATAGATTTATTCTATTTCATGAGATCTTTCATTTCCAACTTGAATCAAGTCCAGATCTTGTCTAGATCTTATGTTATATGCAGTCAAACTGCGTTGACCGACGTTGACTGGCCAAGAATCTGGGTAAACCCAGAAACCTAGATTTCTGACAACATTTTTGCAGGCCTTGATCTTGTCTTTGTTTTATGTTTTTGGTCGTGTTGTTTGTCAGGTGTTATAGACTGGTATCTGATCTATATCCTAGCCCTTAGAACAAGCAGATCTGTATCATGATTGTAGCAAATCACGGTCAAAACCACGTTGACCGAACTGCCTGATGAACGATCTGGGAAACCCAGAATTCGTTCAAGAACAGTACTGGATTCATAGTTTGACCGGCTTGAATCTTGTGCACTTGTTGTTGTTATGATGATCGGTTGTTATAGAATTGTAAAATGACATATATACTACATACTTGAACCTTCATATCATATAAACCTAGCCTGTAAAGCAACGATTTAGGGGCTCAAATATAGTACCTCGACTGTTCTTCAATTTCTGGAAAACCCAGAAATTGAAGAACATGTCTGACAAGGTTTTCTATCAATTAGATCTCATAGATCTGTTGTTGTTTGGTTATGGAATTGGTTTATAGTTGTAGTACTACATTAGTACTACAATATCAAAGTTTTTACAAGCCCAGAACACATTCAGAACACTGTTTAAATCTTGGTCAAACTAGCTACCTCGACAACTAACTCGGTTTTCTGGGCAGAAACCAAGAACACCTATAGCGACGGTTCTGTCGTTATAGTGCCCTTTAGCGACACTTAATTTCAGAAATTATTATTATTTTCCGGAAAATGATTAAAAATTAGAAAAAAATGGTTTTTAATTATTAAAAATACAAAATAAAATATGAAAAATTATTTTAAAGTCTGAAAAATAGTTTTTAACTATTTTAAGTATATTTTGAAAATATTTAATATTTTTGGAATGTAAATGGTATTTATTTATTTAATTATAATATTAAATAAATTATTTAAAAATGGTTTTAATTCATGAAAAATCATGAAAAATAATATTATGGTATAAGAAAATATTTTAACTTATTTTTGATGACTTTTAATATTTTGGGATGAAATTCATTAATTAATCAATATTAATGATAATTAGTTTATTTAATAGATATATTAAATAAATTAAGGAAAAATGGAATTAATGCTTTATAAATTATATAAAAATGATTTAAGTGTTATAAAAATATTTTAATTTATAAAATATAACTTTTGATATTTTGGCATTAAAATATTAATATTTTAATATTAATAGCAATTATCGGATAATAGATTTAAGTGTTTAAAAATCATATAATTATGATTTTAAGGTATTAAAAATACTTTGATATATTATAATTATATTATAATATTATGTTATGACTTTCATTAATATTTTATATTAAATGAATATTAATGATTAAGGAATTATGTGGTATTCAATTCATTTAAATACGTTTTAATGATTGAAAAATGTTGATAAATGGTAATAATTATCCGAAAATTATTACAAGCCTAGAAAAAAATGTTTTGACTGATAAGAAAATTATCTGTGATATTTTTAAGTATTAAGTCAGAGTTTAATTGAACTTAAACTCGAGTGTTGACCGACTAGACCGTCGGGATGTTAGAATTGTGTCGGTTTCAAGTCAAACTGAAATAGTTTGACCTAATACCAAGTCTTATGTGTTGTATAGACTGATAGGGTTATGTGCTATGTGTTTAGGTTATTCTGTGGATATAAATATAACAGTATTATACTGTGATAATATTATTCTAATATTGGAGATCTATATTATTAATATTAGGTCTTCGGGGTAAAGCGTTATTAAATTGTGTTGCGGTAATCAACGATTCAGGCAAGTTTTCTTTTACTTAACTCTAATAAGAGTAGTCTCTTCAAGCTTATGGTTAATCATTGTTGATTGCCATGAAATTTGCACTCTGTACATCTTGCATGTATAAGTCAGGTATGAAAGGCTGATCACCTTCATTACCAGTTGGTTCAGAAATGTTTGTTCAAGTATAATACTTGTTCAGTCAAAAATTTGTTCGTGCTAGTTCTCAATTATATTGATGAATTATAGCAAGCCCATTATTCATACTCTTCAATCATGATATATCGTTATATTATTGTACTTAAACTTGCTAGGCAACTTTCATGCTCACCCTTGCTATATCATGATAAAACATTGTAGAAAAGGCGAATGCGTTCGGATACAGGAAACGATTAAAGCCAAGTTTAGATTGGGTTATAAAGTGCATCTAGTTTGTAATAGCGTATTTGATAAATATTGGTGTGTAATAGATATTTTACGAAATGTGTATTAAGTTAAGGTTACTCGACCTTGGGGAATAGTGTGTAATGTATTATATAAACAATTTATGTTTATATCTTCCCCAAATAGTTATAGAAATAGTGTACCGAGTCCGCGGCGATTCGGGGCCCGAATTCGGGGTTATCACAATGACTCATAATTATATGAAATTTTTGAACCCCTTAGAGAATGGACGCCAAAGGTCTGACTAGGATAAGTTCTTAAACTCATATGATTGTGGTAAGTTCCTGAACTCATAATGTGTGGTATGTTTGATGAACTGGGTATAGTTATGTGTGTGAATGGATTATTGAGGATAATAAGAATATATAGAATACTAAGCAATTGATCCTTACTAAGGTGTAGGAAATAAGTAGAATTAGTATTACTTGATTATGTGTGTTCTATGATGTGTATATGATAAGTATGTGGGTGTAATGTAATATTCTCAACTTTTGTATAAGTTAAAGCAGCGATTCCTGACTTTTGTGTCACAAAGGGATATCGAATATTTAAAGCAGTATGTGCTATGAATATGAATCTATGTTAGATTAATGAAATAAGTTTTGTATAAAGAGAGTAATTATTTATCTGATCACTGGTAAATACAGTAAACCAAGTTTTCAAAATCTAATATTTTGAGTACATGATTATTTGAGTTGAAATTAAACAAGGTTTAGAATGTAAGTTAATAAAGTATAATTTATGGTTTTATTTAATCATATAATGCAGCCAAGACGTCAAACATGAAACCAAAGGGCATAAGAATATGTCAACAATGCTGG
Source organism: Panax japonicus (assembly GCA_020205505.1). NCBI lineage: Eukaryota > Viridiplantae > Streptophyta > Magnoliopsida > Apiales > Araliaceae > Panax > Panax japonicus. The sequence continues at coordinate 30,620,020 of CM035097.1, read as the reverse complement.
AGGACAACCAGACCCGATGCAAAATTTTGCAAACATGGTAGCTCAAGTCATGCAGAATGAAATGCCAGCCGCGGGAAATCAGTCAGACAATCGTTTAGCGAACTTTAAAGACTTCAAGGCAGTCGGATTGCCAGAATTTGGAGGGACAACTGACCATATAAAAGCCCAAACTTGGGTTAAGGAAATAGAGAAAACATTTGTGATAGATAGGGTAACGGAGGGGCAACATAAATCTTTTGCCACCTATATGATGAAAAGGGATGCAGATTTTTTGTGGGAGGAAAATCAAGCTAGAGCCGGAGAAGGAAGTAGTGGTGGTAGGACTGGAAAAAAAGAAAGAAGATAATTTCGGGAATACCGAAAATAGGCCAAGAGGTGGAAAGAAATAGGTGGTGCGTTGTAGAAATTGTGGAAATAATCATTCAGGTGAGTGTCTCAAAGGAAATTTTGTGTGCTACAAGTGTGGGCAGGAGGGACATATCGCTCCTAACTTCCCCTATCGAAGAATGTATAGTGGGTCTTTTATTTGTAGATCAACGAAGCATAAGGTGAAAGACTGTCCAAAAGGGAGAAAGGAGGCAGGGAGTACGAATACGGGGAAAAACAGCAGGACATTGGTGATAACTGGACCAACTTCAACAAGGAAACCAACAAAATCAACCGCATAAGTCTTCAACATGACAGTTCAGGATACTGTAGCAGCCGGGGATGGAACTCCAGGTATTACTCGATTAAATTTTATTTTTCATATATATAATTTTCCTATATATAATAAATTATTTTATAAACAAATTTTGAAGGAGAAATTTGAGTTCTATTAGAAATCAAATTTCCGTTTAATCAGATAGACAAACTTTAGGTTGAATAGTTAAAGATCAGTTCAATCGAATCTGATCAAGATCTACTTGAAATGAATGCGTATGTTATTTACCCTAATATGTATAAGTTTTGAAACGGTGATTCTGGGGACGAAATCCTTATAAGGGATGGTGAATGTAATAGCCTAATAATTTTTATATAATTAAATAAGTAATTTTGCGTCTAATTCTTTTTGAAATAAATGTGGGAATATGTGCAAGATAAAGTGTATGTATATATGTGATAAATAAATATTTATTTATTACAAGAATATTTATAAATAATTTTTTTAGGAATTATTGATCGTTATAAATTATATTTATAATAAATTAATTTAGTAGTAAAAATATTTTTATTATTTATTTTCCATGAAAATATGATTATTGTATTATTTAAATAATATATGAAATGATTATTAGAATTATTATAATAAATATTTTATTATATAAATTTATTCATATTAGTTATTTTAATTATTTTAACTTAATCAATAAGTCGGATATGGATTCAAAATCCTAATTCTGGATTTTGAATAAGGAATGAGAATAATAATATAATATTAATTATATTTCAGTGCTATAACTATGTACTGTATGTGTATTCAGATAATGGTTGGTCAATTATGGTGTAACGGTAGAAAACCCTAGTATTAATTTGATAACCCTAGTTCAAAAGTTAAATACGAGTTCAAGACCGTGCAGTGATTGTGTTATATGATTTATGTCGCGTATTATACAATTTAAAGTTAATTAGGAAAACCCTAATAATTATTTAGGAAACCTAATTATTTAGAAACCCTAATTAGTAATTAGAAACCCTAATGACTATAAACCCTAATTGCTAAATTATAAACCCTAATCGCTAAATTGTATAGCTAATTGCTAATTGGTGAATCTTAAATTTAATTTTTAAGTTCCAAGTAATTAGGAAACTAAACATGATTAAGAAACCCTAATTTTTATTTTTAGAAACTAAAATTTTACATTTTTAGCCAAATTAGAAATACTAGAAACTAATAATTTTTTATTAACCTTAGGGTTAAACCCTAAGGGTTTGCCAAGTTACAATTTAGCCATTAAAATCACAAGCCAAATGACAAAAATAACCCTCTTGCATTATTGTTAGCTAACTTGTATATCTTGCCAAGATATGGAGTTGGTGGCTTACTAGATATCCTCACATGCTCAAATCTCCAGCCATCAGCCTAATACTTCAGCCATACACAATACATACATAATATATATAGATTAAAGAGAGAGAAATGTTCATAAATTAGCCTATTTAATCACCAATATACTACCAAGTCCATCTCTTTCTCTCCAACCCTACAAAAATTATAAGTATTTCAGTCCTAAATCAAATCCTTAGTTCACTCATACCAAATCAGAAAGCCTAGATCCAAGAAATTGTTCAAAAGAGGTATAAACCTAAATCTATAATTTGATCTTGCTTGATGTGTTAGATGTTAGATTTTTTTGTTAAAACCAGTTGTATGATGTGTAACTAAGTGATCTGGGTTGGTATTTAGTAGATCCATAACATTTAAATGCACGAATTTTAAGTTTTTCAAAATATGGAAAATTTTTAAAATGATGCTTGACAACCGAATGTCAGACCTCATAGATCTTTCTCTCATTATAGTTTTGGTTGTTTAAATGTTTTTACTTGTAGTATGTTGTAAGGGCTTTGATCTGGAACTTGAATCAAACCCAGATCACGTAGTATGGGTGGTCAAAACGCGTTGACCGACCATTACTTTTGGTTTTCTGGATAATCCAGAACCGTCTGACAGTTTGTTTATGCATCAAGATCTTTTAGTTGTTGGTTGATTTGTGGTTTCTGTGGTATCTATATTGTAGTTTGGTATATGGACTGTTGATTCAAGGTTTTAGAACACCTAAATATCAATCATGTTCGATTTAATGGACGGTCAAACCAAGCAGGATGAACACGAAATACGTTTTCTGGGTAACCCAGAAAACGTATGATCATGCATTCTGACATGGTTTGACCGGTTCGGATCTAGTTATTGTATTATTGTTAGACTAGTTTTGCGTGATAGATCTCTTCCTTGTCATGTTGGCTACAAACTGAAACTATAAGATCATCAAACCATTGTATATTTTGTAAGTTGTGGAAGCCCAGATATGACCCTACAGATTGTTCTTCATTTCTGGGTAACCTAGAAAATGAAGAACAACCTTGACAACTTGTTCAAGGCCTTAGATCTTGTAGCTTGATGATATTTAAACATTCTAAATGCTTAAACCATGTACTCTGTTAGTTTCTCTACAAAGCCCGACGTCTAGATCACCTATAACATGAATAGATTGAAAGATAGAAGACCATCAATAGCGTTGACTAGCCATGACTTAAGATTCTCGGTACCCCAGAAACATGATGAACACATTTGACAGAACGTTTAAACATCTAGATCTTGCAACTATGTTATGTTTTAATCCTGTTTATGATTGATACATTTAGTATTACAACAATATTACATGATCAATGTCTTACCATGCCCAGAAACAACTTAGACAAGAAATTATTATAAGTCAAAGTAAGTACCTTTATCACTGCTTATGAATGTTCTTGGTGCTCAAGAACACTTAAGGCGACGCTTTCTATCGCTAAAGGCTATAACGATAGAAATTTAATATAATATTTTTATTTTCCAAAAAACATTTAAAAATAGAAATTAATTATTAAAAATTACAAAATTAGTTTTAAAAATTATTTTAAGTTATAAAAATTAACTTTTAATAATTTGACATATTTTTCATTAAAATTAATATTTATTTGAATATTATTGAAATTTAATTTATTTAATAAATGTATTAAATAAATTGATTAAAAATGATTTTATTATATTAAAAAAAATTTTAAATGATAATAAAGTATTTTAAAATATTTTAAGTTATAAAAAATAATTTTTAATATTTAAAGGTAAATTTCATTAATAATTTAATATTAATGATATTAGATTTATTTAATAATTATATTAAATAAATTAGTTAAAAATGATTTTAATATTATAAAAATCATTTTAAATGAGAATAAACAATTTAAAAATATTTGAAGTTATAAAATATAACTTTTAATATTTAAAGGTAAATTTCATTAATAATTTAATATTAATAATATTAAATCTATTTAATAATTATATTAAATAAATAGTTTTAAAATGGTTTTATCGATTTAAAAATCATTCAAAAAGGATATAAATGATTTAAAAATATGTTAAGTAATAATAAATGACTTTTAATATTTTTGATAAATAATACATTAATATTTAAATATTAATGGTAATTAATTAAATATGATATTAAATGTTTTAAAATCATTTACGGGTAATAAAAATGTTTTAAAAATATTTTGAGTTATTATAAATAACTTTAATATTTTGGCAATTAATGGTTTCATTAATATTTTAATATTATTTAAATATTAATGATAATAGAATTATGTAATATTTGAATCATTTAATAAATGATTCTAGTGTTTGAAAAATCTTGATAAATTATAATAATTATTTAAAAAATATTATAAGCCACAGAAAAATAATATGATTGATATTTAAACTGTCTACAATAATATTAAATTATAGAATAGAGTTTTAAACTCGATAATTACACGATAAAGTCGTCGGTACACCAAAATGCTTCAGAAATTGATCTAAACTTAAATAGTTTGACTTGATAAGTGTTTGTTTATGTCATATTGACTGCTGAACATATGTGACAATGGGATTAGGTTATGTGTTGACTGCAAATAGCATTACTATGTGTTACGATATATTATTCTAATCGACAAAATGATCTTATAATGATAGGTCGCAATATAAAAGATAAAATTAAGTTGTGTAAGTAGCAGATCAGACAAGTATCCTATCTTTGTTTTTACTTTATGCAATTGACATGCGTAAGCGATTATGTAAACTATTCTTTTTTATTGTTCAAATATCTTAACCTTGTATATACTTATGCAATGATTTTGTTTAAGTAAGTTATTAAATTATAATCAACAGTACAAGTTCTTTAATGCTGTTATTATAGATCAAGATATATATTTTGTTCATTAATTTCTAAATTTGGTTATATAAGTGTCCTCACTTGGATAACTGTTGTACTTATTGATACATAATATTAAATTCTGGTATGTATACATTGATTAAAAGTTGTCTAAGTTATTTGATTTGGTTAGACATAAATTTAAAAATATTGTTGAACATGATAGAACTTTATTGTATCCAATGAAATTATTTTGGTTCGGATTCCCGACTAAGTATGAACATCCCGAACATGGGAAAACTTTTGTTCACCTAAGGCGGATAAGATGAACGAAAATATCGTTCTTGTATGTAGTATTGATCAATACAGGGTAGAATGGGATGATCACCCTCGCGAATGTAAGTTATGACGGTTTGCGGATGAAGTTATGCTAAACCTTATAAAAAATTGAAAACAAAGTTTATTGTTTGTCGACTGCTCTCCATTTATAGTCAGTACGTAATTTCAAAAGTTTGATATAGAATTGATATGTTGTTATTATTGGTTCAGCTTACTTCACAACTGTTGATTCATTATAAAAGTGTCATTCAAAGCAAATATTTAATCATTTCACCTAATATTTATTGTTGTTATTACTTGTTGGACAATCAAATGCCCATTTTTGCTTTAAATTTAAATGTTTTCATCTAAGCGTGATCAACATGAAGGTTCAAGCAGGAACAAGGGAAAAGGAAAGCAAACAGAATAAGTTTAATGGTATCTTTTGTAATAGTTAGACATTATTAAGACAATGATATTTATTATCTATCATGTAATAAAATGTAGTAAAGGTCACATACCTGGGATTAGACTCTGATATATGTAAATTAAGTTTAATATTTATATTATTATTATTATTTCGCTCAAAGAAATGGTATCGTTAAGCACCGAGTTCGCGTTTCAAGTACTTGGATTTGGGGGTATCACACTTACCAAATATTTATATTTAAGAGCGGCTTCATGTTTCCACTTCATCATTTTCATATAAGTGGAGCACAGTGGTACTATAAATAAATCCTTTTATTGTTTCCACCAACAGAAGATTAATTTCCAAATAAGAACCCCAAAATTTTTGGGAATACATCAAATTCATCTAGTTTTAGGCCTTTAAAATTCTAAATGAATTCAGTCAAAAATTGTAATTGTACCAACCTAGTTAACATTTCCAGTCATGTTCTTCTCTTAGTACCCAATATTCCCTAATATCATCTAAATTATTAAGTTCTCCAATCTTCATGACCTGACCACTAAAAATCATCTCAATATAGCGTTCAAATAAGGATGATTTAATAAGAGAAATCGTAAAAAGAGAAGTGAAATACGAAATAATTGGTTAGTAGAAACATGAGCGCATTTGGAAGATTTTTCCAAGTAGATTCCCATGGAGAATTTCTTATCAGCCAAAACAAGACAATTTTCCTTGTAAAAATGGAAACCCAAAAAGGTATTACAGTTGGAAAAGGAGAAGAAAAGAAATGCTTAAAAAATATTAGTAAACCCATCACTATAAGTAAATTTATAACCATCAAGCTAAAATTAAACATGCTTCAAAATGCTAATGACACAATTGTCAACTATACAAAGTTAGGATTTATATTTGGACATAATTGAAATACATAAAGTATAACAAAAAAGAATTCAGTAAAGAAAAAAAAATTCACCCCTGCTAGGACTATTATTCAAGATATTATTCATTTGCTTAAGTGTGGCCTTCACATAAATGCTAGATTTCAGAAATTTAAATCCAGATCATGTTTTCACCATCTTATTTTATACGTTGTTTGTTGGTATGTTTTCTCGGTGGGATGGGGCTTCGACTTCGGCCAGCTGGGTTTCGGTTGTGTGGGGGCATTGGCCAGGTGGGGCTTTGGATGGATGGGGCTTCGGCTTCGGCCAGGTAGTTTGGGGTTTCGGCTTCGGCTTCTCTTAGGTAGTTTGGTGGTTTGTAAAGTGGGCTTCAGTTTCGACTTGGATGGCTTTGGCTTCGGTTTGTGGTTGGGTGTGTGTCGGTTGCAGCTGAGCTCAAGCAATTATTACGTATTTTGGGTGTCTTGTTGTGGGTTTCTTGTTTCTGCAGAGGATATTTGGTATTACTATTAGGGTTATGCTGCTGGTCTGACCGGTTTCTTACCCAGGATCTGCTTCTGAAACTATGGTCTAATTTGATCTTCTCTCTATTGGGCCTCTACATTTGTGATTTCCTGGGGAGGGCTGCTATCTCAGCTATGAAGATCTGGTATGCTTATATGTGGATTAGGATGCTTGGATGGTTCATGCTGCACCTGTTGTTGCTTGGTCGTACTGCACATGTTGTACGTACTGCACCTGCATGGCTACTGTCTTGGTTGCTAATGTTGTTGGTCTTCAACTGTTGTTGCGTGGCTACTTTTTTGCCTGCTGATGCTATTGGTCTTCAACTGATGATGTTGTTGTCTCCAACTATTCCTCACCGTGCTGGGTTGCTTATTCTATGGTCTATGGTATGTGGTACTATTACAGGTTTTGGATGATGCTTTTTGTAATGACTGTTTTAAGCCAGTACTATATTGGTTGGTTGGTTTATTGTTGTTGCTTTCGTTCTCTGTTGGTTTTTTCTGCTAGTGGCTAGCTTTGGTTTACGTTTGCCATCATAGGGCCTGTCCTATAATGGTTATGGTAAACCGCATGGGGTTTTGACCTATTTACTTTGTTCTTATTCTTTCTTTTATTACAACATAAAATTAGCAATAAAAATTCAGCAAAGAATACATACATGTAAATTCACAATTATGTGACATTCATCGAATCAAAACAAACTCTATGTGGCATTATTTCAAACACTTAAAATGGATCAAGTCAGAGAAAGTAAGTAATTGGACATCATTAGAAAATTGGTTGGAGCATTAGTAAAATAAGTGCAACATCCTCTTTTAGGCACTGTGGATGTGACTAGCCAACATTAGCAAATTGAGTGCAACATCCTCCAAGGACCATATATATTCAGTGGCAGAGAGATGCATTTTTAAGTCGTCTAGGGTTTCACAGTGGTTACGCGGTAAAGGCTGTAGTTTATTGACCTTCTTCAGTTATGCGCTAGATGGAGATGATTTTAGCATGAGTGATTACTCCGTGAGGATGACAGGAAAAGCAATTGAAATAGCAAATTGAGTGTAACATCCTCCAAGGACCATATTCAATGGCGGAGAGATGAATTTTGATGTCGTCTAGGGTTTCGCAGTGGTTCCACGGTGATGGCTACAATTTATTGACATTCTTCAGTTGATGCGCTAGATGGAGATGATTTCGGAATGAGTGATTAATCCATGAGGATGACAGGAAAAGAAATTGAAATTAATTAAGGAGGAGATGAAGAAGATGGTTTTTCTATTTCTATAGAAAAACAAATCAACTTAACTTGGCCCACATACTAAAGGTAAAAGGAAATATAAACACTCATATATTCTCATAATCTAAATCAAAATGGGGGAAGTTTGAATTGAATAAGCTTTGCGACTATATCATGTTCTAGCAAATGCAACATGTTGCTCTTCATGCTGGTGGAAGAAAGCTCTACCTTATGTAGGCCTTTTTTTTTTGTTTCTGATAGATTTATAACCCAACACGGTTCATTTCTAATCTCTTTCACCTTTGACTTGCTAATAAAAAAAGAAAGAATTTAGACTTGATTCAACACTATAAGTTAATAAAGAGAGCTAATAATAATTTTTTAAAAAAATCACCTACTAATTTTATTTCTATTCTTTTGATGGGAGTCAGTCCTATAATAACACCGAATCAATTTGCAACAAACTTCAGTTTTCCAACTCAGGTTTTAGAATAGCAAGATACTAAACCACCCAATTACCCACGCCATTGATATTGTCAACATCAAGCAAGAACCGTGTCTGCTTGTAACTAAGAAGAAGCACACCAAGATCAAAATTAGTAAAAAAATAGAAATCTTATTATAGATAGATATGTTTTTTTTTACTTTTTTTCTTTTTAGTAAATATAAAAGGCACCAACAACTAACTCATTATCCATCGTCAAACAACCTTCTCAAGGGTTTGATATGATGTAAACCAAGCATTCACAAAAACAATTAAAATTAATTTTAGATCCTACCAAACTTTATATATATATATATACCAATTCAATTATGTATTAGGAAAATATTGTTTTCGGAGATTGCATATTTAAATTTGATGCTAAAAGTAAATATTCATGATTATATGTAAAGTCCTTTAAGGAATACATTTACAAGGACTTAGTGGTAGATCGAACTTGTTACGTTGATCTGAACTTTAATGTTTATCATTCTGTAAATGAATGTATAGAAGAAAAGATCAAAACTATTAGGTTGATCTATTTCTTGAGTTATAAAAGATAGACTTCAACAGAATCGTAGTCTATCGAGCTGATCAAAAGATTGCGAAGCCAAGGCAGAATTGTATAACATCGAGAATCATAGTCTGTCTTCTTTGGAGGGCCTTTCCTGGAATCGTAGAGTGGTCCAAACGCCTGCCGAGTAAAACTCAAGAATCGTAGAGTGCTCTCGAAAGCGTAGAGTCTGCAAGTCAAGCAAGTTAAGATCGTAGTGTACTAGTACTTAAGAGAAATCATAGTGTTCTCATCTACTACTGCCGAATCAAGCACAAATATAGAAATACACCACAATCATGATCGTAGTGTATCATCAGTCTACATTAGAAGGATCAAACCTTGTCCATTTGTTTAAGAATAAAAGTCAACAAATAAGGAATGCATTATAGACGTTGAGACTATCGGGAATCCCAATGACACTACACTCATTCTTAGTATATAACAAAGAGACGTATTGAAGAAGTTAATGAAAGTACTATGGGTCAGCAAAAAACACATTTTTAAGTGTTAGGTGAGATAGCAGTCTGCTGTGTCAGTAGGGTCAGACGGTTAATCAGAAGATTTGTAGAAAGTCATCATCAATGCTCAGAAATGTCAAATACAATTAATGCTTCAATGGATGCCTTCAAACGAATACATTTCAAAGGCACCTTATACGCAAAATAGAAGCTAATGCAAGGACCAAGCAAGAATACAACGAAACGCTAAGAACACTCAACGCTCAACTCTACGATCTAAAAAGAAAGCTTGCTCAGCTACTCAGTTCTTTCGATCATAAGCTTAACGACAACTGAGTAGCATCATTCAAGAACTCAACTATCTTTAAGTGAAGTAAGAAGTTCCAAGTCAGAAGGACTTGAAGCGTTCTAAGTGAACTGAGAAGTATCAAGTCTGCTGGACTTGAAGAGTTCTAAAGTGAACTAAGAAGTTCCAAGACTGCTGGTCTTGAAGGAACCTGTGAGATTCAAAGATTGTAAAGATATCCTTAGTGGATTTTCTACTCAAGGAGTAGAAGAGTGGACTAGGAGCCTTGATTGCTCTGAACCGCTTAAAAATAATGTGTCTCCTATATTCTTTCCATAACTACTATATCTGCCATAACTGCTTATCTCCTATTAATTCGTTTTATCTTAAAAGGAAAACAAACAAATCTCAAATTTTGCTGTGATTAAATCATTATCAAAACTGATAAGTATTTTTAGAAGAAATTTTAAAATATCTATCAACTCCCCTTCTAGATAACTATTGTGCCTTTGGGAACTAACAATTGGTATCAAAGAAGGTTCTATCAAATAGCCTACAAAGCTTAAGTAGATACAATGGCACATCTGATAAGCGAATCAAAGACTAGAGGAGGCAGCAAGCCACCTATGTGCAACAAAGATAAATTTATCAACTGGAAAGTTCATATGCAAGCATACATGGATTCAATAGATGAAGATCTATTTGAAACTGTTCAGAATGGGCCCTACGTTCCTACAAAACTTGCACCAACTTTAGACGACCCAAACAGAATTCAGATCAAGGTCAAAGCAGAATGGACTTACAACAAAAAGAAAGTTTTCCAACTCGACAAAAAGGCCAAGAATATTTTGTTCCAATCATTAGAAGATGACCAGTTTGAAAATGTGGTCAACAGCAAAACAACAAAGGAAGTATGTGATGCATTGCTTTTTATTCACGAAGGAACTGAAGAACTCAGAGAAAACAAACAATCCTTTCTGACTCAACAATATGAATTGTTTGCCCATGTTCCAGGTGAAAATGTCACTTCCACTTATGAAAGATTCAATGTTCTGCTCAACTCTCTTCAAGCTTTTGAAAAGTTCTATCCAAATAAAGATATGATCATAAAATTCATGAGAGCTTTTCCTAGCAAGTGGGATGCAAAAACCACTGGCATTAGAGAATCTCCATGAAATGGCTGTTCAACAAATATATGGCAACCTTCTCACCTATGAACTGGAGCTGACTCAGCGAGCAGAGGCTCTATCTGAAGGAAGAAAGAAGGACAATGGGGTTTCTCTCAAAGAAACAGATAACATCTCCAAAGCTAACACTGAAAATGACTCGGACTATGATGAAAATGATGATGAGGACATTGTAATGCTGGTAAGAAGACTCAAATGGTTTATGCGTAAAGGCAAAAGCAGCAAACCTAAGAGATTCAACAACTACAACAACCAGGAGCAGATAAATGGCGTATGCTACAACTGCAAGAAGCGTGGCCATTTCATTGCAAACTGCAACAAACCTCTTAGAGAAGAACTAAAGAAGAAATCGAATTCAAAGGCAACAAGAGGCTCCAGAAGAAATACAAAGGTCTTGTGGCCGGTGGATCGAGAAGTGATTCAGACAACAACTCAACTCCCTAATCAGGAGACGATGAAGATCCTCAAATAGAAAATCTATGTCTAATGGCCAAATATGCAAAGGATAAAAAGAGCCCTGACAATCATGAAGTAAGTATAAATGAGGTATTTGACTTTAACTCTCATGATGTAGATATTGATGATTTAAGAACTGCACTACATGGCATAACATCTGATTTGCATCAATACATGAAATGATTTAGAGTTATGTCTAAAGATTATTCTCTTCTTCAAAAAGAAAAAGAGAAAGTTCAGGAAGAACCGGAAATAACTCTTCTAAGTACTAACTCTCTTTTCAAATTTGAAGCTGAGAATAAACTCTTAAAACATACTAATGAACTTAATGCACAAAGAGAGTCAAATCTAACCTCTAAGATTGAAGAATTAGAAAAGAAAATATCTACATGGAATAAATCCTCTTCTTCCATGGACTCCCTGATCTCCAGTCAAAGAAGTGCATCTGATAGAACATGTTTAGGTTTTGGGGAATCCACCTCAGAACCATATGTGTAAAAGATAAAGGAAACTAGTTCTAGTAATGTTTCAAATTTTAATTGAAGCATTACATGTCTGAAATCCTCATAGAAGGAAGAACTAGTCTATCCCTGCTCTTCTGATCCAATCCATGTTCTAAAGCATAACGGATCCCATGTTGGCCTAGTTTTCAGAAAAGAGAAGAGTAACTTAGTCACTACTCTACAACCTCGAAGGGTCGTAGAGTCGAGTAAAATTAACTCCACGAACCAACTGGTGAGGAACAGTATAGTTGAGCTTCACTCTTCACAAATCATGAATCACAAGGATACATGAAAAAAGAAGAACCAGTATAAAGAAAGGATTGCTAAGAACCCACATAAGTCCAAATGGAGGAAGAATCCACATACACACACAATCATGCATCATATTAGATTTTTTGTATGTAATAAGATTGGTCATAAGGTTGCAATATGCTACAATAATCCTATGCATATGAGACCCAAAGTCAAGCAAATTTGGGTTCCCAAGGGTACTAACAAAGTAGGACCCATGCAAGTATGGGTACCAAAATGAGAGTTTAATCTCACCATAGGAACAGAGCTCCACGATCACAACTAGGTATCTGGACAGTGGATGCTCAAGGCACATGATCGGGAACAAAGCCCACCTATCTAACTTCATATAGAAGGAGGCTCCAACAGTCATCTTCAGAGACAATGGCTCTGGCAAGACAAGAGGATATGGCTCTTCTAGAAAAGGTGCAGTGTCCTTCACTAAAGTAGCCTATGTGGAAGGATTAAAACATAATCTTCTGAGCATAAGCCAACTCTGCGTCAAGAGTCATCAAGTTACCTTCCTCAACAATCAATGTCAAGTCAGAGATTTGAAGACCTCCTATATAAAGCTGACCACAATAAGAGAAGGGAACGTCTACATTGTTAATCTTGGTCAACTGAGTTTTGACGAGACAATATGCTTCTAACTAAAGCTTATGCAGAAATGAGCTGATTATGGCATAGAAATCTGTCTCATCTCAACTTCAAAGGCATGTCAAAACTGGCCTCTAATGATCTAGTAACAGGCTTACCCAAGCTCAGCTTTGTCAAAGAAAGGCCATGCAATGCCTGTCAGCTTGGAAAATAGACTAGAAGCTCATTCAAGAGAAAAATTGTCAACTCAATTGATAAGCCTCTACAAGTTCTTCATATGGATCTATTTGGGCCAATTCCAACAACAAGCCTTGGAGGAAAGAGATACTCATTGGTTGTAGTATATGACTATATCAGATTTACACGGGTGTTCTTTCTAAACTCAAAAGATGAAACAAGCTCCCAACTAATCAAGATGTTCAGGCTGGTGATGAATGAGAAAGGGGAGAAAATCAAGGCTATAAGGAGTGATCATGGTAGGGAATTAGACTTCTCTAAGATGGACCAGTTCTGCACAGACAATGACATCAGTCAAAACTTCTCTGAGAGAAAGAACAGAATGTTGATATAGGCTGGAAGAACTCTACTAGCAGCAGCCCATCTGCCTGAATACTTCTGGGCAGAAGTTGTCCACACTGCATGCTACACTCAGAACAGATCTCTTGTGCACTCTACGTTAAAGAAGACACCCTACAAACTATGGAGAGGAAGAAAGCCAAGTGTCGGCTACTTTCATGTATTTGGTTGTGCATGTTATATTCTCAACAATGGAAAACAATATCTGATAAAGTTCTAACCTAAGTCAGACGAAGGAATCTTTCTCGGATATGCCATAGACAGTAAGGCTAATAGAGTGTTCAATAAGATGACGCTAAGTGTTGAAGTCTCGATTCACATCATCTTCGATGAAATAGACTTGGACAAAATTGTGTCTCAAGACACTATGAATGATAATTTAGACACTATGAATGAGACAGTCGAGCTCAACACCACGATCATAGTCCCAGAAAATGAAATCGTCGAGCTAGAAGAGGAGATCGTAGAGAGAACTACGCCAGACAACGAACCTCCACATTAAGAAGAAGAGGTTAATCTTGAAGAATTTAGAAAAGAAGGCATCAGGTCAGATGTTCTAACAGGAAATAGATTGGCAAAAGATCACACTCAAGACCTAATCATTGGAGATCTAAATGCAAGAGTCAAGATAAGAGCTACCACCCAGAATGAGTGTTTATATCTAAGATTTCTCTCACAAATGGAACCCAAGAAGATAGAAGATGCTATATAAGACTAAAGTTGGATAAAAGCCATGCAAGGAGAACTAAATTAGTTTAAAAGAAGCAAAGTATGGAGATTATTCCCAAGACCAAGAAGCCACCCAGTCATTGGCACCAAGTGGATCTTCAGAAATAAGATGGATGAAGATGGAGTAATAACAAGGAATAAGGTAAGACTAGTGACCAAAGGTTACACTCAAGAAGAAGGCATCGACTACGACAAGACCTTTGCACCTGTTGCGAGATTAAAAACCATCAGGATATTCCTTGCCTTTGCTGCCCACATGAAATTCAAAGTCTTTCAAATGGATGTCAAAAGTGCATTTTTGAATGGTGAACTTCAAGATGAAATATATGTGGAGCAACATCCAAGTTTCATCAATCCAACTCTCTCTAATTATGTCTATAGATTAGAAAAAGCCTTATATGATCTTAAACAAGCACCTAGAGTATGGTATGAAACACTAACTAACTTTCTTATTGAAAATGGTTTCACTAGAGGTAGAGTAGATACCACATTATTTCTTAGAAAGCACAAAGACAAAATCCTATTAGTTTAAATATATGTTGATGACATTATCTTTGGCTCTACTGATGAAAAACTGTGTAAGAGATTTGCCAAGCTTATGCAGAGCAAGTTCGAAATGAGCATGATGGGTGAGCTGAATTTCTTTCTTGGATTATAAGTAAAGCAGACTGATGAATGTATCTTCATAAACCAAGCCAAGTACATTAAAGACTTACTTAAAAAGTATGGCATGGAATCAACCTCTCCCATAAAAACACCAATTGCTCTAGTAACCATGCTTGACAAAGATGAGAAAGGTAAAAGTATTGATATAACTCAATACAGAGGTATGATAGGCTCCCTTCTATATCTAACTACCAGTAGACCAGACATAATGTTTGCAAGATGCATGTGTTAGATTCCAAGCTAATCCTAAGGAGTCACACTTATCTGCTGTAAAAAGGATTTTTAGGTATCTCAAAGGCACACCTCACTTGGGACTTTGGTATCATAAGGAATCCTCCTTTGAACTAACAGGATATACAGATGCTAATTTTGTAGGCTGCAAAATCGATAGAAAAAGTACCAGTGGCACCTGTCAGTTGCTAGGAAACAGACTTGTGTCCTGGTTTAGTAAGAAGAAAAACTTAGTATCTACCTCAACAATAGAAGCTGAATACATTGATGCTGGCAGCGGTTGTGCTCAAATCTTATGGATAAAAAATCAGCTAGCAGACTATGGGTTTGATTTCAAATCTATACCTGTTCATTCTGATAACACAAGTGCCATAGAAATAACACACAATCCTCTCATGCATTCTAGGACTAAGCATATAGAAATAAGATATCATTTTATTCGGGATCATGTTCAAAATGGAACTATATCTTTACAATACATCCCTACTGAAAATAAACTTGCTGATCTTTACAAAGCCTCTAGATGAATCTAGATTTAATAAATTGATAAGTGAGTTGGGCATGCTAAATCTACAACCATAAACTCTATGATCTAGTTTACGCTAACCATGCAGATATAAAGGCTATGGTTAAAATCGTAGAGATGACTAAAGAAGAACCATTATCGTAGAGCTAACTCGACATAACAAAGAAGCATATTGTGAAGACAATATTCCTAACAAATCCAAGCAATCCCTCTGATAAGCGCCTCAGGGACAAACCTAATCCTTAGTTCATTTTAAGAGGTTGACCCTTTCCTGAACTACTTTAACCCAAAAGGAATGTTAAGTCAAAGTTCATCACAAGGACCAGGACAAACAACTTTCGTAGAGTAGATTCAACAGTAAACTCAACGATCGTAGTGCAACCTCGACGATCGTAGTCCTCCCAAAGGATACACTAGCTCAGTGGGAGCTAAGGACAGATCAACATTTTCCACATCTTTTACAATTATGGAGCCAAGCAGGACTTGACACATGCCCAACTATGCAGATCGAGAGGAGGGAAGTTACAAGTACAATTTGAAAAGGTGTTTTTGAACACTCACCTCAGAATTTCAAAAAGTTCATTTCTCTCTCTCTATACCAGCAGAAACCCTAGCTTTTAGAAATGTTCAACCAACCTTAGTTCAAGGAAATCAATGGCGGCTTCAAATGTTATCTCTGGTTACCAACTCTACTTTGACGAGTTCAAGATAGTTGACCCTCAATTTCACAAAATTGTATCTATTCTGAAGAAAGTTGGTCTTGAAAAAGCTCTAAGCACCAGCACATGGATCTACTCAATGCTGGTGAAAGAATTCTACAACAATGGAGCTTTTGAGAATGACATTATCACCACAAGGGTCAAAGGGGGAACAAATTAAACTTAAAGCTTAAGATGTAAACCTAGCCCTAGGTTTCAAATCAAATGGACTTTTATCTATGGAGGTCATAGACTTTCATGAAGGTCTGGATAAGATGCATCACAAAAAGTTTTAGACCGTCAGGGGATACAAGAAGAAAGAGTTTCCCCAAAATTATGAGTTTTTAGCTGATATTATTGGGAAGTGCATATGATGTAAAAGCTCTGGCCATGACTCTATGAATGAAGTTCAACTGAAGCTCATGACATCAATTTGCTTTGGGATTTAACTCAACTATGGGGCCCTACTCATCGATTAGATTGGGAAGTGGATACTCAGTTCAAAGAAATCAAAGAGCTCTAGAAAGATGCTCTATAGGCTGTTTATAAGCATAATCCTGAAATCAACACTGGGTGACAAAATTGGGGATAATAAAGGATAATCTATCAATCCCAACAGAAAGATGACCCGACAACTATTTCAAAATTAGAAAAGAAATCCAGCAGAAAATGTCAGAATGATGTTTAAATCCAGTGGAAGGACTGGTGAAGCAAAGGTGTCTGGGCTACCGGGAAATATGTCAGTTGTGAAGGAAACTGGTGAAGAAGAAGAAATTAATAAAGAGGAACCCATCGCTTTGGTCAGAAAAAGCAAGGGTAAGAGGAAAGTAAAGGCTCAGATGACCGAGGAGCCTAAAGGTTCAACCACCGATGCACCTCAAGAGAGTTCAGGCACTGAAATTCTAAAGAAAATGAATGGAAAAGAATAGCAGTCTGAGGAAGAAGAAGACAGAGTTACCATCTCTCAGCTGCTTAAGAAGGGAAAACGTAGCCATAAGTAAAAGAAGTATTAATTCTCTTCGATCGTAGAATCACTACCGATCGTAGAGTCCTGACTTGACATCACTCCAGAAGTGGATGTTGCAACAGTTTCTCAGCCAGATCAAACTGTCAGAGCTGAAGCTGAAGATAATGTTGAGGTTGTGGCTTAGCCTAGGAAGACAAAGAGAAAACTTGTCAAGAAATATATTCTTGTCAATGAAGGAGTATTAAAGGAGGAAGACAGAAGAACGGCTGCTGAGAAAGAGCTACTCGAAGCTATTAAAGAGAATATAACTCAGATTGAGGGGGAGCATCCTGAAGTTTCTACACTAGAGAATGCTCAAGCTGATGGGTAGCTGCTTGAAGTTCAAATAGATTATCAATTTGAGGGGAGCCTCACGAAGTCACTATGAGAGAGAAGACTATAGTTGAAGAGGAACTGCAAAAAGATTATCATGAACCTTCGTCAGTTGCTCAAGAGGTTTTTAGCTTCTGAAGCTAAAGAAATGGAGAGGGTTGAAACTATGGAGGTGGAGAAAGCAGAAGAAGAAAGAAGAGAAGTAGAGATGATTGATATGGTGGAAATATCAAATGAAGATAGGGAAGAAGAAGAGGATGACGAAGTTGAAATTATCGCAGTGGGCTGGGATGGATATAGGAGAGCCAACTACAATCAATTGTTCTCCTATTTACCTATGATGCCCTTTCATAGAGCCAAAATCCTTAACTCCTGGGATCACATGTTCTTGACCTTCAAAGCTTATCCAGCAATCTCTGTGCTAGCTCATGGATTCCCATGCAATCTCACTTTTGCCCAAAAGCTGATCACTAATGGTTCCTCTTCAGAAAATGGGCATGAGGTACAATCTATTCCCATTTCTTTCAGGGTTAGTCACTGTCCACCATCAACCTTCAACCAATTCTACGAATTGTCAAGATGGTTGGAAGTAATACTTCATCCACTAAATTAATTTCCAGTTACAGAATCCCAATATTCTGTAACTGATGAACAAAATATGCCTAATTTTTTACTAATTTAGTCTCTTACCATCTCTCACTCTACGAATATTGATCCTACTCCTCTCTTAGAGTAACCTTTTCGTGAAGCTCAACCTCACACACCTGCCCCTCCTTGAGATATCCCTTCCTCGTCAACCAATAACTATTTTGATCTTGATCTTGTTCTCTACAATATACAAGATTAATATACTAGAGCATCTCTTCCAAATACTCAGCAACTCCTTCAGCTTATCTCAGATCTTCCTACCATAACGGAGTTGTCTAATGCTTCCCAGAAGGTGACCAAGAATATTCAAAAAGATCTTGAAGTTCAGCAATCTGAGTATTGAGCTTACAAAGAAGCTTAGGGAGATCATCAAAGAAATGATCCAGAGTATCAATGAAAGGGATCAAATTCATTTTAAGGCTGCCAAGAAGTAAAAAGAAGCAGTTCTCCTTCTACAGAAGACTCAGGAATCCCAAAATACTCTTATGATGGAAAGTACCACAAGTCTACGAACCTCAATTAAAGAATTCCAAGATTTTTCCATGGGTCAAATGCAACAAACAGAAACTGTCTTAGCTATTCTACAAAAGAAAGGATTCTCGAATTGATTCTCTGGTACAAGAAAATCAAGAAGACATTGCTTAATCCAGGAATCAGCTCCACGAGCTTGTCCAAGGCATGAATCGACTGTCTGCAGACATTTGAACCCTTGATGCTGACATAATGGGGGATAATAAAAGGTAAGGAGAGAAAGGCAAGGGCAGAGGCAAACTCATTGCTCAATCTTCAAGGAGCCCTCCCTCAAGATAGCTTCGCAATCAGACTCAATGATCCGAACTGTAAAATCGCCAACAAATTCTAATGGCGCAACCGCTAAGGAGTCAAGGGCCATCTCCTAGCTCACAAGTAGTAACTACTACTGGCCTAAACATGCCATCTGGAGATCCTACAGTCATGAACAGACACAATCATGGAGAAAGGCTAAGTCAAAATGAGATGCAATACATTGCATGGAGACACGAAGTCAGCAAGAGTAAAAGAGATGCAGAGTATGCCAATCCTTCAAGGAACAAAAGGCAGAAGAAATAGAGATAAGTTGGAACTCATTTCTTATTGATGTAACTAAGCTTAATTGTAATATTTGTCTTTAAAAACATTAATAAATTCATGCTTATTCTCTAGAGATTTCAGTTGCTCACTGAAACACTAAGTCATATTTACTTTCTAGAAACTGCATCTAGAAATTGATAATCATGATACAAATCTCCTTGGTTATGTCAACATCAAATAAGGGGAGATTGTTGGGAGATTGCATATTTAAATTTGATGTTAAAAGTAAATATTCATGATTTTATGTAAAGTCTTTTAAGGAATACATGTACAAGGACTTAGTGGTAGATCAAACTTGTTAGGTTGATCTGAACTTTAATGTTTATCATTTTGTAAATGAATGTATAGAAGAAAAGATCAAAGCTGTTAGGTTGATCTATGTCTTTAGTAGTAAAAGATAGGCTTTAATAGAATCGTAGTTGTCAATAATAAACATGTGAATGATATTCCTATTTAATATATGATTTGATTATGATATATATGTGAATAAATATGCAAGTATGCTTGCATTAAGAAACGCTGTAAAGTCCTTTGATAGATAATAGAAATATATATACAAGGACTTAGAATGAATTGATCAAATATGTTAGGTTGATCCTACATAAGCAAAACAGCTTTGTAAAGTCCTTAAAAAGAAATGATGTACAAGCACTATAAATATAGAAAGATCAAGCTTGTTAGGTTAATCGTATGATGTAATAGATAGACTTGTCTGATCGTCGAGCAATGCACCAGAAGTCGTAGTCTGGCAGGAGAGTCAAGGTTAACTCGAGAGCTATCGAGGAAGAATAGGAGTATTCAAGATAGTAGATCTTAGAGTTCATAGACTGCCAGGAGAAACGAAGAAGGACCGTAGTGTGTCGAGTAGAGCTTCCTCGAGATCGTGGTGTACTGAGGAAGTCATGTTCAGAATCGTAATCTGAGTTCGTAGAGACAACCTACCTACGAGCGGACCGATCATCTGCCGAAGCCAAGTCAAGGATCGTAATCTGAGTTCGTAGAGTCTAATTATTATATGCAGATATCGTAGTCAAGCAAGATCAGATGAAGACAACAAGCACAAGGCAGAAATCGTAGAGTGTCAAGATCTGATCTCGGGATCGTAGTGTCTGCACCAGCCGAAGCTAAATCGTAGAGTGCAGAACTACGACCTCAACAGAATGCTCACAATGCCAAGGCAGAATCGTAGAGCATATACGATTCTCAACAAATGAGCACTCCCAGAATATCCAAAGGAATGAAGCCTCTGGTTGGCACTGCAAAGATGCATTCCGCCTTATGGGAACTAGAGAGCACTCAACGAATGACATTCAGGATAGTATAAGATCTAAGCACCAACACAATCAACATCAAGATTGAGCTGTAAGGCCATTCGTGATAAAGTCTTCCACAAGGAAATCCAAAGAAGACTTCAGAAGCTGACTAAGGAAAGTCAGCAAATGTAGTAGCTATCAAGTTAACAGAAGACAACGATCTTGGAAGCAACCAAGATCGTAGTGTTTGTCAAACAAAGAAAGAACTGATGGAAGGTGAACCGAGATACTGGTCAGCCTATGAAGAGCAATGCTAAAGTGATTAAGTGAAGGGTCAGTTCATTGATGATAAGTGAATAGGAGATCACAATGAGAAAACAAGCTAGACGCGCCACAAATCTGAAGTGTCTTGATATTCAGAAGGGGACTAGAGCAAGGAATAAGCCATCAGTCTCTGAGAATAGTCGAAGCAAACAGAAGTAATGAAGCACTGCATAATACAAGGAAGTGGTGTTCTACATTGAAGATCCAATCAACACTCTTCAAGATCGTAGTGTTAACTCTACCAGTCAATGAGCAACACTCAACACGACACTACGATCAGGTCCTTGAAGACGTGCATCAGAATCGTAGAGTTCGAATAGCTTAAGACTGAAACATTGGCAAAGGTTCAATCTGAAGGGTAATATTCGGACAAGTGCTTATTGAGAGCATCGATGTAATAGGACAACCTCTGATCGAGAAATCAGAAAGAGGAAAAAAGTCTTCAACCTTCCCAAGACATTAAAGTGATACATCTGACATGGTAGGTGAAACAGTAGACTACAACATCAAAAAAAGTATGACATGTCACATCAAGCAGTCTACCTCAAGCAACTCGAGATCTGTGAAGATATTTGAATAGCCTTCAACGGCTACTTTCCAACGGAAAGATTGGAAAGGAGAATAAATCTAGAAGAGCTTCAAAGATCAAAGGTTGCTGGAGTTTTCGAGTTTGGAGAGAAGGTGGACTAATCTAAACCATGTGAGATAGTGAGTCCAAAGGCTCACTCTACGATCCACCAAGAACATTCAGAAGACAGACAAAAAAAGAAGTCGAAGTGTGAGTTCTACTATGTAGAAGTGAGAGTTCTACTACATGTGGAGTGTTCTGAACTGCTGAGAGAAAGAAGAGCATCATGTCATCTTGATGTCCAGCATGGGAAGACTCTAAGTATAATAGAGAAGAGCCTACAGTCATCTTAGCAAGTCCATCATGAGAAGGCATCAAGTAGCAAGAAAGGAGATCACAAAAGCCATCTTGGTGTCAAGCATGAGAAAGATTCTAAGTATCTAACAGAAGAGCTTACAGTCATCTTAGAAGCCTATCATGTACAGCCATCAAGTACCAAAGAGAAGGATCTTCAAGGTAGTTCATAAAGGGGTCATCCAAAGTGGTTGAGTAACCGAAGAAGCTGAGCATCATGCAACACTCAGCTGCACTTCAAGGATGATCAAGCCAAGCTGCTAAGGATAAAAGATGTTCAGAGCATGAAGACATCTTAGCAACTCAGCACCGACTCCAACAACAACAAACAAACAACTCAACAAAGCCAGGGCCTAAAGGGTCCTTGTCCGAAGGGACTAAATGAAGCCAGGGCCTAAGGGGTCCTTGTTCGGAGGGACTAAACGAAGTTCCAAGCCTACTGGGCTTGAAGAGTTCCTAGGGAACTAGAGGAGTCCCAAGGCTGCTGGCCTTGAAGAGTTCTTAATGAACTGAAGTTCCAAGGCTGCTGGCCTTGATGGAATCTTAGTGATTCAGGGTGTTGTGCTTCATTAGTGGAAATCCTGCTAGTTGAAAGCCGAAGAGTGGATTAGGAGCTTGAGTCTCTAAACCATTTAAAACCCGTCGTGTCTTTTACATTATGTCATTTACCTTATATACTATAACTGTTATAACTGTTGTGTATATTTTAACTGCTTATAACCAAACTAACTCTACGAACAATGTATGTATGATTATGAATATATCAATGAAGGGGATATTTTACTTATTCCGCTTTGCTTGAAAATATTCTTAAGTTTGTCATATTCTAATTTAATAACTATAAAATATAATAAAGAAAAGTATTTGAAATAAAAGGATCTATTCAACCCCCCCTTCTAGATCAATTGTGCCTACTGGGAACTAACAATTGTTATCAAAGCAGATTCTCATGCTATAATCAAAAGCTAATCGCTTTGAGTCTGATCCCAGGCACTAACATTGTTCTAAACTTAGTTTAGTAGTAAGTAACTTGTTATATGCAAATGCGCTCACATGTTGGAAATATTGTGTATAGGTTAAATGTGTATATACACCTGAAGCTACTCAGATTAGTCCATGGTCTCGATGGTTACATCAACAAGACCAATCCTAGCCTACAGTCAATCTTGTAGTCTGGAGACCAGACGAGAGAGCTCAAGAGACATCAATGACAAAGAGTCAAGCATCCACCAGTCTGAAAAATGAAAATACCATACATGCAAAGAAATGCTCATCTAGAGAAGAAAGAAGCTCTCCTCAGATATATGTCTTGTCAACTATTGGCTGGATGCAACTTCATGAACTGAAAGATGTCAAAAGAACTAAAGATGTTGAGATTCTCAGGCTGCATCTTCAAGACCTCGACTGATTAAATAAAGGCCAACAAGAGCAATAAGCTGTCAGAAGCAAAAGTAAAGCTATGCACATCAATACCTAAACTTAGTATATCCATGATAAATGACTGTTTAGTAACTGACAGGAAAAAGGTATGATTCCTCACAATTAAATGCATACATCATAATTGCACCCTCTTATGAACTATAAAAGTATTCTGTCAGGGAGTCATAATCTACCTAAAAAGGTGAAGAGAGAATGTAACCTGAAGATAGAAACTCAGATAACTATAAACTTTCTCTCCATCCAAGTTTTAGGTTGAACATGATATCTTGAAGGAAATTTGAAATGGGTCATAAGAGTATCACAGGCCTAATGAACTTTATGTGAAGTAATCTTTACTGGTGGGTTAGTATGTGTGTACAAGCCTATACTCTAAGTGTTTGACAACCCACCGAGTATGATCAGTTTTACAAGAGGATCCTACTGATTTGTAGAACTGATCACCTCCATGAATCAACTAGATACTCAAAAATCGTAGAGTTGATTCCTACTCTGTGAACACTTAAACATTGTGAACATAATCCAGTAAATGATGAAACCATTATAGAAAAAGACTGTGTTATTAAATGCCAAATCCTACACACACTCACTATCATGTATCTCAAAATATATTATCTTAAAATAGTTGCATGCATGAATATGTCTGTTGGTGACAAATATGATGGTTATCCAAATAAGAGGAACATGGGTTTAGAAAACTAACCTAGCAGGACCCATTTAATTATGGGTACCAAAAATTGAAATATATTTAAACCTGCAGGTACTCGGTCAGGCTGACCACACTAAGGATTAATGAAGAAGAAGACTTCAGTCAAAAAGACTCAACCAGCAGAAGGTTAAGGATAATTCAGAGATGATTCTGATAGAGTTCCTATGTGTCCAAGCCTGTCTTTGAAGACCCTCTGATCTCATCAGAATGGAGCTCATGGATGCTAATCTGTATATGGAAGCAAGCCATTCAGCCAAAGAAGGAATGGGTCTTATGTGCTCAAAAGCCAGTCAAGAATGCTATATGAGAAGAATCCTCAAGAAAGCTCATAATAGAAGATTATTGATCATCATTCAAGAGGTACTTATTGCGAGAGAAGAACTTCACAAACACAACTGACAAAGAAGACTACGTTCGTAGTGCTGTCAAATAATCATAGAGTACTCAGTCCTGAAAATACTCATATGTACGATACAAGGAGATCTAAGTGGTGATGGAGATTCCAGTCAGAATGAGATATGCAAGGCTGCCTTTAAATGAACCTGAAGAAGAGGGAATCACATCTATCTGAGAAGACAGCGTCAACAACGGGGGAGCAGTGATCTGTTAAGGAACAACAACACTGAGATATACTATGAAAAGTTGTACCACCTACAGAGTCCCAAAACTTTGTGGCCGATGAACCAAATGAAGATCCATAATCAGTAGGAACGTCTCAAAACGTACTACTAATAACCTTTCAGCCACCCAACCAATAATCGTGAAGTGCCTACGATCAAACATATGATCGTAGTGTAAGAGCAGGAGGACACCACAATTTCAGAAAAGCAATTGTCTAAAGCTGGTAAAAGATCTCCCCACCATAAAAGGTCAAATGAAATGTTAGTACAAATCACTTCTATAGGATTTCATCTAGAGAGCGCCTCAGGGACAAACTTGACCCTTAGCTCACTCTAAGAGGTTTGCCCTTCCTGAGCTACCTTGACCCAGAAGGAATGTTTGATCTAGTTCATCTCAAGGACCAAGTCAGTCAATGATCGTAGAGTCGAGTTTGAAGAGAACTAAACGATCGCAGTGCAACCTCAACGATCATAGTGTTACCTCAACGATCATAGTACAACCTCAGCGATTGTAGAATACAACTCGATGATCAGAGTCCTACCAAAGGGTACACCAGTTCACAAGGAGCTTGGAAAATGAGACATTTGTTAAACCATTCAAGTTGAGGAGATAAGTTTTAATACATTAGTGATTGAGCTATGCTGCATCAAAGTAAGGATAAAAGACAAAGCCATCCATTGCAGCATCTCTCAGAAGTTGATCGGGGAGTCAACAAAGAAAATCGTAGAGTTTATAGCTGCCTTATCATACAACTCTAAGAATCAAAAGGTCAACGGTCAAAGCCACATCAATTAAACGTCTACTCTTCTAAAAACAAATATGTAACTAAAATGTTATGGGGAGTTACAGCTCATTATTGGGAAACGTGCAACCAATGGATAGTTGACACATCACAGAGTATGCAGAGTTAAAAGGAACTGCCTTAAAGACAATTTCAAATCTGCAGACAGTTACCAAAAGCTATCGAACCTTTCTCCCTCCCATTTTCAAACCCTAGAATCCACTCAAGAGCCAAAATCAGTTAACCCTCCAAAGCCTTACCAAATCACATTTAACGATCTCTTATAAACATCTCTAAATTAGACACCCACATTCTTCGAACTATTCAAATGGAAAACTGGCAATTAATCATTGGCATTCAGCTCGGAACCAAATCAATTGAGAAATTCGAAAAGAAGTTCAGGGACATTCTCAAGCTTGTGAAGAAAGCTGGATTCTCAGAATGTCTTGAGGCAAATACTCGAGTCTACATCGACCTGGTTAAAGAGTTCTACTCAAAAGCCTCCATCAACTCTGAAACCCTTATTGCCAAGGTTAAAGGTCAGTCTCTAAAGTTAAAATCTTCTGACCTCAATTAATGCCTAGGTTTTCCTAACCAAGGGCTGAAGAACCTTGATGATGTTAATACTGATCAAGCGAAGAAGGTTATGGGGTACCAAAGAAACCCTAATCTTAAAGACATGAAGAAGGACTTTCCTGAAGAGTATGAGTTCCTTATTGAAATAGTTGGAAAATGCATACTGTGCAAGAACACTGTACATGACACAGTGATTGACCAACAATTAAAAATAATGTCAGCAATAGTTCTGAAGAAATAAATCGATTTTGGAGCTATCTTGTTCGATCAAATCTCCAAGTGGGTAGAAAAGGCTGAGAAGAAGAAGTCCACTGAAAAACCCTTGACCAAGGTGTTTCATAGTAGGCTGCTGAGTATTGTATTGAAGAAGAAGCTAGGAGGGAAAATCAAGGATGATGAGGGAGAAACTTTGAATGTGCACAAAGTGATGTCTCCAAAATTATTTGTGATCTGGAAGAAGAACCCAAAGGAGAACAGAAGGCTGACAACCGGGAGCAGTAGCAAAGCCTCTGCAAGGAAGAGGAAAACAGAAGAAGCAGAGAGTTCTGAGTCTGATGACTCGGTACTAGTATCAATCACACCAGCCAAGTAGAAATCCAGAGGTATGAAGAAAACAAAAGCCCCATCAAGAAGTTTCTCCTCAAAGGACACGGATAAAGAAGAAAAATTCCTAACTGCTGGAACAACAAAGAGGAGAAGCAACAGGTTGATTCAAGGGCCAGTCAGCAAGAAAGATAAGGTGGAAGACAAACTAGCCTCATCTTCCCAAAATAGCACATCTGCTAAAGAAAGGGACATAGAGTCAACAGAAGGAAAAGAGACAGATGTCAAAGAAGAGTCCAGCAATGAAGGTGAAGCTAATGTGATTACAGCATCTGCTAATGAAGAGGAATGCTTAAGCCCTGTGGCTAATTTTCAGAGAAGTCACTCTGATGATGAAGAAGAAATTTGAAATGACCCAATTGCATTCCCAACTGCAATTGTCCCAACAAGACCATATAATGGGTCAGATAATGATGATTCAAGAGAAGAAGAAAATGCCCCCTTAAATCCAAGGAGCCCCCATGATGACTCAGAAGGTGATGAGTCCAAAGAAGAAGGATATGCCTCTGCCAGTGCTGAACCACAAAGAAGTCTGTCTGTTGAAACAGAGGAGTCAGAGTCTGAAGAGCAAGAAAAGTCTGACTCTCCCTAAATTGAACCTCCAAGAAGAAGGAAGAGCTACAGACTGCAAGCAAAATTTGCCTCCAAGAGGAGAAGTAAAAAATCAAATGCCCCATTGAATTAAGTGACGATGAGTCTGCATCACATAATGATAGTGCTGAGGATAGGACCAGCAATGAAGAAAATGAATCAGAGGAAGTTCTTACTGAAGAAAGTTCTGAAAATGAAATGCGGCAAGAAGAATTTTTTACTAAAAATAATCAAGATGGTTCAGGTTTCGAGAGAGAATAGATTGAAGAAGATTCTGGTTCTGCACCTCAAGAAGAAGACGAACAAGAAGATTATCCAGTTCTCTCTCCTACAAGATTTAACGGAAGGATTGTAGTGGAAGTTTCAAATGATCTAGATTCTCCATCAGAGAGATGGGTCAACTATAGAAATGAGCAGCTCGAGGTAGTAAGAATGACTACCTTTGACATAGCCAAAAACTTGAACAATATGGAGCTAGACTGCTCAACCATTCTCTACAATCCTAATGACATGCTGATGAGATGGATCTTCCAGTGGATGCCATGGATAAAGGCCCACACTAAAGGAGATGGAAGCTATCTCAGCTGGTGCTTCTTTTACTTCCCAAGCATGGAGCTGGTGGCTCAGAACTTCCCAAGGGTAAAGAAGTTTGCAACAAAAACAATCAAAGACCATCCCCACTTCAAAGTCTATCGACAGTCTGGCAATCACTATATCCCCTACGATCATAGAGTGGATTCTGAAGGACAAAGAGTAATGAATAAGGAGCTAATCGTAGAGTCTAGCCACTCTACTACTGATGATGCTCAAACCCAAAACTAGAAGCCTCCTTATGCTCCAACACTATTATCAGACATTCCCTCATTCTCAACCAATGATTGGAACTCAACGATTATTCAGATTCTCCAGACTTTCAAAAATATGTCTAAGGATGAAAATCGTAGAGTCCAAACTGATGTTCAACTAGCTGCTGCCCAATAAAAGAATCAAACTACTTTGGAGCAGGAACTACAAAAGAGTTCTGATGATTTAAGCGAGAAAATATCTATGCTCACTGAAGAATCTCAGAACCTGACAGTAGCAGGAGATAATTCCTTCCAGCACAAGCTTCAAGCTACTATGGCTATGTATCTCTCAAACTCCAAGAGAGAGATAACATCTATCAGAAGGCCATACAAGATCAAAAGGCTGAAGTTCTACGACTTCAAAAGGCAAATGAAGAGCAGATTTAAGCCCTATCTGACAAGATTGACAACCTAAAGCAGTCTTTCTCAGTGCAACTTGAGCTAGGTCAGCAGGAACTCAAGTTTGAAGTTGCCAACTCCTCCTACCTGTTGGAGCAGCTTATGTCCAACATGGAGTAGCTCTCTCAAATGATTAGTGACAAAAAGGGGGGGAAAGAGACATAGAAAGAGGAAGAGCAAGAAGAGCAAGAGGCACTCAAAGAAGATAAGAGGGATAGAAGAAAAGAGATCAAAGAAGAAGACATCAGCTACAGAAATAGTATCATCATCTGAGGGGGAGCCAAAAGATGATGATCCCATGATAGCAGAGTCTGAGGGGGAGCATGATTAGAAAGAAGCTAAAAGGGAGCCAATCAAAGACAGAAGGTCATCATCTCAAGGGGAGCAAGAACAAGAAGAACAATCAAATGAGTAGCTGATCAATAAACATCCTGGAAACATAAATGGAGCCAAGGAGTTACATCTCTAACCTGTTAGGTATGTTCTGGATCTAGGATGTAGAATGTCTAAATATATAAATTTCCATATCAATATAAATGACATTCATGATTATCTGTTTTAGAAATACAGTTGCTCACTATATATAAGATTCATTCATAACATGCATATGCACTTAATATTTTTGTCATAATCAAATATGGGGATATTGTCAGGAATAAACATGTGAATGATATTCCTATTTAATATATGATTTGATTATGATATATATGTGAATGAATATGCAAGTATGCTTGCATTAAAAAAATCTGTAAAGTCCATTGATAGATAATAGAAATATATGTACAAGGACTTAGAATGAATTGATCAAATATGTTAGGTTGGTCTTACATAAGCGAAATAGCTTTGAAAGTCCTTAAAAAGAAATAATGTACAAGGACTATAAATATAGAAAGATCAAGCTTTTTAGGTTGATCTTATGATGTAATAGATAGGCTTGTTTGATCGTCGAGCACTACACCAGAAGTCGTAGTCTGCCAGGAGAGTCAAGGTTAACTCGAGAGCTATCGAGGCAGAATAGGAGTATGCAAGATAATAGATCTCAGAGTTCGTAGACTGCCAAGGGAAACGAAGAAGGACCGTACTGTGTCGAGTAGAGCTTCCTCGGGATCGCAGTGTGCTGAGGAAGTCATGTTCAAAATCGTAGAGACAACCTACCTACGAGCAGACCGATCATCTGCCGAAGCCAAGACAGAAACATAGACAACACTCAGAGTCGTAGAGTCTACTGATGCCGAAGCCAAGTCAAGAATCGTAGATCACACTCTGAGTTCATAGATTCTATTGATTACATGCAGAGATTGTAGTCAAGCTAGATCAGATGAAGACAACAAGCACAAGGCAGAAATCGTAGAGTGTCAAGATCTGATCTCGGGATCGCTGTGTCTGCACCAGCCGAAGCTGAATCGTAGAGTGTAGAACTACGACCTCAACCGAAGTGCTCACAATGCCAAGGCAGAATCGTAGAGCATATACGGTTCTCAACAAATGAGCACTCCCAGAATATCCAAAGGAATGAAGCCTCTGGTTGGCACTGCAAGGATCAATTCAACCTTAAGGGAACCAGAGAGCACTCAACGAATGGCATGCAGGCTAGCAGAAGATCTAAGAACCAACCCAATCAACATCAAGATTGAGTTGTAAGGCAATTCGTGATAAAGCCTTCCATGAGGAGATCCAAAGAAGACTTCGGAAGCTGACTAAGGAAAGTCAGTAAATGCAGTAGCTACCAATTGAACAGAAGACAACAATCTTGGAAGCAACCAAGATCATAGTGTTTGCCAAACAAAGAAAGAACTGATGGAAGGTGAACCGAGATACTGGTCAGCCTCTGAAGAGCAAGGCTAAAGTGATTAAGTGAAGGGTCAGTTCATTAATGATAAGTGAATGGGACATCACAAGGAGAAAGCAAGCTGGACGCGCCACAAATCTGAACTGTCTTGATATTCAGAAGCGAACTAGAGCAAGGAATTAAGCCATCAGTCTCTGAGAACAGTCAAAGCAAATAGAAGTACTGAAGCACTACATAATATAAGGAAGAGGGGTTCTACATTGAAGATCCAATCAATACTCTTCAAGATCGTAGTGTTAACTCTACCAATCAATGAGCAACACTCAATAAGACACTACGATCAGGTCCTTGAAGACGTGCATCAGAATCGTAGAGTTCGAATAGCTGAAGACTGAAGCATTGGCAAAGGTTTAATCTGAAGGGTAATATTCAGACAAGTGCTTATTGAGAACATCGATGCAATAGGACAACCTCTGATCAAGAAATCAAAAAGAGGAAATAAAGTCTTCAACCTGCCTAAGACATTAAAGTGATACATCTGATAGGGGAGGTGAAACAGTAGACTGCAGCATCAGAAAAAGTATGACATGTCACATCAAGCAGTCTACTTCATGCAACTCGAGATCTGTGAAGATATTTGAATAGCCTTCAACGGCTAATTTCCAACGGAAAGATTAGAAAGGAGTATAAATCTAGAAGAGCTTCTAAGATCGAAGGTTGCTGGAGTTGCCGAGTTTGGAGAGAAGGTGGATTGATCTAAACCATGTGAGATAGTGAGTCCAAAGGCTCACTCTACGATCCACGAAGTACACTCAGAAGAAAGACAAAGAAAGAAGTAGAAGTGTGAGTTCTACTATGTTGAAGGGAGAGTTCTATTACATGAGTAGTGTTCTAAACTGCCGAGAGAAAGAAGAGCATCATGTCATCTTGATATCCATCATGGGAAGACTCTAAGTACAATAGAGAAGAGCCTACAGTCATCTTAGCAAGTCCATCATGAGAAGGAATCAAATAGCAAGAAAGGAGATCAGAAAAGCCATCTTGGTGTCAAGCATTAGAAAGCTTCTAAGTATCTAACAAAAGAGCTTACAGTCATCTTAGAAGCCTATCATGTGCAGCCATCAAGTACCAATGAGAAGGATCTTCAAGGCAGTTCATAATGGGGTCATCCGAAGTGATTAAGTAACCGAAGAAGCTGAGCATCATGCAACACTCAGCTGCACTTCAAGTATGATCAAGCCAAGATGCTAAGGATAGAAGATGTTCAGAGCATGAAGACATCTTAGCAGCTAAGCACCAACTCCAACAACAACAAACAAACAACTCAAAAAAGCCAGGGCTTGAGGGGTCCGTGTTCGAAGGGACTAAACAAAGCCAGGGCCTGAGGGGTCCTTGTTCGGAGGGACTAAACGAAGTTCCAAACCTGCTGGGCTTGAAGAGTTCCTAGGGAACTAAAGGAGTCCCAAGGCTGCTGGCCTTGAAGAGTTCTTAGTAAACTGAAGTTCCAAGGCTACTGGCCTTGAAGGAATCTTAGTGATTCATGGTGCTGCCCTTCCTTAGTGGAAATCCTGCTAGTTGAAAGCAGAAGAGTGGATTAGGAGCTTGAGTCTCTGAACCACTTAAAACCCCTCGTGTCTTTTACATTATGTCATTTACCTTATGTACTATAACTGGTATAACTGTTGTGTATGTTTTAACTGCTTACAACCAAACTAACTCTACGAACAATGTATGTATGATTATGAATATATCAATGAAGGGGATCTTTTACTTATTCCGTTATGCTTGAATAGATTCTTATGTTTGTTATATGATAATTTAATATATATACAAAATAATAGAGAAAAGTATTTGAAATAAAAGGATCTATTCAAACCCCCTTCTAGATCTATTGTGACTACTGGGAACTAACAGTAGTCTATCGAGCTGATCAAAAGACTGAATCCAAGGCAGAATCGTAGAGCATCGAGAATCATAATATGTTTACATATGTAACCACACCTAGGGATGGTCATCGATAAAAAACTGAACCGGTACCAAAATTACCGAACCTGTACCGATCCAAAATTACCGAAAAAAGAACCGAAACCGGTATAGAATTACAGGTTCGGTACAAAATCGGTACCGGTTTTTTCAGTTCGTTTTTCAGTTATACCGCATGGTAATATATATAATTATTAATAATAATTAAATACTTTTTTTAAATATTAATATTTTTTAAAAAAACTAAGAAATCATTAACTATTAATAATAATTAATATATAAAATAAAACTACAAAACATTATTAATATATATAAAAAAATTAATAAAATTACTATTATATAGAAATTATTAATATATAAAAAATATTATTTAATATATAAAATTACAAAACATTAACTATTAATTATTAAATTATTAAATTTTGGTATTTCGGTTTTTATCGAACCTAAAAAAATCATTACCGCTACCAGTACTGAAAAGTGTTAAAATGTCGAAAAACCAGTACCAAAAAAATCGGTATCGTCGGTACCGGTAAAAACCAGAAAAAACCAAAAATTTTGAGCACCCCTAACCACACCTAATCTCCGGGCTCAAAGATCACTTGATGTCGTTACTTGTTCGCGTGCTTAATGTACTGTTACGTCCTCCGTTCAATGTTTAGTCTGGCTTTTTCATGAATTTCTTTAACAAGATTAGCCTTTTTCTTTCCATCCATGTTAATATATTCATAAACAGGTAATGGTGATAAATCTAACGGTATCAAAGGATTAAACCCATATACAATTTCAAATGGAGAAAATATAGTAGCAGAATGAACAGAACGGTTATATGCAAACTCAACATGTGGTAAATATTCTTCCCATTTATTGATACACTTTTTAATCATAGCCCGTAACAATGCTGACAAAGTCCTATTTACTACTTCAGTTTGACCGTCAGTTTGTGGATGACAAGTAGTAGAAAATAATAATTTAGTACCCAATTTACACCACAAGGTCTTCCAAAAGTAACTTCAGAACTTTGTATCTCTATCAGAAACAATAGTTTTAGGCATACCATGTAAACCCACAATCTCTCTAAAGAAAAAATCAACAACATGAGATGCATCATTAGTTTTATAACATGGAATAAAATGTGCCATTTTTGAAAATCTATCCACGACCACAAATATCGAATCATGACCATGCTTAGACCTAGGTAAACCCAACACAAAGTCCATAGAAAGATCAATCCAAGGTTCATTAGGAATAGGCAATGGTGTATACAATACATGGGGTTGAAAATGAGATTTAGCTTGGCCAAAAAAAAACATCTATCACATATTCTTTCCGCATCTCGTTTCATATGAGGCTAATAAAAATGTTCTTTCAAAATAGTAAATATTTTATCAACGCCAAAATGTCCCATAAAACCATGCCGATGTGATTCCCTAACAAATAACTCATGCAAAGAACATGCAAGAATACATAGTTTATTTTCACGAAATAAGAATCCATCAATTCTAAAGTATTTACCCACAACATTCTTTTCACAAGTTTTAAACTCTTCACTGAAATCAAGGTCATTATTATATAACTCTTTAATTCGTTCAAACCCAAGCAATTTCGTATCAAAAGTATTTAACAAAACATACTTGCGAGATAAAACATCTGCAACGACGTTCTCCTTACCTCACTTATATCGAATAACATATGTAAATGTCTCGATAAATTCCATCCATCGTGCATGCCTTTTGTTCAGCTTGTGCTGACCCTTCAAATATTTCAATGATTCATGATCGGTGTGGATCACAAACTCCTTAGGCCACAAGTAATGTTTCCATGTCTCCAAAGATTTAACCAAAACGT
The DNA here is from genome assembly GCA_020205505.1 of Panax japonicus. Taxonomy (NCBI): domain Eukaryota; kingdom Viridiplantae; phylum Streptophyta; class Magnoliopsida; order Apiales; family Araliaceae; genus Panax; species Panax japonicus. The sequence goes on along the minus strand of CM035097.1, from coordinate 30,585,769 downwards.
ACATTTCTTTGTCATATGTAAGATATTTCAAAGCTGCCCCACTCAACTTTTCACTGAAATACACCACTGGTTTCCCTTCTTGCATCAACACAGCTCCAATCCCTAAACCTGAAGAATCACACTCAATCTCAAAAGTTTTAGCAAAGTTAGATAAAATAAGTAAAGGAGCATTTGTTAATTTATCCTTTATCAAGTTAAATGCTTTTTCCTGTTCATCACCCCACTTAAAGACCACACTTTTCTTGATGACCTCGGTCAATGCTGCTGTAATCTCACTAAAATTCCAAACAAATCGTCGGTAGAAACTTGCGAGTCCATCAAAGCTTCGAACTTGACTCACATTGGTTGGACTCGGTCAATCCCGAATCACACGTATTTTCTCCTCATCAACGTGGACTCCCCTATGAACTCACAAAAAAGCTAAGAAACATAATTTTATCCGAAGAAAACGTGCATTTTTCCATGTTAGCAAATAACTTTCTTTCCTAAGTACATCTAAAATAGATTTTAAATGCAATGCATGATCTTCCAAGTTTTTACTATAAATCAAGATATCATCAAAATAAACTACGATAAATTTTCCAATTAATGGACGCAAATCATGGTTCATTAATCTTATAAAAGTGATGGGTGCATTAGTTAAACCAAAAGGTAATACCAACCACTCAAAAAGACCATATTTAGTTTTAAATGATGTTTTCCATTCATCACCCTCTTACATTCTAATATGATGATAACTATTTTTTAAATTAATTTTTGAAAATATGCAAGACCCATGCAATTCATCTAATATGCCATCTAAACGAGGAATGGGATTTCGATATTTTACTGTAATGTTATTTATCGCTCGACAATCAATGCACATCCTCCTTTTTCCATCCTTTTTCTGCACTAGGATCACCGAAATTGTACACGGACTCATACTTTCTCTCACGAATCCTTTCCCCATCAGCTCATCAACTTGCCTTTGTAAGTCCTTCATCTCCTCAAGATTACTTCGATAAGCCAGACGGTTTGGAATGGTCGCACCGGCAACAAAATCAATTTGATGCTCAATTCCCCGAATAGGTAGTAGTCCATGAAGAAGCTCCTCGGTAAATACATCTTTGAATTCATGTAAGAGAGATGAAACAACACTAGACAAAAATTCATTAGCGTTAGTATTCAAAAGAGTCTCTTTATACCAGAGTCTCTATACTTATTAAAACGTCGATTTTAGACGTTTAGTTTATTTGCGCGTTGGTCTTAGTTTGTGTTACGTAAATGGGTCTGGTATTGGCTTAAGAGAAAAAGAAGAAGATTACACAGAAATTGAGAGACCTTGAGAGAAGATTCCTGCGATTTCCAAAGAAATTCCATGTGATTAGCAAGGACTATCCAAGCAATTGAAGGTATACTCCCATAACCTTAATATGTTATATATGTATGTTTTGTGTTCATGAATTTCAAATTCTTTGTGAATTCCAATTTGATGAATTGATGTTATATAAAGTATAAATTGTGTGTACATGTAGTTGTGACGCTATAACTAGCAGTTAGACAAGTATTTAGTATACTAATTACATTCAAAAATAAGAAAAATTGATTACAGTACCTGTGTGTATGAATATGGCTTGTTGGAGTTCAAAATTGATACTTGGTTTGTAAACTAAATTATAAATTGAGTTTTTAATGTGTTAATTCATTAAGTAACGAAGAGAACGTACTTTGAATAAGTTACTATGCTGATCAATGGTGACCACAATGTTAATTTTGTTAAGGATGTCAAAAATAGAGTTTTTGTATAAAACATGGAATTGAAAGGTTTTTGTGACAACCCGATATTTTCTAAATAAATAAAACTGAAATTTTGCGTATAAATTTTTTTTAGGATGAGGATTTGTACAAGATAATGTGTATATGTATTTATGTGGTAAATAAAAATATAATTATTACATAAATATTTACAAATAAATTTATTTTTTTAGAATTATTGATTATTATCACTTTTAATTTTTATACTAATTAATTCCTTATTGGAAATGCTTTTATTATGAAAATATAATCATATATTATTTAAATAATATATGAAATGATTTTAGAATAATTATAATGATTATTTCATTATATGTATTTTGTTCAGGATATTAAGTTAATTATTTTAACTTAAAAAGGTTATTTATGACAGATAAATCAGATATGGAATCCAAACCCTAATAATATTTTATAAACCCTATTTCTCGTTCTGGAATAAGGAATGGTGATAATAATATAATATTAATTATATTTTTGATTTTTCAGTGCTATAAATATGTACCGTATGTACGTGTTGATGATGATTGGTCAATTATGGTATTTAATTTCAAAACCCTAATGTTAATCGGTTAAACCCTAGTTTTCTGTGGAAAACCCTAATTTGAAAATAAATTGTGAGTTTAAGACTGTTATATGACGATGTTATATGATATATGTTATGTGTTATTTATTATTTTGCTAATTATAGAAAACCCTAACTTTAAATGTAACCCTTAATTATATTTGATTTTCTAATAATTAGAAACCCTAACCCGGAAACCTAAACCGGAGGTTTGATCAGTCAGAAATAGTGTTATTATGATTAATAACATGTGTGATAAACTTTAATTACTAATTAAGGTGAATCTAATTAGTAAATCAAAACCCTAAAATCTAGAACCCTAAATTAATTTATTGAAACCCTAATTGATTTGAAACTCTAATGTGAAAGTCATTCATGACTTTGAGAATTTGTTAAGTCGTTATGCAATCACGATAATGTGATTAACGACTGGTGATATAGAAATTAAAACCCTAATACATAGAATTCTAATTTGATAATTAGAAAACCTAATTATAAATCGGTAACCCTAATTATCAAAATTCTAACCCTAATTATTTTATTAGCAAAAGTTAATGGTGATTAAGGGTAATAAACCCTAATGTCCATGTATTAGATAATTACAAACTTAATATAATTAACAAGTTATGTTTTTCAAAATTTTAGAAACTAAAATTTATTTTATTTTTATACAAACCCTAGTTGCTAAAAATAATTTATGTTAAGTGTTAAACCTTAGGGTTGAACCCTAAGGGTCAAACCCTAAGGGTTTGTGCAAATGCCAAGATTGCCCTTAATTGTAGTTTAGGAATGACCTTTTTGCCCCTAATGTATTATTTTGGCTATTATGTAGGTTTTGACAAATTAGGGAGTTGTTCAACAACTCTTACCAACTCCTAACCACTCCATTGATAGAAAATTGACAGCAACAAGCTTCTAGACAGCTCATTTATGTATCTATCATGCCTATATATAGATTGAAGGAGAGAGAAAACCATTTTGGTTACTAAATTTTGTCCAACACTCGTCCAAGTCCATTTTTCTCTCAAACCCACGAAATTTGTTGCTATATCAGACCCATTATCAAGCCCCACGTTTACCATATCAAATCAGTAACAACAAAATCAGAAAATCAAAGATTGGATCAAAGAAGGGTATAAAACCCTAATTCTAGAAATCCTTCGATTTGTTGTTAAATGTTGCAATTGATTGTTGAAAGTTGTGTAATAGGGTGTCAATTGATGTTCTGGGTTGTTAAATCCATGACCCATAACATCAATGTTCATGATTTTAAATTTTTAGCAAATCTGGAAATGGGAAAATTTTCGTTTTACAGTCAAATGTCAGGTTTTATAAATCCATGTGTGTTTACTGTTTTTGATGTTTAAAGGTTGTAATATGTAGTCTGTAATTAATGTGCTATTTAAGATGCAAAAAGAATCAGAGAGAGATCTATTATAGATCACAAGATATAAACGGTCAAACACCGTTGACCGAAACTGCCAAACATAGCGAACCCAGAAATTTTTTAGCAGTGTTCGTGTTCAAGTTTGACCGGCCATAACTTGATCATGTTTTGATGTTTTTGTGTTATGATACTTTGTAATTGTAATACTACATGTTGTCTACAAATTGGAGTGGATAGATCATATAAACATTATACGAACATCAAGTTATAAGGACTCAAAGTAGGTACCTCAAATCTGTTAAACTTTGACAAGCCGAAGAACAGCGTTGTCAGGTTTTTGGAGAGCTTAAATCTCTCTGATCTGATGTTGTTTAGCCACGAAACTTGTTATGTAATTATAGTATTACATGAGTACTACAACATGAAATCCATTTCAAGCCCAGAAACGCATTATCCTAAGAGATATAACCGGTCAAACGACCCCCTAGCACACTGTCAAGATTTTCTGGAAATCCTCAAGAACACCTATAGCGACAGAAAGTGTCGCTATAGGCCTTTAGCGACGGTTTTATTTAAAATTTCCAGAAATTAATAAAAAAATTGATAAAAATGATTTTTAATTATTAAAAATACATAATAAATTATGAAAAATTATAAGTCTGAAAAATAGTTTTTAACTATTTTGGGTATATTTCGAAAATATTTAATATTTTTGGAATGTAAATGGTATTTATTTATTTAATTATAATATTAGATAAATTATTTAAAAATAGTTTTAATTCATGAAAAATCATGAAAAATTATATTATTGCATTAGAAAATATTTTAAGTCATTTTTGATGAATTTTAATATTATATGATAATTTTCATTAATAAATTAATATTAATGATAGTTAAGTTATTTATTAAATGAATTAAATAAATAAATTAAAAATGATTTTATTATATTAAAAATCATTTTAAATAATAATAAGGTATTTAAGAATATTTTAAGTTATAAAATATAACTTTTAATATTGAATGGTTAATTTCATTAATTAATGATTATTAATGATATTAAAGTTATTTAATAATTATATTAAATAAATTAGTTTAAAAAAATGATTTTAACATTATAATAATCATTTTAAATGAAAATAAAGTGTTTAAAGATATTTTAAGTTATAAACTATAACTTTTAATATTTAAAGGATAATTTCATTAATAATTTAATATTAATAATATATTAATAATATTAAATTTATTTAATAATTATATTAAATAAATAGTTTAAAATTGGTTTTATTTATTTAAAAATCATTTAAAAAGGATATAAATGAATTAAAAATATTTTAAGTTATAATTAATGACTTTTAATATTTATATAATAGTTCATTAATATTGAAATATTAATGGTGATTATTTAATGATGATTTTAAATGTTTTAAAAAATTATTTAAGGGTAATATAAATGTTTTAAAAATATTTTAAGTTATTATTAATAACTTTAATATTTTTGCAATGGTTTCATTAATAGTTTAATATTAATTAAATATTAATGATAATAGAATTGTTTAATATTTAAATCATTTAATAATGATTCTGATATTTCAAAAATTATGATAAGTGGTAATAATAATTTTAAAATTATTATAAGGTCATGAAAAATAGTGCAACTGTTATTTAATTAGTCTAAATGGATATTGGACAACTTTTTAGAGTCTTAGACTCGATAATTACCCGATAAAGATGTCGGTAGACCGACATATTTCAGAAATTGATCTGGACTTAGATAATGTGATTAGTTAACTGTTTAATTGTGATTCAATGGTTATTAAGGTTGTGTGACAATGTGATTAGGAATGTGTTGATGTTTGTTTGTAATGCCATGATTGTAGAACATGTGTGATAAGATGATTAGGTTATGTGCTGACTGCGAAATGCAGTACTATGTGTTATGGTATATTGTTCTAATCGAACGATTGATTTGATTAATGATAGGTCGTGATAGAAAGATAGAACTAAGTTGAGAATTGTAAGCAGCGCATCAGGCAAGTATCCTAACTTTGCATTTTCTTTATGCAATGGAGAGAAGTAAGAAGTTCAAAATTATTATTATTAAAGTACAGATGGTTAAACCTATATTATATACACCCTTTGATTATCAACATGTTAGTATATGATAATTCGGATATATATTCTGTTCATTAATTTCTAGAAATGATTATACAAGTTTCCCCACTTGCATAATCATTGTATTTAATCACATGTTGATACACCTTTGTTATATGTATATGTTGAATTATAGATTATTGTTGGATAAAATAAAACCTTTTGTTTGGAACCCTGACAAATATGAACATCCCGTTTACGGGAAAACTTTTATGCGCCCAAGGCGGATCAAGTAAATGATAACATCGTTCTTGTAATGTAGTATTGATCAATACAGGGCACAATGGGCTGATCACCCCCGTGTCCGTAAGTTATGACGGTTTGCAGATGAAGTTCTGCTAAACCTTTTCAAAAATAAAAACAATGTTCATAAAATGTCACTTAAACCTTATTTATAGCCAGTATGTAGTTTCAAAAATTTGAAAGAAGGTTGTTATGTTATTAATATAGGTTCAGAATACTTCACAACTATTGACTTGTTATAAATGGATATTATAAAGAAAACATTTAAATTCTTTCAACTTATATACATATAATACTTGCTGGGCACTCAAATGCTCATCCTTGCTTAATTTAAATATTTTTAGATAAGTGTGAACAATCAGAAGGATCGGTCAAAAACAAGTGAAAAGAAAAGCAAACAGATTAGGTTTACGGTGTCATTTAGTAAAGGTTGCGTAGTTGGGATCTAACTCTGATAAAGGTAAGATAAGTTTATAATTTACATTATTGTTATTATTATTAGTTATATTTCTGCTCATAGAAATGGTATCCTGAAGTATCGAGTTCGGGTTTCAAGTATCCGGGTTCGGGACTTTACAGTTTTAAATTTGATGTTTATGTTATTTATATGGGTAAAAACATGTTAGAGACTTTAAGTTATGTTTGTGTGAAATATATGTAAGTTATTCGGGATAAATTGATTGCTTGTTGGTCAAATTGGGCTTTGCCTGCGTTCATCGTCGGGAACTGTAATTCGGTGCCGCATCGCCAACCTTCGCACCGCAGCGCCAAGTCTCGCGGTGCAGCGCCAGCGCCATGCTTGTGCCTCGCACCGCAGCTCCAGTACCGCGCCATAGTGCCGTTCCCAGTGTAAACTGGGGTGCCGCGGAGCCGGTTAGCATAATGGTCAAAAAATTTGTTTTATTACACCAAGTCTGTAAGTGTTGATAAAATATTATGACTATTAAAATCACGTTGGTAAGGTGCAATATTATGAATATTAAAATGTGATTGTGTTAATTGTGGTATTATGGTACTAAGAATGAAAATTGTATTAGCAATTAATGAGTTTTGTTATTACATTACTAGTGTGACTCGACTATGTGATTAAAAACCAAGACATATATGAAGTAGATACTTAATTGTATACAAAGTATATATAGTAACTAATTATGTCATAATGACATGTGTATAGGATATTGTGAATCAAGTTATTACGATTTAGTCTACACGCAAGGCAAGTTTCTAAACCTTACCTCTTGATATTGGGCAAGTTCCCTAACTCTACTTTTACGATGGTGCAATTGATTAAACCTTATTGATGTGTTGAACAAGTTCCTAAACCTACGTATATATATCTATTTTAACTTGATTATGTTATGCAAACTCTTCAACCTAACCATTACTTTGAGAAGGGTTCCTATCTTTAATTTTGTTTCTTATTACGCAAGTTCCTAAATTCTATTATTCTCATGTTATGCAAGTTTTATTCCTCAACTTTTTATTAATCATGCACATTCATTAACTAACTTCTTTTGTTGAGTAAGACTAATAGCCTTAGCTTATTATTGTTCAAGCAAGGTTTATTATAATATTCAATGCCTATGCTTTCTGGTTCATTTCTAAATCATGATTTCGATGTATAATGTTGATTCACTTATAATCCATGAATATTTCATATCATATTGTTATCGAGCACTTGAAGTGTTATCAAACTATATTGAATCAACTAATCCTTAGTTGATGTTTGTTGAACTCTAAATTACCTTGAAACTTATCTAAACCAAACTTACTTGGGTGCGGACTTGTATTCTAAATATTGAGATGAACAACCATATTACAGGGATAATTTACACATAACATTTAGATATTTATGCAAAATACAATCTACGAAGGGCTGATCCCCCAAAGTACGAGAAGTCTCTACAGTCTTATGACTGTTTAGGTTTAAGTTGAAAGAATACTTGTAACTTTGGACATAGTTCATGGTCTTATGACCCTCAAATATATTTCATATTTTGATTCCAGTTTTTGGTTATCATTGGCAGAGTGTTATTCAGTTCTGATGAGCTTATTCATTGACAGTTATTATTCTATCGTTTGTTCACTCTTGCATAAATATAATTATTGCAGCTAAGGTTGAGAAGGTCGATGAACCTACCACAAACAAAGGAAAAGGAAAAATGTACAAGTGATGAAAACTTGTAATTTATTGGCTTTTATGTTGATAGACTTTATTTAAATGATGTGATGTAATTATTTTATTTTCGCACTTGATTTATGTTAAAGGTTAGATAACATGGGAGATTTTTATTGAACTTAATTATACAACCCTTTTAATTGGAGGATTTATGGTTTATATTCTATTATATTTGGGTAGTTAGTATGAATGTATGGAAAGTGAACACCAAGTCTTGTGGGTATGAAGTACCCAGATTTAGGGGTGTCACAAGTTGATATTAAAGCATTAGGTTATGAACCGTAGGTGTGGGAATAGCCTTAGGAAGTAACCTTTGAAAATATAGTGGTGATAAACTCTTATCGAGTTTTAAGAAAAAAGTAATAAAACACTTATGTGTTTATGTGATTCCAACATATGTGCTCGTGAGTGTCGAGTAGTAATGATTAGTAATTAAAATTTAAAATTTTGTTGTCAAGATGGCTAATGTAGGAGAATCTAGTCAGGCTATTGATGAAGGACCCCAGATGCTAATAGAGGAGGAGCCTCGAGACATTCAAGTGGTTTGGGAACAACTACTTCCATGAGAGTCATCTTCGTTGGTTACAGTGGTTGAGCAGGAGGGTTTACCTGATGAGGATGATGAGGTAGAAACGGATGAGGAGGATCCCGTTGAGTTGCCACAGTCGGATGGGGATGAGGATGATGAGGAAGAAGAGTTTCCACCAAACTCAATTTCAGCCCGTATGTACGACGTGGTATACGACCACAATGTGGAATTTCAAGATAGAGTCGAGGACTTGGGAGAGATAGTAGTTAAACAACACACCTCGATGGCACAGAAGGACAACGAGATTCGAGATCTAGAAGGACGTCTGAGTAATGTCGAATGGAAGTTGATTCACACTGAAGGAGAGAATGAGCAAATGACAGAGGAGATCGTGGAACTAAAGAACAAGCTAAAAGAAGAGTCTACTAAGAGGGCAAGATCCGAATACGCGTACGAGGAAGCTTTTAAACGATTCGGGGTAGCAGAGAGAGATGTACAAGTAAAGAAGATCAAGATGGAGGAGATGAATAACATATTCAACACTGTGATTAATCGAGCTCAAGATCTAGTTATGTATTATCTGATTTAGTTCGAGAAGCTACCAGCGTACATGTTACATCACAGAACAATGTTCCGTATTATGGAAGAAGAACGTCATAAGGCTACGCAACATCTTAGTAGAACATCATAGGGAATGTACCTGATATGCAATTAATAATATGATAAATAAGATATAAATCCCAAGTGTTATGTAATCAATGGGATATGATGATGATGTTATCCTAAAACTCTAGTAGTACAGGAAAGTAATGTAAATGGCAGTAATGCTATTATTCTTATATTTTCTAGAAGATTATGAATGAATAAAAGATATTATTTTATTCAAGGTGTTCTGTGTTATGTGATGATCTTTTATGGTGTGTAAGTTAAGTTAAAAATACTTAAAAGAAATTGAGTAATAGTCTAATAAGTGTATTTTAACCAGAAAATGCCTCCAAGAAGACGACAACCACGATAAAAAACCCCTGAGGGATCTACCAACAATAACAACGCTGAAACTAACCCAGTTCAGCAGTTGGTGATGCTTCTGACAGGAGCACTGCAGAATCAACCACAGAATCAAGTTGTAACTTTTAAGGATTTCAAGGCGCTTGGACCACCAGAATTCCGTGGAACCAAGAATTTGGTTGACGTACAGACCTGGATCATGGAAATAGAGAAGGTATTTGATGTTGCTAGGGTTGGTGAGAACCAGAAGACTGCTTTTACAGCATTCATGTTGAAAGCAGAGGCCAATTATCGGTGGAAAGCCAAAAAAACTCGAGGAGGTCAAGGGGTAATGACTTGGGATAGGTTTAAAGAGATATTTTTCGAGACTTATTTCCTCGAGAGTTCGAAGAATCAGATGGAAGAGCAGTTTCTAGAACTGAAGCAGGGATCAATGACGGTATCGAAGTATGCCGCAAAATTTAACGAGTTGGCGAGGTTTGTGCCATATCAATTCAACACGGATGAGCGCAAGGCGAGGAGGTTTGAACAGGGACTGAAGTACTAGTTGTATAGCAGTCTCCCTGTTCCAGTTGAAGACGTTTGTAGGGGTGCTTGAGAAGGAAATTCTCGTTGAGGGTGGATGCGAGGCTATAACAAAGTACAATCAAGAACAAAGAAAGAAGAAGAACGAGGGTGATGGTAAGAATGGTGGTAGTGGTGGTGGAAATGGTAGTAATTGAAAGTAGTATGTACACAAGCCAATCATGTTTGATGATAAAGCATATACTTTATAACAATCTTATTCATTTATTAAAGGCTTTTAATTATCTACATGATGATGCTTTATAATATGTGATAAACCTATAGTTTTAAGTAATGCTTTTAGAATAATGATGATAATCATTCTAATAAAATCTAAATTCTTAGAAAGATTAAAACTAAAATAATTCCTAATCGTTGGATTACTAAATTAGGGATTAGTGAATCCAGATAAATTGGTACATACGTTGTTTGCTCATTGGATGAGGATGATTGATCTCATGATCATTTGTGTAGAGACACTAAAACAAGTATGTAGGTGCTTATTAGAGAATAAGTTCACTGAACGTGGCTCGCTAAGGAATACCTAATGTAGTTTTACTTGCCTGTCAATAGGAATTCCTGTAGTGATAGTAGTACAAGTGATCCTTGGACTTGAGATCATCATAGTATCTTGTGTATGATGAGTTATACTTTAACTTATTCCTTAGGACCCTTAAGGTATATCAAAGGGTATGCTTGGGTATAATAAGTTGTACATGGAGATAATGTGTAATTAATAAAGAATCTACCGCTTCTAGTAAATGAAGAGAAATATCCTATATGATTCGATAAATGACAACCTAGTAGTCCTTGGCCAAGGCAGAATGAAATTACAAAGGAGTTTCTAATTTACATTATTTGGAGTTGTGCATTTAAGGATCGAAATACATATAATTAAATAAAATAAGACTTGACAGTAATTTCATGTCTTATATTTAATTAGGATATTGTATGATAAAAGGATTGAATTGTACGGTAACTATTTACTCAAAGGTTCTTTTATGATTAATGTTGAAATCTATATTATTTGGAAAGTCGTTAATTGCTAGGGAGACTTATCCCTAATGTAGAATAAATATTATTTATTTAAATAAATTAATAGTTTAATTTATTTATTTAAATAAGATTAGAATTGTTCTAATTGATTTATTCACAACTGGTTTAATATGAAGAACCTAAAGGGTCACACCATAAAAGGAAGAATAATTATTTAAGAAGTTAATGGCATAATCATAATAATAAGTTAAGTATATTTAATTTAATCTATGGTGATAGAATAAATTAAATAGCTTAATATTTATTATTTAATATTTTGGAAATATTAAATATAAATTAATAAGAGGAGTCTTATTATTATTATTACTATTATTATTATTTATTTTCTAAAGGAGTTTGGGAATTAATTAATAAAAATACACTCATATATCCTAATAAGATTAAGAGGCTAACTAATTAAAAGAGTTTAATTAATTATTCCTAACAAGATTGGGAGCCTAATTAATTAAAGAAGTTTAATTAATTAAAATAAAACTCAATTCCTTACTTGTTAAGGAGGTTTGCCCACGTCTATAAATAAGAGGAGTCTTATTATGGGTGATAGAGGTTGACACTTTCACAAAACACGTGAATACGTAATTCTAATAGTTGGGAGAGTATACCATTTATATGAGAGATAGAAAAACTAGGATTTTGCCATACACCCATCTTCTTGAATCTTTCTTCTTCCTTGGTGGATAACCTCTATAGGCCAAACACTTGGGTGGTTAACGTTGATCAAAAGAAGGAACTAAACCCGGTAGATTCAAGTTGAACGCGAAAGGATTTGGAGGTGAACTTGTACCTGAGGAAACTCGAATCTTCAAGGGTATAATTCTTGTTCTTTATCTTTTAGTTTAATTAATAATTGTGCATAAAGGATGATCCGAGTATATGGTTTGTAAAATTTTTAAAACTCAAATTTTCTATGCTTTCGCTTATTTTGTGCAATTTGATTGCGTTCATGAATATTACAAACCTAATAGTGACATCAGAGTCAAAAATTTATGCGAATTATTAATTGTTTTAATTTGATATGTGTTTAGAACAAATATTTTGGGCATAATTTATTGTATAAAATTTATTTTTTTTTAAAATAAAATAGGAAAACCCGTTATAATTTCTGAATTTCAGAATCACGTTTCTTTTCAAAAGATTGATCCTGAATCATGTATATATGTTTCCTGAATCGTGATTCCTTTAATTTGGTAATAATCCTTCTGCATATATATATTATATATATATAACGTAAACATATGTATGGTTATGATTGTTTCGGTTTGCTATAGTATGATATACTATATAATATTTTCTGGTTATATATATATATATATATATATATATATATATATATATATATATAGGGTATCCATCCACAGCAACCGATTGTTGGGGAGCAACCCATTTTGGCCCAGCCGCTACAACCTGTAGCGGCTTATAAAAAAAAATTATAACAAGCCGCTACAGGTTGTAACGGCTGGGTCAAAATGGGTTGCTCCCCAACAACCGATTGTTGTGGATGGAATCCCATATATATATATATATATATATATATATATATATATATATATATATATATATATATATATATAGTAATTATTTTAATCTTAAAATAAAAAGTTTATTTTAATTTTAAAATTGAATTTCATGCTAACTAATTAGAGTTGGAATTGGATTCCATGATAACTAATTGGAGTTCAAATAGGATTCCATATTTCCTTAAATAAAAGAGTTTATTTAGATATGAAATAAGATTTCATATTATTCCAAATAAAGGAGTTTATTTGTGAATAGGAAAGGGAATCTGTATTTCCTTAAATAAATGAGTTGATTTAGATATGAAATAAGATTTCATATTATTCAAAATAAATGAGTTTTTTTGTGAATAGGAAAGAGAATCCGTGTTTCCTTTAATAAATGAGTTTTTTTACTTGGAATTGGATTCCATAATTAATTAAAGTAAATGAGTTTATTTTTTATTAAAGATTTTGATTAAAATAAAATAGTTTATTTTATTCAAAATGAGATAAATTAAAATAAAAGAGGTTTATTTTGATTTAAATTTGGATTAAAATAAAAGAGTTTATTTTGATTCAACATTATATTTTATGCTAACTAGTTTTGCCCATTAAATGATATATATATATATATATATTGAATGTTTATTATTCATGAGATGAATATTATTTATTGATGCATATGTAGATGTGTATGATAATAAATGAGATTGATTATGGATTATTGACAAACGTGATTGAATTTTATTTTAGTTGGATGCTTGAATGTATGATTTTTATTAAATGGGGTTTGCGTACCTCTTCTTCTCTAATTTTTTCTTAATGTAAATTATGTGACGCCCCCAAAATAGGTATACATCACTCATCTTGAGTCACCAAATACATGGTACACAATACAAATAAAACTTAATTATACAACATAAGTTGTGAGTTTTAATACAAATATTGTCTTATAGACAATATACAAACTCAATGGGGTCCTCATTACATTTAGTATCACACTATTTCATAGAATAGTGAGGACTACTAATGCTATCATCTGGACCGTCACTCTATTCCTCGACTAGTCCCTGCTACATTCTCATTTCTTGAAGAGAACAATGAAAGCAAAAGGGGTGAGCTCAACTAGCCCAGTAAGAAATATTATGACTAAGATAATGCAGAATTAATTATCATTAGCCTTCAACAGTGTTAAACTGATAAAATATAATAAACATCAAGTTTAACTGCAGCGGAACAAGCAATCCATTAGAAGAATCAAGTAGAGAATAAAATCTACTATCTTCTATGATTTAAAAGGTTTTTCATCACTTTTATCGTTGAGACTCAGCTTAATAAATAATCAACATCATTGAATCACCCCTGCACTACGTCCAAGGATATTCTTTAGTATCACGACCACAAATTATCCATGCACTACGGGCCAAGGATATTCGTGTATTCATTAATGGTCATGATCATACCATAAAATAATTCATCTTTACACCATTGGCCGAAGAGAATCCATAGCCATAATCATACCAAAAACTGTCCATCAATACACTACGGGCCAATGAGGACTTTTTTTTATATCATTTGTAATATTACGGTCATGATTATACCGAATAATCCCTGATCATAATCATTCCAAGTCCATCTATGCACTACAGGCCACAGATGACTTTCAACATAATATAAACATGAGAATGATGACAATGATATAAGAATTCAATAAAACAAGTTCAAGAATTAATTTATCCAGGAACCAATAACATCCAAATTGTCAACATGATACTTCTTTGTGGAGTAAAAATCAAGAATGCTTAGAAGAATATTTCCATGAAAAGATACTGGATGAATCGCAGATATCAAGGATATTCCACTAATTTCATGGATTATAGAAGTCAAAGCTTTAACCAACTGAGTATAAGAGAATATATGAAACTGCAAATGGAATTTCATCTGCCATGCGGTAATCCACTTAGACAGATCATTTTCACAATTTAATAAGGAATGAATACAAAGGATCATTCACCATGCATGTGATAATCCACATAGACAGGTTATTCCAACAGAATAATAAATAATGGAATAACAGAAGAAAACACCATGCATGCGATAGACCGCACAGACAGGTTATTCCAATAGAATAATAAAGAATGGAACAAGGTCATGCGTAATCCGCACAGATAGGATGTTCCAACAGAATAATAAAGAATGGAACCAGGTCATGTGTAAATGCACCGACAACATATTCTAACAGAATAATAAATAACGGAACCAAGTCATGCGTAAATGCACCGACAGGATGTTCCAAGAGAATAATAAAGAATGGAATAATAGAAGAATTTCACCATGTATGCAGTACTTCGCATAGACAAGTTATTCCAACATAATAATAAATAATGGAATAACAGAAGAATTTCACCAAGTACAGGATATACCGCGTATACAGGTTATTCCAACAGAATAATATAGAATGGAATAATAGAAGTTCTCTTCATGAATAAGAAGAAATAATACCCCTTACGAGTACAACAAATAATATCCTTTACCGTAAAAGAAGAGTATTTCGACTGGTAGGACGATGATATTTTAGAAGAAAACTTGCACTAATTTCTATGCTCAAAGCTTTCTTAAACTCTAAAGAAATACACTCAAGATTATAGAAGGAGAATTCTCTGAACTTCTGGTGTGATTTTCAATTCTAACTAAGCATCCTATTTATAGGAAAATAGAAAGGATACTATGTTGCACTATGCAATAAAATAAAATATTATATATATATATTTATATTTTATTTAAAATCTAATAAAACAAATAACTTTATAAATGTATTATGTTCTATATAAAAAGATTTTACTATGCAAAATAATATGCAGGCACTATGCAACACTATGCATAATAAAATATAATATATTCTAATTATTGTCTAATAAAACAAATAACTTTATAAAAGTATTCTGTTTTATATAAAAAGATTTTACTATGCAAACACTATGCATAACAGAATATTATATATTCTATTTATAGTCTAATAAAACGAATAACTTTATAAAAGTCAAATGTTTTATATAAAAAGCTTTTCTGTTTTATTACATTAATAATACTAATAAAATAAACTTTATCACCATTATTATAATTCACAATATTAATCGACCAGGTCGTTCCCAGGAAAGAAAGGGGCTTTCCAATAAGGATTTCTCCCTATTGGCGCGTAATTAGGTGACCAAACCTCTCCTTGGCAGAACTTCTAGATATCATTAATATTGTAAATAATAATATTAATAACCTTATCGTCTCAATTATAGATTTAATAATATATAAAATATTGACAATAATAAAATCAAATAACGTGAGATACTATGCAGCAATTACTATAGCAATAATTGAACAAAACTAAGTGACTTCTCACGTAAGCATCAATAATCAATACCGTGTGCTACTATGCAACCACGCGTATTACTGTACTTTTAACACCGGGTGTTTCAATAGTTAATGGTAAGACTTCCGCTGTTATTTTCATAAAGTATTTTTGTCATTTTCTCAATCCGACAATAATTCTGTTGTGGGGTCCACCAATGATTATGTCGTTGTACGAATATTTCCTGTTAAAACGAATATTACCCGACCAATCGAATATTATATAACAACTTGCGTACTTTGCAAAATTTATAAATATTACCCACAACTATAACATTATATCAAATTTACTCCATAATATTCAAAAATGATATTTATAAAAAATTCATCTTTATTTATAAAAGTTGGGGTCTTACAACCTCCTCTTCTTATGAATTTTTGCCCTCAAAATTAGGGTACGTACCTAGTATGTCGAAGAGGTAAGGATACCTTGATTTCATTTCAGATTCTAACTCCCAAGTCATTTCCTCAACATCGTGGTTTCTCCACAAAACTTTGACTTGAGGTATAACCTTGGGCGTAGAATATGTTCCTTCTTATCCAAGATTTGAACAGGAACATCTTCATACGTCAAATCTTCCGCTATTTCGTCCGGTTCTAACTCAATAATGTGGTTCGGGTTTTCCACATATTTACGTAACATGGATATGTGAAAAACGTTATGAATACGAGACATTATTGAGTTAGAACCGGACGATGAATGGACCGATGAATCGAGGATTGAACTTTTCTCTCCTTTCAAATCTCGTAACTCCTTTCCATGGAGCAACACGTAACAACACATGATCTCCAATATCGAATTCCACGTCCTTTCGATGAAGATCAGCATAACTCTTTTGTCGATCTTGTGAGATTTTTATACGTTGTCGGATCGTTTGAATCTTTTCTGTATTCATACGTACCAACTCCGGTCCCAACAACGTTGCTTAACCCACCTCATCCCAGCATACTAGAGAACGACACTTTCTTCCATACAACGCCTCAAATAGAGACATTCCAATACTTGCTTGATAAATGTTGTTGTAGGAAAACTCCACCAATGGTAAGAACTTGTCCCAACTTCCCTTGAAGTCAAGGACACAGAGTCTTAATAGATCTTCAAGAGTTTGAATCGTCCTCTCTGACTGCCTGTCCGTCTGAGGATGATATGCCAAACTAAATCGTAAATCCGTGTCCATAGCTTTTTACAAACTAACCCAAAATCTTGAAGTGAATCTTGGGTCTCGATCAGAAACGATGGATACTGGCATACCATTCAATCTAACAATCTCGTTTATGTACATACGAGCAAGACGTTCAAGTGTATAAGTTTCTCGTATCGGTAAGAAATGAGCAGACTTGGACAATCTATCAACAATGACCCAAATGGCATTTATGCCTTGAGAAACCTTGGGAAGACCGGTAATGAAATCCATAGTAATGTGCTCCCACTTCCACTCTGGAATTTTAAGTGGTTGCAATGGACCTTTTGGTACTTGATGCTCCGCCTTGACTCGTTGAAAAGTTAGACACCTTGAGATAAACATCGCTATCTCTCTCTTCATATTGCTCCACCAAAATGTATGACGAAGATCACGATACATTTTGGTACTCCTAGGATGGATTGCAAACGGTGTGTTGTGCGCCTCCATCATGATTTTATACTTTAAATCAGGATCGTTAGGAACACAAAGTCTGAATTTGACTTGAAGTATTCTTTCTTCATCGATTCTTTCTTCCAGCATAGCACCTTCTTGCACTTTCTTCCTCATACGCATCAGTTCCAGGTCTATAGCTTGAGCAACTTTAACTTTATCGATTAAAGTTGGTTCTACTTGTATATTCGTCATCATCACATGGGTCCCCAGAGTCTTTAACTCTATCTCCATCCTTTGCAAGTCACACAAAATGGGCCTTTGCGCTGACAATATCGCACTCGTACCCGCATATGATCTTCTACTCAATGCGTCAGCTACCACGTTCGCTTTTCCAAGATGGTATTGGATGATATGATCATAATATTTCAATAGTTCAAGCCAATGTCGTTGTCGCATGTTGAGTTCCTTTTGAGTGAAGAAATATTTGAGGCTTTTATGACCTGTAAAGATCTCCACATTCTCTCCATACAAGTAATGCCTCCAAATTTTAAGTGTGAAGACAACAGCTGCCAACTTTAGATCATGAGTAGGATAATTCCTCTCATATTCTTTGAGTTGTCTTAAGGCATAGGCTATGACATTCCCATGTTGCATGAGAACACATCCTAACCCTTTTCCCGAAGCATCACTGTAGATGATAAATCCCTCCGACCCAGATGGTAATATCAGAACAGGTGCTGAAATGAGTCTCCTCTTGAGTTCTTGAAAACTCTTCTCACATTCCTCGCTCCAACCAAATTTTGTATCTTTCTGAGTCTGCTGAGTTAATGGAGTAGCGATTCGAGAAAATCCTTCCACGAATCTCCGATAATAACCAGCTAAGCCGAGAAAGCTACGTACTTCGGTCACTGATTTGGGTTTCTCCCAGCTTTGAATTGCTTCAATCTTTGTCAGGTCAACAGATATTCCATGACTTGATACTACGTGCCCAAGGAATGCTACTTTCTCAAGCCAGAACTCGCATTTCTTCAACTTGGCATAAAGCTTGTATTCACTAAGCTTTTGAAGAATCGGCCTCAAGTGTTGCTCATGATCTTCACGACTTTTGGAATAAATAAGGATGTCATCAATAAAGACGACCACAAAGTGATCCAAATATTCCTTGAATACTCGGTTCATTATATCCATGAAGGCAGCATGAGTATTAGTTAATACAAAGGACATGACTAGGAATTCATAATGCCGGTACCGAGTTCTGAAAGTCGTCTTTGGAATGTCATCGATTCTAATCTTTAATTGGTGATATCCGAAACAAAGATCAATCTTTGAAAAGAATTTAGCTCCTTACAACTAGTCAAACAGGTCATCAATACGTGGCAATGGGTACCTATTTTTGATGGTGACATGATTCAACTTCCGATAATCAATACAAAGTCACATACTCCCATCTTTCTTCTTCACGAATAGAACAGGAGCACTCCAAGGAGAAATACTAGGACGAATAAAGCCAATGTCTAACAATTCCTGCAGTTGGGTCTTTAACTCCTGAAGTTCAATAGGAGCCATTCGATATGGGGCTTTGGAAATGGGTTTTGTACCGGGTTCAACGTCGATACAAAATTTAATTTCACGCTCTGCGGGTAGGCCAGGAAGTTCTTCAAGGAATACGTCAGGAAATTTATTAACAATAGAAATATCATTCAAAACTGACGTATTTTTGTTTAGATCTGTGACATGAGCTAAGAAAGCTTGACATCCATTTTTTAATAAACGAATAGTGTTATGGTTTGAGATGACAGTGATTGATTTTAATGGTTTGGTTGCTTGAATTCGCATAATATGTTGGTTAGGAATATGAAAGCTAACAACCTTACGAAAACAATCAATTTTTTCATGATAAGTAGTTAACCAATCAATCCCTAGAATCACATTAAATGCAAGTATTTTTAATGAAATAAGATCGACAGGTATGTGAGGGTACCGATTTAAACCAAACAAGACTTATAAACAGTGGATGTAATGAAGGTTTCTCTCAACGGAGTTTCCACAGATAAGTCAAAGTCTAATTTCTCTGAAGTCAAATTTAATCGTTGAGCGCAAGTAGGAGAAATAAAAGAATGGGTAGAATAGGTATCAAATAAGGTATAGACTTCATTAGAGTTTATGATAAGCTTACCTGTGATAACCTTGTCTGGGTTCCTTGCTTTCTGGGAGGTCACTACAAACGCTCTCCCTTGCACTACCAATTTTGACTTTTCTGGGACGGCCTTTGGTGCCCCCATCCTAGCTGAACTTGTCTTCGGTGAGTGACAAAATCAAGCTAGGTGACCTTCTCTTCCATAATTATAACATGCTTTGGACGGCATCACGCAGTTTGGACTGATGTGTCCCTCCCCTCCGCATTTAAAGCATATGATAGGTGGTCGTTCTCCTTCCTTAACAACGGGTCCTGGTGCTGACATCTTTCCATCATTGTTGAATCTCCTCTTCTTGAAACGTCCATTCTTATTATTTTGGCCCTGATTACCACCGAAGTGGTTACCATTTCTGGCCTGTTGATTCCCTCCACGCTTGTTGTCGCCGCTTTGATGACTGTTCTCACTGGTATTATCATTTTGCCAGCTGCTTTCTCTTGGTTGCGTTGACTCGTTATCACGCTCCAATAACTAATCCCTATTTACAACATCTGAATACAAATATAGTTTATGAGAAATTAGGTATTGACATATCTCGGGTTTCAAACCTCTTAGAAACATTCGCGTCATTCTCTTTTCATTGTCAACCAAGTGAGACGCAAACCGGGACAACTCGACAAACTTAGCTTCGTACTGCGACACGGTCATATTGTTCTTCTCTAACTTTTTAAACTCCACCTCTTTCACGTGACGAATACTTTCAGGAAAGTACTTGTCGTTGAATAGTTCTTGGAACTTCTCCCAAGACATCTTCAGTACGGCAGGTTGAGTACGCATTACTGATTCCCACCAGTAATCTGCCTCTCCTCGCAACATAAAGGTGGCAAAGGGAACCTTTTGCTCCTCGGACCATCCCAAGACATCAAATATCTTGGTGATCTGCTTTATCCACGTCTCTGCCTTAAGTGGTTTTTGTGACGCCTCCAAAATAGGTATACAACACCCATTCTGAGTCACCAAATCCATGGTACAAAAAGCAAACTACAACTTCAATAATTAAATTATCGTGCAAAATACGACAACACATACTGTGAGTTTAAATACAAATATTGTCTTCTAGACAATATCCACACTCAAATAAGTCCTCATTACAATTATTCAAACACTATTTTACAGAAATAGTGAGGATTGCTAAAACATCTTTCTAGAACCATCACTCCATACCCCGACTAGATCTTGCTATGTTCTTACCTCCTGAGAAGAAAAATGGAACAAAAAGGAAAAGGGTGAGCTCAACTAGCCCAGTAAAGAATATTATGACTAAGATAATATACAACAAATTCTCATTAGTTTTCAACAGGGAAAAATCTGATAAAATATAATAGAAAACAAGTTTTAGATCAACAACTGCAGCAAAAACAGCAATCCATTAGAAGAGTCAAGTAGAGAATGAGTTCTACTATCTTCTAAGATTTAAAAGTTCATCATCAATATTTTATCCCTGTAACAACAATCAATATACATCTTTAATCAAATATTCATCTTTGCACTACAGGCCAAAGATATTCATTTGTATCACCAGTTGGTCATGTTCATCTCAACACCTGTTCATCTTTACACTACGGGCCAAAGATATTCATCAGTTAATCATTCATCTTTACACTAGAGACCAAAGATATTCAGTAATATCATCATTTAAGAATGAGGATGATGAAAAATATTTTAAAGAAAACGAATCCAGTGAGACAGAAGGACAAATATTAGGGATTCGTATAACAGTTTATCCAAGATCAATAATACTTCATAATAACCATTTGTGAAGCAGAATTCAAAATAAAGATCAAAACATGGATACAATCAACGATAGTAACCATTATAGACATCTTGGACAAAAAGAAGAAAATTTTATTTTTCGGTGAATATTGTCGTATTCGTGAATAGTGGCGTATACGTGAATAGTAACCCCGACACAAAAAGTTCCAAATTTGATAAAAAGTTTAAACCAATATTTCGGCATAATGATATTGAAGAAAATAATATCATTTAAGAAGAAATAACATCTCTTACCTCAAACGAACAGTACTTCTGATCGGAATATCGGATATGAGGCTGAATGAAACTTGTACTGAATAGTAACTCTCAAAGTATCACAATACTCACAAAATACGCTCAATAATATAGAGAGAGAAAGAGAGAAAACTTGTTTCTGGTGTGATTTTCAATTATAACTTAGCCCTCTATTTATAGAAAAATGTTAGCACGCCGAAGCAGACTTGACCTGCTACCTATTGGCTTTACCTGTTACTATTGCCACCCACCACATTTGAAATAAAATTCAGCACATTTCTTCACCAACCACAAGTGGGGCCCACTCAATTCTAGAATTTTCTACCAAAATCATTTATAAACCTAATTTCTGAATCAGTCACCTCTTAAAATTCATAACAAATTATACGTTCATTTTTAACAGTTCAAAATTTGTGGATATATACTCAACTTATATATGTATAACTTATCCAAAAATCACAACGATTCAACGGTCGGATTAAAAATTATAACTCACGCAATATATCTCAAGAACAGTGGTTTGAATTTTAATACTCTATTCCGACAAAATACTGATAAAACACCTCAATATTAATTCCTTCATTTATAACCACATAAATAAATCCATCATTTAAATCCGCATCAACTAAATATTTCTTTATCATATAAATTAATAATTAATTATTCACAAATAATATTATAGAATCACAATTATGACAACCAGGCCGTTCCCAGGAAAGAGGGGGCTTTCCAATAAGAATTTCTCCTTACTAGCACGCAATTAGGTGACGAAACCTCTCCTTGACAGAACGTTATAGACATTGCCAATAATGCTATCTAATAATATTATTCAAATAATATGAATTATTGATCTGATAATGGTAAATACTGTGCAGTGAAAATTATTAAAATAACAATAATATAAAATATCAACGCAGCAATTATTGAATCAATAAAATAAAATATTGAATAGTAATTACTGTAACAATTATTGAGTAGTGCCTTCTTACGTAAGAATCAATAATTCCACAATACTGTGCAAAATCATGTGTTACTGTGCAACCACGCGTATTACTGTATTTTAACCACCAGGTATTCCAACGGTGTTAATGGTAACAATTACGCCATTATTTATAAAACTCAAACATTGTCGTTTTCGTCATCCGACAGTTATCCGTTATGGGCCCACACATGGCTGTGCCGTCGTACGAATATTCTCCGAAAGAAAGAATATTCCACGACCAAACGAATATTCCTCGACACAATGAATATTTTATAACCACTTGCTTATTTTGCAAAATTTTCACATTTCACCCATAACTAAAGTATTATATCAAATTATCACTTTATTATTCACAAAAATAAATAGAGGAAATTCGATTTTATTTATAATAAGTTGGGGTCTTACAACCTTCCCTCCTTATGAAATTTTGTCCTCGAAATTGACGTACGTACCTGGTGTTTCGAAAAGGTGAGGATACCTCGCTTTCATTTCTGATTCCAACTCCCAGGTTATTTCTTCAATAGCATGGTTCCTCCACAAAACCTTAACTTGTGGTATAACCTTCGTGCGTAGGACATGCTCTTTCCTCTCCAAGATCTTAATAGGTACCTCTTCATACGTTAAATCTTTGGCTATCTCATCTGGTTTTAACTCCATAATGTGGTTCGGGTCTTTCACATATTTATGAAGCATAGATATATGAAAAACATTATGAACACGAGACATGCTTGGAGGTAATGCGAGTCTATAGGCCACATTTCCTCTTTGGTCAAGAATCTCAAATGGACCAACAAATCGTGGATTGAGCTTTCCTCTCTTCCCAAATCTTGTAACTCCCTTCCATGGTTCAACACGTAACAATACATGATCCCCAATATTAAATTCCACGTCCTTCTGATGAAGATCCGCATAACTCTTTTGTCGATCATGTGCCGTTTGTATATGTTGTCGGATCATTTGGATCTTCTCTGTAGTCATTCGTACAAATTCTGGTCCTAGCAACGTTGCTTCTCCCACCTCGTCCCAACATACTGGAGAGCGAAACTTTCGTCCGTACAATGCTTCAAATGGAGCATTAGTCAATCCAAAAGATATGACTAAGAATTCATAATGCTCGTACCAAGTTCTGAAGGCAGTCTTTGGAATATCCTCCAATTTAATGTGACACCCCCAAATCCGGGTTACCGGACCCCTGAGTTTGGTGTTCACGATCCACAATATAATACTAACTATCTACCCATTCATATAGAAATAGTAATACATATCACATTAACATATGTTGTTAATACATTAGTCCCAGGTATGCTAACCTTAAAATTACAAACATACCCCTTAGATAAACAAAAAGGGTTTACAAATACAACATAATAATAAGTTCTTTATAACTACTCCAGCATCTTGCCTTTGCCTTTGTTCTTCTTTGACCGGCTGGCCTCTTCGTTCCTAGCTGAAATGTTTTATTTATAGCAAGGGTAAGCAACTAGTTTGCCCCGCAAGTTAAAACATATAATAAATGTATACGAATCAATAAGAACAGACTATCTATTTTGATAGAATGAAATCAAAGTTTGGGGAACTTTGAAATCGCTGAACAAATTATTAATCAATAACAAGTCTTCTCGAATTATAGGCAACACAATAATCTGATAATGAAAGAGTACAATGCTTTCAAAGTTTCTATGATATTCAATTGAATAAACAAGAATCAATTCTATGCAATAACAAAGTGGAATATTTTCCAGATTTATGCTGAGTGATCTCACCAGATCTTTGAACTTATTTTCTCGGGTATCTATCAAATATTTACTTTGATACATACGAAGGCGTATCAGATAACCATAAAGATTAAATCATACCCCTCTGCAAGTATAACAAGTGATCATCTTTATTATACCCGATATTATGCATAATACTTAACAGTGCGCAATGGCCGAATATACGACTTAAAATGTTCTCTTTATATAAAAGGTTGTTCTTCTCAGTCTCAGAATCAAGATTTAATTTAACAATGAAATTTAATGATTTTAATTTTTATTTACTTATCGATCTAGCCGAAATAATTGGCATCGATCTAGCAATAATTCTCTTTTCGAATTTATCAATTTTTAACCAATGTTCGTCTAGCCAGAATAATTAGCTAAGTCATTTCTCAACATAATTTGACAATAAACATGAATTATCTGTACTGTCAATTCTATTTTCTACGAATATGAATATCCAACAACAATAATACTATGAATATATACTTTTCGAATCAATAATTCAATTTGAATTATTAAACATGCACTAACTGCGATTTAATCAACAATAAATCCCTGGACATGATATAATTAGCAATAATTAACCACTATAATAATTGAATGATTATAACTCAATGTTGAGTTAGGGAACTTGCCTTCCGCATTGACTACTGCTACACAATAAACTTATCTACGTTCGTAAGACCTATAACCAATAATATTGGTCTTACAATTAGTACAATTATTCATAACACGTAACACGATATTCTACAGTCAAACTTCTCCTAGGCACATTACCACATAGCCACATTAGTGTTTATAACCTATATAAACACTTAACAAATCTAACTAGTTCAGTCTGGTTGGACTTCGGTCCATTCTCGGTTTTCTGATCACCTTATCCGACAATTAACACATTGATTGTGAATTAAACTTGGTCTCTAAGCTTCAATATTATTTTAGATAAGTCAAATATCGTTTATAATATTTTTTGAAAGCTTTTAATAATTTATAAACAATTATTATAATTTATAATAATTTTTCAAACACTTAAATCATTTTTAAATGATTTAATTATCAAATAATCTTATCATTATTAATATTTAATAATATAAAAATATTAATAACATACTTGTTAAAATATTAAAGTTATTATTAATAACTTTACAATATTTTTAAATCATTAATTTTCTATTTAAATCATTTTTAAAATAATTAAAATCATTTTTAAATCATCGCCATTAATATTTAAATATTAATGAAATTATCATCAAAATATTAAAAGTAATTAATTATAAATATTTTTAATTCATTTTACTCATTTTTAATTGATTTTTAAATCAATAAAATAATTTTTAATTCATTTATTTAATATAATAATTAAATAAATCTTATATCACTAATATTAATTTATTAATGAGAATTCTCCAAAAATATTGAAAATTATATTTTATATTTCAAAATATTTTCTAATACTTTATTCTTATTTAAAATGATTTTTAAATCATTAAAATCATTTTATCTTATTTATTTAATTTAATAATCAAATAAATCTAATATCATTAATATTAAATTTTTAATGAAAATTCTCTAAAAATATGAAAAGTCACATTTTATAACTCAAAATATTTTTAAATACTTTATTCTTATTTAAAATGATTTTTCATAATATTAAATTAGTTTTCTCTAATTTATTTAATACACTAAGTAAATAAATTAAATACCTTTAATATTTAAATAATTATAAATATTAAAGAAAAATATTCCAATTGGTCAAAAATTATTTTTCATAATTTAAAATAATTTTTAAAACCATTTTTAATAATTTTTATAATTTATTTTCTATTTTTAATTAATTACTAGAAATTCTGAAAATAAAATAATTCAAAACCATCGCTGTAGGTGTTTAGCGACAGTAACCGTCGCTGTTGGTGTTCTTGAGCTCAAGAACACTGACAGCTTCGTGTTTAAGGGGTCACGTTTGACCGGCTAAGATTGTCAGATCCGGTATGCTCTAGGCTACATTAGGCTTCAATCGTGTAGTATGCATGTAGTACTACCATTATCAACAATTAACAGAGTCATAACTTAACAGGCTAGCAAGATCTGCTCCTTCAAAGTTACTGTCAGAGTGCTGTTGGGTTTTCTGGGTAACCCAGAAACCCAGGCAGTTTCATGGTCTCATTTTCCAGCCAACTTAATTCGGTTCTCTAGTCATGATTAATGTCATTTCATGGTTCATATCTATAGTCCACATGTCAAGGAACATGTTTAAAGTAACATCATAGTTTAAAAACATCTAAATCGCCAGAATCCGTACGGTCAAACTCTGTAGGAATTTGGCTCATGAACTTTTCTGGGTTTTTCAGGAAAGTTAAAATCAGTTTGGGTGGACTAGTTTGACCACCTGTTACGTTTGATTGGTCGACGTTTTAAGGCATTTAAAGGCATTTAGTTATAGTCCAGACAATAGGCTACACTTTCAATACAACAACAATAACAAACAACATAAGACCGGACAAATCAAGGCTGGACAAAACCTTGTCAGACGCTGATAACGTACTTTTGGGTTACCCAGAATGTACACGGTTATAGTCGGTCAACCGACTTTGACCAGCTATATCTTGAAATCTGAAAATCGAATAGCTTGGATTCCACTTCCAGATCCCAGACCTCATGTCAGAGTACAGATCCAAAACAAAAAACAACAAAAATCATAAACGAACAAGAATCTGTGGCGCCTGACATTTGCTTGTCAGACCACAAAATTTGTTCTTGGACAGTTTTGAAAAACTTCAATTTTTACCAACTTTGATGCTATGGATCTATGATAGATCATCATAGATCATCCTAAAACACCTTATAACACTTATATAAACACAAAAACATAATTTTTTACCGTAGCATACAAGATCTAGGTTGAGTTTAGGGTTATACCTTCTAGCTTTCCAATCCTTGATCTATACTCTTCAATCTGATCTATGTGTTTAAGAGAGGTGTTTTGTGACTGAAATACTTACAATTTTCGGAGGTTGAGAGAGAAAATGAGTTGGTGGGAGCTAGGTTGAAAAATAAGTTAAGTTTAGTAACTTTCTCTCTCCCAAATCTATATATATGATGATGTGTTGCTATGGCTGATACAATGGACGAATTTTGCTGGAGATTTCTCACCACAAAGTCAAAGTAGTTGCTCACCTAATAAAGGTCTTGGTAATTTTACAAGTTACCATTAAAAAAATGGAAAAAGAAATTTTTGTCATTTGCAAAATAAATTTAATGGCATTATGGACAATTACTCAAACCCTAAGGTTCTAACCCTTAGGTTTTACAAACTCCAAATTCTAGAATTTTTTAATTAGGATTAAAAAAATAAAATAAAAATTTCTAAAATAAAAATTAGGGTTTTTAATAGAAATTAATATTTCTAAAGTATAATTAGGGTTTACTAATTATATTAACATTTACTAATCTTTACTAATCACATTATACTTACTAATTAGGATTAGGGTTTTCTAATTAGGTTTTAGAAATCCCGAATATGAAATTAGGGTTCTATTTAGAAAAATTAAAATTTCTAAATTACAATTAGGGTTTGTAAAATAGAAATTAAGATGACTAAAATATAATTATGGTTTTCTAATCATATTAAAGTTTTATATACACCTTAGGCTTGCCAATTAGGATTACGGTTTCCTAATTTAGGGTTTAGGATTCCCGAATATGAAATTAGGGTTTCCCGACGTACAATTAGGATTTTTAACTGTACAATTGGTTTTCTAAATCTGAGATTAGGGTTTCTAATCTCTTATTAGGGTTTAGAATTTTTAAACCTTATCCGATCAATCATTGATCAAAAATTTTATACCGTACAAAACACATACATATTAATATAGTTATTTTAATTATATTTTCTATCGAATCCCTATCCGAACTTAGGGTTAGGGTTTTTATTCTTTATTAAGCACAACTCTACTATAAATTTATTAGTCAATACACAAATGGACCTTCTCGGGACTCGTATCACAGATACTTGTCACAAAATTGATAATTAATATTAATATTAATAAATAAATAAATATTATTCGTAAAATTTTGATTATTCGAAATCTCAGGTTATCACATGCATCCCTCCTTAAAAGGATTCCGTCCTCGGAATCACCGGTTTCTTATTCTTTACAATCTTTTAAAGTTGTATCATCAATTCATTCTTAACAACACAATATTAATTTCTGTCTCAAATTCTAACTTGTGACTTGGATCGTATAAAAGAAAACAAATCACAAAAATATCTAATCAAGATTACTCGCGTAGTAAAATTTCTAACCGAACTAATTACATGTCGCCTCTTCAGAGGCAGCTGCTGCATTTGGAACTGTCATGCTAAAAGTGAATGTTGTTGGTCTTCTTGGCTGTGCAGGTCCTCTAATCGCAAAGGTTCCACTATCGGCTCCCTTGTTTGCACTTCTCCTCTCTACATTTCTCTTCAGATAATTCCGGACTAGATGATCGGTCGATCCACACGTAAAACAACCTTGTGTCTTCTTTGGAATGGGACACTGAGGTGACATGTGTCCCTCTTTACCACAGTTGTAACAGACTCCTTTGTTCTTCAAACAAACTCCTTAATGATGTTTCCCGCAAACTACGCACGGCGCGTGTAATACCCTGTAAAAATTAATAAATAAATAAATATTAAATAATTAAAATTATTTTGTTTTTAAATATATTAATTGGACTTTGTCATTTATTTGGGTCAAAATAGTCATTTAATTTTTGTGGGCTAATGTATCAATAAGTGTTGGGTAAATTAAATTAGAAAATTGGGCTTTAAATTAAGTGGGTCAAATTTATAATTGGGTAATTTTAAAATCCTATTAAAATTTGGAAAGTTAATAAAATATATTAATTAATAAATGATAAGTAAAACCCTAGTCTATCTCACGTATCTTTGATAACTGACTGAGAAAAGAAAAAAGAAGAGGCCAGCAGCATTACAAAGAAAAGAGAGAACGGCAAGCAGGAACCAAAGTAGGTAATTATTTTTTATTTGTATTGTGTACTATAAATTCTTGTGTTGATCAATTGAAATCTAGGTGCACAATTTTCATCCTAAAGTCCTGTTGATTGTTGATTGGGTAATAATATATTTATATATTAAATTCCTTAATAATAAGATGGAGTCCTGCTGTGTTGTTTGGTTTATTATATATATATATATATATATATATGTATATATTAATTTCGTTGCATGATGTTATTGAGATGGAGCACTGTGATGTTTATTATATATATAGAGAGAGAGAATTTGAAGGTTATCATGTTTATGCAGTAGCATGTATACAATATATTATTTTTTATATATAAATTTATATCTTTTAAGAATTTTGAAAAAAAAATAAAAAAAAATTAACGTGATTATGCTAGTGAAGTAACTAATGTGATGCACGAAAAGCTACTGTAATTAATAAGGAGATTTCATGTTTAGGCCTGCAACTTGCAGGCATGAATTATATATATATATATATATATATATATATATATATATATATATATAAAATTATATATAATAGATCTTTTAAGTATAAAATTTATAATTGGAGTTGTAAATCGATTGAGGTTATGTATATTAGTTTGAATTAATTAATTTTGCCGATATAGTTATAAAAGTTTTAATAATAATTTAATAGTATATTGCTATTAATGATTGGATTGTAATAAAACCTTATTAAATTATTTAAATTTAACGGAGGGAATTTAAAGAGTTATTTTTTTTTGGAATATAAATTTTGGAGTATTAATAATTGATAAAAGGCGATGATTAAAGGCATATTAAATAAATTGTGAATTATTTTGGAATTTTTAGTTTGGATTGTTTTTTAATTTGAGGTGAATATGTTTAGGTTGCGAATAACGCTTCGTATTTGATATCGTTGGCAATTGAGGGTAAAATTTTGTGGAGTGTGCCATAAATGGTTTGGAAGTATGAAGTACGGATTCCGTACTCTTTCAGTGACATTCTTGTTAAATTTGATTTGTTCGTTTTGTCCCTTGTTTCAAATTTCGTTATTATTTCACTTAAATTTTTCCTGTGAAATAAATATATTAGTTTCATTTTAGAGTTGGTACATATGACTCATATTTGTATTTTTTGAATTAGGTTATCATGATTAGTACTATTTATTTTGATAATTGTAGAGCGGTACATGTTGCTACCTTCTTTTTGAAATCTTGTAACTATAATTTGATTTGGTTCAACATGTACATATAGAACCATTTTGTTGGTATTATGTCGCATGTGTTGTGACATGGTATTTTTGTTAGAATATATCGTAGGGTATACTTGAGCTATAACCACCTGTGGGGGTACCACAGGCATGTCGTCTTGGCACGAGAGACATGACACTTTCTGTGGCGGTGTGATTAGTCCACGGCGTCTCCATTTTGGGCTCCGGTGTAAATGGGCCATTTGGTGTTTTATTGTGGGAGGCGTATGGGTTAACCCTAGTTTTCTATTCTGCGGATTGGTGATGTTGTGCCAAACACACCTATCTGATTTGCATACATTTGGATTCGCGGTCCAATGTTTTATTTGCCTGTGTGGCATTCATTTGATGTGCCTGTGTGGCATTATTTTGATTTGCCTATGTGGCATCATTTGACTTGCCTGTGTGGCATTATTTTGACTTGCCTGTGTGGCATTATTTTGACTTGCTTGTGTGGCAATGTGTATTTCTGAGCTCATTCGGTATAAAATAACTCCAGCCATTTGTTTCAGCCTATTATTTTATTTGATTAGTTTTGTTGGTTTTTGTTCAGTTCAAGTCATTAAGTTAGTCACTTCAGTTCGTTATTTCTTTACTCTTTTATTTGTTTCGTCAATTACATTGATTCAGATATATTCATTACGTTGATTCAGATATATTCCATTCAGATCTTTGGATATTATATTTTCGTTCGTATTTGCACTTGAGGCTTTGTTCAGTATTTTGTCTCGGTTATTTTCGTATATCAGTTGTATATCTTTTGTATATCTGTATCCGTACTGGGCAATTGGTTCATTCTGTGTTTTTCTTCCGGCAGGTTTGTAGGGGTGATTCAGGGCTATTTAGTGTGATGAGAGAGTTGCCCTTGACCATCTAGGTGGATTCGAATTTTAGGTTTTGGTTATTATGACTCTATGTTGAGAATCGTATTTAATGCCTTATTGATGGTTATCATTATTAAATATGTGAAGTCTTTAGTTCTCTGTTTAATAATTTTGAGGTTTGTTGTGCTTTGCATATGACCTCCCTTTTCTTTTCGGGAAGGGGGTGTTACAACGCGCCTTTCATCCCAATCTCTACTGGATTATTTCTTGAATTAATATCACCATCCCTCTTACGTTTATTAAGATTACTACCTCCACTGCCACCTATCATAATATTTCCTTCAGCCTCCTTTCTTTGTTCTTGACCATTCTTCAATACAGCTTCAATTTCTCCTTCAGCGATAATGGCTTTTTTTAATAACGTTGAAAATGAACTAATTTGCAGCACATTCAACTTCTCGAGTACCAACGATTTCAATCCATTCCTAAAACATCGTGCTTTAAGCTCCTCAGTGTCCACTCGATGTGGAGCAAATTTGGCTAACTCGTTGAACTTGACAAACTATTTTGTCACCGTCATATCTTCCTGCTTCAGATTCAGAAATTGTTCTTCCATATTTCTCTTTAGACTTCCCTTCCTTGGCGGCATTATCTGATAAAAATCTTACAATAATTCTCCTTCTTCACACAGATTCTTATTAATATAATAAGAATTAAAAATTTCTCATATAATCACATATTTATTCACATAGCACACATTACATTTAGCTCTTAACACATAGCACTATCCCTTTTTAAATAATGTCAGGATTTACAGCACAACTTTACAAAAGTCATAATTCTACATTCACACATAACTATTCCCCGTTCATCAAACTCACCACACCTAGGGGTTCATGAACTTGCCACAATTATATGAGTGTATGAACTTATCCTAGTCAGACCTTTGGCGTCCATTCGCTGAGGGGTTCAATACATTTCATATAATTATGAGTTATGAACTTACCATAAGTATGAGTTTTAAGAACTCAAAAATTAATTTTAATCTTATATTCATATAGAAAATAAAGATTTCACACATACAAACACAAATATTTATACATATGTTCACACATCGTTCTTGATATTACAACCGTTAATATCACACACTATCAAAAGATACTATCGCTTAAACTTAAGCTATCTACCGTCCACTCCCTTCACCAGTCTTTTTCTCACTAGGACACTTGTTGCCTTCGGCTTAGGATAATATAGGAAAATATGTCCTTCTTGCTTAAAATTGAAGCACATGTTCTTCCACATCATGCATTCTCCCACGAGAGTCTTTTCACACTTGCTGCAGACTTGCTTCTTTTTCAGGTTTGAATTTTTCAGAGTTATCGTTGTCGTTGTCCCTCTTTCTCTTATTCTTGCCCTTCTTACTGCTTGATTGTTCCTTCAGATGATCCATCACCTTCAGTCTTCATCCTCTCCACCTGCGCCTTCAGCTCGTTCCGTTCTTCAGTCATTTCGCGTAATACTCGCTCCGTCTTCCACAACTCCTCCAAGAAAAAAACTTTACTCCGGAGTTCTTGAACTTCTCCAGATAGTTGATCTTATTCTCCAACTTTGATCTTATTCTCTTTCTCCACCTTAGCTCCTTCGGAGTCTGCCTCCTCATCACCACTTAGATACATCTCGGGATAATCGTCATGATCGCTCCCCAGATTGACCATAGGTTCATCTTCTCCCACCATTTCAACTGACTCACTTTGCGCTGGCACCTCGGCTACTTGCACTGGTGCAATAGCCGCTAGCATCTCCGCACTCATTTCATCTTCTCCAGTCATCCTACAATCAGTCTAAATGACTTGATTAATACTTCTCCAGTACCAACTTCTCACACTATGTGTCCACATATCTCACTATCGACGCACTTCGACAATCCCTCACTTAGTACTCTAAATGAGTTTTCTAGATTTCACTTATGGTTATAATCATATGGTTTTCCCCACCCTACTTAAGGTTTATAGCCTACAGTTCTTCTACCATTTGTGACACCTTGGTTACTACAGCTTTGATACCAACCTGTGACACCCCCAAATCCGGGTTACCTGACCCCCGAGTTTGGTGTTCACGATCCACAATATAATACTAACTATCTACCCATTCATATAGAAATAGTAATACATATCACATTAACATATGTTGTTAATACATTAGTCCCAGGTTTGTTAACCTTAAAATTACAAACATACCCCTTAGA
Source organism: Panax japonicus (assembly GCA_020205505.1). Taxonomy (NCBI): domain Eukaryota; kingdom Viridiplantae; phylum Streptophyta; class Magnoliopsida; order Apiales; family Araliaceae; genus Panax; species Panax japonicus. The sequence goes on along the minus strand of CM035097.1, from coordinate 30,551,566 downwards.
TAAGCAAAAAGGGTTTACAAATACAACATAATAATAAGCTCTTTATAACTACTCCAGCATCTTGCCTTTGCCTTTGTTTTTCTTTGACCCGCTGGCCTCTTCGGTCCTAGCTGAAATGTTTTATTTATAGCAAGGGTGAGCAACTAGTTTTCCCCGCAAGTTAAAACATATAATAAATGTATACGAATCAATAAGAACAGACAATCTATTTTGATAGAATGAAACCAAAGTTTGGGGAACTTTGAAATAGCTGAACAAATCGTTAATCAATAACAAATCTTCTCGAATTCTAGGCAATGCAATAATCTGATAATGAAAGAGTACAACGCTTTCAAAGATTTTACGATATTCAATTAAATAAACAAGAATCAATTCTACGCAATAACAAAGTGGAATATTTTCCAGATTTATGCTGAGTGATTTCACCAGATCTTTGAACTTATTTTCTCGGGTATGTATCAAAGATTTACTTTGATACATACGCAGGCATATCAGATAACCATAAAGATTAAATCATACCCCTCTGTAAGTATAACAAGTGATCAGCTTTATTATACCCGATATTATGCATAATACTTAACAGTGCGCAATGGCCGAATATACGACCTAAAATGTTCCCTTTATATAAAAGGTTGTTCTTCTCAGTCTCAGAATCTAGATTTGATTTAACAACGAAATTTAATGATTTCAATTTCTATTTACTTATCGATCTAGCCGAAATAATTGGTATCGATCTAGCAATAACAACTGAATTCTCTTCTCGAATTTATCTAGTTCTAACCAATGTTTGTCTAGCTAGAATAATTAGCTAAGACATTTCTCAACATAATTTGATAATAAACAGGAATTATATGTACTGTCAATTCTATTTTCTACAAATATGAATATCCAACAACAATAATTCTATGAATATATACTTTACGAATCAGTAATTTAATTTGAATTATTAAACATGCAGTAACTGCGATTTAATCAACAATAAATCCCTGGACATGGTATAATTAGCAATAATTAACCACTATAATAATTGAATGAATATAACTCAAGGTTGAGTTAGGGAACTTACCTTCCGCGTTGACTACTGCTACACAATAAACTTATCTGCGTTCGTAAGACCTATAACCAATAATATCGATCGTACAATTAGCATAATTATTCGTAACACGTAACACGGTATTCTATAGTTAAACTTCTCCTAGGAACATTACCACATAGCCACATTAGTGTTTATAACATATATAAACACTTAACAAATCTAACTAGTTCAGTCTAGTTGGACTTCGGTCCATTCTCAGTGTTCTGGTCACCTTATCTGACAATTAACACATTGATTGTCAATTAAACTTGATCTCTAAGCTTCAATATTATTTTAGATAAGTCAAATATCATTTATAATATTTTTCAGAAGCTTTTAATAATTTATAAACAATTATTATAATTTATAATAATTTTTCAAACACTTAAATCATTTTAAATGATTTAATTATCAAATCATCTTATCATTATTAATATTTAATAATATAAAAATATTAATAACATACTTGTTAAAATATTAAAGTTATTATTAATAACTTTACAATATTTTTAAATCATTAATATTCTACTTAAATGATTTTTAAAATAATTAAAATCATTTTTAAATCATCACCATTAATATTTAAATATTAATGAAATTATCATCAAAATATTAAAAGTAATTAATTATCACTTAAAATATTTTTAATTCATTTTACTCATTTTAATTAATTTTTAAATCAATAAAATCATTTTTAATTCATTTAATTAATATAATAATTGAATAAATCTTATATCATTAATATTAATTTATTAATGAGAATTCTCCAAAAATATTGAAAATTATATTTTAGAATTCAAAATATTTTCTAATACTTTATTCTTATTTAAAATGATTTTTAAATCTTTAAAATCATTTATATCTTATTAATTTAATTTAATAATCAAATAAATCTAATATCATTAATATTAAATTATTAATGAAAAATCTATAAAAATATTAAAAGTCACATTTTATAACTCAATATATTTTTAAATACTTTATTCTTATTTAAAATAATTTTTCATAATATTAAATTATTTTCCTCTAATTTATTTAATACACTAAGTAAATAAATTAAATACCTTTAATATTTAAATAATTATAAATATTAAAGAAAAATATTCCAATTGGTCAAAAATTATTTTTCATAATTTAAAATAATTTTTAAAACTATTTTTAATAATTTTTATAATTTATTTTCTATTTTTAATTAATTATAAAAAATTCTAAAAATAAAATAATTCAAAACCGTCGATGTAGGTTTTAGCGACAGTAACCGTCGCTGTTGGTGTTCTTGAGCTCAAGAACACTGACAGCTTCGTGTTTAAGGGGTCACGTTTGACCGGATATGATTGTCAGATCTGGTATGCTCTGGTTTACCTTAGGCTTCAATCGTGTAGTATGCATGTAGTACTACCATTATCAACAATTAACAGAGTCATAACTTAATAGGCTAGCAAGATCTACTCCTTCAAAGTTACTATCAGAGTGTTGCTGGGTTTTCTAGGTAACCCAGAAACCCAGGCAGTTTCATGGTCTCATTTTCCAGCCAACATAATTAGGTTCTCTGGTCATGATTAATGTGATATCATGGTTCATATCTATAGTCCACATGTCAAGGAACATGTTTAAAGTAACATAACAGTTTAAAAACATCTAAATCGCCAGAATCCGTATGGTCAAACTCTGTCAGGAATTTGGCTCATGAACTTTTCTGGGTTTTTCCAGAAAGTTAAAATCAGTTTGGGTGGACTACTTTGACCACCTGTTACGTTTGATTGGTCGACGTTTTAAGGCATTTAAAGGCATTTAGTTATAGTCCAGACAATAGGCTACACTTTCAATACAACAACAATAACAAACAACATAAGACCGGACAAATCAAGGCTGGACAAAACCTTGTCAGACGCTGATAACGTACTTTTGGGTTACCCAGAATGTACACGGTTATAGTCGGTCAACCGACTTTGACCAGCTATATCTTGAAATCTGAAAATCGAATAGCTTGGATTCCACTTCCAGATCCCAGACCTCATGTCAGAGTACAGATCCAAAACATAAAACAACAAAAATCATAAACGAACAAGAATATGTGGCGCCTGACATTTGCTTGTCAGACCACAAAATTTGTTATTGGACAGTTTTGAAAAACTTCAATTTTTACCAACTTTGATGCTATGGATCTATGATAGATCATCATAGATCATCCTAAAACACCTTATAACACTTATATAAACACAAAAACATAATTTTTTACCGTAGCATACAAGATCTAGGTTGAGTTTAGGGTTATACCTTCTAGCTTTCCAATCCTTGATCTATACTCTCCAATCTAATCTCTGTGTTTAGGAGAGTTGTTTTGTGACTGAAACACTTGCAATTTTCGGAGGTTGAGAGAGAAAATGAGTTGGTGGGAGCTAGGTTGAAAAATAAGTTAAGTTTATAACTTTCTCTCTCCCAAATCTATATATATGATGATGTGTTGCTATGGCTGATACAATGGACGAATTTTGCTGGAGATTTCTTGCCACAAAGTCAAAGTAGTTGCTCACCTAATAAAGGTCTTGGTAATTTTACAAGTTACCATTAAAAAAATGGAAAAGGGCATTTTTGTCATTTGCAAAATAAATTTAATGGCATTATGGACAATTGCTCAAACCCTTAGGGTTTAACCCTAAGGTTCTAACCCTTAGGTTTACAAACTCCAAATTCTAGAATTTTTTAATTAGGGTTTAAAAAAAATAAAATAAAAATTTCTAAAATAAAAATTAGGGTTTTAAATAGAAATTAATATTTCTAAAGTATAATTAGGGTTTACTAATTATATTAACATTTACTAATCTCATTATACTTACTAATTAGGATTAGAGTTTCCTAATTAGGTTTTAGAAATCCTGAATATGAAATTAGGGTTCTATTTAGAAAAATTAAAATTTCTAAATTACAATTAGGGTTTATAAAATAGAAATTAAGAAAACTAAAATATAATTATGGTTTTCTAATCATATTAAAGTTTAATAAACACCTTAGGCTTGCCAATTAGGATTAGGGTTTCCTAATTTAGGATTTAGGATTCCCGAATATGAAATTAGGGTTTTCCGGCGTACAATTAGGGTTTTTAGCTGTACAATTGGTTTTCAAAATGTGAGATTAGGGTTTCTAATCTCCTTTTAGGGTTTATAATTTTTAAACCTTATCCGATCAATCATTGATCAAAGATTTTATACCGTACAAAACATATACATATTAATATAGTTATTTTAATTATATTTTCTATCGAATCCCTATCCGGACTTAGGGTTAGGGTTTTTATTCTTTATTAAGCACAACTCTACTCTAAATTTATTAGTCAATACACAAATGGACCTTCTCGGGACTCGTATCACAGATACTTGTCACAAAATTGATAATTAATATTAATATTAATAAATAAAAAAAAAATTATTCATAAAATTTTGATTATTCAAAATCTCGGGTTATCACATTTAATCTTCAGCTGATGATATCCAGAACGAATATCGATCTTTGAAAAGAATTGTGCTCCTTGCAACTGGTCGAATAAGTCATCTATGCGAGGTACCGGATACCTATTCTTGATAGTGACATGGTTCAATTCTCGGTAGTCAATACAAAGTCGCATACTCTTGTCTTTCTTCTTTACGAATAACACATGAGCACCCCAAGGAGATGTACTAGGACGAATAAAACCGATGTCCAACAACTCCTTCAGTTGGACTTTTAACTCCTGAAGTTCAATAGGAGCCATTCGATATGGGGTTTTAGAAATGGGTTTTGTACCAGATTCAAGGTCAATAAAGAATTCAACATCACGTTCTGGGGGTAGACCGTGAAGTTCTTCAAGAAATATATCAAGAAATTCTCTAACAACAGAAATATTATTAAAATCTGACTTGTCCTTGTTCAAATCCTTAACATGGTCTAAAAAAGCTTGAGATCCATTTTTCAATAAACGAATAGCTTTGTGGCTTGATATGACAGTGACTGATTTTAGTGATTTAGTTGTTTGAATTCAGATATCAGGTTGGTTAGGAATATGAAAACTAACAACCATACAAAAACAATCAATTTCGGCATGATGAGTGGTTAACCAATCAATTCCTAAAATAACAACAAAAACAAGTATCTTTAAAGAGATAAGATCCACAGATAATGTGATGGTGCCAACTTGGATTAAGCAAGATTTATAAACAGTGGACGTAACAAAAGTTTCTCCTAACGAAGTCTCCACTGATAAATCAAAGTCTAATTTCTCTGGAGTCAACTTTAAACTTTGAGCACAAGCAGGAGAGATAAAAGAATGGGTAGAACCGGTACCTAAAAAGGTATAAACTTCGCAAGAGTTTATGATAAGCTTACCTGTGATCACCTCGTTCGGGCTCCTCGCGTTTTGGGCAGTCACGACAAACACCCTTCTTGTAACCACCGACTTTGACTTGTCTAGATAGCCTTTGGAGTCACCATCCCCATTGAACTTGGTTTTGCAACTAGACAATCTCTAGCTATATGACCTTCCTTTCCACAGTTATAACCCTGGTTGTGTTCCCTCGGTTGAACATAATCATTATCTCGTTCTAATAATTGAGCTCTGTTTACACCATCTGAATATAAAAAAAAATTTATGAGAGATATGATATTACTGAATCTCGGGTTTTAGACATCTCAGAAACATCCTTGTCATTCGTTCCTCATTCTCTACTAAATGAGGTGCAAACCTGGATAACTCAGCGAACTTCGCCTTATACCGGGACACCGTCATGTTGTTTTGTTCCAGTCTGATAAACTCTACCTCTTTCATATAACGAATACTTTCAGGAAAGTACTTGTCATATATTGAATAGTTTTTGAAACGTTTCTCAAGACATGTTTAGTGCGGCAGGCTGGGTACATTTCACAGACTCCCACCAGTAGTCTTCCTTACCGCAGAACCTAAAGGTGGCAAGTGGAACCTTCTGTTCCTCCGTGCATCCCAAGACATCGAATATCTTGGTAATTTGCTTGACCCATATTTCTGCCTTGATCGAATTCGGCTTTCCAATAAATTCTGGTGGTCCCAACTCCTTCAACTGCTTGGCTATGACAGACTGCGCGTTGGTATCACTTCCACCTGTATTTTGTACACGAGTCTCCCTCGTCTGATTTTGCATGAACTGCAAAAAGCTCCTAAACATTCCATCATTCATCGTTTGCTCGGTAGTGTTGTTTACAGGAGGAATATTTCCTTCATGTTGTACATTCTCCTGCTTTGTGACTAAAGGTTGTTCCACAATCTTATACACTCTATTGTTAACGTTCTCAGTAGCCATTCTTAAATACTGCCATAAAACAAGGCTTAATTAAACAAATTAACATATCATATAATATCCCTATATTATCACCGACCAACAAATAAGCTTAGATATGACACACTAGCGAAGTATTTACTCATCTCTCCCCTCCTAGTTCTATTCACCGATCTCTGCCAGAGATCATATCCCTAAGCTTTGATACCAGCTATGACGCCACCAAAATATGTATACAACACCCATTCTGAGTCGTCAAATACATGGTATAAAAAGCAAACTACAACTTCAATAATACAATTGTCGTGCAAAATACGACAACACATACTGTGAGTTTAAATACAAATATTGTCTTCTAGACAATATCCACACTCAAATAAGTCCTCATTACAATTATTCAAACACTATTTTACAGAAATAGTGAGGATTGCTAAAACATCTTTCTAGAACTATCACTCCATGCCCTGACTAGATCCTGCTATGTTCTCACCTCCTGAGAAGAAAAATGGAACAAAAAGGAAAAGGGTGAGCTCAACTAGCCCAGTAAGAATATTATGACTAAGATAATATACAACAAATTATCATTAGTTTTCAACAGGGAAAAATCTGATAAAATATAATAGAAAACAAGTTTTAGACCAACAACTGCAGCGGAAACATCAATCCATTAGAAGAGTCAAGTAGAGAATGAGTTCTACTATCTTCTAAGATTTAAAAGTCCATCATCAATATTTTATCCCTATAACAACAATCAATATACATCTTTAATCAAATATTCATCTTTGCACTACATGCCAAAGATATTCATTTGTATCACCAGTTGGTCATGTTCATCTCAACACCTGTTCATCTTTGCACTACGGGCCAAAGATATTCATCAGTTAAGCATTCATCTTTGCACTACAGGCCAAATATATCCAGTAATATCATCATTTAGGACTGAGGATGATGAAAAATATTTTAAAGAAAACGAATCCAGTGGGACAGAAGGACAAATATTAGGGATTCGTATAACAGTTTATCCAAGATCAATAATACTTCATAATAACCAATTGTGAAGCAGAATTCAAAATAAAGATCAAAACATGGATACAATCAAAGATAGTAACCATAATAGACATCTTGGACAAAAAAAGAAAATTTTATTTTTCGGTGAATAGTGTCGTATTCGTGAATAATGCCGTATACGTGAATAGTAACCCTGACACAAAAAGTTCCAAATTTGATAAAAAGTTCAAACCAATATTTTATTATAATGATATTGAAGAAAATAATATCATTTAAGAAGAAATAACATCCCTTACCTCAAACGAACAGCACTTCTGATCGAAATATCTGATATGAGGCTGAATGAATGTTGTGTTGAATAGCAACTCTCAAAGTATCACAATACTCACAAAATACGCTCAATAATATAGAGAGAGAAAGAGAGAAAGAGAGAAAACTTGTTTCTTGTGTGATTTTCAATTCTAACTTAGCCCTCTATTTATAAAAAAATTTAGCACGCCGAAGCAGACTTGACCTGCTACCTGATGGCTTTACCTGCTACTATTGCCACCCACCACATTTGAAATAAAATTCAGCACATTTCTTCACCAACCACAAGTGGGGCCCACTCAATTCTAGAATATTCCACCAAAATCATTTATAAACCTAATTTCTGAATCAGTCACCTCTTAAAATTCATAACAAATTATACGTTCATTTTTAACGGTTCAAAATTTGTGGATATATACTCAACTTATATATGTATATCATATCCAAAAATAACAACGATCCAACGGTCAGATTAAAAATTATAACTCACGCAATATATCTCAAGAACACTAGTTTGAATTTTAATACCTCCATTCCGACAAAATACTAATAAAAAAAATCAATATTAATTCCTTCATTTATAACCACACAAATAAATCCATCATTTACATCCGCATCAAATAAATATTTCCTTATCATATAAGTCAATAATTAATTATTCACAAATATTATTACAGAATCACAATTATGACAACCAGGCCCTTCCTAGGAAAGAGGGGGCTTTCCAATAAGGATTTCTCCTTACTAGCGCGCAATTAGGTAACCAAACCTCTCATTGACAGAACTTTTTAGACATTGCCAATAATGCTATCTAATAATATTATTCAAATAATATGAATTATTGATCTGATAATGGGAAATACTGTGCAGTGACAATTATTAAAATAACAATAATATAAAATATCAACGCAACAATTATTGAACCAATAAAATAAAATATTGAACAGTAATTACTGTAACAATTATTGAGTAATGCCTTCTTACGTAAGAATCAATAATTCAACAATACTGTGCAAAACCGTGTGCTACTGTGCAACCACCACTACAAGAAAAAGGGCCATCTGCGACCAATGATATCAGCGACCGCACTATCCAGTCGCTAATAATAGTAATAGCGACCGCTATCTGCGACCGTTAGGGATTCTTGTCGCTAGTATATATCAGCGACCACCTGCGGTCGCTGATCGGTCGCTGAGAACAATTTCCCTCCCAAAATTTGGTGGGAACATTTGGCGCGACGACTAATCTGTATCAGCGACCGCGTGCGGTCGCTGATATGTCCACATCATTAAAAATTAGTGACCGTCTGTGGTCGTTGATGGCGGTCGCTGATTCTCATAAACTTAATCAGGTTCAGTAGTTCGCTCGATATCTGCAGAAGAAAAAAAAAGAGGGAGAACAGACGAAAGGGAGAAGAGGGAGTAGGGGGAGAAGAGACGAAGGGGTGCCGCCTTCACCACGAGCTATTGTGCCATTTTTTTCTACTTCATTACAAGTCCGAGTTGCACCATTATTACCTCAAACGAAAGGTAAAAAAGTTCCAAATCTTAAGTTTTGTAATATCCCCTCTATATATATCTTGTTCAATTTAGGGTTTCTCCTTTAGGGTTTTGTTCAACTATTGATGTTGTAATTTTTTATTGATTCTGATTTGGTTTTATGAATGGAGATTTGTGTTTTTGTTAATTTATTGATTAATATGGAATTAATCAATTAGTGAATACTGTATTTGTGAATGTTTGATGTTTTAATAGTTGAGTTATCTACAAATTGTCCAAAAATAGAAAGCACACTGTTTAATATGTTGCTACAATAGCTGATTCTATGTATGGTGTTTGGGCTAAACAAGCAATTTGCTAAAATGACATTGATTAGTACTTAATGGTAAACTATTATAAGTGTTTTGGTAACTGAAATTTTCAAAAGCAGCATTGTTCTTTTTGAGCCTTTCTTTAAATTCATATTTTAAAACTTTATTTGTTGTCTTTTCTTGTTTGTCATAAAAAAAAGTAGCCACATTCATTTTTGCATATACTCTTATTGGATTTCTCATTCTATTTTCTTACTTATCTAATATTTGGAACATATTAGTACAACTATGATGTGCACTTAAGGTTGTTTTGGGTATAGAAATATTGAACTCAATTTTCAAACATGCTAGAGTATGTGCCTATATATGAGTTTTCATGGTGATTTAAGGTTTATAGGAATGCTTAAAGACCATATGTGTTTTATTGTAGACTGTTGGGGATTTGGTAGCCAAAATTGTGCCTATAAGGGACTGTTATGGACAACTTGTGTGACTGGTGTTGTTAGATAGTGAGGAGTACATACATTGCCTATAGATAACATGTAAAAATGGTTCCCTAAGTTAGTTAAGGTCTACATGGTGTGTTGTACAAATTCTTGCTTAAAAATCAATAAAAATAAGCTTTATAGAACAATGAACACTAAAATAGTGAACCACCATACCTGAACCCCATACACAAATTTCAATAGTCATAATAGGACATAAGAAAGCTACACAAACTAAAGGAACCAAGCCTAAGCCATTTTGAGCATGACACTTGTCAAAAATCACATTTTCAAGCTAAAAATGGACTTTTTGGACAATTCATAGTACCTGACCTTAAAGGACTATTATGAGTAGATACAAAGTTGCTCATACATGCTAGTAATGGTTCCCAAACATGGTCATTACTAAAGCCAACAAGAAAATCAATTTAAGCTCTCTTTTCAAGCCTAAAGTGAGCTTTGATAAGTCAAAATGAGTTAGATAATTAAATAAAGTGTGGTGATGTTAAAAGTAACATTAAGTAACTTAAATATACATGCCTAAACTATCCTAGTGGCCAAAACTAGAAAAATTTGGAAAAAGTACAAAATCAATTTTGTAAAAAAGTAAGAAGCTGGCTAAGTTTGAGCTCTATTTTGGGGAGCTTAATGGGCATAAACAAGAAATCTAAACCTTGAATTAAGGAGCTTAATGTGGCTAGTCCATATTACAGGGGAGACTCTGACGAAATTTTTTTATTGGTCGGATAGTTGCGAACATTTATACTATTACCGAGCCTATTGGTGATCCACTATTTTGGATTAAGGGGATGTTGGAGCTGATGGGCTGGGCTTGGCACTACAAGGCCACACGAGGCCACACCAAGCTTAGCCAAGCCTCACGGGGCCAAGCCAAGCTTGGTTGTTAGCATGGTAAGCTATTAGGGGGCTGTTAAGCCAAAATAGGCAGCGCTAGGGAACTGTTAACTCAAGTCATATGCTTACAAGTATGCTTAAATGTCATTCATATGCTTACAAGTATACTCAAGTCATATGATTACAAGTATGCTCAAGTCATATGCTTACAAGTATGTTTAAGTTATATGCTTAGAAGTATGCTTAAATGTTAATCATATGCATGCTTACAAGTATGCTCAAGTCATATGGTTACAAGTATGTTGAAGTCATATGTTAACATTTATAATGTTGTCTGTAGTAGGTACCGTGGAATCATGGACCTCTATTCAGACCGTAGTTGGATGGCACGACGAAAGTCAAGTGCCCAGGTAGGTGCTACAGCTGAATTTAGAGCTGGTTGCCAAGTGTTTTTGGAGTATGCGTATAGTCACCCGGAATGTATGAATGGTAAGTCGCAGATACGATGTCCATGTTTGAAGTGTAAGAATATACATTATATGGACAGAGACATGGTAAACTATCATTTACTTGTTTCTGGGTTCATTAGAAATTACGAAAAATGCTGGTGGGCACATGGGCAGAGAAGAGATGGTGGCATCACACAAGTACACAATGAGGGCAGTAGTACTCATCGTATGAATGAAATGGTTCATGATATTGCAGGGCCAGATTTTGATTGGGAGCAAGGCAGAGAGCAACCTATGAATTCTGATGCCAAAGACTTCTTTAAGTTGTTAGACGAGGGTAGCGAGCCATTGTGGCATGGTTGCACCAAACACACTATATTGTCTGCAGTGGCGACATTACTTAACATCAAGGCTGATCACAACATGAGTCATGAGTGTTTTGAGTCGCTCTTGAATGCCATTAAGAGTATGTTGCCTGACGGTGAGAAATTACCTGGTAACTATTACTTTTGTAAGAGTCATGAGTCATGCATGTCCCAACGATTGCATGTTGTTTTATAAGGAAAATGAACAGTTGACAAGGTGCGCGTTTTGCAGTCATGATCGGTTTAGGCCTAATAAAGAGGGTGTGACTACAAAAATATCAAGTATACCGTTTAAGATTCTAAGGTATTTTCCAATAACATATCGACTAAAAAGATTGTACATGTCTTCAAGAACAGCTAAACATATGAGTTGGCATGCGAAATCTCCAGCTAAAGATGGAGAACTAAATCATCCAGCAGATGGGAAGGCTTGGAAAGATTTCAACTTAGCACATCCTGGATTTGCATTGGAACCTAGAAATGTGAGGCTTGGATTGTCCACCGATGGTTTCAATCCGTTTGGCCACTCAGCTGTTCCGTACTCATGTTGGCCTGTGATTGTTACTCCGTACAACTTGCCTCCTTGGATGTGTATGAAACAGCCATACTTGTTTCTTTCACTCGTGGTTCCTGGTCCTAAGAGTCCTGGAAAGAACTTAGATGTTTACTTGAGACCTCTTATAGACGAGTTGAAGGTATTGTGGGAGGATGGAGTACAGACTTGGGATGTTGCAACGAAAACAAATTTCAACCTTAGGGCAGCGGTTATGTGGACTATAAGTGACTTCCCAGCTTATGGTATGTTAGCTGGATGGAGTACACACGGGAAGTTGGCTTGTCCGTATTGTATGGAGCATACAAAGTCGTTTAATCTATCAAAAGGTCGAAAGCCTTGTTGGTTTAACTGTCATCGTCGATTCTTACCGGTAGATCACCCGTTTCGAAGAAATAGAGAACACTTCAGGAAAGGGAAAGTAGATAATGATATGCCTGCACCGCGATTGTCGGGAACAGAGATGCGAGATCGTGTGACGAGATTGCCGGTTATCCCATTTGGTAAGGTTGATGTCACAAACAAAATCAATGGGTTTGGTGAATCTCATAACTGGGTTCGGAGAAGCATCTTTTGGGAACTGCCGTATTGGTCTACAAATTTGATTCATCATAATCTAGATGTGATGCATATTGAGAAAAATGTGTTTGACAATGTGTTTAACACTGTGATGAATGTTACGGGGAAAACAAAAGATAACGATAAGGCACGTTTGGACATGAAAGATATTTGTAAGCGTCCTAGATTAGAACTTTATGAATCTTCTAATGGTAAGATTGTCAAACCGCATGCAAGGTACACATTGTCCAAAAAGCAAGTTGAAGATGTGTGCACATGGGTTAAGTCTCTGAAACTACCAGATGGATATGCGTCAAACATTGCAAGGTGTGTTACGGGTGGGAAATTGCAAGGGATGAAGAGTCATGACTGTCATGTGTTCATGGAGAGACTCATGCCTATAGCATTTCGGGATCTGCTTGATAAACCAATATGGGATGCTTTGACGGATCTTAGTCGTTTCTTCAAAGACTTGTGTTCAAAATCATTGAATGAGAAGGACATGTTTGTACTTGAGAATAACATCATAGAAATCACGTGTAAACTGGAAAAAATATTCCCACCTGGATTTTTTGACTCCATGGAGCATTTGCAAATTCATCTACCCTATGAAGCTCGTGTTGGGGGTCCAGTTCAATATAGATGGATGTACCCTTTTGAGAGGGTGATGGGAAACCTTAAGAGGAAGGTGAAGAATAGAGCTTATGTTGAGGGGTCGATATGTGAGGCATACAGTTTCGATGAGATATCTACGTTTGTCTCAGACTATTTTTCGGACGAAGTCTTGACAAAGGCCAATCGAGTATCGAGACATGATGATGGGGGAAATGTTGAACTAAATGGTCGGCTCTCTGTATTTGGTCTATCGGGCCGCGCTTATGGAAAAGGGAAGCGCATATTCCTCTCTGAGCAAGAATTACATGCTGCACATACTTACATTCTTCTCAATTGCGAGGATATTGACGAATTTGTGAGGTACAAATGTAAACTTGATAATTTATCTTTTAAGTTATAAATTTATTCCAATATGTTAATTTTTATAACATGGTATAGATTGTACGATGACGAGTTAAAAGTGAAGCATCCCGGCATAACTGATAAAGATATTCAAATCAATCGGGATAAAAACTTTGCACTTTGGCTAAAGGACAAAGTAAGTTCAATTTTTAAGCACGTAGTATATATATATATATATATATATATATATATATATACTCCATGTTAACTATAACTTCATTTAATAAGATGGAGTTTTTGTAGGCTTTGACTGAGGGATCAACGATTCCAGCTAATGTACAAGTCCTAGCTATGGGACCAGACATGGACCAAGTCACCCGCAATGGTTACAAAATAAATGGTTGTGAATTTCACACAAAGGCATATGGGCGCGGTAAAAGAACAACGAACTCTGGAGTGTGTGTCCAAGGAGATTGTTACAATGAGCTTGGTCGTGCCTTTTATGGGGAGTTGGAGGAAATCGTAGAGTTGTCGTACAAGGGCACGTATGGGGGTTATATTCACTTGTTCAAGTGCCGTTGGTTTGATTCAGAAAAAAGGGATACGTGTTGACAGACATGGAATCGTCGATATTGACCTCCATAGGTCTGCGTACTCCAACGAACTGTTTGTTTTACCAACTCAAACAGTACAAGTTTACTATACTCCTAGTCCTGTTAGGAAAAGGGATAGACCGCCTACAGATTGGCAAGTTGTAATTCATACTCCCCCGTGTAGTCGTGTCCAAGTAATAGACGAGGATTTCTACCAAGAGGAAATGCTTCAGAGACCTCCTATAATAAATATAGAGGACAATAATGATGTAATCCAGTTAGAGGGTGGAGATGAACCTGATGAATTGGATCCCGAGACAGTTATTGTGCCAGATGACAGTGATATTGAGGAAGAGTTATTGACTGACACTGACACAGAATCTGAAGAAGATGGTTATGAATCTCCGATACTTGTACAAAATGATTCTGACTCATCAGACAACGATTTTCATTAAAATGTATGTTTAGTTATAATTGTACAAAATGTATGTTTATGTTTATGTTCATGTTCATGTTTAGTTCATAATTATGTACCTTTCATTTATGTTCTCTATATAGGAATGTTCTCTATATCCTTAACTATATCATTTGTAGTTGTTGTAGTTAACTATTTTGCAGTCATGTTTATGTATCTTTCACTTATGATAATCGTAGTTAACTATTTCATACAATTAATTGTCATTCATAATTTCATACTAACATCCTAATTTTTTTATTTATAGATGTCTTCTGAACCTGCAGCACGAAAGCGCGGGTTGGGTCGGGGCCCTAATCATGTGCCGAAGGCCCCGGTTAATCCAGATGATCGCATTCTTATACAGATCCGTCCTCCTCCAGAAAGCACGTAAGTTAAACATCGTGTATGTATAAGGGTTTAATATTTCCATTGTTATAAATATATTTTAATGTAAATTACTATATATTGTAGTGATTTTCAAGATAGTAAAATTGTGAAGTGCATTTCACAATTATGCTTACAGAACTGGCCTACGCCAGTGATTACATGGGCGAGCACACCTCTCGCCCATAAGGATGCAGTTTGGACTGAATTTCAGGTATATTTTTTTATCACTCTGATAGGTAATACATAGTTAATCAAATAATATTGTTTAGTAATATAACAGTTTTAATATTATTATTGTTGTTTTATTTGCAAAAACGGTATAGATGGGATGACGCACAAGCATCAGTTATTCAGACACTATTCTGGCAGAAATGCGCCATCCGAACTAAAGATAATTTGAACAAGGAACGACAAAAAGCCCTGCACAATGCTGAGATTGACCATCCAGGACAGGGTGAGCAATATATGCATGAGCATAGCCCCTGGTGGTGCGCACAACCCATATGGGTGCAGATGTGTGACCAGTGGAGAGCTGAGAGCTGGGTCAAGAGGCGCAAGACTGCCGCCTCGAACAGATCCTCAGGTGTATTAGACGGCGAGAAGGCAAAAGGCACGTATCGGGGCGACAGTATATCACAGCTGCAGCACATTGCTGCCAGGGTACGTATGTTATGTTTACAGTAATCTTTTGTAGCTAAAATATCATATGTTTACATAATAATATGAGAAAATGAATTGTAGGAGTCTCAGTCTCAAGGTCAACCTATCAATTGGTTGGATGTGTATGTGGCCACCCGTGATGGTCTGCCTGAGGCTGTTCAGATAGCGGTAATAAGTTCACTTTATCCTAATATGTTGTTTATAAATTGTGACGACCTTTTTTAGTATTTTTTTTTAATTTATTTTAAACTATTTAATTGTTCATCTTCTGACAGGACACTTATAAGGGCTTAATGAACGAGCGATATCCTGAAGGCACCTCGCGTCCGTCGATTGATCAAGAATTATGGGAGAGGGCGTCCATCGTGAAGAAAAATTATGTCAAAGGCCAAGGACAAAGACGGCACCCGACCATCAGTGGCACAGGCAGCTCTGCCACCCAGTCTACACAGTCATCAGGTTATCCAGCCTATCATACTCCTGCTGACTGTGTGAGAGCAATCTGTCAGGATCGTGATCTTCTTCGTATACTGGGCGGGCATCTGCAGTCTCTGAGTCCTGATGAGTTGGCGGAGGCAGTGGCGGCAGCGGCAGCAGGAGCAGGAGCAGGAGCAGCACGACAGCAGGAGCAGGTATATATATATATATCGTTTATTGTATAACTACATTGTCATATATGTTTATAGTCTCTGAGTCAATGTCTTACTTATATGTAACATATATGTTTTATTACTTTGTTAATTACAG
Source organism: Panax japonicus (assembly GCA_020205505.1). Classification (NCBI taxonomy): domain Eukaryota; kingdom Viridiplantae; phylum Streptophyta; class Magnoliopsida; order Apiales; family Araliaceae; genus Panax; species Panax japonicus. The sequence continues at coordinate 30,535,016 of CM035097.1, read as the reverse complement.
GATCCTAATTTGGATGATCCATGAAGAGCGCCTAGACTTGTTTTTTTTAGATTTTTAAAGCCTTGTACTCTTTTAGATTCATTATTTGGACAATTGTATTGGTTTATATTTATGATATCGATTGTATTGTGTTGGATGAATGTTTTGTATTGTATTTGATGAATGTTTATTCATGGATGAATGTTTTGTATTGTATTGGATGGATGTTAATATGGATGCTTGTTTATATATATTGCTATGTTGGGATTGATTGAAAACAGGTACAAAGCAGGTTATTTTTGGGAAATCAATAAAACAGGAAAAATTATTAAAAAAGAAAAAACATCAGCGACCGCATGCGGTCGCGACCGCACATCAGCGACCGCATAATCTAGCGACCGCACGCGGTCGCTATTAGCCATCGCTGACACATGTGCCACGTCATACCTGACAAATGACTCAGCATACGTCAGAATAGTGACGGTATTGGTCGCAGAGTGCGGTCGCTAAGTAGTCGGTCGCTATTGTTGGTCGCTGATGTCCTCCCAGCGACCAGATTATCTGCGACTAGTATCAGCGACCGTATACGGTCGCTGATACTCATCTGCGACCGTATGTGGTCGCTGATATGCGGTCGCTGATAAGCTTTTTTGTTGTAGTGCACGCATATTACTGTATTTTAACCACCAGGTATTCCAACAGTGTTAACGGTAACAATTATGCCATTATTTATAAAACTCAAACTTTGTCGTTTTCTTCATCCGATAGTTATCCGTTATGGGCCCACAAATGGCTGCGCCGTTGAACGAATATTCCCCGACAGAAAGAATATTCCACGACCAAATGAATATTCCCTGACACAATGAATATTTTATAACCATTTGCTTATTTTGCAAAATTTGCACATTTCACCCATAACCAAAGTATTATATCAAAATATCACCTTATTATTCACAATAATAAATAGAGGAAATTCGATCTTATTTATAATAAGTTGGGGTCTTACAGTTTTGGTTCTCTAATAAACTCCGGTGGTCCCAGCTCCTTGAACTTTTTAGCAGTGACCTTCCGAGAATTGCCAGTGTTTCCACCTGTAAGTTGGACAGGAGTCTCTCTTGCCTGATGTTGTACGAATTGCAGAAAGCTCTTAAAAATTCCGTCGTTCGCCATTTGGTCGGTGTTGTTTTTCACCTGAGGATTGTTGCCTTCCTGATGGACATTATCCTGGGTGTTAATTTGTGGTGACTCAACGGTCTCCTGTAATCCATTTATATTCTCAACATTCTCGGAAGTCATTTTCAGATACTGCCACAAAACAAGGGTTAATTGACATGTAACATATTATCACTATACTCTGACCGACCAATTAAATATCAAATAAACTTAGGTAGGTCATACTAGCGAATGAATTCCCCGTCTCTCCCCTCCTAGTTCTAGTCTCACATCTTAGCCAGGGATCATATCCCTAAGCTTTGATACAAACTGTGAAGCCCCCAAAATAGGTATACATCACCCATCTTGAGTCGCCAAATATATGGTACACAATACAAATAAAACTTAATTATAAAACATGAGCTGTGAGTTTTAATACAAATATTATCTTCCAGAAAATATACAAACTCAATGGGGTCCTCATTACATTTATTACCACACTATTTCACAGAATAGTGACGACTACTAATGCTATCATCTGGACCGTCACTCCATTTCTCGACTAGTCCCTGCTACGTTCTCATTTCCTGAAGAGAACAATGAAAGCAAAAGGGGTGAGCTCAACTAGCCCAATAAGAAATATTATGACTAAGATAATGCAGAATAAATTATCATTAGCCTTTAACAGTGTTAAACTGATAAAAATATAACAAACATCAAGTTTAACTGCAGCGGAACAAGCACTCTTTTAGAAGAGTCAAGTAGAAAATAAAATTTATTATCTTCTATGATTTAAAAGGTTTTTCATCACTTTTATCGCTGAGACTCAGCTTAATAAATAATCCACATCATTGAATCACCCCTGCACCACGGCCAAGGATATTCTTTAGTATCACGACCACAAATTATCCATGCACTACGGGCCAAGGATATTCGTGTATTCATTAATGGTCATGATCATGTCATAAAACAATTCACCTTTGCACCTTTGGCCGAAGAGAATCCATAGTCATAATCATACGAAAAACTGTTCATCAATGCACTACGGGCCAATGAGGATTTTTTTTCCACATCATTTGTAACATTACGGTCATGATTATACCGAATATCCCTGGTCATAATCATACCAAGTCCATCTATGCACTACATGCCACAGATGACTTTCAACATAATATAAACACGAGGATGATGACAATGAAATAAGAATTCAATAAAACAAGTTCAAGAATTAATTTATCCAGGAACCAATAACGTCCAAATTGTCAACATGATACTTCTTTGTGGAGTAAAATTCAAGAATGCTCAGAAGAATATTTCCATGAAAAGATACTGGATGAAGCGCAAATATCAAGGATATTCCACTAATTTCATGGATTATAGAAGTCAAAGCTTTAACCAACTGAGTATAAGAGAATATATGAAACTGCAAATGGATTTTTGTTCGCCATGCGGTAATCGACTTAGACAGATCATTTCCACAATTTAATAAGGAATGAATACAAAGGATCATTCACCATGCAAGTGATAATCCACATAGACAAGTTATTCCAACAGAATAATAAATAATGGAATAACAGAAGAAATCACCATGCATGCGATAGACCGCACAGACAGGTTATTCCAACAGAATAATAAAGAATGAAATCAGGTCATGCGTAATCCTCACATACAGGATGTTCCAACAGAATAATAAAGAATGGAACCAGGTCATGTGTAAACGCACCAACAGGATATTCCAACAGAATAATAAATAATGGAACCAGGTCATGCGTAAACGCACCGACAAGATGTTCCAACAAAATAATAAAGAATGGAATAATAGAATAATTTTACCATGTATGCGATACTTCGCATAGACAGGTTATTCCAACATAATAATAAATAATGGAATAACAGAAGAATTTCACCAAGTACATGGTAGACTGCGTATACAGGTTATTCCAACAGAATAATAAAGAATGAAATAACAGAAGTTCTCTTCATGAATAAAAAGAAATAATACCCCTTACGAGTACAATAAATAATATCCCTTACCATAAAAGAAGAGTATTTCGACTGGTAGGGCGATGATATTTTTGAAGAAAACTTGCACTAATTTCTATGCTCAAAACTTTATTAAACTCTAAAGAAACACGCTCAAGATTATAGAAGGAGAATTCTCTGAACTTCTGGTGTGCTTTTCAATTCTAACTAAGCATCCTATTTATAGGAAAATAGAAAGGATACTATGCTGCACTATGCAATAAAATATAATGTATTCTAAATATATATATATATATATATATATATATATATATATATTTATATATTTTATTTAAAATCTAATAAAACAAATAACTTTATAAAAGTATTCTGTTTTATATAAAAAGATTTTATTATGCAAAACACTATGCATGTACTATGCAACACTATGCATAATAAAATATAATATATTCTAATTATTGCCTAATAAAACAAATAACTTTATAAAATTATTTTGTTTTATATAAAAAGATTTTACTATGCAAAACACTATGCATAATAGAATATTATATATTATATTTAGAGTCTAATAAAATGAATAACTTTATAAAAGTATTCTGTTTTATATAAAAATCTTTTCTATTTTATTACATTAATAATACTAATAAAACAAACTTTATCACCATTATTATAATTCACAATATTAATCGACTAGGTCGTTCCTAGGAAAAAGAGGGCTTTCCAATAAGGATTTCTCCTTAATGGTGCGCAATTAGGTGACCAAACCTCTCCTTGACAGAACTTCTATACATCGTTAATATTTCAAATAATAATATTAATAACCTTGTCGTCTCAATTATTGATTTAATAATATATAAAATATTGACAATAATTGAATCAAATAACGTGTGATACTATGCAGCAATTACTGTAGCAATATTTGAACAAAACTAAGTGACTTCTCAAGTAAGAATCAATAATCAATATCGTGTGTTACTATGCAACCACGCGTATTACTGTACTTTTAACACTGGGTGTTTTAACAGTTAACGATAAAACTGCCGTCGTTATTTTTATGAAGTATTTTTGTCGTTTTCTCAATCCGACAATAATTCCGTTGTGGGGTCCACCAATGATTATGCCATTGTACGAATATTTCCTGTTAAAACGAATATTCCCCGACCAATCGAATATTATATAACAACTTACGTACTTTACAAAATTTATAAATATTACCCACAACTATAACATTATACCAAATTTACTCCATAATATTCAAAAATGATATTTATAAAAAATTCATCTTTATTTATAAAAGTTGGGGTCTTAAAAATTATATCTCCCTCCTATGTACTTCCCCTTGACTGTTGATCAAGATTTCTATTTATTTTAAATAGTTTTGAAATAGGAATAGTTAGAATTAATTTTGAAGAATTGGAGATCAAGAAGCAACGAGCGCTTGAATACCCGTTTGTAATGGAGCATGTGTTTAAATGTAATAGTTATATTTAAATATTAATTCTTGCACTCATAGGTGGCTCTAGATCAAGGAGAACCGAGCGCTTGAAGATCCGTTTGTAATGGAGCATGTGTTTAAATGTAATAGTTATGTTTTAGACCCGTTCACTTGGTGGCTCTAGTGAACCAAACTAGAATAAAAGTTCATAATCAATCCGGATAGAATATAGTATTCTATATATGCATTCTTATACTATATATATTATATATTATGCAAACATGCTTCGCAAGTTAATTTAATATGACGCGTATTATATATATATATATATATATATATATATATATATATATGTGTGTGTGCGTGTGTGTGTGTGTGTGTGTGTGTGTGTGTGCATGCGCGCTAAACAGGATGAGACAAATTAGTAACAAATCCCTCAAATTTTTTATATTAAGTCCTAAGCGTTCAAAGATATTTGGAATATCGAACGTTGCCTTTTAGCATGATAAAAATAATAGAGTATCAATTAAATATTATAAGTTTGTTGTGTCACCACAAGGCTTATCTTAATTCTTTGAAATGTTAGTTTTATCACATTTGATGCTTATAAAGAAAATTAAACAATGTTGTTTTGTTGTATCACCACAAGGACAATATTTTTCTTTTTTGAATATATGGAGTGCTAGGTTGGACTTAACTTGGATAAATTTGATTCGGATGTGCCACCACTTGATCAAAATAATCTAAGAGGAAAAATACAAGGAGTTGCATAGTTGATGTAATTGATAAGAGTAATGAGCTTCAGCGTTAGCATGAAATTATGGTTGCTCCTACTATACTCTTGCACATCAAGTAGTTGATGGTGAGAAAAGTAGAACTAATAGATATCAAATATCTAAGGAGCTCTTCCGATCTAGAATGACTAATGACACTACTGTACAGACAAAAGTCCTTAACATGATCAATTTGATTGAACAATAAGGACAATGGGTTTTGGCATTGATGGAGAGTTGAGCCAAGATTTGATTTTGCACTCACTCCCGGACTCCTTTCATAATTATTGTAAATTTTTCATATGAACAAGTTAGATATTAGCTTCACTGATTTGCTTAACATGTTGAAAATGTTGAGAGTCACTTTCTAACTAAGAAAGACCAAGTCTTACTGGTAGGGGCCAAATGATCTTCTAAAAGGAAGAACGATTCTAAGAAGGTAAATAGAAAACACATAAACAAAGGATAATAAGAACAAAACTAATACGGATAGCAAAGGAGTTTGCTTCAACTGCAATAAGCATAGACACTAGAAAGAAACTACAAGAAGCATCTTGCAGAGGCTAAACAGAAGAAGCTTAGTGATGTTTCGGTTACAAATACAATTTTGTTTATGATTTAAAATAATTTTTCTTTAAGTTAAGGTTCTACTTGGGTATTGGATACCGACTTTGGTTATCATAAATATAGATTTATGAAGGGACCTAGTAGAAGTAAAAAACTAAATAAAGATAAGTAATCATATGTGTAGAAAATGAAGCAAAGATTGTTGCATTAGCCATATGAACTTATAGTTTAGCAAATCCTATGGGCATCTATTAAGTCAATAAGTTGTTATTGTATTCCAGTACTTGTTAGAAATATTATTTTTATTTTGTTATTGGACAATGAAATCTTTGGTATTATATTTAAGAACAATTGTTTTTCTATTTATAATAATAATGTATTGTATAGAACTAGAATATTACTTAATGGATTTTATATACTTGACTTACATGAAAATACTTTTGCATATTGACCAAATTAGTTTAAGAAAAGGAGATGATCATTCAAAGAGTTGAATGTGTGTATTTGTTGAAATAAAAGTGTGAATTATTTGAAAGGTTCAAAGAATTCAGAAGCGAAACAAATTGGCAAAGTATTAGGATTCTTTGATCGGATCAATGAAGGAATACTTGTACAATAAGTTTCTAGATCATCTCAAATGGTTCACTCACAATGGAGGCCTCCTGATACACAATAATTGATTGATGTATCTGAAAGGAAAAATCGTATTTTATTGGACATGGCGCGGTCCATAATAATTTTACCGACATTCCAGTATCCTTCTGGGGTAATGTCCTAGAAATGGCTGCATATCTACGGAAAGGTAACCTCAAAATCCGGCACCAAGACTCCATAAAAGTTATGGACATGGAGGATTTCTAATCTTAAGTATGTTAAGATAAGGGGTTGTCCAACTTATGTGAAAATGTTTCAAAGGTTAAGCCTGTGACAAAATTTGACAAGTACATATTTGTGGGACATCCTATAGTAAGTTTAGGATATATGTTCTATAATCTTACTAAGAAAAATATGTTTGTTACGAAATATGCTACCTTTTAAGATAAAGGTGTTTATCATTGAAGGGGCTAGTAGGAGGATAACAGATCTTGAAGAGTTCAAGAACCACAAAACACTATAAGTCAAATAAGAGGAACCTATAGATAGACCTATTGTACCACAAACGAATCATAAATCTGGAATAGTACCGAAGATACCAAGGAGGTATGGATTCATCATGGATGATTATGATAAGGTGCATATCATAGAAGATTATGATCCAGTTACATACGATGAGGTAATAGTTGTAGATATTCATCAGAACTCATTAATCTTTACACTACAGGCAAAAGATATTCAATTATATCATCATTTAGGACGGAGGATGATGAAAAATATTTTAAATGAAATGAATCTAGTGAAACAAAAGAATAAATATTAAGGATTCGTGAATAGTGCCGTATACGTGAATAGTAACTCCGACACCAAAAGATAGAAATTTCACAAAAAACATCATTATGCTTCGTGAATAGTAACTCGTGAATAGTAACCCCGACATGAAAATGTTCCAAATTTGATAATAAGTTCCAACAAATATTTCAGCATAATGATATTGAAGAAATAATATCATTTGAGAAGAAAATAACATCCCTTACCTTAGCTAGAATAGTACTTCTGGTTGGAATACTCGATATAGTGCTGAAAGAACTTGCAACGTATAACAATACTCAAAGTACTAAAATACTAACAAAAATACGCTCGATATATAGAGAGAGAAAGAGAGAGAAATCTGTAGTTTCTGGTGTGATTTTCAATTCTAACCTAAGCACCCTATTTATAGGAAAATGCTTAGAACACCAAAGCAAAAAATTTAATATAATATTAATATATTAAAATTAAATTCCTACACCAACCTTAGAAAATCTGAAATCATCCCATTCAACAAACATGTGGAACACACCATAATGAAAAAACGCTTTTGTTATTTAAAGTATTTTAACTTCCAAATATTAATTATTTCGGAACTCCGGAACTTCAATAATTCATAATAAATAGCCCTTTTATCAAAAAATTTGAATCTCGCGACTTTTGATAGGAATTCAATTCGCTACAACTTTGCAAAAGAAAGTTTTACCAAATTCCAAACAGAAATTGACCGAAATCCACAAACGGGCGATTTTACAAGCTATAATCAAATTTCAGTCAAGAAATAGGGTCCACCGACACACAAAACATGTGTTAAACAACTTTTGCAACAAAAATACTCTTCCTCCTCATATACTCATACATCCCACATTCATTGTAAAAATATCATCATTATTATATTATAATAATATAATAAAATATTATTTTATCAGAAAAGATAAAATATCGATTTTCAACAATTGTCACTTTAAAAATTTTCTCCATCTATATCCACATAAAATCAATATTTTCTTCATCATATAAATCAATAATTAATTATTCACAAATAATATTACAGAATCACAGTACTGGCAACCAGGTCGTTCACAGGAAAGAGAGGGCATTCCAATAAGAATTTCTCCTTACTGGCGCGCAATTAGGTGACCAACTTTCTAGACATTGCCAATAATGTTTTCTAATAATATTATTCAGATAATATGAATTATTGCTTCGATAATGGAAAATACAGTGTAGTGACAATTATTGAAACAACAGTAATATAAAATATCAACGCAGCAATTATTGAATTAATAAAATAAAATACTGAACAGTAACTACTGTAACAATTATTGAGTAGTTCTTTCTTATGTAACAATCAATAATTGGTGCAATACCGTGTGCTACTGTGCAACAATGCGTATTACTGTGTTTTAACCACCGGATATTCCAACAGTGTTAACGGTAACAACTACGTCGTTATTTATAAATAACTTATACTTGTTGTTTTTTCATCCAATCGCTTTCCGTTATGGGGCCCACAAAAGACTGCGTCGTCGTACGAATATTCCCCGACAGCAAGAATATTCCACGACCAAATGAATATTCCCCGACAAAAATGAATATTTTATAACCACCTGCTTATTTAAAATATTTGCGCATTTTACCCATAACTAACCACATTAATCAAATCAACCCTTACTATTTCAAAATAATAAATAGAGGAAAATAAATTTCATTTATTAATAATTTGGGGTCTTACAACCTCCCGTCCTTATGAAATTTCGTCCTCGAAATTGACGTACGTACCTAGTGTTTTGAAAAGATGAGGATACCTCGCTTTTATTTTCGTTTCCAACTCCCAGGTCATTTCCTCAATAGCATGGTTTCTCCATAAAATTTTAACTTGTGGTATGACCTTCGTGCGTAGTACATGCTCCTTCCTATCCAATATCTTGACATGTACCTCTTCATATGTTAAGTCATAGGCTATCTCGTCCGGTTCTAACTCAATAACATGTTTCGGGTCTTTCACATATTTATGAAGCACGGATACGTGAAAAACATTATGGACACGAGACATACTTGGAGGTAACGCGCTTCTATAGGCCACATTTCCTACTCGGTCAAGAATCTGAAATGGACCAATAAATCATGGATTGAGCTTTCCTCTCTTCCCAAATCTTGTAACTCCTTTCCATGGCGCAACACGCAATAATACGTGATCCCCAATACTAAATTCCACGTCCTTTCGATGAAGATCCGCATAACTCTTTTGTCGATCTTGTGCCGTTTGTATACGTTATCGAATCATTTGGATCTTTTCTGCAGTCATTCGTACCAACTTTGGTCCCAATAACGTTGCTTCTCCCATCTCATCCCAGCATATTGGAGAGCGACACTTTCGTCCATACAATGCTTCAAATGGAGCCACACCTATACTTGCCTGATAACTGTTGTTGTAGATGAATTCTACCAATGGTAAATACTTATCCCAACTCCCTTTGAAGTCTAGGACACAGAGTCTTAATAGATATTCAAGATTTTGAATAGTCCTCTCTGATTGTCCGTCCGTTTGAGGATGGTATGTCGAACTAAATCGTAAATTCGTCCCCATAGCTTTCTCCAAGCTAACCCAAAATCTTGAAGTGAATCTTGGCTCACGATCCGAAACTATGGATACTTGCATGTCATGCAACCTCATAATCTCATTCACATACATACTAGAAAGACGTTCATGAGAATAAGTCTCCCGTATTGGTAAGAAATGAGCAGACTTGGTTAATCTATCAACAATAACCCAAATAACATTTATGGCTTGAGAAACCGTGGGAAGACCCGTAACGAAATCCATGGTAATATGTTCCCACTTCCATTTCAAAATCTCAAGTGGTTGCAATGGACCCTTTGGCACTTGATGCTTCGCCTTTACACGTTGATAAGTTAAACACCTCGAGATAAACTTTGCAATCTCTCTCTTCATATTTTTCAACCAAAATGTATGTCAAAAATCATGATACATTTTCGTACTCACAAGATGGATTGCAAACGGTGTATTGTGTGCCTCCATCATGATTCTATGGTTCAAGTCAGAATCGTTAGGAACACAAAGTCTAGTGTGGACTCGAAGTATTCCCTCTTCATCGATTCTTGCTTCTAGAATAGCACCTTCTTGTACTTTCTTCTTCATACGCATCAGCTCCGGGTCTGTGGCTTGAGCAACTTAAACTTTTTCGATTAAATATGTTCTATGCGTATATTTGACATCATCACACTTGTTCCTGCATATGATCTTCTACTCAACCCATCAGCTACCACGTTTGCTTTTCCAGGATGGTACTGAATAGTGTGGTCGTAATCTTTCAACAGCTCGAGCCAACGTCGTTGCCGTATTTGAGTTCTTTTTGAGTGAAGAAATATTTGAGGCTTTTATGGTCTGGATATATCTCCACTTTCTCCCCATATAGATAGTGCCTCCAGATTTTTAGCGCGAAAACGACTGCTGCCAACTCTAGATCATGAGTAGGATAATTCCTCTCATATTCTTTAAGTTGTCGCGAGGCATAGGCTATGACTTTCCCACGTTGCATGAGAACACACCCTAACCCTTTGCCTGAAGCATCGCTGTAGATAACAAATCCATCTGAACCAGATGGTATTGTCAAAACAGGTGCAGAAATGAGTCTCCTCTTGAGATCTTGGAAACTCTTCTCGTATTCCTCGCTCCATATGAATTTTGTATCTTTACAAGTCAGCTGAGTTAACGGAGTAGCGATTCGAGAAAATCCTTCTACGAATCTTCGATAATAACCAGCTAAGCCCAGAAAGATACGTACTTCAGTCACCGTCTTCGGTTGTTCCCAACTTTGCATTGCTTCAATCTTCGCCGGGTCAACAGACACTCCATATTTTGACACCATGTGCCCAAGGAATGCTACTTCCTCAAGCCAGAACTCGCATTTCTTTAGTTTGGAATATAGCTTGTTATCACAAAGCCTTTGCAGTACCAACTTCAAATGGCGCTCATGATCTTCACGGTTTTTAGAATAGATGAGGATGTCATCAATAAAGACAACAACGAACTGATCCAAATATTCCTTGAATACTCGGTTCATCATATCCATGAAAGAAGCAGGAGCATTAGTCAATTCAAAAGACATGACTAAGAATTTATAATGCCCGTATCGAGTTCTGAAAGTAGTCTTTGAAATATACTCAGTTTTAACCTTCAGTTGATGATATCCTGAACGAAGATCAATTTTTGAAAAGAATTGTTCTCCTTGCAACTGGTCAAACAGGTCATCAATACGAGGTAGCGGATACCTATTCTTAATAGTGACATGGTTTAATTCCCGGTAGTCGATACAAAGTCGCATACTCCCGTCTTTCTTCTTTACGAATAAAACAGGAGCACCCCAAGGAGATGTACTAGGACGAATTAAACCGATGTCCAACAACTCCTGTAGTTGGACCTTTAACTCCTGAAGTTCAATAGGAGCCATTCAATATGGGGTTTTAAAAATGGGCTTTGTACCAGGTTCAAGGTCAATAAATAATTCAACTTCACGTTCTGGGGGTAGACCGGGAAGTTCTTCAGGAAATACGTCAGGAAAGTCAATAACAATAGGAATATTATTCAAATCTAACGTGTCTTTATTCAAATCCATAGCATGGGCTAAGAAATCTTGACATCTGTTTTTCAATAAACGAATAGCTTTATGACTTGATATGACAATGATTGATTTTAATGATTTAGTTGCTTGAATTCGAACAACAGGTTGATTCGGAATATGAAAACTAACAATGTTACGAAAACAATCAATTTTTGCATGATGGGTAGTTAACCAATCAATCCCTAAAATTACATCAAAAGAAAGTATCTTTAAAGAGATAAGGTCAACGGGTAATGTGATGGTGCCAACTTGGATCAAACAAGATTTATAAACAGTGGATGTGATGAAAGTTTCTCCTAACGGAGTTTCCGTAGATATGTCAAAGTATAATTTCTCCGGTGTCAAGTTTAAACGTTGAGCACAAGTAGGAGAGATAAATGAATGGGTAGCACTGGTATCAAGTAATGTATAAACTTTGCATGAATTTATGATTAGCTTACCCGTGATCACCTCGTTTGGGTTCCTCGCATGTTGACCAGTCACGACAAACGCTCTTCCAGGAACCGTTGACTTTGACTTTTCTGGGACAGCCTTTTGAGTCACCATCCCGCTGGACTTGGTTTATCTACAGTGCAATCTCGAGCGATATGTCCTTCCTTTCCACAGTTATAACATACCTTAAACTGTTGTGGGTAGTTTGGGCTGATATGTCCTTCTTTTTCGCACTTATAGCATATGACCGGCGGTCGTTCTCCTCCCTTGGAACCAGCTGGTGCTGACATCTTCACATTATCATTGTTGAATCTCCTCTTTTTAAAATCTCCCCCCGAGTCGCTTCTTCTATTTTTATGGCCACGATTACCACTAGAGTGGTTACCGCTTTTGTCTGAATGTTTTCCTCCCAGCTGGTTTTCATTACTCCGATGACTGCTGCCACCGGTATGACCCTGGTTGCGGTCCCTTGGTTGAACATAATCGCTATCTCGCTCTAATAATTTAGCCCTATTGACAACATCTGAATATAAAGCAAATTTATGAGAGATAAGATATTGCTAAATCTCAGGTTTTAAACCTCTCAGAAACATCCCCGTCATTCGTTCCTCATTCTCTACCAAATGAGGTGCAAACCTAGATAACTCTGCCAACTTCGCGTCGTATTGGGACACCGTCATGTTGTTTTGTTCTAGTCTAATAAATTCTACCTCCTTCATGTGGCGAATACTTTCAGGAAAGTATTTTTTGTTGAAAAGTTTCTGAAACGTTTCCCAAGACATGCTAAGTGCGGCAGGCTGGGTCCGTTTCACAGACTCCCACCAGTAGTCTGCCTCGCCACGGAACATAAAGGTGGCGAATGGAACCTTCTGTTCCTCCGTGCATCCCAAGACATCGAATATCTTGGTAATTTTCTTGACCCATGTTTCCGCCATGATCGGATCCAGCTTTCCCTTAAATTCTGGTGGTCCCAACTCTTTGAACTACTTGGCCGTGATAAGCCGCGCGTTGCTATCATTTCCACCTGTATTCTGTACATGAGTCTCCCTCGTCTGGTTTTGCATGAACTTCAAAAAGATCCTAAACATCCCGTCGTTCATCATCTGCTCAGTGGTGTTATTTACAGGAGGAATATTGCCTTCCTGCTGCACGTTCCCCTGGGTGGTGATTAAAGGTGTTTCCACGGTCTCATTAACTCCACCGTTAATATTCTCAGCTACCATTCTTAAATACTGCCATAAAACAAGGATTAATTAAACAAATTAACATATCACATATTAACCATATACTTCAACTGACCAACAAATAAGCTTAGTTATGACACTCTAGCGTAGGATTACTCGTCTCTCCCCTCCTAGTACTATTTCCCGATCTCCGTCAGAGACCATATCCCTAAGCTCTGATACCAACTGTGACGCCCCCAAAATAGGTATACAACACCAATTCTGAGTCGTTAAAATATATGGTACAGAAATAGCTACAACTTTATCAATAAAACATAAAAACTGTGAGTTTAAATACAAATATTGTCATCTAGACAATATCCACACTCAAAGAAGTCCTCATTACAATTATTAATACACTATTCTACAGAATAGTGAGGACTACTAGAACCACTTCTAGAACCATCATTCCACACCCCAACTAGTATTCGCTACATTCTCGCATCCTGAGAAGAAAAATGGAACAACAAGGAAAAGGGTGAGCTCAATTAGCCCAGTAAAGAACATTATGACTAAGATAACATAGAACAAATTATCGTTAGTCTTCAACAGGGGAAAATATGATAGAATACAATAGACAACCAGTTTTAAATCAATCCTCGCAGCGAAAATAATAATTCATTAGAAAAGTTAAGTAGAGAATGCAAACTACTATCTTCTATATATGAATTTAAAAGTTCGTCGTCGATATGTTATCCCTGTAACATCAATCAATATATATCTGGAATTAAGTATTCATCTTTGCACTACAGGCCAAAGATATTCACCAGTTGGTCATGTTCATCTAAACACATGTTCATCTTTGCACTACGGGCCAAAGATATTCATCAGAAATCATTAATCTTTGCACTACAGGCCAAAGATATTCAATTATATCATCATTTATGACGGAGGATGATGAAAAATATTTTAAATGAAACGATTCCAGTGAAACAAATGAATAAATATTAAGGATTCGTATTTCAGTTATTTCATGTCCAAAAATACCTCATAAATAATCATAGTGGAGTAAAATTCAAGAATGGTCAAAACATGGATACAATCAAAGCTAGTATCCATAATAGATATTTTGGATGAAAAACAAAAATTTAATTTTTCTGTGAATAGTGTCGTATTCGTGAATAGTGCCGTATACGTGAATAGTAACTCCGACAACAAAAGATAGAAATTTCACAAAAACATCGTTATGCTTCGTGAATAATAACTCGTGAATAGTAACTCATGAATAGTAACTTATGAATAGTAACCCCGACATGAAAAAGTTCCAAATTTGATAAAGTTCCAACCAATATTTTAGCATAATGATATTGAAGAAATAATATCATTTGAGAAGAAAATAACATCCATTACCTTAGCTAGAATAGTACTTCTGGTTGGGATACTGGATATAGTGCTGAAAGAACTTGCACCGTATAACAATACTCAAAGTACTAAAATACTAACAAAAATACGCTCGATATATAGAGAGAGAAAGAGAGAGAAATCTGTAGTTTCTGGTGTGATTTTTAATTCTAACCTAAGCACCCTATTTATAGGAAAATGCTTAGAACACCAAAGCAAAAAAATTAATATAATATTTATATATTAAAATTAAATTCCTACGCCAACCTTAGAAAACCTGAAATCAGCCCATTCAACAAACATGTGGAACACACCATAGTGAAAAAAAACGTTTTTGTTATTTAAAGTATTTTAACTTCTAAAAATTAATTATTTCGGAACTCCGGAACTTCAATAATTTACAATAAATAGCCCTTTATCAGAAAATTCGAATCTCGCAACTTTTGATAGGAAATTCAATTCTCTACAACTTTATAGAAGAAAGTTTATCCAAATTCCAAACAGAAATTGACCGAAATCCACAAACGGGCGATTTTATAGGCTATAATCAAATTTCAGTCAAGAAATGGGGTCCACCGACACACAAAACATGTGTTAAACAACTTTTGCAACAAAAATACTCTTCCTCCTCATATACTCATATATCCCACGTTCATTGTAAAAATATCATCATTATTATATTATAATAATATAATAAAATATTATTTTATCAGAAAAGATAAAATATCGATTTTCAACAATTGTCACTTTAAAAATTTTCTCCATCTATATCCACATAAAATCAATATTTTCTTCATCATATAAATTAATAATTAATTATTCACAAATAATATTACAGAATCACAGTACTGGCAACCAGGCCGTTCCCAGGAAAGAGGGGGCTTTCCAATAAGAATTTCTCCTTACTGGCGCGTAATTAGGTGACTAAACCTCTCCTTAGACAGAATTTTCTAGACATTGTCAATAATGTTTTCTAATAATATTATTCAGATAATATGAATTATTGCTTCGATAATGGAAAATACAATGTAGTGACAATTATTGAAACAACAGTAATATAAAATATCAACGCAGCAATTATTGAATCAATAAAATAAAATACTGAACAGTAACTACTGTGAAAATTATTGAGTAGTGCCTTCTTACGTAACAATCAATAATTAGTACAATACCGTGTGCTACTATGCAACAACGCGTATTACTGTGTTTTAACCACCGGGTATTCCAACAGTGTTAACGGTAGCAACTACGCCGTTATTTATTAACAACTTATACTTGTCGTTTTCTTCATCCAATCGCTTTCCGTTATGGGGCCCACAAAAGACTGCACCGTCGTACAAATATTTCCCGACAGCAAGAATATTCCACGACCAAACGAATATTCCCCGACAAAAATGAATATTTTATAACCACCTGCTTATTTAAAATATTTGCGCATTTTACCCATAACTAACCACATTAATCAAATCAACCCTTACTATTTCAAAATAATAAATAGAGGAAAACAAATTTAATTTATTAATAATTTGGGGTCTTACATATACAATGAAATATACGAGACCTGATGTTGATCGGTCATATTTTGGAGAAGATCACTGTAAGATAGTAAAAAAAATAAAAATAAATCTTAAAGTACTAAACCGACACTAAAAATGTGATTAAAATTTATGGTGGGTCTAAATTAAAACTAGAGGGCTTAACAAACTCAAGTTTTTAAGACAGACCAAGACGACAAAAAATCCACTTTGAGGTAAAGGGTTAATTTGAATAGTGGTGCAGTGAATTGGAAGGGTTCTAAATAGCAAAGAGTTGCTGGTTTAGTGATAAAGACAAAGTATATATAGCTGTAAATGAAACTGCAAGTTGATTGTTTGGATGAAAAGTTCATTACAGAACTAGGAATAGTTCCTAAGTCTCATCTTGGATCTAAACATGTGTTGTGGCACTTTCATTTGATTATAGTATCATTGAAAGATGGGAATTCACTATAGAGATAGTGGACTCTCAAGAACAACATTACATATCCATTAACTAAAGCTTACCCAACTCCAGGATAATCGTCACTTAGAGAAGAAGGGTATGAGGTACCATGGCGATTGGCTTTAGTGCAAGTGGGAGATTGAAAGTAGTATGAACACAAGCATATCATGTTTGATGATAAAGCATATACTTTGTAACAATCTTATTCATTTATTAATAAAAAGTATTAATTTATTAAAGGCTTTTAATTATCTACATGATGTTGATTTATAATATGTGATAAACCCATAATTTTAAGCAATGCTTTTAGAATAATGATGATGATCATTCTAATGAGATCTAAATTCTTAGAAAGCTTAAAACTAAAATAGTTCCCAATCGTTGGATTACTAAATTGGGGATTAGTGAATCTGGATAGATTGGTACATACGTTGCTTGCTCATTGGATGAGGATGATTGATTTCATGATCATTTGTGTGGAGACACTAAAGCAAGTATATAGATGCTTATTAGAGAATAAGTTCACTAAACGTGGCTCGCTAAAGAATGCCTAATGGAGTTTTACTTGTCTGTCAATAGGAATTTTTGTAGTGATAGTAGTACAAGTGATCCTTGGACTTGAGATCATTATAGTATCTTATGTATGATGAGTTATACTTTGACTTATTCCTTAAGACCCTTAGGGTATATCAAAGGGTATGCTTGGGTATAATAAGTTGTACATGGAGATAATGTATGATCAATAAAGAATCTACCGCTTCTAGTAAAAAAAGATAAATATCCTATATGATTCGATAAATGACAATCTAGTAGTCATTGGCTAAGGCAGAATAAAATTAGAAAGGAGTTTCTAATTTGCATTATTTGGAGTTGTGCATTTAAGGATCGAAATACATATAACTAAATAAAATAAGACTTGACAGTAATTCTATGTCTTATATTTAATTGGGACATTGTATGGTGGAAGGATTGAACTGTACGGTAACTAATTACTCAAAGTTTCTTTTATGATTAATGTTGAAATCTATATTATTTAGAAAGTAGTTAATCTCTAGGGAGGGTTATCCCTATTGTAGAATAAATATTATTTATTTAAATAAATTAATAGTTTAATTTATTTATTTAAATAAGATTAGAATTGTTCTAATTGATTTATTCACAACCGGTTTAATATGGAGAACCTAAAGGGTCACACCATAAAAGGAATAATAATTATTTAAGAAGTTAATGGCATAATCATAATAATAAGTTAAGTATATTTAATTTAATTTATGGTGATAGAATAAATTAAATTGCTAAATATTTATTATTTAATATTTTGGAAATATTAAATATAAATTAATAAGAGGAGTCTTATTATTATTATTACTATTATTACTATTATTACTATCATTATTATTTAATTTCTAAAAGAGTTTGGGAATTAATTAATTAATAAAAGTATTCTCATATATCCTAATAAGATTAGGAGGCTAATTAATTAAAAGAGTTTAATTAATTATTCATAATAAGAGTGTGAGCCTAATTAATTAAAGGAGTTTAATTAATTAAAATAAAACTCAATTCCTTAATTGTTAAGGAGGGTTGCCCACATCTATAAATAAGAGGAGTCTTATTATGGGTGATAGAGGTTGACACTTTTACAAAACACGTGAATACGTAATTCCAATAGTTGGGAGAGTACACCCTTTCTATGAGAGATAGAAAAATTAGGGTTTTGCCAAACACTCATATTCTTGAGTCTTTCGTCTTCCTTGGTGGATCATCTCTAGAGGCCAAACACTTGGGTGGCTAACATTGATCAAAGGAAGGAACTAAACCCGGTGGATTCAAGGCAAAATGATTTGGAGGTGAACTTGTACCTGAGGAAGCTCGAATCTTCAAGGGTATGATTCTTGTTTTTTATTTTTTCATTTAATTAATAATTGTTCATAAAGGATGATCCGGGTATATGTTTTGTAAAATTTTTAAAACTCTGATTTTCCATGCTTTCGCTTATTTTGTGCATTTTGATTGCGTTCATGAATATTATAAGCTTAACAGTAATAACTTGAAGAGGAAGTTGAATGCGAGTGTTGGTACTGGAAGCCAACAAGGTAACCAGCAGCAAAAGAAGTTTGAAGCATGTGCTACATGTGAAAAGAATCACACTGGAATGTGCTTAAGGGGTAAGCGAGTATGCTTCAACTGTGGCCAGGAGGGTCACATTGCCCCAAATTGCCATCAACCAAAGAAGAATGTTTGCTACACATACGGGTCAAAGGATCATTTTGCTCGTGAGTGCCCTTAGAAGAAAGTTGGAGAGACAACGGGAAGCAATTGAGGTAGCAGTGGAGGTACATTAACCATTTTCGGACCAACATCATCAAACAGACCCACAACAAAAACCTTCAAAATGATTGTGCATGATGTTGTACAATCAAAGGATGTTGTGTCAGGTATTATCTCAATCAATGATATAGATGCTTATGTATTATTTGATTCGGGTGCTACTTGCTCGTTTATATCTGATGAATTTTCTAAGAGGTTAGGATTTCCTAGCGAAGAATTGAATTTTTCTTTAAACATTGAAATTTGGAATATGGAAGTGATTCATGTTAGGTTTGTATACAAGAATTGTAGGGTGAATATTAAGGGGAATGTCATGATAGTAGATTTAATCCCGATTAAACTTGGAGAGTTTGATGTTATATTGGGAATGGATTGGCTATTCAATTATGGGGCGATAATTGATTGGTAAAAAAAATGTGTAAACTGTATGACTCCGTCAAAGGTAGTTTTCTATGATAGTAAATCGACTAGACATGCGAGATGTCTGACGATTAAGCAGGCCAAGAAGTTATTGAGTCAAGGCCGTGTGGGATATTTGGCTTATATAGTCGATACACAGAGGAAAGGGGTGAAACTAGAAGAGATACCAGTGGTTAAGGAATTTGTAGATGTGTTTCCAGTGAATTTTCCACGACTTCCGCCTGATCGAGAGATCGAGTTCGTTATCGACTTGGCGCCAGGAACTGCTCCAATATCGAAGGCCCCGTACAGAATGGCTCTGGTAGAGATGAAAGAATTGATGATACAATTGCAAGAGCTGTTAGACAAGAAATACATTCAGCTGAGTGTGTCACCATGGGGAGCACCGATGTTATTTGTGTTAGAGTTTATGCCCTAGAGGCCAATTATTTGATATAGTTGTTTAATATTTTGATATTATATTTGATTGAATAAATGAATAATTTTATTATGGTTTTATTTACTGCGTTATATAAATGTTAACATAATAAAAGTCCTTAGAATAGTGATACAAATTATATAGCTTCAAGTAAGTGACTTGAACATGAGATTATATAATTACAATTAGTAGCATTGCTCTTAAATGTCCCTAGTTGAGTATCATTGTTAATGGGATAACAATGATACATTGAGACTAGTATGTGGATTGACTGATGACCAAATCTCATTGGTCATAAATATATGAGATATTGAGTCAATGCATAGGTACATGTTAGAGAACGATGTACCAGACAGGCCCACCATGAGAATTCTATGTGGACCATTATGCGAAGTGTCATTAACAATTCTCATAGTGACAATAATGTAATGATCCTCCGACCTGAAATTATGACACCCCCAAATCCAGGTACTTCAATTCCCACATGATTTGGTGTTCACTATACAACATCATATGTCTATCTACCCACAATAAATGAAAGCATAAATAGATAGAAATAAATCCTCTCCTTAAGGAGTTACATCATCTGAAATAAGTAACTAATGAATGTCATGAATACATATGGTATGTGTGTAGGATTTTTGGTGAACGGAAGTAGTAATCGTTTAGCCTACGCACGAGGCAAGTTTCCTAACCCTACTTGTTATCGTTATTCAAGTTATAAAATTACATCGAGCAAATTCTCGTTATTATTAATCATGTTCAATTTGTTATATTAAAGATTACTAATCTTTTCAAAGTATGATTCTGTTATACAATACTTATTCTATTGTATACCTCTTGAGGTTGTTATTCAATTTAAATATCAGTTATTGTTGAACCTTGTTAGACTAGCAAACCCTTAATGATTCGACTAGTCCTTAGTTGATGAACGTTCTAAATTTTAGAACCCTTGTTGAATTATCCAAACCAAACTTCCTTTGGTGCGGACTCTAATGTCAAACTGAGATGAACAACCCTGTATAGGGGATTACTTATGCGTTAGCGTTAAGATATTGTGCACAATATGGTACTAAGTGTTGATCCCCCTAAGTATGAGTAGACGAGTCCATAGTCTTATGACTATTAAAGGTTTCAAGTATAACCCTTGATAACCTAGGACATAGTTCAAGGTCTTATGACCCTCAGAAGTTCTTTTGATTCTTGTTATTCATTCTTGATTCAAAAGTTGAGTCCTTATTCCAGAAGTCTTTTATTCACTTGAATGTTATTATATTATTGTTTCATTATTATACTTGTGGGCAATCATGCTCACTCTTGCGTGATAATAACATTTCAGTTAAGAACGAAAGGTCCGACGAGCCTTCTACTAGTAAAGGCAAGAGCAAGATGAACAAGTGATGAAGACTTGTTGTTACTATGATTATGTATTTATGTTTTAGACTTATGTTAATGTTGTGTAAGACTATTAATTGTTTATGTTTCCGCATTTGAGATTTAAGGTTAGTATGACCTGAGATTTATTTATTATTTAAGATGATGTAACTCCTTAGGAGAGGATTTATTTCTATCTATTTATGCTTTTATTTATTATGGGTAGATAGACATGATGTTGTATAGTGAACACCAAATCATGTGGGAATTGAAGTACCCAGATTTGGGGGTGTCACAGAAATCACTATATTACTACACGGGAATTTATGTACTTTGATATCATCAAAGATCACCTTTAATAGGGTGGACTATAAAGGTGATTATTAAGTACATCATGAATCGTGTGAGGAATATGAGTGATCTAGATGGAATTTAACCCTCCTATATAATAGGGGTGATATACATAGGCCTCTTGATTGAATAGGACTATGAAATGCATGGTCATGCTCAAATAGTGATTTGTTTCATATAGTCTACTCATTGATCAAGAACACTCAGATTAAATTATGAAGAGTATGACACATTCCATGACTCGAGTTTAATCTAGGATGTCAAGGTTAAAAGGATTAAATTACATTGAAACATTGGTCACGAAAAGATTGCATTGAATCATCTATCTTATTATTACTTGGGTAGCAGTGATGCATTACTAGATGCTACTCACTATTTATAATTTTATAATATGATTTAAAATTATTGCCAACGTAATAATAACATATAGGGTCACACACATAGAACGTAATTTAAAAGGAAATTAATATAAATTGTAAGGATTTAAATATATCAATATGATTGATAGTATTTAAATCACGATTTTAAATTAAAAGGATAATTTGTGTATATATATATATATATATATATATATATATATATATATATATATATATATATATATATTCGGATTTTAATTAAACTAGGTTTTGATTAATTCCTTCTAACTGCTATATATAAGATATATCAGCCATTTAGGAAGGAGATCATTAACCAAAACCCTAGCCGCTCTTAGAGAGACACTAGAGAAAAATAGTTTCAAAAATCCTCATCCTTGGTGGCTAGTACCGCGGTTCCTTTTTCTGCAGATCGTACGATGATTCGCGGGGCGTTTGTGTAGATACCGTAGAGACGCAGTTCATTTAGATTGCATTGGAGATTCAACCGCGTCGATTCTAGCTTCAATAATCGGTATAAATTTTTAACCGCTGAATTAATATAGTTTTCACATGGATCCTATTTTAGGGTTTCGAAATTGCACTTTAAATTGTTTAATTTCCGCTACGTTTTATGTCCCGAAACACAACAATTCATGAAGACGAATGATGGGTCAATGCATCTTTGCATTGATTATAGGGAATTAAACAAAGTCACTATTAAGAATAAATATCTGTTGCCAAGAATAGATGACTTGTTTGACCAATTGAATGGTGCTAGATACTTCTCGAAAATAGATTTGAGAAGTGGGTATCATCAATTAAAGGTAAGGAAGGAGGATGTACCTAAAACAACATTCAGAACTCGGTATGGACATTACGAGTTTCTGGTTATGTCTTTTGGAGAAGCTAAGAAAAAAAAAGTTGTACGCACGCGAAGTTCTCTAAGTGTGAATTCTAGTTAAAACATTTAAAATTTCTTGGACATGTAATTGACAAAGACGGGATTTCAGTGGATCCATAAAAAGTTGAAGCCGTAATCAATTGGGAGCAACCAAGGACACCATCGGAGGTGAGGAGTTTCTTGGGACTAGACGGCTATTATAGACGGTTTATTCAGGACTTATCCAAAATTGTCAGTCCGTTAACAAATTTGACAAGAAAAGCTGTAAAATTTGTTTGAACGAAGAACTGTGAAGAGAGTTTTCAAGACTTAAAAAAGAAGTTAAGTGTGGCACCTGTGTTGTCATTACCAAATAATACAGGAAACTTTGTGGTGTATAGTGATGCCTCACATAAAGGATTAGGGTTAGTCTTTATGCAGAATGGCAAAGTCATTGCATATACATCAAGGTAACTGAAGGACTATGAGAAGGGATACCCGACTCATGATTTAGAGTTGGCTGCAGTGGTATTTCCTGTAAAAATATGGAGACACTATCTCTATGGAGAGAAATATGAGATATATACAAACCATAAGAGTCTAAAGTATATTTTCACACAAAAGGACTTAAACATGCATCAAAGGAGATGGATGGAATTAATAACTGATTATGATTGTGAGATCTTTTATCATCCGGGAAACGAAAATGTGGTTGCAGATGCTTTGAGCAGGAAAGGTCGCGAAAAATTGATGTTGTTAACCACACAGGAGGAACTTATTTCAGCAATGACAAGGCTATAATTGGAAATAAAATTTCCAAAAGAATCCGATGAACGACTATTCCAGATAGAAACTAGTCCAACTTTGGTGGATAAGATAAAGAATGCTCAACTACAAGATGAAGAATGTGGAAAAATCAAAGAGAAAGTGGTTGAGGGTAGTGAAGTGAAATACATGATCTATACCAAAGGACTACTAAGATTCGAGGGAAGAATTTGGTTTCTAGCAGTACCAGATATTAAAGAT
Organism: Panax japonicus; assembly: GCA_020205505.1. Lineage (NCBI taxonomy): Eukaryota > Viridiplantae > Streptophyta > Magnoliopsida > Apiales > Araliaceae > Panax > Panax japonicus. The sequence continues at coordinate 30,510,942 of CM035097.1, read as the reverse complement.
GAAATCTTAACCGAAGCTCATAACTCAAGATACTCGTTTCATTCGGGAAGTATGAAGATGTATCAAGATTTGTAGCGACATTTTTCGTGGCCAAACATGAAAAGAGATGTTGCCGAATGTGTCGCAAAATGCTTGACATGTCAAAGAGTCAAGACCGAGCATCAAAGACCAAGCGGATTACTTCAACTGTTGCAAATATTGGAATGGGAGTGGGAACACATCACAACGGATTTTGTGGTGGGTCTTCCAACTACTCAAAAAGGATACGATGTGATTTGGGTAATAGTGGACAGACTGGCGAAATTAGCACACTTTTTGCCAATAAAGATTAGATTCGATCTTGATCAGTTGGACAAGTTATACGTTAAAGAGATTGTTTCAAGATATGGAGTTCCAGTGTCAATTGTGTCAGATAGAGAACCGCGATTCACGTCAAACTTCTGGAAGAGACTACAAGAATGCATGGGAACACAGTTGAGAATGAGAACGATATACCATCCGCAAATAGATGGCCAAAGCAAACGAACAATCCAGACATTGAAAGATATGCTCAGAGCATGCATCATGGATTTCAAAGGGAACTGAGATGAACATTTACCATTGGCAAAATTTTCCTACAACAATAGTTACCATGCAAGCATCGGCATGCCGCCTTATGAAGCATTGTACGGCAGAAAGTGCAGAACTCCACTGTGCTGGGATGAAGTCGGTAAACGTCAACTATTAGGACCAGAACTAGTACATCAGACTGCTGAGGTTATCAAACTCATCAGGTTAAGATTGTTAGCTTCTTAAGACATACATAAGAAGTGTAACAACCCGGAGAATCTGGATTGTACAAAATTTAAGTTTAAAGAATTATTTATTAATAAAAGTAATTTTTATTAATAATAGTATCTGCTATGTGTTTATTTATCGTTCTAAAACCTAGGATGATTATAAGTTGGGAGGATTCTGGCTACGAGCTAGATTGATCGAGTAAGAATTTTCAAGACAAAAATAAAAAAAATTCGAGAACAAAAATATTTTTGGGGAAAAAAATGAAATAGACACTATTCACCTGACGAAACTCTAAGGGTTAGGGTTTGAATAACCTAGGCCATTCCGAGAGTTTGGTATGTCGAAATGACATTCCGTCGAAAGATTTGACGATAATATATTGTGAAAAGTTAAGTAAGCCGATAAAAGTTTTTCTCGAAAAACGTGCAGAAATTGAACGAAATAAAAACGACGAAAAGTACTGCTATGTATTTTTCACTCATTTAACTACACTAGGGTAAAACGTGAAGGAAAATGCTTCATGCCAAAAAATGTTTTTCAGATTTTCGAAAATCCGAAGAATACGTAAAAGTTAATCGGTAAATGAAAGACGAGATATCCAAAAATATTTGGATTTCGAGAATCAAAGTTTTTAAAACTGTCGGACGAAACCCGAAAGGCGGAACAATGAAACTTCCAAGGGAAGTTTCATGAATAGTAAGGAGGTCTATTGAGGAGGTGGGAATAATATGGAGGTGTGAATAGTAAGGAGGTTCGGGGGGCGAAATGACTAAAATGTCATTAGCCTTTGTTTTCTATAAATAGTAAGCTTAATTCATTTAAATGGGATTTTAAAAATCCTATAACATGAGAGAAAGAGAGAGAGAGAAATAGTTCAGATGGGAGAAAGAAGAGGAGAAGGAAGAAGAAAAGTTGCTCGTGAGCAAACTTTGTCCAACGGAATGAGATTAAAGGAGAAAGGTTATCTGAAACCTAGACTCTTATAAATTTTCTTTAACTTTCTATGTTTCAAAACATAACTTAATAAAGATAAGGGGTAGATGATGTTAGGGATGATTTCATATGGTTGAAATCATGAGAAAAAAAATAATAAGGGTTTGAAGTTATTTTATAAATTTCTTAAGGAAGTGTAAGATTTATAACGAATTAGAACAATTCGTGTGGATTATATGAATAATTAGGTGAAATAAGTAAGGAATGATGTTCTATAACATCAAATTCCAATAAAAAGTGAAATCGTAATACAAAATATTGATTAAAATGAAGAATGAACGAAGAACATGAAGAACACACGAAGAACGCGAAGAACGTTGTTGATGGACAAATTTAAAACCATCGTAGGATAATTGTTGTTGATGGACAAGTTTAAATCCATCGCGTATAAGTTAGATGCTTATTGATTGGTTAGGAACGGTAGAAATGTTCATTAAGAACGGATTAAAACATAGCTATCATGAAGTTATGGCAAAAATTTCGTAAAAGACGAACGAGAATTAGAAAGTTAGTAAATGAACCCGAATGAGTAGGGTTTCATAATAAAGTAAGAGAACATAGAAAACATGAGTCATGGATTCAAGAACGAATGAGTTCCGAGTTTGGATGACCGAATTACGGGCGAACGAACGTAGAGCGTTAAAAACGTAAAATGAACAAAGGGTGAAGATCGAGCAAATTGAGTGGCATGTTAATGGATTTAGAACGAAGTCCTATCTGAGGAGTATTGACGTATATAAGATAAGGAAGAGAATGTCTTTGGAATGACCTCGTTCCGAGTTATAACGAAGGAGTTATGAGATCGGAAAGTAAGCATCTCAAATTATATTTAAGACTTAGAAAATTTTCTAGGGTTAGGGCTTGACGCCGCGGCACCAGTCATGCCATGTTATGTGGCGCTGCAGCGCTAGACCGGGGAACCGGGTATTACCAACTCACGCCACGGCGAGAGAGATAAAGAAGAGAGTGGCGCCGCAGCGCAAGTGCAGGGAAAAAGCCCGGTAATGAGTTTTTAATTGCTGAAAACCTGGGGGAAGTGTAACGAAAGCTAATGAACGTGTAGTTCATCGAATGTAACACTTAATCAAGTAATTTAAGCCTTTAGTACATGTTGAATGAAATGATCGAAATAGATTAAAAGATCAAGAAAGTAATGAATAACGAAAGTATTAATAAGATATAAATTATCAAGAAAGCCGTAATAAACGGTAATAAGATTAATGAAAGCCGAATGTGAATCGATAAGGAATGAATCCTGAGGTATGACATTTAGTTGCCAGAAAGTCGTAAGGAATAAGAAATTGATTTAACGAACATTATAGTTTAATAGTTTGGATAAGTTAAGATAAAGTTTAGGTTGTGGTACAATCGTAACATTTTATGGTTGACATATGGGAGCTGGGCTAAACAATTCCTTTAGAGAGCGAAGGTATATACGAAATTGGTAACCGATCTAACTCACTGTGATGGCAGTGTAGATGAGACGGGAACTTTTTTGTTGGTTGTTTGTGGGAAACCACTCATAGTACCATATGGACTACTAGCAGAGAAGAGATGTGTACTGAATCCTAGAGAAATTATAAGAAGAAGATAAGAATGCAAATCATCAAAGATGATGAACGTTTTGAGTAAGACATCTCCATATGTCATGAAGCCGTAAACTAGTAAAGAAAGTTAGTCGCATAAACTTATATTGCAAGAACGCGAAACCTAAGAAGTATAGTTAAGTAAACCAATGCGTAATTTTAATATATGACTAATTGGTGTTTATGTTTTCTCCATATATATTATATACGAATTGGAATGAGCAGTTCAGCGTAAGCTGTAGCTGTGCATAAGGCAAGTTTCCTAACTTCATTCATATTTTAAATGAATGCTAGTTTCTTAAATTTCTCAAATATTGAACTTGATAAGTTCTGTCTATGTTTTAATGTACGATATTTGTACAAGGTGGTAGAACGTATGAGGCTATGAGCCACAATGTGAACACTTCGGTGTTTCTATGATATGAATTGTTCTGTGATTGAGCTGTTTAATACAAGTATGTTCTGTTTATACATGAACTGTGACGCCCCCAAAATAGGTATACAACACCCATTCTAAGTCGTCAAAATACATGGTACAGAAACAACTACAACTTTATTAATACAACATAAAAATTGTGAGTTTAAATACAAATATTATCATCTAGACAATATCCACACTCAAATAAGTCCTCATTACAATTATTAATACACTATTCTACAGAATAGTGAGGACTACTAGAACCACTTCTAGAATCATCATTCCACACCCCGACTAGTACTCGCTACATTCTCGCCTCCTGAGAAGAAAAATGGAACAACAAGGAAAAGGGTGAGCTCAACTAGCCCAGTAAAGAATATTATGACTAAGATAACATAGAACAAATTATCGTTAGTCTTCAACAGGGAAAAATCTGATAGAATACAATAGACAACCAGTTTTAAATCAATCCTCGCAGCGGAAATAATAATTCATTAGAAGAGTTAAGTAGAGAATGCAAACTACTATCTTCTATATATGAATTTAAAATATTTTATCCCTGTAACATCAATCAATATATATCTAGAATTAAATATTCATCTTTGCACTACAGGCCAAAGATATTCACCAGTTGGTCATGTTCATCTAAACACATGTTCATCTTTGCAATATGGGCCAAAGATATTCATCAGAAATCATTAATATTTGCACTACAGGCCAAAGATATTCAATTATATCATCATTTAGGACGGGGGATGATGAAAAATAGTTTAAATGAAACGAATCCAGTGAAACAAAATAATAAATATTAAGGATTCGTATTTCAACTATTTCATGTCCAAAAATACCTCATAAATAATCATAGTGGAGTAAACTTCAAGAATGATCAAAACATGGATATAATCAAAGCTAGTATCTATAATAAATATTTTGGACGAAAAACGAAAATTTAATTTTTCTGTGAATAGTGCCGTATTCGTGAATAGTGCCGTATACGTGAATAGTAACTCTGACACCAAAAGATAGAAATTTCACAAAAAACATTATTATGCTTCGTGAATAGTACTCGTGAATAGTAACTCATGAATAGTAACCCCGACATGAAAAAGTTCCAAATTTGATAAAAAGTTCCAACCAATATTTCAGCATAATGATATTGAAGAAATAATATCATTTGAGAAGAAAATAACAACCCTTACCTTAGCTAGAATAGTACTTCTGGTTGGAATACTAGATATAGTGCTGAAAGAAATTGCACCGTATAACAATACTCAAAGTACTAAAATACTAACAAAAATACGCTCGATATATAGAGAGAGAAAGAGAGAGAAATCTGTAGTTTCTGGTGTGATTTTTAATTCTAACCTAAGCACCCTATTTATAGGAAAATGCTTAGAACACCAAAGTAGAAAATTTAATATAATATTAATATATTAAAATTAAATTCCTACGCCAACCTTAGAAAATCTGAAATCAGCCCATTCAACAAACATGTGGAACACACCATAATGAAAAAAAATGTTTTTGTTATTTAAAGTATTTTAACTTCCAAAAATTAATTATTTCGGAACTCCAGAACTTCAATAATTCACAATAAATAACCCTTTTATCAGAAAATTCGAATCTCACAAATTTTTAAAGAAAATTCAATTCTCTACAACTTTGTAGAAGAAAGTTTTTCCAAATTCCAAACAGAAATTGACTGAAATCCACAAACGGACAATTTTACATGCTATAATCAAATTTCAGTCAAGAAATGGGGTCCACCGACACAAAAAACATGTGTTAAACAACTTTTACAACAAAAATACTTTTCCTCCTCATATACTCATATATCCCACATTCATTGTAAAAATATCATCATTATTATATTATAATAATATAATAAAATATTATTTTATCAAAAAAGATAAAATATCGATTTTCAACAATTGTCACTTTAAAAATTTTCTCCATCTATATCCACATAAAATCAATATTTTTGTCATCATATAAATCAATAATTAATTATTAACAAATAATATTACAGAATCACAGTACTGGCAACCAGGCCGTTCCCAGGAAAGAGGGGCTTTCTAATAAGAATTTCTCCTTATTGGCGCGCAATTAGGTGACCAAGCCTCTCCTTAGACAGAACTTTCTAGACATTGCCAATAATGTTTTCTAATAATATTATTCAGATAATATGAATTATTGATTCGATAATAGAAAATACTGTGTAGTGACAATTATTGAAACAACATTAATATAAAATATCAATGCAGCAATTATTGAATCAATAAAATAAAATACTGATCAGTAACTACTGTAACAATTATTGAGTAGTGCCTTCTTACGTAACAATCAATAATTGGTACAATACCGTGTGCTACTGTGCAACAACGCGTATTACTGTGTTTTAACCACCGGGTATTCCAACGGTGTTAACGGTAACAACTACGTCGTTATTTATAACCAACTTATACTTGTCGTTTTCTTCATCCAATCGCTTTCCGTTATGGGGCCTACAAAAGACTACGCCGTCGTACGAATATTCCACGACCAAACGAATATTCTCCGACAAAAATGAATATTTTATTACCACCTGCTTATTTAAAATATTTGCGCATTTTACCCATAACTAACCACATTAATCAAATCAACCCTTACTATTTCAAAATAATAAATAGAGAAAAATAAATTTTATTTATTAATAATTTGGGGTCTTACAACCTCCCCTCCTTATGAAATTTTGTCCTCGAAATTGACGTACGTACCTGGTGTTTCGAAAAGATGAGGATACCTCGCTTTCATTTTTGTTTCCAACTCCCAGGTCATTTCCTCAATAGCATGGTTTCTCCACAAAACTTTAACTTGTGGTATGACCTTCGTACGTAGGACATGCTCCTTCCTATCTAAGATCTTGACAGGTACATCTTCATATGTTAAGTCTTCGGCTATCTCGTCCGGTTCTAACTCAATAACATGGTTCGGGTCTTTCACATATTTACGAAGCACGGATACGTGAAAAACATTATCAACACGAGACATACTTGGAGGTAACGCGAGTCTATAGGCCACATTTCCTACTCGGTCAAGAATCTGAAATGGACCAATAAATCGTGGATTGAGCTTTACTTTCTTCCCAAATCTTGTAACTCCTTTCCATGGAGCAACACGCAATAATACGTGATCCCCAATACTAAATTCCACGTCATTTCGATGAAGATCAGTATAACTCTTTTGTCAATCATGTGCCGTTTGTATACGTTGTCGAATCATTTGGATCTTTTCTGTAGTCATTCGTACCAACTCTAGTCCCAACAACGTTGCTTCTCCCACCTCATCCCAGCATATTGGAGAGCGACACTTTCGTCCATACAATGCTTCAAATGGAGCCACACCTATACTTGCCTGATAACTGTTGTTGTAGGAGAATTCCACCAATGGTAAATACTTATCCCAACTCCCTTTGAAGTCTAGGACACAAAGTCTTAATAGATCTTCAAGAGTTTGAATAGTCCTCTCTGATTGTTCGTCCGTTTGAGGATGGTATGCCAAACTAAATTGTAAATCTGTCCCCATAGCTTTTTGCAAGCTAACCCAAAATCTTGAAGTGAATCCTGGGTCACGATCCGAAACTATGGATACTGGCATGCCATGCAACCTCATAATCTCATTCACGTACATACTAGCAAGACGTTCATGAGAATAAGTCTCCCGTATTGGTAAGAAATGAGAAAACTTAGTTAATCTATCAAGAATAACCCAAATAACATTTATACCTTGAGAAACCATGGGAAGACTTGTAACGAAATCCATGGTAATATGTTCACACTTCAATTCCGGAATCTCAAGTGGTTGCAATGGACCCTTTGGCACTTGATGCTCCGCCTTTACACGTTGACAAGTTAAACACCTCGAGATAAACTTTGCAATCTCTCTCTTCATATTGTTCCACCAAAATGTATGTCGAAGATCATGATACATTTTGGTACTCCCAGGATGGATTGCAAACGGTGTGTTGTGTGCCTCCATCATGATTCTATGCTTCAAGTTAGAATCGTTAAGAACACAAAGTCTAGAGTAGACTTGAAGTATTCCTTCTTCATCGATTCTTGCTTCTGGAATAGCACCTTCTTGTACTTTCTTCTTCATACGCATCAGCTCCGAGTCTGTGGCTTGAGCAACTTTAATTTTTTCGATTAAAGTCGGTTCTATGCGTATATTTGACATCATCTCACTCGTTCCTGCATATGATCTTCTACTCAACCCGTCAGCTAGCACGTTTGCTTTTCCAGGATGGTATTGAATTGTGTGGTCGTAATCTTTCAACAGCTCGAGTCAACGTCGTTGCCGCATGTTGAGTTCTTTTTGAGTGAAGAAATATTTGAGGCTTTTATGGTCTGAATATATCTCCACTTTCTCCCCATATAGATAGTGCCTCCAGATCTTTAGCACAAAAACGACTGCTGCCAACTCTAGATCATGAGTAGGATAATTCCTCTCATATTCTTTAAGTTGTCGCGAGGAATAGGCTATGACTTTCCCACGTTGCATGAGAACACACCCTAACCCTTTGCCTGAAGCAGTGCTGTAGATAACAAATCCATTTGAACCAGATGGTATTGTCAAAACAGGTGCCGAAATGAGTCTCTTCTTGAGATATTGGAAACTCTTCTCACATTCCTCGCTCAATACGAATTTTGTATCTTTACAAGTCAGCTGAGTTAACAGAGTAGCGATTCGAGAAAATCCTTCCACGAATCTTCGATAATAACCAGCTAAGCATAGAAAGCTACGTACTTCAGTCACCATCTTCGGTTGTTCCCAACTTTGTATTGCTTCAATCTTCGCTAGGTCAACAGACACTCCATGTTTTGACACCATGTGCCCAAGGAATGCTACTTCCTCAAGCCAGAACTCGTATTTCTTCAATTTGGCATATAGCTTGTTATCACGAAGCCTTTGTAGTACCAGCTTCAAATGGCGCTCATGATCTTCACGGCTTTTGGAATAGATGAGGATGTCATCAATAAAGACAACAACGAATTGATCTAAATATTCCTTGAATACTCGGTTCATCATATCCATGAAAGCAGCAGGAGCATTAGTCAATCCAAAAGACATGACTAAGAATTCAGAATGCTCGTACAGAGTTCTGAAAGCAGTCTTTGAAATATCCTCAGTTTTAACCTTCAGCTGATGATATCCAGAACGAAGATCGATTTTTTAAAAGAATTATGCTCCTTGCAACTGGTCAAACAGGTCATCAATACAAGGTAGCGGATACCTATTCTTGATAGTGACATGGTTTAATTCTCGGTAGTCGATACAAAGTCGCATACTCCCGTCTTTCTTCTTTACGAATAAAACAGGAGCACCCCAAGGAGATGTACTAGGATGAATGAAACCGATGTCCAATAACTCCTGTAGTTGGACCTTTAACTCCTGAAGTTCAATAGGAGCCATTCGATATGGGGTTTTAGATATGGGCTTTGTACCAGGTTCAAGGTCAATAAAGAATTCAACTTCACGTTCTGGGGGTAGACCGGGAAGTTCTTCAGGAAATACGTCAGGAAAGTCAATAACAATAAGAATATTATTCAAATCTAACGTGTCTTTATTCAAATCCATAATATGGGCTAAGAAAGCTTGACATCCGTTTTTCAATAAACGAATCTCTTTATGACTTGATATGACAGTGATTGATTTTAATGGTTAGTTGCTTGAATTCAAACAACAGGTTGATTAGGAATATGAAAACTAACAACCTTACGAAAACAATCAATTTTGGCATGATGAGTAGTTAACCAATCAATCCCTAAAATCACATCAAAAGCAAGTTTCTTTAAAGAGATAAGGTCAACAGGTAATGTGATGGTTCCAACTTGGATCAAACAAGATTTATAAATAGTGGATGTGATGAAAGTTTCTCCTAACGGAGTTTCCACAGATAGGTCAAAGTCTAATTTCTCCGGAGTCAAGTTTCAACGATGAGCACAAGCAGGAGAGATAAATGAATGGGTAGCGCCGGTATTAAGTAATGTATAAACGACGAGAATTAGAAAGTTGGTAAATGAACCCAAATGAGTAGGGTTTCATAAGAAAGTAAGAGAACATAGAAAACGTGAGTTATGGACTCAAGAATGAACGATTTTCGAGTTCGGATGACCAGATTACAGACGAACGAACGAAGAGCGTTAAAAACGTAAAATGAACAAAGGGTGAAGATCAAGCCAATCGAATGGCACTTTAACGGATTCAAAACGAAGTTATATCCAAGGGGTATTTAAGTACATAAGATAAGGAAGAGAATGGCTTTGGAATGACCTCATTCCGAGTTATAACAAAGGAGTTATGAGATCAGGAAGTAAGCGTCTCAAATTGGATTTAACTCTTAGAAAATTTTCTAGGGTTAGGGCTTGGCGCCGCGACGCCAGTCATGCCTTTTAATGTGGTGCTACAACGCCAGACGGGGGAACCGGTTACTGCCAACTCGCACCGTGGCGCGAGAAATAATGAAGAGAGGTGCGTCGCAGCGCCGATGCAGGGAAAAAGCTCGGTAATGAGCTTTTAATTGCTCAAAACCTGGGGGAAGTGTAACGAAAGCCAATGAACGTGTATTTCATCGAATGAAACACTTAATCAAGTAATTTAAGCCTTTAGTACATGTTTAATGAAATTATCGAAAGAGATTAAAAGATCAAGAAGGTAATAAATAACGAAAATATTAATAAGATATAAATTATCAAGAAAGCCGTAACAAACGGTAATAAGATTAATGAAAGCCGAATGTGAGTCAATAAGGAATGAATCCCGAGGTTTGACATTTAGTTGCTAGAAAGCCGTAAGGAATAAGAAATTGGTTTAAAGAAAAGTGTAGTTTAATAGTTCGGATAATTTAAGATAACGTTTAGGTTGTGGTGCAATCGTAACCTTTGATGGTTGACATATGGGAGCAGGGCTAAAGAATTCCTTCAGAGAGCGAAGGTATATACGAAATTGGAAACCGATCTAACTCACTGTGATGGTAGTGTAGATGAGACGGGAAATTGTTTGTTGGTTATTTGTGGAAAACAACTCAGAGTACCATATGGACTACTAGCAGAGAAGCGATGTGTACTGAATCCTAGAGAAATTATAAGAAGAAGATAAGTATGCAAATCATCAAAGATGATGAACATTTTGAGTAAGACATATACGTATGTCATAAAGCCGTAAACTGGTAAAAGAAGATAGTCGCGTAAACTTATATTGCAAGAACGCGAACCCTAAGAAGTAAAGTTAAGTAAACCAATGCGTAAGTTCAATATATGACTAATTGGTGTTTATGTTTTCTTCTTATGTGTTATATATGAATTGGAATGAGCAGTTCAGCGTAAGTTGTAGCTGTGCGTAAGGCAAGTTTCCTAACTTCATTCATATTCTAAATGAATGCTAGTTTCTTAAACTTCTCAGATGTTGAACTCGAGAAGTTGTGTCTATGTGTGAATGTACGATATTTGTACAAGGTGGTAGAACATATGAGGCCTTGAGCCATAATGTGAACACTTCGGTGTTTCTATAATATGAACTGTTCTGTGATTGAGCTGTTCAATACAAGTATGTTCTATTTATACATGAACTGTTATTGTTAAGTCTGTGTTAATGATTCTAGCTAGATAAAATGTGTATGAAATTGTAAAAGAATGAAAGTATTTCAAAGTGAAAGTGAATATTATTTTAAAATGATAGGAATCGAGATTATTCCTATTATTCAAGCTGCTTTATAACCTTTGTTTGGTTATTGAAGTTCTGAAGAAATGTTTAAACTCTTGAAGTTATGTGTTCAACTGTTATGACTTTCTAGGAAATTGAATGCTCACATTTGCTGGGCAATTTAAATGAATAATGTATTTATCATTATTTGTAATGAAAAAGGTTATAAGGTTTCCAGAACATGGGTTTTGAGAGTGTATGTTGTTATATTTCAGTATATAATGATGTATATTGGATGAATGATGTACTCGTGACGTACGAAATTCGGGTGTGAAGATAGATCGAATTTCGGGGCGTTACAAGAAGTATGCTAATCAACACAGACAAGATCGTGAGTTCGATGTAGGAAATTTTGCGTTCTAAAAAGTTTCTCCTTGGAATGAGAAAATTCGTTTTGGTAAAGAGGGAAAGCTAAGCCCGAGGTTTATTGGACCCTTCGAGGTGCTGCGAAGAGTGGGGGAGGTGTCTTATGAGGTAGCTCTACCTCCAGAGTTGGAACACGTTCACAATGTTTTTCATATTTTGGTATTACGACCGTATAAACCCGATTACAAGCACGTGATCGAGTATGAACCATTGCAGTTCGATAAGGACTTGTCTTATGAGGAAGTTCCTAACCAGATAGTTGACAAAAAAGAACAAATACTCAAGAATAAAGTAATAAATTCTGTGAAGGTGATATGGAGGAACCACAATGCCGAAGAAGCTACGTGGGAACTCGAAGATAAAATGATAAAAGATTACTCTGAGTTATTTGTTTAATTTGTGTCTTCGATTCTGGGGACAGAATCCTTGTAAGAAGGGAAGAATGTGACGAATGATTTGATTGAATGAATTGTTTGAGTAGTTATTCTGGGGACAGAATCCTTGTAAGGAGGGAATGATGTAACAATCCAGATTTTTAAATTGTAATTCCAAATATTTATTGAATTATATAAATATTTTAATTGATGTGTTTATTTTAGAATAAATATTTGTTTAATGTGATTTGATTTGATTATTTATTTGTTAAATAAATAGTTTATGGGTTAAGAAATTAATTATTATGAGATAATATTCTAATTTAATTTAATAATTAAATTAAAGAGTTGATAGGGATTAAATGAATTATTATAATGTTTTTAATTTAATTTGGTAATAAAAGTGTGACAATAAACTATACTATAAATGAGTTATTAAATAAATTAAAGGAGTTTAATTTAGTTTTGCCAAACAATACTTAAAGATATTAAGTCTTTATTTTTAAAAGTGTTTTGCCAAACATAGCATTATAGCTTTTAAATTTTGAATTTAAATTATAATAAATAAAATAAATTAAAATAATAAATAAAATATATTTTATAACTGATAATTTATTACTATACTTATTAAAACGTCAATTTTAGATGTTTAGTTTATTTGTGCGTTGGTCTTAGTTTGTGTTACGTAAAAGGGTCTGGTATTGGCTTAAGAGAAAAAGAAGAAGATTACACAGAAATTGAGAGAGCTTGAGAGAGGGTTGAGAGAGGATTCCTGAGATTTCCAAAGAAATTCTCTGTGGTTAGCAAGGACTATCCAAGCAATTGAAGGCATACTCCCATAACCTTAATATGTACTATATATATATATATATATATATATATATATATATATATATATATATATATATATATATATATATATATATATATTTATATATATATATATGTTATGTGTTCATGAATTTCAAAGTCTCTGTGAATTCCAATTTGATGAATTGTTGTTATATAAAGTGTAAATTGTGTGTATATGTAGTTGTGATGCTATAACTAGCAGTTAGACAAGTATTTAGTGTACTAATTACTTTCAAAAATAAGAAAAACTTATTACAGTACATGTGTGTATGAATATGACTTGTTGGAGTTCAAAATGGATACTTGGTTTGTAAACTACTCCCTCTGTCCCAAATTAATTGCTCAGTTTTGACTTTTTAAAGTCAAATTGACCATTTTTAAAATTAATCTTTTTACTATTTTTGCTAAAATATAGGTGAAGAGATTATAATCAAAAAGAAAGTATATACAATTTATTACTAATCTTAATTTTTATAATTTTAGAAATATATTTATATATGCTTAATTATTAATTCTAAAAATAGTCAATTTGACTTAAAAAGGTCAAAATTGAGCAATTAATTTGGGACGGAGGGAGTAAATTGTAAATGGAGTTTTTAATATGTTAATTCATTAAGTCACGAAGAGAACGTACTTTGAATAAGTTAATATGGTGATCAATGGTGATCACAGTGTTAATTTTGTTAAGGATGTCAAAAATGGAGTTTTTGTATAAAACATGGAATTAAAAGGTTTTAAATTTGATGTTTATGTTATTTATATGGGTAAAAACATGCTAGAGACCTTAAGTTATGTTTATGTGAAATATATGTAAGTTATTCGGGTTAAATTGATTGTTAGTTGGTCAAATTGGGCTTTGCTTGCGTTCATCACCGAAAACTGTAATTCGGTACCGCAACGCCAGCGCCGGGCTTATGCCTCGCACCGCAGCTCAAGCACGGCGCCACGGCGCCACAGCGCTGGTTAGCAGAATGGCCAGAAAATTTATTTTATTACACTAAGTCTATAAGTGTTGATAAGGTGCAATATTATGACTGTTAAAATTTAATTGTGGTATTATGATACTAAGGATGAAAATTTTATTAGCAATTGACGAGTTTTGTTATTACATTACTAGTGTGACTTGACTATGTGATTAAAAACTAAGCCATATATGAAGTAAATACTTAATTGTATACAGAGTATATGTAGTAACTAATTATGTCATAATGACATGTGTATATGATATTATGAATCGAGTTATTACGATTTAGTCTACACGCAAGGCAAGTTTCTAAACCTTACCTCTTGATATTAAGTTCTCTAACTCTACTTTTACGATGGTGCAAATACTTAAACCTTATTGATACATTGAACAAGTTCCTAAACCTACGTATGTATATATATATATATATATATATATATATATATATATATATATATATATATTTTAACTAGATTATGTTCATGCAAACTTTTCAACCTAGATTTTGTTATTCTTATCTTTAATTTTGTTTCTTATTACGCAAGTTCCTAAATTCTGTTATTCTTATGTTGAGCAAGTTTTATTCCTCAACTTGTTATTAATCATGCACGTTCATTAACTCACTTCTTTTGTTGAGTAAGATTAAAAGCCTTAGTTTATTATTGTTCAAGCAAGGTTTGCTATAATATTCAATGCCTATGCTTTCTAGTTCATTTCTAAATCATGATTTCGATGTATAATGTTTATTCACTTATAATTCATGACTATTTCATATCATATTGTTATCGAGCACTTAAAGTGTTATCAAACTATACTGAATCAACTAATCCTTAGTTGATGTTTGTTGATCTCTAAATTACCTTGAAACTTATCCAAACCAAACTTACTTTGGTGCGGACTTGTATTCTAAATACTGAGATGAACAACCCTATTACAGGGGATAATTTATGCATAGCGTTTAGATGTTTGTGCACAATACATTGTACGAAAGGGCTGACCCCCCTAAGTACGAGAAGTCCCTACAGTCTTATGACTGTTTAGGTTTAAGTTTAAAGAATACTTACAACTTTGGACATAGTTTATGGTCTTATGACCCTCAAATATATTTCATATTTTGATTCCAGTTTTTGGTTATCATTGGCAGAGTGTTATTCAGTTCTGATGAGCTTATTCATTGATATATATTATTCTATCGTTGTTCATTGCTATATCTAGTGAGCATTTGTTTTGCTCACTCTTGCATAAATATAATTATTGCAGCTAAGGTTGAGAAGGCCGATGAACTTACCACAAACAAAGGAAAAAGAAAAATGTACAAGTGATAAAGACTTGTAATTTATTTTCTTTTATGTTGATAGACTTTATTTAAATGATGTGATGTAATTATTTTATTTCCGCACTTGATTTATGTTAAAGGTTAGATAACCTGTGTGATTTTTATTGAACTTAATTATGTACCCCTTTTATTGGGAGGATTTATGGTTTATATTCTATTATATTTGGGTAGTTAGTATGAATGTATGGAAAGTGAACACCAAGTCTTGTAGAAATAAAGTTCCCAGATTTGGGGGTGTCACAAGTTGATATCAAAGCATTAGGTTATGAACTGTAGGTGTGGGAAAAGCCTTAGGAAGTAACCATTGAAATGATAGTGGTGATAAACTCTTATCGTGTTTTAAGGAAAAAGTAATAAAACACTTATGTGCTTATGTGATTTCAACCTATGTGCTCGTGAGTGTCGAGTAGTAATGATTAGTAATTAAAATTTTAAATTTTGTTGTCAGGATGGCTAATGTAGGAGAATCCAGCCAGGCTAGGGACGAAGGACCCCAGATGCCTAGAGGGGAGGAGCCTTGAGACATTCAGGTGGTTTGGGAACAACTACTGCCATGGGAGTCATCTCCGTTGGTTACAGTTTTTGAGCAGGAGGGTTTACCTGATGAGGATGATGAGGTAGAAACGGATGAGGAGGATCCCGTTGAGCTGCCACAGCCGGATGGGGATGAGGATGATGAGGAAGAAGAGTTTCCACCAAACACGATTTTAGCCCGTATGTACGACGAGGTATACGACCGCAATGTGGAATTTCAGGATAGAGTCGAGGAGTTAGAAGAGATAAGAGCTGAACAACAGACCTCGATGGCACAGAAGGACGACAAGATCTGAGATCTAGATGGACGTCTGAGTAATGTCGAATGGAAGCTGATTCACACTAAAGGATAAAATGAGCAAATAACAGAGGAAATCGTGGAACTGAAGAACAAGCTTAAAGAAGAGTCTACTAAGAGGGCAAGAGCCGAAGACGCGTACGAGGAAGCTTCTAAACGAGTCAGGGTAGCAGAGAGATGTACAAGTAAATAAGATCAAGATGGATCAGATGAATAACTTATTCAACACCATGATTAATCGAGCTCAAGATCGAGTTATGTATTTTTCGATTCAGTTCGAGACTCTACCACCGTACATGTTAGATCGCAGAACAATGTTTCGTATTATTGAAGATGAGCATCATAAGGCTACGCTACATCTTAGTAAGACATCATAGGGAATGTATGTACCTGATATGCAATTAATAATATGATAAATAAGATGTAAATCCCAAGTGTTATGTAATCAATTGGATATGATGATGATGTTATCCTGAAACTTTAGTATTTCAGGAAAGTAATGTAAATGATAGTGATGCTATTGTTCTTATGTTTTCTAAAAGATTATGAATGAATAAAAGTTATTATTTTATTCAATGTATTATGTGTTATGTGATGATCTTTTATGGTGTGCAACTTAAGTAGAAAATACTTAAAAGAAATTGAGTAATAGTTTAATAAGTGTATTTTAACTAGAAAATGCCTCCAAGAATATGACAACCACGACAACAAACCCCTGAGGGATCTACCAATAATAACAACACTGAAGCTAACCCAGTTCAGCAGTTGGTGACGCTTCTAACAGGAGCACTGCAGAATCAACTGCAGAATCAAGCTGTAACAATGTTTCGTATTATGCAAGAGCAGCGTCATAAGGCTACGTTACATCTTAGTAGGACATCATAGGGAATGTATGTACCTGATATTCAATTAATAATATGATAAATAAGATATAAATTTCAAGTGTTATGTAATCAATGGGATATGATGATGATGTTATCCTGAAACTTTAGTGGTTCAGGAAAGTAATGTAAATGATAGTGATGCTATTGTTCTTATGTTTTCTAAAAGATTATGAATGAATAAAAGTTATTATTTTATTTAAGGTATTATGTGTTATGTGATGATCTTTTATGGTGTGCAAGTTAAGTAGAAAATACTTAAAAGAAATTGAGTAATAGTCTAATAAGTGTATTTTAACCAGAAAATGCCTCCAAGAAGACGACAACCATGATAACAAACCCCTGAGGGATCTACTAATAATAACAACACTGAAGCTAACCCAGTTCAGCAGTTGGTGACGCTTCTGACAGGAGCACTGCAGAATCATGCTGCAACTTTTATGGAATTCAAGGCAGTTGGACCACCAAAATTATGTGGAACCATAATTTCGGTTGACGCACAAACCTAGATCATGGGAATAGATAAGGTATTTAATGTTGCTAGGGTTGGTGAGAACCAAAAGACTACTTTTACAACATTCATGTTGAAAGCAGAGGCCAGTTATTGGTGGCAAGCCAATAAAACTCGAGTAGATCAAGGGGTAATGACTTGGGATAGGTTTAAAGAGATATTTTTCGAGACTTATTTCCCCGAGAGTTCAAATAATCAGATGGAAGTGCAGTTTTTAGAACTGAAGCAAGGATCAATGACAGTATCGGAGTATGCCACAAAATTTAACGAGTTGGCGAGGTTTGCACCATATCATGTCAACATAGATGAGCACAAGGCGAGGAGGTTTGAACAGGGACTGAAGCCCTGGTTGTATAGAAGAGTCTCCCTATTCCAGTTGAAGACGTTTGCAGCGGTGCTTGAGAAGGCAATTCTCACTGAGGGTGGAGGTGAGGCTGTAACAAAGTACAATCAAGAAAAAAGAAAGAAGAAGGACGAAGGTGAAGGTAAGAATGGTGGTAGTGGTGGTGGAAATGCTAGTAATAACTTGAAGAGGAAGTGGAATGCGAGTGTTAGTACTGGAAGCCAACAAGGTAACTAGCAGCAAAATAATTTTGAAGTATGTGCTATATGCGGAAAGAATCACACTGGCATGTGATTAAGGGGTAAGCAAGTATGCTTTAACTGTAGCCAGGGGATCACATTACCCCAAATTGCCATCAATGAAAGAAGAATGTTTTCTATACATGCGGGTCAAAGGATCATTTTTCTCGTGAGTGCCCTAAGAAGAAAGCTGGAGAGACAACGGGAAGCAAGGGAGGTAGTAGTGGAGGTACATTGACTATTGTTGGACCAACATCATCAAACAGACCCACAGCCAGAACCTTCAACATAATTGTGCATAATGCTATACAATCAAAGGATGTTGTGTCAGGTATTATCCTAATCAATGATATAAATGCTTATGCTTAAACCTTATTTATGCATTGAACAAATTTCTAAACCTATATATATATATATATTAAGTAGATTATGTTCATGTAAACTCTTCAACCTAACCCTTACTTTGAGAATGGTTCCTATCTTTAATTTTGTTTCTTATTACACAAGTTCCTAAATTCTGTTATTCTTATTTTGAGCAAGTTTTATTCCTCAACTTGTTATTAATCATGCACATTCATTAACTCACTTCTTTTGTTGAGTAAGATTAATAGCCTTAGCTTATTATTGTTCAAGCAATTTTTGTTATAATATTTAATGCCTATGCTTTCTGGTTCATTTCAAAATCATGAATTCGATATATAATGTTGATTCACTTATAATTCATGACTATTTCATATCATATTGTTATCGAGCACTTAAAGTGTTATCAAACTATATTGAATCAACTAATCCTTAGTTGATGTTTGTTGAACTCTAAATTACCTTAAAAATTATCCAAACCAAACTTACTTTGATGCGAACTTGTATTCTAAATACTGAGATGAACAACCATATTACATGGGATAATTTACGCATAGCGTTTAGATGTTTGTGCACAATACATTGTACGAAGGGCTGATCCCCCTAAGTACGAGAAGTCTCTATAGTCTTATGACTGTTTAGGTTTAAGTTGAAAGAATACTTATAACTTTGGGCATAGTTCATGGTCCTATGACCCTCAGATATATTTCATATTTTGATTCCAGTTTTTTGGTTATCATTGATATAATGTTATTCAGTTCTGATGAGTTTATTCATTGACAGTTATTATTCTATCGTTGTTCATTGCTATATCTAGTGAGCATTTTTTTTATCACTCTTGCATAAATATAATTATTGTAGCTAAGGTTGAGAATGTGTAACGACCGAGAAATTCGGATTTTAATGTAAGATGATTTTATTAGATTAAATAATAATAAAATCATATTATGTGGGATATCAAGATGGTTGTCTTTTTGTAACCTATTGATATTGAAATATCGTAGTATTTGAGTTATGTGAAGGATTTAATGTGTTTGAATTTCCAAGACGAAAATAAATGTTTTCCGAGAAATTTTTCGAAAAACACTATTCATCGGTATCTGCTCGGGATTTATTTTTGAATTTCCGAGAAATACGTAATGGTAGAATATTAAAGTAAAACGGATTATGTAATAATAATCTAGTTATGGAAAACGTAATATTTCGCTTGCGGACTTAAATTGAGAACGTAAGGAAAATGAAGAACTATTTTGTTAAGGAATGATGGTATGATACGTGAGTATTGTACAAAGAATGGAAACGAGTATAATACCAAGTAGTATATGAGTTTGTAAGAAGAATGCATTATCGTATATAAATTCTATATGAATTAGAATACGAGAATAATACATAAACTATATGTATATGTATTATGTAATATTAATGGACTTGTAAAGATTGGTTAGGATTTTGTACAAGCCCAAGTGAATTAAGGGTTAAGGCCCAACTTTTGAATTAATAAACATATGAAGGTTTATTAAGCAAAGCCCAATGTTCATTTAATCTAAGCCCAAACTAAAGTTCATTGGATTGTGTGATCCATGGAGCAAACCATAGTGATATGGATAAAGTGTGGTTATCAAGATAAGTAATAACCAAGAAAAGTGATGACCAAGTAAAGGTGGTGCTCAAGATAAGTAATGACCAAGCAAGGGATAGGTTTTGTGCCTTGCAAGTAATGAATAGTAAGGAGGTGCAAAAGGAGGTGGGATGATGGAATTGACTAAATTACCCTAACCTTAGGAATTCTATAAATAGTGAAGGTTGGCAAGTCATTTAATAGTTGTTCAAATAATCCAAACACTCTCTTTCAAAGTGCTTAATTGTTAGGAAGATTAAGTTACAAGTAAGTATTCCATAAGTCAAGAAGAAGAAGAAGAAGCTACTTACTAAAGACTTCAAATGTAAGACTCCTTCTCCAATTATCTTCTATCTCTAACATGATAGGTTGATAATAAAAGCTTGGATTAAGGAACATGAATGATAAAAAAAGAAAGAAGTATGTCTAAGTAATGAACTTAAGCCACATAAGTTGGTAATAAGTCATTTAAGATAGCATAAGTTGTAAACTTATGTAAATACATGATGAACTTGTGATAGGTTTATTAATGAAAGTATATGTATATACATCATCTTGTAAGAAAATATGTATCAAGAATACATAATTAAAGTTATATGATGAAATCATGTATGGATGATGATTAAGAACTTTAATTGTCATAAGTTATGAATGATAAGTTCATAAGTAGTTTGAAAGTTATCAAGTATAAGCTTACAATGAGATAAGTTAAAATCCAACCATGAGTATAAATATTTGGAATAAGGATGTTAAGATGTTCACATTATGAATGTAATTCATTGGTAGTGTTGAACAAGTTCTAAGAAACGAAGAATTGCCGGAAATCGCACGATTAGACGATAATCGTCGAATTCGTAAATTTCCCGGAATGGAAGTCAAATTTTGAGTTTGAGTTCGGAAATGTTATTTTCCAATGGAGACAAGTCATGTTTGTCATTTAAGAGTTGTGGACTCGAAAATGGACGAATTCCGACTTAGAACGAAAAAACGAGCGTTTAACGTTCACGAACGTTTATCGTTTTCGTAAAAAATGAACTAATAGGTGAATTTTTAGCAAACGAAGTCAAATAGATAAAATTCTTGCATGAATGCATAGATTACATAATTTGTGAACCGTAGGCTTTTGAACGAACCAATTCGGAGTTAAAACGAAGAAGTTATGCGTCCAGGAAGTTCACAAAAATTAAAAGTTAGAAAAAATTTCTGGTGCACAGAGTTGGCGCCGCGGCGCCAACCTTAAGCTTTTTGGCCACGCCGCAGCGCGACATCTGGGACTCGGCTACTGCTAACTCGCGCCGCAGCGCGAGTTGCATGAGTAATGCCCGCGCCGCGGCGCCAGGCACAGAACTTAGACAGTAAAGAATAAAAATGAAAGGAAAAGAAGGGGATGGTAAGAGATTGAACTAAACCTACCTTAAACAACTTAAAGTAACATTGTTGGGACATTGTTAAGACTTAAAAGTAATGAAGAATGGTTAATACAACCAAGTCGAATGGATGTAAAGCAAACGATAAGTCGAAACGCATAAGAATGAAATTTAATCTATAATTAGATTGGAAAT
Organism: Panax japonicus; assembly: GCA_020205505.1. Classification (NCBI taxonomy): domain Eukaryota; kingdom Viridiplantae; phylum Streptophyta; class Magnoliopsida; order Apiales; family Araliaceae; genus Panax; species Panax japonicus. The sequence continues at coordinate 30,489,187 of CM035097.1, read as the reverse complement.
GCAGGGTAAGATATATTCAGATACATACTTGATTATATGTGACCTAATGTAAGGCATTATGTGATCATGTATTGTAGAGACTTGAAAGACTTAAACGTAAAGTAAAATACACAGTAGCAGACGCTAAAGGCAAGTATTCTAACTCTTATTTCAGTGCAATCTGAACAAGTTTATGATGTTCATGTATCCTTTCGCATGAATTGAAGTATGATGGAGTTAAAGCCAGTTTCTTTGGCTAGACTTAACATATTGAGTGGATTATTGATAATCTGTTCATCTGTTATCAAATGTTAGTATCTTTTGTCAACTACTGACAGTTTTCAAAAGAAGACTGAATTGTTAAAACAAATGTTTTGTCGATAAAACGACAGGCACGCGAGGTTGCCAAATGATTAAACATACATACGTTTAATGGATGTAGTATTGATCAATACAGAGTACAATAGGCTGATCACCTAGAAGTGCTCGTAAGTAATATCGGGCTTACGGACTTAGGTCCGGGTTGTCCTTTTCAAAGAAAGAAAGAATGCTCAAGGTCTTTGACCGGGGTGAATGTTTTACTGAATTTATTCATTGTGAAACATTTTGAAAGTAAAGATGAATTGCTATTTTGAATCATCAATAGTACTTCATAGCTATTGTTCAGTTATCGAAGATATATGATTCATATGTATCAAGCTTGTTGTTATTGAAATTGTTATACTTGCTGAGCTAGTCATGCTCACTCTTGCTTAAATCATATGAATGCAGCTAAGACTGAACGTCCTGAAGGATCAAATAAGAATAAAGGAAAAGCTAAGGCAGATTGTTAAGCTGTCATGTAATAGTATAGGTCTATTGTTGTAATGTAATGAATATTATGACAAGAGAACCTTTGTAATCGGTTTAGAACCTGGGAAATGTAAATATTGAATTAAATATATATAAGTTATGTTCATTCTTTGAGACTTTCAATTGAATGAATGTGTGAATGTTTGTATAGTATAGCACCATCTGTCGGGTTGTAAGATACCCGGATTTGGGGGCGCTACAGAATGTCGATGAACCTACCACAAACAAAGGAAAAGGAAAAATGTACAAGTGATGAAGACTTGTAATTTATTGGCTTTTATGTTGATAGACTTTATTTAAATGATGTGATGTAATTATTTTATTTCTGTACTTGATTTATGTTAAAGGTTAGATAACCTAAGAGATTTTTATTGAACTTAATGATGTAACCCTTTTAATGGGAGGATTTGTAATAACCGAAAATTTTACGATTTAATATTAATAATTATAAATAGAGCCTGTGATTATTTATTTTATAAATGCTTACATGGCATGAGGTGAGTAACTCAATTGAATTAAAATTTAACTTTTAATAATTGATAAGATGTGGAGAATTAAGTATTTACATGTTTATAATCCAAATAATAAATTGGGAGTCTGGCCCAATAAATTAATTGATGGACTTTTGAGTTAGCCAATAAACTTGGGTCATTTAAAATCCAATTCGGAACCCAACATAATAGTTAACTGATGGTACAAGGTGTTGGTTAAATAATTGGCGTGAGGCAATGGGCCCGACCGACTAGCCCCTAGTCTAGGTCTGAAATCTATTCTCTTGTCCCAAATTAAGGGTCACCAAGTACAAGGAACAGTAGCCTAAACTCTCTTTACGCAAACTTTTAAGCTGCTAATCCTAGGCATGCAGGGCTAGCTAAGTGGCTGGTATGGAGTGGTTAAACAACTCCTTAAGTAACCATTGTTCATTTCTATTGCACTATGAATCCCAACATTGGGTAAAGCAAGTGTCTAGTCCATGCTTTTCTCTTGAAATACAAGCCACCATGGCAGTCTGTTATAGTGATAAGAGTGTTGGAGAAATTTGAGTAAAGAATTCTTAATTTCTAAGCATTACCAAATCAGTATGTGAGATATCAAGGTTAAAGCTCGAGAAGGTATAATTTCTACTTCGTTCTTAACTTGAGTCTTGTTTGATTCTCGGTTTTCCTAAATTAATAGGTCAAGTATGATGAATTAGCATGATATAGGGTATTTGGAAAGTTTACTTTCGTGCATGAATACGTTAATAATTGTATGGAACCAAGTTGTGGCTACTCTGCAAAACAGAGCATGTTCACTGCTTCTGAACTCCATGGGGTGCAGCTGCACCGTACTTAGGAACCAGCTGATGGGTTCGGTCGTGTTAGACCATGTATTAAGAAATTCCCTTAGGTTGTATGCATATAGTAAAGTCTTAATGAAATTAACCCAACAAAATTAGACTTTGTCGAAATAGTGTAGACCGAAGTCTCGGAAAGAGCTGACTTCGAAGATGTCTTCGGACAAAGTGTGTTGTCTTCGGACAAGTTGTAATGTCTTCGGACAAAGCGTGTTGTCTTCGGACAAGTCTTAATGTCTTCGGACGAAGCGCGTTGTCTCCGGACAAGTCGTAATGTCTTCGAACGAAGCGTGTTGTCTTCGGACAAGTTGTAATATCTTCGGACATGGCCAGATGTCTTCGGCTTTGGACATGGCCAGATGTCTTCGGCTTCGGAATGGCCAGATGTCCTGGGACTCGGAGACAGCATCATAACTTGATATAAGGATGGATTAATAAATATTCCTATACTGCTACAAACTATTATTACACGAATGAGTTTTAAGTAGAGAATTTTACTAACTTCGGGAAAATAAATCTAATGTCTGCAAACATGCGTAAAAAAGGGGTCGGTGTGATTTATAGATGTTATGGTCTACTTAAAGCAATGAACCTCTTGGAACTACGAAGAAGAAAGATTATGAATAAACTAGCAGTGGTCAAAAGTATGAGCACGTTAGTGTACAGCTATGAGTTTTGATGGGTTCAGCATTATACATAGATAGAAAGAAAAATGTGTTATGTGTACATGTTGTTTATATATGTATATCAAGTGTGTTTGGCTAATGAATACATATACTTACATAAATAGGACAAACATAATTCATTGAGGTGATTTTCGCTATAGTAACGATCAACGCTAAAGGAAAGTTCCCTAACTTCACTCAAATTTACATTGAGTAAGTATCCGAACACTATTATTATTGTGTTGCAAGTTCCCTAACCTCACTCAAATTTACATTGAGTAAGTATCTGAACACTATTATTATTGTGTTGCAAGTTCCCTAACCTCACTCAAATTTACATTGAGTAAGTATCCGAACACTATTATTATTGTGTTGCAAGTTCCTTACTTCTTACACTGTATACATTTGAATTGTTGTCTCAAGTAAATATCTGTTTCTATTCGAAAATCATTTATATACCTTGACGTTGTTGCAAACATTGAACTTATCGTTCTTAAACGCATTATAAAAATTTGTCAAAGCCTTTGATTCAACTAGACTATTATTGTGTGTTAAAAGATATCCAAACCAATTGACTTGGTGCGGACTATCGTAAATCTACTGAGATGAACAACTCTCATTGAAGGGGAAATTATATATGTCGGGAAACCGACGTGCGCACACAAGTATGATTAAATGTTATGCATGATGTAGGGTACTTTAGGTTGATCACCTATTGTATTCGTTTATATTGGATTACAGTGTAATACTGTTAATTCTAGTAAGAGTTCTTAGTCCTTAGTGACTGCTCAGTGCTCATTCATATTGAACCTCGAAATGAATAAATCCATAAAGTTGTTGATATCCTTCAGTCTATAGCGATACCTATTGAATACTCTTGATATTTCTCGATATCCTTGAACTACCAATTATTATTATACCCTTGAAAGGTTTAAATGCTATAACTGCTTGTTCTTCTGGCTATATTACTTGTTGGGCAAATTTGTTACTCGTTCTTGCTTCCTAAAACATTACAGTTAAGGCAGAGCAAGGTGGTACTTTAGGAAAGGACAAAGAAAAGGGCAAGGCGACAGAATAACTTAGTCCTTAAGACTAGAAGTATTATTATTATTGTTATGATGTATTCAAGAATGATTAAGTTATGTTTAAGTTAATCACTGAATTGTCGTAGTAATGGTTACGATACCTTGGGACGCGAATATTTATATTATATCAATGTAAATTATTCTATTATTTCCGTTGTTAATGATTTAGTAAGATATTCGTAGTTGTACGTGATGCACCGAATTCGAGATATGGGTGTCCGAATTTTGGGGGCGTCACAGGATTTATGGTTTATATTCTATTATATTTAGGTAGTTAGTATGAATGTATGGAAAGTGAACACCAAGTCTTGTTGGAATGAAGTAGTTAGATTTGGGGGTGTCATAGAAAATACTTAGGAATTTTTCAAAGAACCAAAAGTAGAGAATAACCTCACAAATATATTAAATAATGAATAATGTGTTTGATTACATCAACTTGGACCTCTATTTATACTACTCAAAACAATCCAAATCCTAATAGGAATTTATAAACTATAACCCTAATTTCTATAAGGAAATAGAAGTCAATTTGGAAAAGAATTCTAATTAAAAAAAATCCTAATTACAATAGAATTTAAAATCTAATAATCATTGCCACGTGACTTGTCGTGTGTATAAAAAAAATCAATTGTCGCGTGAAGGCTGTTAAAACTGTGTGATATAATGTAATTGTTGAATATATTTATCCATGACTCCTTTGCATGCATGACTCCTTTGTATGCCAGAATTCCTTGATGAAGTATATACGTTGAATTGTCTTGATATCCCATGGCCCACGTGATACTTGAATCCTAGAATTATAGCTACTGTAATATAATAACACATATGAATGTTAAGTATTAGAATTAATCTGGCCCACATTTTTTTTCTAGTTTATGTTTCCCATTCATGCTGCTAAATTGATTTGTCCTTGGGAGCGAGATTAGACTTTAATTTGGGCTTGTATTAAATTGATCCAAATTTGTATCTTATCCTTCTCTTTGGGTTTTCTTGTGTTAGGTTCAACCCAAACATCTTGGATCAATCCATTGAGACCTTGTTTGAATATATTAGTTCTAGCCTTACATGATCCCCATGTCCCTTTAGTCTTGTTTGAGTCCACGCATGCCATGTCCTCATCATAAACAACCCAAAACAACCCCAAGCCCCATCAAGATCAGATCTAAACTTAAAAAAGAGTAGGTGGGACACAAGAAAGAGAGGGGAGAGGAGGGTTACGGAGAAGATGGAGGCATAGAAGGTAGAAGGAGGGGGGATTTCTTAGAGAGACGGAGGAGCTTCTCTCTCTACCCTACTTAGAACCCTCTTGTCCGTTTGTATGTGTTACAAGTTATAATTTGTTGATTGTGATATTAGCCCATGTTTTTAAAAAAACTTAAAGCCTAAAGGGAGGCTATTTTGATCAAAAGTATGAAGTCTATAATTTATGAGTTTTAAGCCATGTGTATACATTATATAACATGTGTATGGAGTAAAAATTCATATAACTTGAGACTTTGAATACTTGGGACTGTTATGGTAGAGTAGTGCAAATTCATGCTTAAAATGCCTAGTATGGGCTGTTTTGTGCTAATAACTGAACAAACCATTTTAAGCATGCTAATGGATGTAATTATTGGTTATAATATGTTTTCAAGGTTGTTTGAGTACCTTAAGGTTCCTTAATTCATAATGTGGATTGTTTATGTTTGTTAGCCAAAACTATGCCTAAATGGGACTGCTCGAGCCAATTTTAGTTACTGATGTTATTAGACTACGTGTACTCACATTGTCCATAAATAACATTTAAAAGGTGATCCTTAAGTTAGTTGGGGTCTAGGTTGTGTGTTGTCCAAAAATCATGTTTAAAAACTATGATGCAATACCTGGATCAACTAGCACCAGAAAAGATATGCAATACTTGGATCTTGTAAGTAAGTTTCAATAGCTATAATATTAAATAAGTGAGCTACAAAAGCTAGAGAACCCAAGTCTAGATTATTTTTAAGTGTTGGACTTGTTAAAATCATGTTTTAGGCCAAAAGTGAACAATTTTGGGAAAATTTCAATGCTTGACCTTAATGGACTATAATGAGCTTATATTAAGTTGCTAATGCATACTAGTAATGATTCCCAACCAAGGCCAAAACAAAATCTAACACGACAACCAAGTTAGGATCTCTCTTATAAGCCTAATGTGTGCTTTAATAAGTTAAATTTGGCTAGGTGATAAAATAAAGTGTAGTGATGATAAAAGTAGCCTCAAGTAACTAAAATACACATGCCTAAACTATCCAAGTAGCCAAAACTGGGAAAAAAATAAAAAAGTGTTAAAATCAGGTTTGGGAAAAAAAGAGAAACATGCCAGTTTGAGCCCCTGTTTTGGGAAGCCTGACTGACATGAATAAAAAAAATAGCCCTTGATTAAAATACCTTGATGTATAGTCTAGGAGTAAGGTTAAATAGATGAGCCAATAACTTAACCCAAAAATTCAAACAAACCATCAAACTAGCTTGAAAAATCACTTAAACTACGTTTACTAAGTATAAAATTTGAGATTTTGTTATTTTGCTTAAAGATTAGTTTTAACTTCTTAAATAAGTAAGTTAGAAGTATGTTAGACAATTTCAAAGGTTGGAATGCTAATACATAAGAAAATGAGAAATTAGTATGTAAAAGCTTAAAAATGCTAGGTTTAGAGGGTCAAAACCATATCTATGTATATAAAAGTCAGGAGAATTCTAAAACAAGTCTTAACTAGTAATAATTCAAGTGTTGGAATGAGCCCAAGTGACCAGAAATGAAATTGGTAAGAATTGACCAATGTTAGGAAAACTAAAAACTATGATGAACAACCTAGTTTTTTCAAGAAGCTTAAATGACTTACTTGAGAACCTACACCAGTAAAAAAATACTTTGATATATAGTCTATAAGTATGTCCAAATTTCAGGTCTAAAAAGCATAATACAAAAATTTATAAAAATCATCAAAGTAGCCTAGAAAATCGCCAAAACTTCAATTTTGCCCATATGAGTGTATAAAACAGTCCTGTTGGGACCTATTTTTGTAATGCTTAACTTGATAGTTTTAAAGACCTAAACCATGGATAAAATACTTTTCTATGGGTTCTATAATATTGCATAAATGAGAAACTAAATAGGCTACTATAGAAATTATTAAAAATCCCCAAAAGTACCTCAAAAATCATTTTTTTGTGTTTTGGAGTTATGTTGTAAAAGTTAAGTCTTAATGTTTGTAAATGTCTTAACATGATTAAATGAGATAATAAAATTGTTTTATGATCTAAGATCTATAGCATGTTATGTTTAGACTGAACCTTGTATGTTTTGGGATACATGTAAGCTATATATGTGTTGTGTGCCTATGTGAGCACGTGCTACATATATATTAAACTAAGAAAACTTGTTGTGATAATATACTATATGCCTATGTGCACTAAACTGTATTTCCAAATAAAAGCTGGATATATATAAGAGTTTAATGTTATATAACATACATGATAGTTATTAAATATTACTTCAATAACTATAGTTGAGCTATACGTATCAATAATATAGACTTTGTGCTAAAAGATAACTAAATAAGTCGACTTTATATATATGTAGGCTACTCAATGGAAAGTCACTTTCTTAAAAAGTTTAATCGACACGAGAGGCAAATATATCAACCTTTCTTACTTAAATAAGTTTATATTGCAAGTACTTAACTCAAAAGTTATATTTTCAAGTTAGTCAACTTATTTAACTATAATACTTTGAATTCAATTATTCTTATGATATCCAAAGTATGCTAATGCCATTATTTCAGCTAGATAAATGTTGAGATATATTTATATTCTTGATTCAAGAAAATCTCATATAATGCTCTCCAAACCATTTTGTTGTGGTGCAGCCTATTATATAATGTTGTGAACGAACAACCCTTTGATACCGGACATTATGATTCCGAAGGACATGTAATGTATCATTAGACTATTATGTTGTGAACAATATAGGGGACTTAAGCTGATCCCCTAAAGTACAAGTCTATGATATATTTCAGTTTTAATAACTATTTGTATCCATGGATTGTAGTTTTAGTACTGTCAATTCTAGTACATAGTTCACTGGTCATTTGACCCTACAACATGCAAAAGCCTGATTTTTAAAATCGAGAACGCTGGTACTTTCGGGAAAGATAAGGGAAAAAGTAAGGTTGCAGAGTAATTTATTATTAAGCGCCTGTGCTTAATTGAACTTAAGAAGTTATTGTAATAAATACCTTTAGTATTATGTTTTGTAATATTATTTGGTATTTCAGTTATGTAAAGGTCTATAGATATTGGGATTTGAGTAAGATTTTTATGTAATCTAAAGGTAACCCATATTTGGGGACGTCACAAATACTACAAGTATGCCTCATTTAACCCCTGAAGATCATTTTGTAGGTATAACTACCTCTTTTCTTTTTTCAACTTCTATTAACCCATATCCATGGATCATAGAAATAGGTGCAGATCATATGTCTTCCCATATTGATATTATGCACTCCATTATAAATTTGTTTCATCCTATTTATGTCTCATTACCTACACAAGTCAAGATCATGGTTAATCAAGTGGGATCACTAATTTTAACTTCTGATTTGATAATTCATAATGTCTTTTTTGTGCCATCTTTCCCTTACAACCTACGCTTCCTTAGTAAATTGACTAAAGATATATACTAATTACAGAGTTTTTCTTTCCCACATCAATGATTGTTTCAGGACCTAAATATGATGAAAATTATAGCAGTTGGCAGGGGCGGATCTGTTTAAGGGGCAACATAAGCAGCTGCATCTAATTGATTTTTTTTTATAGGTATAGAGATAGATGTAGATATGTATGTTAATACAGCCAAGGGGACAGATTAATGGAAGAGTTAAACTTAGAGGGAGCAAAAAAAATCATAAACCAATTCTAAATACAAGTACAGAACTCTTCTTAGTTTTAAGGCTTGCTAAAATTTTAGAAGTATAAACAACATCAGTTTATGAACTATAAGGGATTGTTTGATTCAAGTTTGAATTTTTTATTATTGATTTAGTTGACTGTAGTTACTATTTGTTTGGTCTAACTGAGTTTTTATTTTTGGGTTGTTTGATCTTCAATTGAAAATATGATCATTTTGGTTGAGTAGTTTCCGTCTGTTATTGTGATAGCTTACAATGATTTTGCCTTATTTTATAATTAGTAATTGCACGTGCCTAAAGGCACGACGTAACGAAAAATTAAATAAAAATTTGAAAAATACTACATTACATAAAGATTTTTTGCAACCTAAAATAACTTGCAATCACACATGACAATTATCAAAATTCACCACACCACAACAATAATTAATTTTCCTTTAAAAATAGACATCTAGAAAAATCTAAGCTTGTCTACAAACTTACAAATCATCAATAACAATTTTCATAATTCACAACACTACCACAATAACAATTATTATTATTATTATTATTATTATTATTATTATTATTATTATTATTATTATTATTATTATTATTATTATTATTATAGTTATAGAAATAATAATTATTATTATTATTACAATTACTATTATAATAATTATTATTAATATAATTATAATTATAGTTATAATTATAATTATTTTTATTATTATTATTGTTATTATAATTATTGTTATTATTGTTGTAATTATTATTACGATTATTATTACTACTATCATAAGTATTATTACAATTATTACTATTATTATTATAATTAATATTACTATTATAAATATAATAATATTATAATTATAATATTAATATTATTATAATTATTATTACCTTATTATAATAATAATAATATATATATATTATTATAATTATATTAATAATAATTATTATTTTTATTATAGTTACAGTTACAATTACTATTATTATAATTATTATTATATTTATTAGTATTATTATTATTATTATTATTATTATTATAAGTATTATAACTATTACTATTGTAAGACCCAAAATTATTAATAAATAAAATTTAATTCCTCTATTTATTATTTTGAAATAGTAAGGGTTGATTTGATTAATGTGGTTAGTTGTGGGTAAAATACGCAAATATTTTAAATAAGCAAGTAGTTATAAAATACTCATTGTTGTCGGAGAATATTCGTTTGGTCGTGGAATATTCTTACTGTTAGGGAATATTCGTACAACGGCACAGCCTTGTGTGGGCCCAGAACGAAAAGCGATTGGATGAAGAAAACGACAAGTATAAGTTGTTTATAAATAACGGCGCAGTTGTTACCGTTAATACTGTTGGAATACCCGGTGGTTAAAACACAGTAATACGCGTTGTTGCACAGTAGCGCACGGTATTGCACCAATTATTGATTCTTACGTAAGAAGGCACTACTCAATAATTGCTACAGTAATTACTGTTCAGTATTTTATTTTATTGATTCAATAATTGCATCGTTGATATTTTATATTACTGTTGTTTCAATAATTGTCACTACACAGTATTTTTCATTATTGAAGTAATAATTCATATTATCTGAATAATATTATTAGAAAACATTATTGGCAATGCCTAGAAAGTTCTGTCTAAGGAGAGATTTGGTCACCTAATTGCGCGCAAGTAAGGAGAAATTCTTATTGGAAAGCCCCCTCTTTTCCTGGGAACGGCCTGGTTGTCAGTACTGTGATTCTGTAATATTATTTGTGAATAATTATTTATTGATTTATATGATGAGGAAAATATTGATTTTATGTGGATATAGATGGAGAAAATTTTTAAAGTGACAACTGTTAAAAATTGATATTTTATCTTTTCTGATAAAATAATATTTTATTATATTATTATAATATGATAATGATGATATTTTTATAATAAATATGGGATATATGAGTATATGAGGATGAAGAGAATTTTTGTTGCATTAAATGATTAACACATGTTTTGTGTGTCGGTGGACCCCATTTCTTGACTGAAATTTGATTATAGCTTGTAAAATCGTCCGTTTGTGGATTTCGGTCAATTTCTAATTGAAATTTGGAAAAACTTTCTTCTGCAAAGTTGTAAAGAATTGAATTTCCTATAAAAGGCCGCGAGATTCAAATTTTCTGATAAAAGAGCTATTTATTGTGAATTATTGAAGTTTCGGTATATCGGGTGTGAATTGATTTTTGGAGTTTAAATTATTTTTATTAAGAAAAATGTTTTTATTGTTTTTGGCACATGTGTGGCTGAAGTTTGGACCAGATTTGTGTGTGTAGGAAATTTTGATATATATATATTAATATTATATTAAATTTTCTGCTTTGGTGTTCTAAGCAATTTCCTATAAATAGGGTGCTTAGGTTAGAATTGAAAATCACACCAGAAACTAAAGATTCCTCTCTCTTTCTCTCTCTATAATATCGAGCGTATTTTATGAGTATTTTAGTTGTAAGACCCCGAATTTTATGAAATAAAATATTCAATTTTTCTTATAATTACAATTCAGTAAATGGTTAAATTGATAGAAGTTAAAGTTAAGGGTGATATATGAATTTTTTTTCAAAATAAGCAAGTGATTATAAAATACTCATTGTTGTCGGGGAATATTCGTTTGGTCGTGGAATATTCTTTCTGTCGGGGAATATTCGTACGACGGCGCAGCCTTTTGTGGGCCCCGTAACAAAATAACTGTCGGATGAAGAAAACGACAAATTAAAGTTTTTTATAAATAACGGCGTAATCGTTACTGTTAACACTGTTGGAATACCTGGTGGGTAAAGTAAAGTAATACGCGTTGTTGCACAGTAGCACACGGTATTGCACCAATTATTGACTCTTACGTAAGAAGGCACTACTCAATAATGGTTACAGTAATTACTGTTCAGTATTTTATTTTATTGATTCAATAATTGCTGCGTTGATATTTTATATTGTTGTTGTTGTCATTACACAGTATTTTTCATTATCGAAGCAATAATTCATATTATCTGAATAATATTATTTGATAACATTATTGGCAATGTCTAGAAAGTTCTGTCTAAGGAGAGGTTTGGTCACCTAATTGCGCGCCAGTAAGGAGAAATACTTATTGGAAAGCCCCCTCTTTCCTGGGAACTGCCTGGTTGTCAATATTGTGATTCTTTAATATCATTTGTGAATAATTAATTATTGATTCATATGATGAGCAAAATATTGATTTTATGTGGATATAGATGGAGAAAAATTTTAATGTGACAATTGTTGAAAATTAATATTTTATTTTTTTTCTGATAAAATAATTCATTTAAATATATTATTATATTTTAATAATATAATAATGATGATATTTTTATAATGAATGTGGGATATATAAGTATATGTGGAAGAGGAGTGTTTTTGTTACCAAAAATATTTAAAGCATGTTTTATGTGTCGGTGGACCCCATTTCTTGACTGAAATTTGATTATAGCCTGTAAAATCGTCCGTTTATGGATTTCGGTCAATTTCTGTTTGGAATTTGGAAAAACTTTCTTCTGCAAAGTTGTAGACAATTGAATTTCCTATAAAAACTCACGAGATTCGAATTTTCTGGCAAAAGGGCTATTTATTATGAATTATTGAAGTTCCGAAGCTCCGAAATAATTGATTTTTGGAAGTTTAAAATAATTTAAATAACAAAAACATTTTTTTCATTTTTGAAACTCATTTAACATGTGATTAGGAGCTGAATTCAGTTGGCAAGTATACGTATGAGGTTTTGGAAAATATATATTATTATTATATTAAATTTTCTGCTTTGGTGTTCTAAGTAATTTCCTATAAATAGGTGCTTAGGTTATAATTGAAAATCACACCAGAAACTGAAGTTTTCTCTCTATATTATCGAACGTATTCTTATGAGTATTTTGAGTATACTTTGAGTATTACTATACGGTGCAAGTTCGTTCAGCGTTATTCCAGTCAGAGGTACTGCTCTTTTGAGGTAAGGGATAATAAGGAATTTTAAGGGTTATTATTTCGAAATTCTTCTGAACCTTCAAAAATTCTGGAAAAATTTGAAATGATATTTTGATGAGTTTTGTTGATTGTGTCCAAAAATGACGATTTTTGGATGTATAAATTAAGAGTTATGAATTTTATGAGGAAATATTATTTTAAAAGTAATCGCTTATAACTCCTTGCGGTTAACTCCAAAATTGATGAAATTTTTATTGGGAGTACATCTATATGATATCAGTATAGCCTGTGAATTTCAGAATTTTTGGATAAAAGTACAATTTATGATAAATGTTTAAATATTCGGTTGTTTTGGCCATGTGAAAAATAGTAAATGACTTTTAAAAATTCTGAGAAAAATATATGTTCAATATAGGACTATATTCTGCTAAATCCCAGAAAAGAAATATTTTTGGAACTGATTTAGTATTTTTCATGAAAATATTCTAGTTATGAGTAAATGAATTAAATATGTTATGTGAAGTAAGAAAATTGAAAAATATAATTTTATGGCTTGAGAATCATATATGAGGTATATGCAAATTTTTGATGAGGGTTTTGGTTATTGGTGATGAAATCTTATGAGTTTGGCATTTTAGAATGATTAAATGCATTATTTAGTAAAGTGTAAAAAATTAAAATAAATTGTTTATAAGCTTAAAAAAATATTATTCTTTCAATATTATTATACCGAAATATTGGTATGGATTTTATTGTGGAATTTCTACCTTTTTGAGTCGGGTTTACTATTCATGAGATACTATTCACGAGTTACTATTCACGAGTTACTATTCATGAGTTACTATTCATGAGTTACTATTCATGACAAAATTGGTTTATTTTTCTAACCAAATTATAGTTGATTTATGAATATTACTCTGGAGATTAAAACTATATATTGATTATATTGATTTTATTATCATATATAACATTTTTATAACCCTGATGTTGAAATTCTCTTTCACTGGACTGTAAAGATGGGTAGATTATTGGTATGATCATGACTAGGGTTCTCTTTGGACAGTAGTGAAAAGTTGAATTGTGACTGGTATGATCATGACCATTGAATTTATAATTGAATATCTTTAGCTTAAGTGCAAAGGTGAATTGATCAACATGGTTATAATTATTGTTTATATAAATTCTGAAATAATTATATATTTTTTTGAGATATTAATATATTTGGCCTGTAATGCAAATATGAACTGTTAAGGAATATCTTTGGCCTGTAGTGCAATGATGAATTGTTGATGAATATATCTGGGTCGTAGTGCAAAGATGACCTGTTGTTGAATATCTTTGGCCTGTAGTGCAAAGATGAACTGTTGATGAATATCTTTGGCCCGTTGTGCAAAGATGAATTTATTAGTATGATTATGAACAGGAACTGTGATTTGGTATAACCATGATCTTTGATATTTCAGGTAAAGACAAGTGATGAAAATTATCTTCGTCCTGAATGAGAAAAGGAATTTAGAACAACCATTACGATTATGAGTTATACATGTGATTGTGGACAAGAATTGTTGATTGATGTTACAGGGATAAAACATTGTTGGTGGACTTTTAACATGGAGAAGATAATAGATTTTATAGTCTATTTAACTCTTCTAATGGATTGATCGTTCCGCTGCAACTATGGTTGAAATTTTTTATCATCTACCATATGTTCTAAATCTCTTATTTATTATTGATGAAGGCTATTGATAATTTAATTATCTTTAGTCATGATATTCTTTACTGAGCTAGTTGTGCTCACCCTTTTGCTTCACAATTCCTTTCAGGTAATACGAGTGTAGCTGGGTCGAGCGGGGGATAACAGGGGAATAGAACGGTGGTCATCATTTAGTAGTTATATTTGGCGAATCAACTAGGGTAAAGCGAACCAAACGTTGGAAGGGTGTTTTGCCACTGTCATACAAGATGTCTAATGACATACCACCTCGTGTCATCATAAGACATGGATGTGCTCATCCATTTGCTGAGTATATCTACCAGCACTATCTATATGATCTTGGAGTCTATTTGAAATATAACTCTCAATTAGAGACAGTGGAGATAATGATATGTCAGGAGAAGACTTGCCATTGGGAAGAATATGATAGTAATCTTCTTGTTTTTCTTTGGGGTCTATTGGATCAACCTAGGATAATTCTGTGACCATATGATATCTATAATAACCTAGACGCATGGCCTCCCATGTACGAAGGTTTCCTTGAGCACTTCCTAAAGATTCTAATTTCTAAAACAGTTTTCGACTATACCTTTATGTAAGGTGTCATTATGAGGTGCTGTCCACGGTTGGGACATGAGTCACAGTTGATATATATTTGTATACAAACTCACAGCATATGTGTTGTTGTATTTTGCACAACAATTGTTGTAATAAAGTTGTAGTTGTTTTCTGTACCACGTATTTGGCGACTCAGAATGAGTTGGATGGAATGGACCTATTCTGGGGTTGTCACAGTTGGTATCAGAGCTTAGGGATATGATCTCTAGCGGAGATCGGGGAATAGAACTAGGAGGGGAGAGACGAGTAAATCCTTCGCTAGTGTGTTCTACCTAAGCTTATTTGTTGGTCAGTCATAATATCGGGATATTATGTGATATGTTAATTTGTTCAATTAACCCTTGTTTTGAAGCTGTATTCTAGAATGATATCTGAAATACAGGAGATGAGCATTGGAGAAATTATGATGACAGGGAAGATGGAATCTGAAATGAAAGCAAGGTATTCTCAACTCTTTGAAATATCAGGTACGTAAATTTCGGGGACGAAATTTCATAAGGAGGGGAGATTGTAAGACCCCGAATTTTATGAAATAAAATATTCAATTTTTCTTATAATTACAATTCAGTAAATGGTTAAATTGATAGAAAGTTAAAGTTAAGGGTGATATATGAATTTTTTTTCAAAATAAGCAAGTGATTATAAAATACTCATTGTTGTCGGGGAATATTCGTTTGGTCGTGGAATATTCTTTCTGTCGGGGAATATTCGTACGACGGCGCAGCCTTTTGTGGGCCCCGTAACAAAATAACTGTCGGATGAAGAAAACGACAAATTAAAGTTTTTTATAAATAACGGTGTAATCGTTACTGTTAACACTGTTGGAATACCCGGTGGGTAAAGTAAAGTAATACGCGTTGTTGCACAGTAGCACACGGTATTGCACCAATTATTGACTCTTACGTAAGAAGGCACTACTCAATAATGATTACAGTAATTACTGTTCAGTATTTTATTTTATTGATTCAATAATTGTTGCGTTGATATTTTATATTGTTGTTGTTGTCATTACACAGTATTTTTCATTATCGAAGCAATAATTCATATTATCTGAATAATATTATTTGATAACATTATTGGCAATGTCTAGAAAGTTCTGTCTAAGGAGAGGTTTGGTCACCTAATTGCGCGCCAGTAAGGAGAAATACTTATTGGAAAGCCTCCTCTTTCCTGGGAACTGCCTGGTTGTCAATATTGTGATTATTTAATATCATTTGTGAATAATTAATTATTGATTCATATGATGAGCAAAATATTAATTTTATGTGGATATAGATGGAGAAAAATTTTAATGTGACAATTGTTGAAAATTAATATTTTATTTTTTTTCTGATAAAATAATTCATTTAAATATATTATTATATTTTAATAATATAATAATGATGATATTTTTATAATGAATGTGGGATATATAAGTATATGTGGAAGAGGAGTTTTATTGTTACCAAAAATATTTAAAGCATGTTTTATGTGTCGGTGGACCCCATTTCTTGACTGAAATTTGATTATAGCCTGTAAAATCGTCCGTTTATGGATTTCGATCAATTTCTGTTTGGAATTTGGAAAAACTTTCTTCTGCAAAATTGTAGAGAATTGAATTTCCTATAAAAACTCACGAGATTCGAATTTTCTGGCAAAAGGGCTATTTATTATGAATTATTGAAGTTCCGAAGCTCCGAAATAATTGATTTTTGGAAGTTTAAAATAATTTAAATAACAAAAACGTTTTTTTCATTTTTGAAACTCATTTAACATGTGATTAGGAGCTGAATTCAGTTGGCAAGTATACGTATGAGGTTTTGGAAAATATATATTATTATTATATTAAATTTTCTGCTTTGGTGTTCTAAGTAATTTCCTATAAATAGGTGCTTAGGTTATAATTGAAAATCACACCAGAAACTGAAGTTTTCTCTCTCTATATTATCGAACGTATTCTTGTGAGTATTTTGAGTATACTTTGAGTATTACTATACGGTGCAAGTTCGTTCAGCGTTATTCCAGTCAGAGGTACTGCTCTTTTGAGGTAAGGGATAATAAGGGATTTTAAGGGTTATTATTTCGAAATTCTTCTGAACCTTCAAAAATTCTGGAAAAATTTGAAATGATATTTTGATGAGTTTTGTTGATTGTGTCCAAAAATGACGATTTTTGGATGTATAAATTAAGAGTTATGAATTTTATGAGGAAATACTATTTTAAAAGTAATCGCTTATAACTCCTTGCGGTTAACTCCAAAATTGATGAAATTTTTATTGGGAGTACATCTATATGATATCAGTATACCCTGTGAATTTCGGAATTTTTGGATAAAAGTACAATTTATGATAAATGTTTAAATATTCGGTGGTTTTGGCCATGTGAAAAATAGTAAATGACTTTTAAAAATTCTGAGAAAAATATATGTTCAATATAGGACTATATTCTGCTAAATCCCAGAAAAGAAATATTTTTGGAACTGATTTAGTATTTTTCATGAAAATATTCTAGTTATGAGTAAATGAATTAAATATGTTATGTGAAGTAAGAAAATTGGAAAATATAATTTTATGGCTTGAGAATCATATATGAGGTATATGCAAATTTTTGATGAGGGTTTTGGTTATTGGTGATGAAATCTTATGAGTTTGGCATTTTAGAATGATTAAATGCATTATTTAGTAAAGTGTAAACAATTAAAATAAATTGTTTATAAGCTTAAAAAAATATTATTCTTTCAATATCATTATACCGAAATATTAGTATGGATTTTATTGTGGAATTTCTACCTTTTTGAGTCGGGTTTACTATTCATGAGATACTATTCACGAGTTACTATTCATGAGTTACTATTCACGAGTTACTATTCATGAGTTACTATTCATGACAAAATTGGTTTCTTTTTCTAACCAAATTATAGTTGATTTATGAATATTACTCTGGAGATTAAAACTATATATTGATTATATTGATTTTATTATCATATATAACATTTTTATAACCCTGATGTTGAAATTCTCTTTCACTGGAGTGTAAAGATGGGTAGATTATTGGTATGATCATGACTAGGGTTCTCTTTGGCCAGTAGTGAAAAGTTGAATTGTGACTGGTATGATCATGACCATTGAATTTATAATTGAATATCTTTAGCTTAAGTGCAAAGGTGAATTGATCAACATGGTTATAATTATTGTTTATATAAATTCTGAAATAATTATATATTTTTTTGAGATATTAATATATTTGGCCTGTAATGCAAATATGAACTGTTAAGGAATATCTTTGGCCTGTAGTGCAATGATGAATTGTTGATGAATATATCTGGGTCGTAGTGCAAAGATGACCTGTTGTTGAATATCTTTGGCCTGTAGTGCAAAGATGAACTGTTGATGAATATCTTTGGCCCGTTGTGCAAAGATGAATTTATTAGTATGATTATGAACAGGAACTGTGATTTGGTATAACCATGATCTTTGATATTTCAGGTAAAGACAAGTGATGAAAATTATCTTCGTCCTGAATTAGAAAAGGAATTTAGAACAACCATTACGATTATGAGTTATACATGTGATTGTGGACAAGAATTGTTGATTGATGTTACAGGGATAAAACATTGTTGGTGGACTTTTAACATGGAGAAGATAATAGACTTTATAGTCTATTTAACTCTTCTAATGGATTGATCGTTCCGCTGCAACTATGGTTGAAATTTTTTATCATCTACCATATGTTCTAAATCTCTTATTTATTATTGATGAAGGCTATTGATAATTTAATTATCTTTAGTCATGATATTCTTTACTGAGCTAGTTGTGCTCACCCTTTTGCTTCACAATTCCTTTCAGGTAATACGAGTGTAGCTGGGTCGAGCGGGGGATAACAGGGGAATAGAACTGTGGTCATCATTTAGTAGTTATAATTGGCGAATCAACTAGGGTAAAGTGAACCAAACGTTGGAAGGGTGTTTTTCCACTGTCATACAAGATGTCTAATGACATACCACCTCGTGTCATCATAAGACATGGATGACTCATCCATTTGCTGAGTATATCTACCAGCACTATCTATATGATCTTGGAGTCTATTTGAAATATAACTCTCAATTAGAGACAGTGGAGATAATGATATGTCAGGAGAAGACTTGCCATTGGGAAGAATATGATAGTAATCTTCTTGTTTTTCTTTGGGGTCTATTGGATCAACCAAGGATAATTCTGTGACCATATGATATCTATAATAACCTAGACGCATGGCCTCCCATGTACGAAGGTTTCCTTGAGCACTTCCTAAAGATTCTAATTTCTAAAACAGTTTTCGACTATACCTTTATGTAAGGTGTCATTATGAGGTGCTGTCCACGGTTGGGACATGAGTCACAGTTGATATATATTTGTATACAAACTCACAGCATATGTGTTGTTGTATTTTGCACAACAATTGTTGTAATAAAGTTGTAGTTGTTTTCTGTACCACGTATTTGGCGACTCAGAATGGGTTGGATGGAATGGACCTATTCTGGGGTTGTCACATTAGTAATTTGAGTATTACTATACGGTGCAAGTTTTTTCAGCACTATATCCAGTATTCCAGTCAGAAGTACTATTCTTTCTGAGGTAAGAGATATTATTTTATTCGAAAATGATATTATTTCTTCAATATCATTATGCCAAAATATTGGTTAGAAATTTTTATCAAATTTAAAACTTTTTCATGTCGGGATTACTATTCACGAGTTACTATTCACGAATACTATTCACGAAGCATGATGATGTTTTTATGAAATTTCTATCTTTTGGTGTCGGAGTTACTATTTACGTATACGACACTATTCACGAATACGACACTATTCACAGAAAAATTAAATTTTCTTTTCTCTGTCCAAGATTGTATAAGATAGTTCCTATCTTTGATTGGATCTATGTTTTGATCTTCATTCTTGAATTTTACTTTACTCTGGTTATTTATGAAGTATTTTTGAACTTGGATTGTTTAAAGTACGAATCCTTAATATTTGGTCTTTTGTTTCACTGGATTCGTTTTCTTTAAAATATTTTTCATCATCCTCAGTCCTAAATGATGATATTACTGAATATCTTTGGCATGTAGTGCAAAGATGAATGATTTTCTAATGAATATCTTTGGCCCGTAGTGCAAAGATAAACAGGTGTTTAGATGAACATGACCAAGTGATTAATATATTTGGCCCGTAATGCAAAGATGAACAGGTGTTGAGATGAACATGACCAACTGATGAATATCTTTAGCCCGTAGTGCAAAGATGACTATTTGATTCAAGATGTATATTGATTGATGTTACTGGGATAAAATATCGATGATAGACTTTTAAATTCATAGATGATAGTAGATTTCATTCTCTACTTAACTCTTCTAATGAATTGTTGTTTCCGCTGTAGTTGTTGATCTAAAACTTGTTGTCTATTGTATTCTATCAGATTTTTCCCTATTGAAGACTAAAGATAATTTGTTGTACATTATCTTAGTCATAATATTCTTTACTGGGCTAGTTGAGCTCACCCTTTTCTTTTTTGTTCGATTTTTCTTCTCAGGAGACGAGAATATAGCGGGAACTAGTCGGGGTGTGGAGTAATGGTTCAAGACAGTTGTTTTAGTAGTCCTCGCTATTTTGTAAAATAGTATTTCAATAATTGTAATGAGGACTTATTTGAGTGTGGATATTGTCTAGAAGATAATATTTGTATTTAAACTCACAACATAAGTGTTGTCGTATTTTGCACGACAATTGTAATAATAAAGTTGTAGTTATTTCTGTACCATGTATTTGGCGACTCAGAATAGGTTGGGTGGATTGGACCTGTTTTGGGGGCGTCACAAATATAATAATTATTATAATTACTATTATTATTATTATTATTACTATTATTATAATTATAATAATAATTATTATTATCATTATAATTACTATTATTATTATTATTACTATTATTATAATAATTATAATAGTAATAATAATAATTATTATTATTACTATTACCATTATTATTATTATTATAATTGTTATTATTTTTAGTAATATTATAATAATAATAATAAATATTATTATTATTATTATTATATTAACTATTTTTATTATTGTTATTATTGTTATTATAATAATAATTATTATTATGATAATTATTACTATTACTATTATTATTATTATTATTGTAATTATTATTACTATTTTTAGTATTATTATTATTATCCTCATAATTATTATTATAATTATTACTATTATTATTATTATTATTTTTATTATAATTATTATTATAACTGTATTATTAATATTACTATTATAATTATAATAATATTATTAGGTATACAAAATTAAGTATAATTCAGATGGTATCATAGAGAGGTATTAAGCTAGGTTTGTGGCCAAAGTTTTCACTCAAGGTAAAGGTAAAGGTATAGACTACCGTGATACATTTGCTCCCGTAGCTAAAATGATCACTGTCAGAACTTTGCTTGTTGTAGCTTCTCTTAACAACTAGTATATCCATTAGCTAGATGTTAACAATGCTTTTTTACATGGAGATCTTGACGAAAAGGTTTATATGGTTCTTCCACCCAGTCATACTTGTTCTCAACCTCATCTTGTCTGTAAATTGAATAAATCCTTATATGATTTGAAACAGGGAAGTAGGCAGTGGTTTGCAAAATTAACATCCTTTCACAAACAAGTTGGTTTCATTCAGTCTCATGTAGATTACTCTCTCTTTACTCAATCTCAAGGATCAATTTTTACTGCAATATTGATATTTGTGGATGAAATACTGGTAGTTGGCAATCATGAACCTATAATTCTGCAGCTCATATGTAATGACACATAAAATTCCATATAATATTTAATTATTATAATGACAATTTTGTGTATAACTTTTTTTTACTTATACTTAATTGTTGTGTCATTAGAATTATTTAGTACTTAATAAATTATTAAGTATCTCAATTTATACATGGTAAAAAAGGCAGAATGAATATACCTTATTATAATGGTATATAAATATCAAGAATGAAAAGGAAAACCAACATGACTTAATTTGGAAATATTCTTGATTGAAACTATCTATGTGATCAATGAAATAATTATATTATAATATAATTAATTTCATTCAAAAGTGTTATTAATTGACAAATAAGTGAAATAGTGTTTACTACAATGAATTACTTAAATTACATGAAATCATCATTTTAATGATGTATGTGCTAATTATTGTTGCTAGCCTAAACAAATGTGGTAGATAAAATGCATGTATATTAATATGTATGTGTCCATATTTAAATATTAGGCCATATTAAATATTTCCATATATGCTTGCAAGCCTTTCAATTTCTTTAAGTGTTATGGGTTATTGCATTGAGCCCAAAACAAAGTCTTTATCAGTCCCTTTCATTTGCACAATCCGACAACCCATATTGGAGAAAAAAAAAGATTTGTTTAATTCAAATGTGATCGATCAGTTAGGT
The DNA here is from genome assembly GCA_020205505.1 of Panax japonicus. NCBI lineage: Eukaryota > Viridiplantae > Streptophyta > Magnoliopsida > Apiales > Araliaceae > Panax > Panax japonicus. Next base: position 30,466,558 of record CM035097.1, on the reverse strand, counting down.
GGCTTTTATAGTCAGTATGTTAGTAGTAGTTAACAGTCAGTTAAGAATTTAGTTAGTAGCTACAAAGTGTAGAGCGGCTGCTAGGGGCCATGTACACTCCAGGAGCCAAATAGGCTTGACAAGGGAGTAATAGAGGCCAATGCAGGGGTCAATTAGACTACTAGGAGTTGTATCATGGGAAGATATTAGGGGCCATGGTAGAGGCCAAGTAGACTGCCAAGAAGAGATAAGCTGAGCATTGTAGAGACAATGCTAGGAGCCGTGTATAGCTAATGATGGAGAGCAGTAGGCTGATTGAGAGAAAGGTTAGGCTCAGCCATATATGGCCAAACCTTCACTCCATTACAGTTAGCTATATCTAAGTGCTGAGTATTTTTTTGAAAATCAATAGTTGTCATATAGAGAAAGTGATAGAGATCCGGTTGGGAAGGGAAGAAGAGTTAAGCCACCAAACAACCTCCATCATTCTCTAAAAACCCAGCAAGGTGAGTAAACTGCAATCGCATTCTATTTCATTTCCATTTCAGTTTCATGTTATAGAAAACCAAATGTTATAAGCTATAGAACTGAGTAGCTGGAACAAAATGACTAGGAATATATGTATTGTATGTATGTATATAGGCTGCACACCAACTATATGGTTAAATGCTAAAGTAGGGGACTGATTTGGGATAGTTACGTGTCAACTGACGAACCCAGGATTTGGTATGGGGGGGGGCAAGAATTTTTCTTTGGCTAAACTCTAAAGCATTTAGCTAATTGGTTGATTGGCTCTACTACCAATATAATCGCCACTTCTCTAGTTGTCTTGATACCCACCTTAAGCCGTCATGATTGATGAACCAATTAATTAAGATTTTTTTGTTAATTAATTAATGGATTAATTGAACAAAAAATACTACAGCTGAACACTAAATGAACCAAATCAAGTAAAATGAAAAAATAACTCAATAAATTAAAGAAAATTGAGCTCTAATCAAACGCAAAGAAATAATACATAATCTCAAAATATTTTTGCAACCCAGTTGAGAATTCAATGTTTATAAACAAAAAACATAGATTTGCTTACTTTCTTGTCGAAGGAATCAAAGATTGAAGCGATTGGAAAAGGCAGAGAACACAACTAAGGGAAAAAAGCTCTCGCGAACATAACACGGCGTTTCTCTCTCAGTTTACAGAGGATCTGGTGAAGAAATATAGTGATGGTCTGATGGAATTGGGAACGTGAGGTGAGAGAGCTGGAGGACAGGAGGAGATGGGGATGGATATGGGCTGGGCAGCTGGGGCGGATGTTAGGGACTTGGCAAATTACAAAATAAGAGTTTATTTACTGCATCACAAGTGATAAGTGGGCTATAGTCCTTATAAAATTTTTCAAACCTTGGTGGGGGGGCCTGGAAGGGGGCCCCTCTATTTTACACTTGGCTTCATCTCTATATGTTAGTATGCTAGTAATCTAGGAATGACATGTATGCTTGAATGCTATATATGTTATGATAAGTTGTAAGCAAATTACATACCATGATAGCTTTATATTTGAGCAAAACAAGGTAATTTCTAACTGAGTTAGTGAGCTCAATGATGACTATTATGCTTTGCTTTTAATATGGTTCACATGCTATTATAAGGTGTCTATAGTACCGAACCTTGAAGGATAATATTAGTGAGTCTAAGGTAGAATTTTCAGTTGGTAAGGGACTCACACAGGGCAATCTGAGCCTGTTTAAAACAAGCCAGACCAGACCACTGTTTGGAGAACTTGTATGCTAGCTAAAAGGGCTTGGTTATGGACTGTTATGCGTAAAATGTTTTAGCCATCAGGATTAAAATACATCCATATTGTATACTATATAAAAAGCCAGCCAAGTATTGCAAGGTTATGCTATCTTTTGTGACTATGTTGCTAGCTCGTGATTTCTTTTAAAATTAAAAGCCTATAGCGGGTTGTTTTGGTCAAAAGCATGAAGCCTTGCATGTATGTGATCTAAACCATGAATATAGGCTAAATAGCAATTACATGAAGTAAAAATGCTTGTACTTGAAGGCTTGGGGACTGTTATGTGAATTAGTGTTAAATTATGCCTAAAATGCCTTGTATGGAGTGTTTTGATGTTAGAAAGTAAACTAAATGTTGCAAGCATGCTAATGGAGATAATGTTATTTTATAATCATGTTTTAAAGGTTGTTTGAGTGCCTAGAGGTTGCTTGAGTCTTAATGTGGACTGTTTGTGAGTTAGTAGCTAAAACTATGCCTAAATGTGGACTATTATGACCAATTTTTGCAACTGACGTTGTTAGACATTGAGGAGTACATACATTTCCCATAAATAACATTTAAAATTTGATCCTTAACTTAGTTGGAGTTTAGGTTGTGTGTTGGCTAAACTTCATGTCTAAACCCAAAGTAAGCTTCAAGTGTCAACTAACACCTAACTAAAGAACTACAATACCTGGACCACGTATGTTGGTTTTATAAGACTAACAAAACTAAGTCTAGACTGTTTGAAGTGTTGGACTTGTTAAAAACCATGTTTTAAAGCCAAAAGTGGACTATTTTGGGCAATCCTTAGTACCTAACCTTAATGGAGTGTAATGAGCTTATACAAAGTTGCTAATACATGCTAGTAATGATTTCCAAACATGGCTAATATAAAGGCTAACAAGAAAACCAAGTTATGGTCCATCTTATAAGCCTAAAGTGAGCTTTAATAGGTCAAATTTGGCTAGGTGATTTAAAAAAGCGAGGTGATGATAAAAGTAGCTTTAAGTAACTAAAATACAGATGCCTAGACTATCTAAATAGCCAAAACTTGAAATAACTTAAAAATTGTCAAAAACAGTCTTGGTGGAAAAAGTGTTGAACAGGCCAATTTGAGCCCCTGTTATGGGAGGCCTAACTGACATGAACAAGGAACCTAAATCTTGATTAAAATACCTTGATGTATGTTCTAGGAGTAGGGTTAAATGGTTAATCCAAGATCTTAACCAAGAAATTCAAACAAATCACCAAACTAGTTAGCTAATTCACTAAAACTGTAAATTTTTGCAGTTTACCAAGTGTAAAATTTGAGATTTTGTTACTTTGCTTCAAGATCATTTTTAAATTCTTAAACAAGTAAGTTAGAAGTATATTAGATTATTCCAAGTGTATGATTGCTAATACATACAAGATAATGACAAATTAGTATGTAAAAGCTTCAAAATGCTAGGTTTAGAGGATCAAAACCTTAACTATTCATAACAAGTTCAGGGGAATGCTAAAACTAGTCCTTAATATTTGTAACTCAAGTGTTGGAATGATCCCAAGTGGCCAAAAATGAATTAAACAATATTTGACCGAAGTTAGGAAAACTAAAAATTGTGGTGAACTGCCTTGTTTGGGCATCAATTTCAGAGATGGCTTGCTTGAGAACCTAAACCAGTAGAAAAATACTTTGATATATGGTCTATAAGTATGTCCAGAGTTCAGGTCTAAAAGCCTAAGACATAAATTCATACAAATCTCCAAAGTAGCCTAGAAAATAATTAAAACTGCAATTTTGCAAAGTAATGAAACTGTGTGAAACAACATTGTTGAGGACTATTTTTGTAATGCTTAACTTTATAGTTTTAAAGACCTAAACCATAAATAAAATATTTGGCTATGGGTTCTATAAGATTGCACAAGTGAGAGACTAAAAAGGCTACTACTGAAATTCATAAAAATCCTCAAAAGTACCTCAAAAAGACATATTTTATACTATGTTGTAAAAGTAAAGATTAAAGCTTGAAAGTGTATTCGCATGACTAAATGTGGTAATAAAAGTTTTTAATAATCAAAGATCTATAACATATCATGTTTAGACTGAAACAAGTATATTTTGGGATGTATATATAATCTATATAGGTGATGTGTGTCTATGTGAGCTAACGATGTGAAAGTGCTATATATGCTAAACTATGAAGATGTGTTGTGGTAAGATATGTGCCTATGTGTACTTAACTATGTTTGCAAATAAATGCTATCTATATAATTTCTTAATGTTAGTAGGTGAAATAAATATAGTTATTGGATATAACCTCAACAACCATAAAAGAGCTATGTGATGCTTGTTGGCTCAAATTGAATAATAAACCAAGCCTAAACCGAGATCCAACAAAGATGGGTCAAACAATGGGTCATCGGTGGGTAAAAGGGTTGGGGCAACCTATGTGTGTCCCCCAATAGAGGTGGTAACCGGCCATAAGGCGTCCAAGAAAAGATTGGTGGGATATTAGATGATTAAGGAGGTGTGAATAGTAAAAAGGTGACTCAAAAGTTGTTTTAATTATTTTGACTCAATCTTGGTTAGTTTATGAGAGTTAACTAAGGTTGCTGGTTTGTAAGATTGAGAAACTTGAGGGTGTTGACCATAAGAGACTCAAAGTTTAGTGACCAACTTGTAAGCTAATACAAAGTTGTCTTAATGACCAAAAGCCCTAAGTCTTGAATTTCTTTAAATAGCAAGCTTTGTCTTCATTTTATTCTTTAAAAAATTCGCCAACACTTAAACATATATTGAGAGAGAGAAGTGAGAGCTTAATTCAAGAATCAAGGAGAAGGAAGTGCTAGCAAATCAAGTAATCACCAAGAACATCAAGAAGTAATAGATTTTAATCCTTAATCTTCATCTATCTTAATTTATAGATTGGTAGAGAAGTGTTATTGGTAGATATTGTATGATATGATGAAATAAGGAGGATAATAGTGGACTTAAAACACTAATGAAAGCATGTCAAGTGAGATGATAATCGTTAATAACGAACTAAATGAAGAACGCATGAAAAACTTAGAGCTTGTTGTTGATGAACAAGTTTAAAACCATTGCGTATAAGTTACTTGTTATATGCTTGGTTAAGAGATGATAGATGAACAAGTCGTGGAATTGTTGCGATTGAAATGGAGTAAAAATATGTTATAACGAAGTTATGACGAAAATTTCAGTAAAAGACGTTAATTGTTAAAATCATAGTTAACTATGTTTTCAAAAGAATTTGGAATTATGACAATGAAGCAGGAAAATTAGGGTTTCATTAGTATATTGAAGAACATGAAATTTATGAGTCATAGGCTCAAAAATGAACACATTCAAACATCGGATGAACAAATTACGAATGAACGAACGAAAAACATTAAAATATGTAGGATGAACAAACAAGGAATTTTAAGCTAATGAAAAGGCTAACTAACGGATTCAAAATATATTTTGTTCGGGGAAAATTATAGTATGTAATGTAAGAAAGAAAATGGCTTTGGAACGGATCCATTCTGAGTTATAACGATTAAGTTACGAGTTCGGGAAGTGAGCGTTTTAAAATGATTCAACACTTAAAAAAAAATTTAAAACTTTAAAGGTCGGCGCCGCAGCTCCGGCTAAGGCTAAGAATGGGGCGCCACAATGCCAGCACAGGGAGAAGCTCTTAGAGAGATGTGGCGTAGCGCTGGTTTAACAAAGGGTCCTAGCGCCACAACGTCGAACCAGAGCAAAGCCCAAAGAAGAGCTTTTAACTACTCAACTCTTGGGGGAAGTTCAAAAAATGATAACAAACTTATTGTTCAACTAATGTAACACTTTAAGGAGTGATTAAAACCTAAGTTAATAATTGAATATTGATTAAAATGTTATAAAATGTAAACGCAAAGTACGTAACCGATATCCGTGAATCGTATTTGTGTTGGGCGAACGTTCTAAGCATACATTGGTTGTATAACTTAGACATTAAGGAATGATATATAAGGTTATGACATTAAGTTATTATGAAGCCATAATGAATAATAAATAATTTAATGAGCGTTCTTAATTTAACGATTCAGACAAGCTATAAAAGAAGAAGAAGTTAGAATAAACAATATGAATAGATTGTTTAGTAGCTAATTGGTGTGCTATATGATTATATCATGTAGACATGTAAAGATTGAATTAAAGTAAAAGCTAGAAAACATTTGAGGCATGTTTTCCAAACTCTTGTCTATACTTTGGTAAATTCATGATATGTTATGCATGAAATGTTTAAGAAAGAGTTGATGCCATTTGTTTCGGCTAGAAGAAGATTAAAGTATTTTCTTGATTTATTTACAAGTCTTTCAAAATATTATTGTTGTTATCCTATGCTAATTGCTTTGGTACAAATTCAAAGGTAAGCCTGCGGAAGAATAAACGAAATATTTTCAAGTCGTAAATCGACTGACACGTGAGGTTGCTAAAAATTAAGCGTAAATACATTTAACGGATAAGTGTTGATCAACATAGAACACTATAGGTTGATTGCCTAGAAATGCTCATAAATAATATCGAATTTACATTCTTAGTGTCGGATTGTCCTTTTCAAAGAAAGAAAGAAAAGAATGTTCATGGTTTGTTGACCAAACATAGAATTTTAAATGACAATTTGTCATCTTGATATATTTTGAAGGAAAAGAAAATTGTTATTTTGGTATTCATAATACTTAATAATTGTTGTTTAGTTATTGAAGATAAATCATATGATTCTTGATTTTGTTGTTGTAGAATTGTTAAACTTGCTGAGCTTGTTAATGGTTATACCTTGCTTGAATTATATGATTACAACTAAGAACGAACAGATTGAAGGATGCAGTAAACATAAAGAAAAGTCGAAGAAGGATAAATAAGTTATCTTATAATAGATTAGTATTACTTTTGTATTGGTTAATATTCTGACAAATGAAAAATGTAATGGTTATAGAAACCTGGAGGAATGTTAAAATATGATTTAAAAATTAGTAGTTACATTCATATTTTTAAGTTATGTATAGATGAATGATTATGTATGCTGTAGCACCGTGTAGCAGCATATCTTGGTTTAAGGAGAACCGGATTTGGGGGCGTCACATTGGCTACGACGGAGGCGAGTTCTTTTGGCGGTTTGGTATACTTAGAGGTGTTGAATACCCCAAGTGTTTAGAGGGCATAAATAATGGTGATAGAGAGATCGGACTGTTGGCTTACACCTTATATAGAATATCCAAGTCATGGGGTGCTACCTTCTAATCTAATGTTCGCGAATAAGATTAAATACAAGAGTTCAAAAAAAAATTATCGATGGGGATTTATATCGTCGTGCATTCTCTTCACCTTTACTGAAGTTCTTGGTACCATCCGAAGAAAATTATATTCTTCAGGAAGTTCATGAAGAAATCTATGGTGATCACATGGAAGCAAAGGAGTTGGCGTATAAGGTGATTCGACATGGGTACTATTGGCTGACGATTTTTTAGGAAGCTAAAGAATATGTCAAGAAATGTCCGAAGTGCCAACTCAATAGTCTTATTCCACATTAATCTCCCGCAGAGCTATCTTTGGTCTTATTTTCGATCCCATTTGTTGTTTAGGTGATTGATATTTTGGGCTCGTTGCTGAAGGCCAAAGGTCAGGTGAGTTTTGTCGTGGTAGCGATTAATTATATGACAGTGGGTGGACACTAGACCTCTTCGGGCAATCACGGAGCAGGAGTGTTTGAAGTTTTTCATGAAGAATGTAGTGTTTTGGTTCGTCATCCCTATGGTTTTAGTATTTTATAATGGAAGGTAGTTTGTGGGGTCTTAGTTTGAAGAGTTTCTGAAGGACTTTAGCATTCAACATCAGAAGACTTCGGTAGCACATCTTTAATGCAATGCCTAGGTGGAAATTACCAATCGAACCTTACTCAATGGGATTAAAAGGTGGCAAGACGAAGCTAAAAGAAGGTCGCCTAAAGAGTTTTTTAGTGTCATGTGGGCGTCTCGGACTACCCATCGAATGACAACAGGCAATTTTCCTTTCAGGTTGACATATTGGACTGATGCCCTTTTTCTAGTGGAAATTGGGTCTCCTTCACTTCGGGTTGGCTAGTATAAGGAGTTATACAACAAAGGGATTTGTCTTAATTTAGACTCATTGGGGGAGGTTTGGGAATCGGCTATGGTAAGGCTAGCAGTCTACCAATGAAGAATAACCCGACATTACAATAAAGGTGTTAAGCAAAGGAGGTTTGAAGTTCGGGATTTAGTTCTTCGGGCGGTGGAGGTTTCTATGCCTCTGAACGTTGAAAAGTTATTGAGATGCCGAAGCCTGGAACTTATCGACTTCAGGCAATGGATAGGTCAGAAGTCAAAAATATTTGGCATGCTTGAAGACTTCAGAAGTACTATCAATGATATATGTTAAGTTATTTTTGTGACGCCCCCAAAATAGGTCCACACAACCCATTCTAAGTCGCCAAATACATGGTACATAATTCAAATACAAACTTCATTTATACAACTATTAACTATCGTGTAAAATACGACAAAACATAAACAGTGAGTTTCGATATAAATATTGTCTCGTAGACAATATCCAAACTCAAATAAAATCCTCATTAAAATTATAGTCCCACTATTTTATAGAGTAGTGAGGACTACTATAGTAACCATCTTGGACCATTACTCCACTCCCCGACTAGACCCAGCTACATTCTCACCTCCTGAGAAGAACAATGGAACCAAAAGGAAAAGGGTGAGCTCAACTAGCCCAATAAAGAATATTATGACTAAGATAATGTAGAACAAATTATCCTTAGTCCTCAACAGGCAAAAATATGATAGAATACAATAGACAACAAGTTTTAGATCAACAACTACATCGAAAATAGAAATCCATTAGAAGAGTCAAGTAAAGCATGATGTATACTATCTTCTATGATTTAAAAGTCCATCATAAATATTTTATCCCTACAACACCAATCAATAATTTTTCCAATCAAGGAATTATCTATGCACTACAGGCCAAAGATAATCGTTTGTATCACCAGTTGTCATGATCATGCCAAACACATGAATATCTATGCACTACGAGCCAAAGAGGACTTTCACTACAATCTTTGTCTATAACATTACAGGTCATGATTATACCAATACACAATTCCTGGTCATAATCATACCAATTAGGGCTGAGCAAGTAACCAAATTAGAACCGAAACCGCACCAAAAACCGTACGAACTATACCAATTAAAACAACAACAACGGTTCCGGCGTATGTGGCGGTTTTAGGTGGGTTGAATAACCAAATTTACGGTTCTGGTTTGGTTACTATCCAAAACTGCACGTATAAAACCGAAACCGCACCATGTGTGTGTATGTATGTATGTATTATCTCTAGTAAATTCTAAAGTTACCTTTCACTTGAACACGCTCAGAAAAAACTCCAGTCTTGTATTGTCATTTTTCACCAATTGAAAGAAGATGGTTAGAGGTTATAGAGTCAAAAATTAAGCAATTGGTTTTGGAATTTCGAATTTTCTTGATGCGTTATTGGAGGGGCTTATAGTTGAGGGGTCGAATTCGTTGGTTCAAGCACTTGATTCATTGGTAAATGTCAATGCTATAATTGTAATAGTTTAATAGATTATTTTTCAAATTAGGTGTAGTTAGGATTATATTCTATAAGTCTTTCCTGCAATATATAAGATAGAATTTCATTCTATCTCCAGTATATACTTTTAATTTTTTGGGAACTATAAGTCTCCGTTTTTTTATATAGCGTATGTTTTAGTTTTAAAGCATATTTCCTTTATTATAAACTAAAACTATTTTACGTGTCTCACTGTTCTATGATTTGATGGTGAATTTGACATGTTTGGCAGAAGGAACTTTGGTTTTATGCTTGATATAATTCTCATTTCTGACTATATAACTAAGTTAATTACTCGATATAAGTTCTATGTTAAATTTTATTGAAAGCTTAGACTTTTTTGTTGTTTTAATTGGTTTTGGAAATGACTTTTGTATCGGGTTCAAGGTCAATACAAAATTCGATTTCACGTTCTGGGGGTAGACCATGAAGTTCTTTGGGAAATAAATTAGGGAATTAATTAAAAACAAAAATATCAATCAAATCTGACGTATTTTTGTTTAAATCGGTGACATGGGCTAAGAAAGATTGACATCCATTTTTTAATAAACGAATAACTTTATAGCTCGATATGATAGTGATTGAATTTAGTGGTTTGGTTTCTTGAATTCACATAACATGTTGTTAGAAATATGAAAACTAATGACCTTAATTATGAAAACAATCAATTTTAGCATGATCAGTAATTAACCAGTCAATTCCTAAAATCACATCAAATGCAAGTATTTTCAAAGAGATGAGATCAATAGATAATGTGAGGGTACATATTTAAATCAAATAAGATTTATAAACGGTAGATATAATGAAGGTTTCTTCTAACGGAGTTTTAACCGATAAGTCAAAATCTAATTTCTTAGGAGTTAAGTTCAAACTTTGAGCACAAGTAGGTGAAATAAAAGAATTTGTAGAACTTGTATCGAATAAGGTATAACTCCGCAAGAGTTTACGATTAGCTTACCCATGATAACTTCGTTCGGGTTCCTCACTTTTTGGGAAGTCACGACAAATGCTCTCCCTTGAACCACCGACTTTGACTTGTCTGGGACAACCTTTGGTGTCACCATCCAAGCTGGACTTGACTTCGCTGCATGATAAAATTGAGCTAAGTGACCTTCCTTTCTGTAATTGAAACACACTTTGGGTTGCTGCGTACAATTTGGACCGATGTGTCTCTACTGTCCGCATTTGAAGCATACGATTAGTGGTCGTTCTCCTTCCTTAGAAACGGATGTTGGTGTTGGTACTGCTGTCGATGTCTTTTCGTCATTGTTGAACCTTCTCTTTTTGAAATTTCCAGTTGACTCATTTCTTCTATTATCTTGGCCAGGATTACCACCGAAGTGGTTACCATTTCTGGCATGATAATTTCCTCAACGCTGGTTACCATTGTTCCGGTGACCGTTGCCACTGGTACGAATATTATCGTGTTGTTGGTTGTTATCTTTTAGTTGAAAAGTCTCATTATCTCGCTCAAATAATTGAGCCCTATTTACAACATATGAATACAAACAAAGTTTATAAGAAATGAGGTATTGCCGAAATTCAGGTTTCAAACCTCTTAGAAACATTTGTGTCATTCACTTCTCATTATCCACCAAATGGGATGAAAATCAGGATAACTCCGCAAATTTGGCCTCGTATTGTGATACAGTCATATTTTTATGTTCCAGTTTGATGAATTCCACTTCCTTCATATGACGAAAACCTTTTGGAAAATACTTTTCGTTGAACAATTCTTGGAACTTCTCCCAAGAACATCTTAAGTGCGGAAAGATAAATAGGTTTTATATATTCCACCAGTAATCTGCCTCTCCACGCAACATAAAGGTGGTGAAGGGAACCTTTTGCTCCTCTGTGCATCCCAAGATAGGAAATATCATGGTGATCTACTTAATCTAAGTTTCTACCTTGAATGGCTCTAGCTTTTCCAAAAACTGCAGCGTTCCCAACTCTTTGAATTGCTTAGCAGTGACCAGCCGTGAGTTACCATTGTTTCCACCTTCATTTTGAACATGAGTCTCTCTCGTTTGGTGTTGTATGAATTATAGAAAGCTCTTAAACACCCCCATCGTTCATCATCTGGACAGTGGTGTTGTTGACAAGAGGATTATTGCCCTCCTGGTGCACATTATCCTGGTTATTGTTGGCAGTGTCTCAATGGTCTCATGTGCTCCATTGGTTATATTAAAATTTTCAGATGTCATTCTCAAATACTGCCACAAAACACGGGTTAATTAAAGAAATTGACATGTCACATATTATCCTTATATTCCCATCGACCAATTAAATAACAAATAAGCTTAGGTAGTACACACTGTCGAAAGTTTTACTCGTCTCTCCCCTCCTAGTTCTAACCTTAGATCTCTACTAGAGAATATTTCCATAAGCTCTGATACCAACTGTGACGACCCCAAAATAGGTCCACATAACCCATTCTGAGTTCGCCAAATACATGGTACAAAATTCAAATACAAACTTTATTTATACAACTATTAACTGTCGTGTAAAATACGACAAAACATAAACTATGCGTTCCAATACAAATATTGTGTCATAGACAATATCTAATCTCAAATAAAATCATCATTACAATTCTTATCACACTATTTTATAGAGTAGTAAGGACTACTATAGTAACCATCTTGGACCATTACTCCACTCCCCATGTGACGCCCCCAAAATAGGTATACATCACCCATTCTGAGTCGCCAAATACATGGTACATAATACAAATACAAACATAATTATACAATTGTCGTATAACATAAGCTGAGAGTTTTAACACGAATATTGTCTCCTAGACAATATCCAAACTCAAATGAAGTCCTTATTATAATTATTATTACACTATTTCACATAATAGTGAGGACTATGAAAGAAACCATTTGGACTGTCACTTCATTCTCCGACTAGTCTTAGCTATATTCTCATTTCCTAAAGAGAACATTGAAAGAAAAAGGACGAGCTCAACTAGCCCAGTAAGAAATATTATGACTAATATAATGCAGAATAAATTATCCTTAGCCTTCAATAATGTTAAACTGATAGACTACAATAAACAACAAGTTTAATTACAGCGGAACAAACAATCCATTGGAAGAGTCAAGTAGAGCATGATATCTACTATCTTCTATGATTTAAAAAGTTTATCATCAATTTTATCACTGAGACTTGGCTCAATATATAATCCACATCACTGAATTATCCATGCACTACGGGCTAAGAATATTCATTAGTATCACATCCACGAATTATCTATGCACTATGGGCCAAGGATAATCGTGTTATCACCAATGGTCATAATCATACTAAACAATAATTTATCTTTGCACCATTGGCCGAAGATAATGCATGGTCATAATCATACCAATAATTGTCCATCAATGCACTACGGGCCAATGAGGACTTTTACCACATCATTTGTAACATGATAGGTCATGATTATACCGAATAATCACAGGTCATAATCATACCAATCAATATTTCATCTATGCACTACGGGCCAAAGATGACTTTCATCGCAATATAAGCATGAGAATGATGACAATGATATAAGAATTCAATTAAATGAAAATAAAGGATAAATTTTAAAGATTTATAATTCAATTTATCCAGAATTCAATAATATCCAAATTGTGAACATGATATAGCTTTGTTGAGTAAAATTCAAGAATAATATTGTAAAAATAAATAATTTGGACCGAAAAAAATCAATTTTTTTTTCATAAATAGTACCTCCAGGTGAATAGTACTCGAGTGAATTGTACCCCGTGAATAGTATTTCGTGAATAGTACCTCGTGAATAGTACTTTAGGAATAGTACCCCGTGAATAGTATCGTATTTATGAATAGTGTCGTATGTATGAATAGTGTCATATAAATGAATAGTACCCATGAATAGTACTCCGACATGAAAAGCTTAAAATTTAACAAGAATATTCAGAAAAATATCCTTGTGAAACGATACTAGATAAAGCGCAAATTTTAAGGATATTCTACTAATTTCACGGAGTATAGAAGCAATACTTTAACAAAATGAGTGTAGAATTATGAATACGAAACAAAATAATATTACTTACATACTATAGAGTATGGAAGAAAATATTATTTCGTACGAATATTGAACAAAAATAATATCCCTTACGACTGTTGAACGAAAATAATATTCCTTACGAATATTGAACGAAGATAATATTCCTTACGAATATTGATCGAAAATAATATTCCTTACGAATATTGAACGAAAATAAAATTCCTTACGAATACGAAAAATAATTAATATTGTAAGTGAATATGAAATAAATAATATCCTTTACCTTAAAAAGATAGCAATTCCGACTAGTATAACGGATATATTCTTGAAGAAAACTTTCACTATTTTCTACACTCAAAGCTTCCTTAAACAGAAAAGAATACGCTCAATATTATAGAAGAAGAATTCTCTGATTCTGGTGTGATTTTCTTTTCTAAACTGAGCATCCTATTTATAGGAGAATGGTTGGATACTATTTAAATACACAGTAAAGGAAAAAAAACATCACAGACTGCACAGTGCATTTCACGGACGAATTATGAAATTTACATGATTTATTATGCAAACACTATGTAGACACTATGCAAACACTATGCATAATAAAATATAATATATTCTATTTTCATATAAAACAAAACTTATAATTATAATAATAATAATAATAATACACACCCTCCCGTCCAAAATTCCCACCTATTCCCCCTGTGACTTATATATATATATATATATATATATATATATATATATATATATATATATATATATAACAAAACTGAGATAACTTTCTACCAACAGTTTTGAAAAATAGGTAAATGGGGGGTCCAAATAATAAGCAAAATTTACATCAAATACTTCATAAAAATCCCCTCAATATTTTTAACAACATTTATTCATCAATAATATAACTTGTAATATTAACAACCAGATCATTCCCAAGAAAGATGGGGCTTTCAGATAAAGATTTCTCCCTATTGGCGTGCAATTAGGTGACCAAACCCCTTTCCTCGACAGAACTTCCTAGATATTGTCAATAATAAAAATAATAATATGAATAACTTGTCATCTCATTTATTGATTTAATAATATAAAATATTGTGACAATAATTAAATCAATAACGTGAGATATTATGCATCAACTACTGTAGTAATATTTGAGTATAACTGAGTGACTTCTCACGTAAGTATCAAATATTGTGTGCTATTATGCAACCACACGTATTACTGTACTTTTATCACCGGGTATTTCAACAGTTAACGGTAAAACTTTTGCCGTTATTTTTATAAAAAGTTATTTCTATCGTTTTCTAACTCCAACAGTAATTTCGTTATGGGGTCCACCAATGATTGTGCCAACGTACGAACATTCCCTAATAAAATGAATATTCCCCGACACAACGAATATTTTATATCAACTTGCTTACTTTGCAAAATTTTCAAATATCACCCTTAACTTTAACCTTTTATCAATTTAAAATAAAATAATAATTATAAAAAATTGAATACTTTCATTTCATAAAATTCGGGGTCTTAGAATCTCCCCTCCTTATGAAATTTCGCCCTAAAAATTTATGTACCTGGTATGTCAAAGAGATGAGGATACCTTATTTTTATTTTAGATTCTAACTCTTGAGGTATAACCTTTGAGCGTAGAATATATTCCTTCTTATCCAAGATTTTAACAGGTACCTCTTCATACGTTAAATCTTTCGCTATCTCGTCCGGTTCTAATTCAATAATGTGGTTCGGGTCGTCCACATATTTACGTAACATCGATACGTGAAAACGTTATGAAAACGCAACATACTTAGCGGTAAAGCGAGTCTATAGGCCAAAGTTCCTACTCGATCGAGGATTTCAAATAGACCAATTAAATTGAGGGTTGAGATTTCCTCTCTTCGTCGATTCTTGCTTCTAGAATAACGCCTTCTTGAACCTTCTTCTTCACATTCATCAGCTCTGAGTCTGTAGCTTGAGCGGCTTTAACTTTATCGATTAAAGTCGATTATACTCATATATTCGTTATCATCACGTGATTCCTTAGAGTCTTTATTTCTATCTCCATCATTTGTAAGGCATATGAAATGGGTTCTTGTGTTAACGACGTCACACTCGTAATCGCATACGATCTTCAACTCAACGTGCCAACTACCACGTTCGCTTGTTCCATGATGGTATTGAATGGTCCTATCGTAATCTTTCAACAGCTCGAGCCAACGTCTTTGGCGCATGTTACGTTCGTTTTGGGTGAAGAAATATTTAAGGATTTTGTATCGGGTTTAAGGTCAATACAAAATTTGATTTCACGCTCTAGGGGTAGGCTAGGAAGTCTTCAGGGAATACGTCAGGAAATTTATTAACAATAGAAATATCATTCAAATATAACGTATTTTTGTTTAAATCTGTAACATGGGCTAAGAATGCTTGACATCTGTTTTTCAATTAACAAATAGCTTTATGGCTTGATATGATAGTGATTGACTTTAGTGGTTTGGTTGCTTGAATTCGTATAATAGGTTGGTTAGGAATATGAAAGCTAACAACCTTACGAAAACAATCAATTTTAGCAGGATGAGTAGTTAATCAGTCGATTCCTAAAATCGTATCGAAGGCAAATATTTTCAAAGAGATGAGATCGACAAGTAACGTGAGGGTATCAATTTGAATAAAACATGATTTATAAACAGTGGAGGTAACGAAGGTTTCTCATAACGGAGTTTCAACAAATAAGTCAAAGTCTAATTTTTCTGGAGTCAAATTTAAACGTTGAGTGCAACTAAGTGAAATAAAAGAGTGGGTAGAACCGGTATCGAATAAGGTACATTTTTCCCTTTCCTTTGCTAGTCGAAGGTTCACCTACCTTCTCTTCTTTAGCTGCAATGAGTTTATAAATATGCAAGAGTGAGCAAAACAATTGCTCACTGGATATAATATGGAATCAACAGGAGTATAACAATAATAATTGTCGAAATAGGCTCCCATCAAAAGTGAATAATACTCTATCAACAATAATCAGAAACTGAAATTCCAAAATATGGAAAATATACATCCCTGAGGGTCGTAAGACCATGAACTACATCCACAGTTACAAGTAATCTTTCAACTCCAACTTTAACAATCATAAGACTATAAGGACCTCGTACTTAGGGGGATCAGCCCTTCGTACAATGTATTGTGTATAAACATTTTAACGCTATGCGTAAGTTAACCCCTAATCATAACAATATGGTTGTTCATCTTAGTATTTAGAGTACAAGTCCGCACAAAAGGAAGTTTGGTTTGGATAAGCTTTCAAGGTAATTTGGAATTCAATGAACATCAACTAAGGATTAGTTGAATAAAACCAATAACATTATACTATAGAATAATCGTGTTTGAATCAATCATAGTAAACTAAAGTCATGCTTTAGGAATAATCTAATAACATATAATTTGAATAACTATAATGCACCTTGCTTGAACAATACTAAGCCAAGGTTAATTAGAATTGAATACTAAGCATACATACCAATTTGAACGATAAAAATGTTCGACATTAGTATATATAGTTGGGCATGCTAAACAACAAGTTAAATACAAGAATAACTTGTTCAACATCAAACCAAAGTTTAGACAGCTTGCATCATTATAAGGTAATCGAATTGGAAACAATAATTAGTTCAACAAGATAAAGGATTAGAAAACTTGCCTTGTTCGTAGATTAAACCGAACAATTTGAATCACAATATCCTATATACATATGTCATCATGACATAGTTAGTCATTATCACATAACTAATACATTCATCATGTAGGTTTGACTATTTAATCACATAATCAAGTTATAACACAAGTTAATCGCTAGTAACATGCTTATTCATGATATAAAAATACTGAAATCATAATTTAACAGTCCTACTATCATCACATAACTCTTCTTAAAATTTAGTGTACAAAAAGTATACTGTCAGACCATTCTGCTAACTCGCGATGCGGCGCCACAGTTTACACTGTGGGTCGCACTGCGACGTGGAGATGGCGCTGCGACGCGATAATTATACTGCTAAGCCGCGCTACAACGTGGCGATGGCACTGCGATGCCACAAATGAACTTGTGGGCCGTGCCGCGGCGCCACACTGCAGGTTTCGACTGACAGCTTCGGCAACAATATAAGAAAAAGCCAATTTTGGCCTACATGCTCGTTTCTAACAGACTAATTCACATGCAATTGATACAAAAACTTCATGTAAACATAATTCAAGAACTCCTAACATGTTTCTACCCATATAAAAACATAAACCACAAATTTAAAACATCCAATTTCACTATTTTTGATAAAAACTCAGTTTTTGATATTTTAATGAAAAATCAACACTATAAATTTTGTTTTTCAACCAAAACAGTTAATTCAAAGTATCTTTATCAATAATTATACATACTCTATTAAATTAGATGGCCAATTTACTAATAAAATATCTATTTAACCCATAATTTCTACTTTAAGCTAAACAAAATATATTCACAAAAATTCTCTATAAAAACGTTTTCTTCACAAATTACATACATATTATCAATTCATTGACTATAATCATATATAACCTATGAAAATAACTTTACAAAAATAGTTTATCATATGACACATAAAATCAACAATTATCCTATCACAAGAATTTTACAGAGAAATAGGAGAAGAGAAAACTAAAACTTTTAAAACTAAAAGAAATGGGAGAATACCTTGATTGTAGAAGATGATGGCTATCCCTTTTGATTATCAAACTTCTTTTCCCTAATTCTTTTCTCAATTCTCTAGCCTTCCTTCCTCTCTTCTTTTCTTCTTCTTCCTCTGAGTCTTTTTTTTCTTCCTAACTATATCTAGCGTACTAGATATCTAACGTATAATAATAATGATAATATTAAATATATAATATAATACTAACTTAACTGACATCAGTTATAATTTTTGAAATCAAAAGCCATAAGACTTGTTTGGTTAACTAACTAAAAATAACCCATCAATCCTTATACCTTGTTTGGTAAAACACAATTAGATTAAAGACTTAATCGGCATTAGGCATTGTTTGGCAAAACTGAATTAAACTCCCTTAATTTATTTTAGTAACTCCTTTATAACAAGGTTATTTCCACACTTTAATTTAATTAAATTAATTATTAAAATAATTTATTAAATCACTTTAACACATAAATCAATACCACAAAATTATAATTTTCTTTATAATCATAACTTTATTTAATCCACTAACACATCCTTTTAATTTACAAATTCAATTTAAAATATAATAATTTATTTAATCAAAATTCTCTAACTTAATAATTAAATTAAATTAGAATAAACTAATTAATTTCCTTAATTATTTACTTAACAAATAATTAACCACATTGAATCAAATTTGAACAATTATTCAATTAACAATAACCACATCCATTAAATACTTATATAATTCAATAAATATTCAATATAATAATTTATAAAATTCTGGAATGTTACATCATTCCCTCCTTACAAGGATTCTGTCCTCAGAATCACAATTCAAACAATTCATTCGTCACATTCTCCCCTACTTACAAAGATTCTGTCCCCAGAATCGAAGACACAGATTAAACAAATAACTCAGGGTAATTGTTCATCATTTCAGCTTTGAGTTCCCACGTGGCCTCTTCAACATTGTGGTTCCTCCATATTACCTTTACAGAAGGTATCACCTTATTCATGAGCACTTGTTCTTTCCTGTCGACTATCTGGATAGAAACCTCTTCATAGGAAAAGTCTTTCTCAATCTGTAATGGTTCGTACTCAATTACGTGCTTGTAATTAGATTTATACGGTCGTAACACCGACACGTAAAAAACATTATGAATGTTTTGCAATTCTGGAGGTAGAGCTACCTCGTAAGCTACCTCTCCAACTTTCCTCAGCACTTCAAAGGGTCCAATAAACCTCAGACTTAGTTTCATCTTTTTACCAAATCGAATCTTCCCCTTCCAAGGAGAAACTTTTAGGAACACGTAATTTTCTATGTCAAATGCACGATCTTGTCTGTGTTGATCAGCATATTTCTTTTGTATGTCTTGAGCAGCTATCAATCTTGTTCTGATGAGTTGGACAAATTCAACAGTTTGTTGTACCAGTTCTGGTCCTTACAGTTGACGTTCACCGACTTCGTCCCAGCACAGTGGAGTTCTGCACTTCCTGCCGTATAATGCTTCGTAAGGCGGCATGCCGATGCTAGCGTGGTAACTGTTATTGTAGGCAAATTCCACCAACGGTAATTGTTCATCCCAGCTTCCTTTGAAATCCATGACGCATGCTCTCAACATATCCTCCAATGTCTGAATCGTTCGCTCGCTTTGGCCATCTATTTGTGGATGATATGCCATACTCATTCGCAACTGTGTTCCCATACATTCTTGTAGTCTCTTCTAGAAATTTGATGTGAACCTCAGATCTCTATCTGACACAATTGATACTGGAACTCCATGTCTCGATACGATCTCTTTAACATATAATTTTGCTAGCTGATCAAGATTGAATCTAATCTTTAATGGCAAAAAGTGTGCAGATTTTGTCAATCTGTCCATTATTACCCAAATCGCATCGTATCCTTTCTAAGTTGTTAGAAGACCTACCACAAAATCCATTGTGATATGTTTCCATTTCCATTCTGGTATCTCCAACGGTTGAAGTAACTCGCTTGGTCTTTGATGCTCGGCCTTGACTCTCTGACATGTCAAGCACTTTGCAACGCATTCTGTAACGTCTCTTTTCATATTTGGCCACCAAAAATGTCATTGCAAGTCTTGATACATCTTCGTACTTCCTGGATGAATCGAATATCTCGAGCTATGGGCTTTTGTCAAGATGTCCTCTTTAATGTCTGGTACTGCTGGAACTCATATTCGTCCTTCAAATCTCAGCATCCCCTCGGTATCAACTTTGTACTTTATTTCTTTTCCCTCGACCACACTTTCTCTTATTTTTCTGCATTCCTCATCCTGCAGTTGAGCGTTCTTCACTTTGTCCACCAAAGTTCAACTGGCTTCCATCTGGTACAATTTCTCATCAGATTCTTTTGGAAATTTGATTTCCAACTATAACCTTGACATTGCTTTAATAAGCTCCTCCTTATCAGTTAACAACATCAACTTTTCCCTGCCTTTCCTACTCAAAGCATCTGCAACCACGTTTGCTTTGCCTGGATGATAAAAGATCTCACAATCATAATTTTTTATCAGTTCCATCCATCTTCTTTGACACATGTTTAGGTCCTTCTATGTGAAAATATACTTCAGACTTTTATGGTCTGGGTAAATCTCACATTTCTCTCCGTAGAGATAGTGTCTCCATATCTTTAGAGCAAACACAACCGCCGCCAACTCTAAATCATGAGTCAGATACCCTTTTTCATAGTCTTTCAATTGTCTTGATGCATACGCGATGACTTTCCCTTTCTGCATAAGGACACATCCTAATCCTTTGTGTGAGGCATCACTGTACACCATAAAATTTCATGTATTATTGGGTAATGCCAACACAAGTGCCACACTTAAGTTCTTCTTCAAATTTGGAAACTCTCTTCACATTTCTCCGTCCAAACGAATTTTACAGCTTTCCTTGTCAAATTTGTTAGCGGAGTGGCTATCTTAGAAAAATCTTGAATAAATCTTCTATAATAACCAGCCAGTCCCAAGAAACTCCTCACTTCTAATGGTGTTCTTGGTTGTTCCCAATTAATCATAGCTTCCACTTTTGACGGATCCATTGAAATCTCATCTTTGTCAATCACATGCCCCAAAAATTGTACACGGTTGAGCCAAAATTGGCACTTAGAGAATTTTGCTTACAACTTTTGCTTTCTTAATGTTTCCAATGTCAAACCTAAGTGTTCCACATGTTCTTCTTGGGTTTTGGAATACACTAGAATGTCGTCGATGAATACCACTATAAACTTCTCTAAGAATAGTTTAAACACCCTATTCATCAAATCCATGAATGCGGTAGGTGCATTGGTTAAACCAAAAGACATCACCAGAAACTTTTAATGTCCATACCAAGTTCTGAATGTCGTTCGTGGTATATCCTCCTTCCTCACTTTCAACTGGTGATACCCACTTCGCAAATCTATTTTCGAAAAGTATTTAGCACCCTTCAATTGGTCAAACAAGTCATCTATTCTTGGCAACGGGTATTTGTTTTTAATAGTGACTTTGTTTAACTCCCTGTAATCAATGCAAAGACGCATTGATCCATCCTTCTTTGTCACGAATAATACTGGCGCTCCCTAGGGTGACACGCTTGGTTGAATATATTTCTTGTCCCGCAGCTCTTGCAACTGTACCATCAGTTCCTTTATTTCTACCGCAGTCATTCTGTATGGGGCCTTCGGTATTGGTACTGTTCCCGGCGCCAAGTTGATCATGAACACTATTTCTCTATCAGGCGGAAGTTCTGGCAAATCCTCTGGAAACACGTCTTCAAATTCCCTCACCACTGGTATTTCTTCTAGTTTCACACCCTTCTTCTGAGTATCGACTATGTAAGCTAAATAGCCCACATAGCCTTGACTCAACAATTTCTTGGCCTGCATAATCGTCAGACATTTCATCTGTCTAGGTGACTTGCTACCATAGAATACTACCTTTGACGAGTCATAAGGTTTACACACTTCTTTTGGCAATCAATAACCGCTCCATATTTGAACAGCCAATCCATTCCCAAAATAACATCAAACTCTCCAAGTCTAATCGGAATCAAATCTACCATAAAGATATTTTCCTTAATACTCACCCTACAGTTATTTTATATGAATCTAACAGGGATTACTTCCTTATTCCCAATTTCTATGTTCAAAGGAAAATTCAGTTCTTCTCTAGACAATTATAATCTCTTAGCAAAATCATCAGATATAAACAAACAAGTAGCACCCGAATCAAATAATACATAAGCATTTATATCATTTATTGGGATAATACCTGACACCACATCTTTTGATTGCACATCATCTTGCACAGTCATGTTGAAGGTTCTGGCTGTGGGTTTATTTGATGTTATAGGTCCTGCAATGGCCCATGTACCTCCATTGTTACATCCAATGCTTCTGGTAGTCACTCCATCCTTCTTCTTAGGGCATTCACGAGCAAAGTGATCCTTGGATCCGCACGTGAAACACACATTCTTCTTTGGTTGAGTACAATTTGGGGCGATGCGACCCTCCTGGCCACAATTGAAGCAAACTCGTTTCCCCATCAAGCACGCACCCTTCTGAAATTTCCCGCATGTCGCACATGCATCAACCTTTTTGTTTTACTGGTTACCCTGCTGGTTTCCAGCACCCATGTTTCTATTCCACTTCCTTTTCAAACTGTTGTTGTTGTTTCCACCACCACCACCTCCATTCTTAATCTCATTCTCATTCTTCTTCTTCTTCTTCTTCTTCTTCTTCTATTCTTGATTGAATTTTGTCACTGCCTCGCCTCCACCTTCAGCGAGTACTGCCTTCTCCATCACTGCTGCAAACGTCTTCAACTGGAACAGGGAAACCCTACTGTACAGCCAGGGCTTCAGTCCCTGTTCAAATCTCTTCGCCTTAAGCTCGTCTATGATGACTTGATATGGCGCAAACCTCGCCAATTCGTTGAATTTCGCGGCATACTCAGATACCGTCATCGTTCCCTGCTTTAATTCCAGAAACAGAACTTCTAACTGACTCTTTGAACTCTCCGAAAAATAGGTCTCGAAGAACAACTCGTTGAACCTATCTCAGGTCATCACCCCTGGCTCATCACGAGTTTTATTGGCCTGCCACCAATAACTAGCTTCTGCTTTCAACATGAAAGTTGCGAAAGCAGTCTTCTGATCATCCCCTACCCTAGCGACATCGAACACCTTTTCTATCTCCATAATTCTGGTTTGTGCTTCGACTGGATTCATGGACCCACAGAATTCAGGTGGTCCAACAGCGTTAAAATCCTTAAACATTGTACCATGGTTTTGTGGTTGATTCTGCAACGCTCTTGTCAGTAGTGTCACTAATTGTTGAACGGGATTACCATCAACATTGTCGTTATTGGTTCCTTCAGTGGTTCTTTGTCGTGTTGGTTGACGTCTGGGAGGCATTTTCTGTTAAAACTACATTATTAGATTATTATTCAATTCTTTTAGGTAATTTCTACTTAACTTGTCTCCAAAAAGAATTAACCACATAACACATAACACTTTAAATAAAGAAAAAACTTTTATTTATTCATAATCTTTTTGAAAACATAAACAATATTATCACTGCTACCTACATTACTTTCCTGAACTACAAAAGTTTCAGGGCAACATCATAGTCATATCCCATAGGTTGCATAACACTTTGGATTTACAATTTATTTAACCTTTCACTCATCGTACAACAACTACGATATTCTATTAAGATACTTCTTAGCCCTATCACGTTCTTCCTCCATGACTCGAAACATTGTTTTGCGATCTAACACGAATGATGGTAACGTCTCGAACTGAATCTAATATCCCATGACCCGATCATGAGCTCGATTAATTACGGTATTAAATACTTTATCCATTTCTTCCATCTTCATCCTCTTTGCTTGTCCGTCTCTTGCTGCTAATCTGGTTCGTTGAAAAGCTTCCTCATAAGCATCTTCAGCTCTTGCCCTCTTAGCAGCTTCTTCTCTCAGCTTGTTCTTCAGTTCAGTGACCACTTCGATCAGTTGTTCTTTCTCTCCTTCAGTCTGTACTAGTTTCTCCTCGACATTTGTCAGTCGTTCTTCACGATCCTGGATCTCACCGTATTTTTGTGTCATTGCAGTTTGTTGTTCAGCTACTATCTCCTGCAACTCCTCAACTGTATCCTGAAGTTCCACGTTACGGTAGTAGACTTCATCGTACATACGAGCATCCATCGAGGTTAGTGGAGTCTCCTCCTCCTCGTCCTCGTCATCCTCATCCTCCTGTGGTAACTCAATGGGATCTTCCTCATCTATTTCCACGTTATCATCCTCATCTTCAACTACTGTGACCAACGGGACTGACTCCCGTGGCAGTAGTTGTTCCCAAACTACCGGAATGTCGCGAGGCTCCTCCTCTATAGGCATTTGAGGTCCCTCCTCCCTAGCCTGACTGGATTCTTCGACATTAATCATCGTGACAACAAAGTTTTAAAGTTTTAATTATTAATCATTACTACTCGACACTCACGAGTACATAAATTATAATCACATAAGCACATAAGTGTTTTATTACTTCTTTCTTAAAACTCGATAAGAGTTATCTCAACTATCTTTTCAAAGGTTACTTCCTAAGGCTTTCCCCCCCACCTAAGGTTCATAACCTAAAGCTCTGATACCAACTTGTGACACCCCCAAACCCAGGTACTTCATTCCCATAGGATTTGGTGTTCACTGAATCAAACATTCATATCTAACTACCCAATCATAATAAAACTAAATAAATAAAAACCTTCCCCATTAAAGGGTTACATAATAAAAATCTCCCAGGTTATCTAACATTTACATAACTTCTTTAAAACAAAGTTTAATATCATCATAATAAAAGTCTAACATCTTAATCAAAGTAAAAATTACAAGTCTTCATCACTTGTACATTTTTCCCTTTCCTTTGCTAGTCGAAGGTTCACATACCTTCTCTTCTTTAGCTGCAATGAGTTTATAAATATGTAAGAGTGAGCAAAACAATTGCTCACTAGATATAATATGGAATCAACAAGAGTATAACAATAATAACTGTCGAAATAGGCTCATCAAAAGTGAATAGTACTCTATCAACAAAAATCAGAAACTGAAATTCCAAAATATGAAAAATATACATCACTGAGGGTCGTAAGACCATGAACTACGTCCACAGTTGCAAGTAATCTTTCAACTCCAACTTTAACAGTCATAAGACTATAAGGACCTCGTACTTAGGGGGATCAGCCCTTCGTACAATGTATTGTGCACAAACATTTTAATGTTATGCGTAAGTTAACCCCTAATCATAACAATAGGGTTGTTCATCTCAGTATTTAGAGTACAAGTCCGCACCAAAGGAAGTTTGGTTTGGATAAGCTTTCAAGGTAATTTGGAATTCAACGAACATCAACTAAGGATTAGTTGAATAAAACCAATAACATTATACTATAGAATAATCGTGATTGAATCAATCATAGTTAACTAAAGTAATGCTTTAGGAATAATCTAATAGCATACAATTTGAATAACTATAATACACCTTGATTGAACAATACTAAGCCAAGGTTAATTAGAATTGAATACTAAGCATGTATAGCAATTTGAACGATAAAAATGTTCGACATTAATATATATAGTTGGGCATTCTAAACAACAAGTTAAATACAAGAATAACTTGTTCAACATCAAACCAAAGTTTAGACAGCTTGCATCATTATAAGGTAATCGAATTGGAAACAATAATTAGTTCAACAAGATAAAGGATTAGAAATCTTTCGTTGTTCGTAGATTAAACCGAACAATTCGTATCACAATATCCTATATACATATGTCATCATGATATAGTTAGTCATTATCACATAACTAATACATTCATCATGTAGGTTTGACTATTTAATCAAATAATCAAGTTATAACACAAGATAATCTCTAGTAACATGCTTATTCATGAAATAAAAATACTGAAATCATAATTTAACAGTCTTACTATCATCATATAACTCTTCTTAAAATTTAGTGTACAAAAAGTATATTGTCAGAACATTCTGCTAACTCGCGCTGCGGCGCCACAGTTTACATTGTGAGTCGCGCTGCGGCGTGGAGATGGCGCTACGACGTGATTATTATAATACTAAGCCGCGCTACGGTGTGGCGATGACGCTGCGGCGCCACAAATGAATTGTTGGGCCGCGCCGCGGCGCCACACTGCAGGTTTCGACTGACAGCTTCGGCAACAATATAAGAAAAGGCCAATTTTGGCCTACAAGCTCGTTTCTAACAGACTAATTCACATGCAATTCATACAAAAACTTCATGTAAACATAATTCAAGAACTCCTAACATGTTTCTACCCATACAACAACATAAACAACAAATTTAAAACATCCAATTTTACTGTTTTTAATAAAAACTCACTTTTTAATATTTCAATGAAAAATCAACACTGTAAATTTTTTTTTCAACCAAAATAGTTAATTCAAAGTATCTTTATCAATAATTATACATACTCTATCAAATTAGATGGCCAATTTACCAATAAAATAACTAATTAACCCATAATTTCTACTTTAAGCTAAACAATATATATTAACAAAAACTCTCCGTAAAAATATTTTCTTCATAAATTACATACATATTATCAATTCATTGACTATAATCATATATAACCTATGAAAATAACTTTACAACAATAGTTTATCATATGAACACATAAAATCAACAATTATCCTATCACAAGAATTTTATAGAGAAATAGGAGAAGAGAAAGCTAAAACTTTTAAAACTAAAAGAAATAGGAGAATACGTTGATTGTAGAAGATGATGGTTATCCCTTTTGATTATCAAACTTCTTTTCCCCAATTCTTTTCTCAATTCTCTAGCCTTCCTTCCTCTCTTCTTTTCTTCTTCTTCTCTTCTTCTTCTTCCTCTAAGTCTTTTTTTTCTTCCTAACTCTATCTAGCGTACTAGATATCTAACGGATAATAATAATGATAATATTAAATATATAATATAATACTAACTTAACTGACATCAGTTATAATTTTTGAAATCAAAAGCCATAAGGCTTGTTTGGTTAACTAACTAAAAATAACCAATTAATCCTTACACCTTGTTTGGTAAAACACAATTAGATTAAAGACTTAATAGGCATTAGGCATTGTTTGGCAAAACTGAATTAAACTCCCTTAATTTATTTTAGTAACCCCTTTATAACAAGTTATTTGTCACACTTTAATTTAATTAAATTAATTCCAAAAACAATTTATTAAATCACTTTAACACATAAATCAATACCACAAAATTATAATTTTCTTTATAATCATAACTTTATTTAATCCACTAACACATCCTTTTAATTTACAAATTCATTTTAAAATATAATAATTTATTTAATCAAAATTCTTTAACTTAATAATTAAATTAAATTAGAATATACTAATTAATTTCCTTAATTTTTTACTTAACAAATAATTCACCGCATCGAATCAAATTTGAATAATTATTCAATTAACAATAAGTACATCCATTAAATACTTATATAATTCAATAAATATTCAATATAACAATTTATAAAATTCTGGAATGTTACACATACTCCCACCAGTAGTCTGCCTCACCACGGAACATAAAGGTGGCGAATGGAACCTTTTGTTCCTCTGTACATCTCAAGACATCGAATATCTTGGTAATTTGCTTGATCCACATTTCTGCTTTAATCGGATTTGGCTTTTCCACAAATTTTGGTGGTCCCAACTCTTTGAACTGCTTGGCAGTGAAAAGCCACGCATTACAATCATTTCCACTCGTATTTTGTACACGAGTCTCCCTCGTCTAGTTTTGCATGAACTGCAAAAAGTTTCTAAACATCCCATCATTCATCATTTGTTCGGTAGTGTTATTTACAGGAGGAATATTGCCTTCTTGTTGTACGTTCCCCTGGGTGGTGATTAAAGGTGTCTCCACGGTCCCATTCACTCCATTGTTAATATTTCCAGCCGTCATTCACAAATACTGCCACAAAACAGGGGTTAATTAACAAATTAACATATCACATATTAACCATATGCTCCGACTGACCAACCAAATAAGCTTAGGTATGACACACTAGCGAAGGATTACTCGTCTCTCCCCTCCTAGTTTTATTCCCCAATCTCCGCCAGAGACCATAACCCTAAGCTCTGATACCAACTGTGACACCCCCAAAATAGGTATACATCACTCATTCTGAGTCGCCAAATACATGGTACAAAAACAAATACAACTTCATTAATACAATTGTCGTGCAAAATACGACAACACATGCTGTGAGTTTAAATACAAATATTGTCTAAAAACAGTATTCAAACTCAAAAGGAGTCCTCATTACAATTTTTGATACACTATTTTATAAAAATATTGAGGACTGCTAAAACAACTTTCTAGAACCATCACTCCATACCCCGGCTAGTTCCTGCTATATTCTCACCTCTTGAGAAGAAAAATAGAACAAAAAAGAAAAGGGTGAGCTCAACTAGCCCAGTAAAAAATATTATGACTAAGAAAATATACAACAAATTATCATTAGTCTTCAACGGGAAAAAATCTGATAGAATATAATAGACAACAATTTTTTGGTCAACAACTGCAGCGAAAACAACAATCCATTAGAAGAGTCAAGTAGAGAATGAATTTTACTATCTTCTAAAATTTAAAAGTCCTATCATCAATATTTTATCCCTGTAACATCAATCAATATACATCTTGAATCAGATATTCATCTTTGCACTACAGACCAAAGATATTCATTTGTATCACCAATTGGTCATGTTCATCTCAACACCTGTTCCTCTTTGCACTACGGGCCAAAGATATTCATTAGTTAATCATTCATCTTTGCACTACAGGCCAAAGATATTTAGTAATATTATCATTTAGGACCGATGATGATGAAAAATATCTTAAAAAAAACAAATAAAGTGAGACAAAAGGACAAATATTAGGTATTTGTATTATAGTTTATCCAAGTTCAATAATACTCCATAATAATCAATTGTGGAGCAGAATTCATAAATAAAGATCAAAACATGGATACAATCAAAGATAGTAACCATAATAGACAACTTGGACAAAGAAAGAAAAATTTTAACTTTTCTGTGAATAGTGTCGTATTCGTGAATAGTATCGTATACGTGAAAAGTAACCCTGACATGAAAAAGATAGAAATTCTATAATAAAATCAATACCAATATTTCGGTATAATGATATTGAAAGAATAATATCATTACGAAAAAAATAACATCTCTTACCTCAAAAGAACACTACTTCTTACTAGAATATCGGATGTAATGCCGAAGGAAACTTGCACTGAATAGCAACTCTCAAAGTATCTAAATACTCACAAAAATACGCTCGATTATATAGAGAGAAATATTATGTTTCTGGTATGATTTTTAATTCTAACCTAAGCACCTATTTATAGGAAAATGCTAGAACGCCAAAGCAGACTAAATAATAAAATAATATTATTATTTTTTCTTTTTCTACGCATGCCATTTTGGAAAGCCATCAGCCCACCACATTTGAAAAACATTTCCAGCACATGTTTTCATAAAAACAAAAGTGGGTCACACCCATAATTTTAATTAAAATATTTAATTTCCAAAAATTCAATAATTCATAATAAATAGATCTTTTATCAGAAAAATACGAATTTTATGTCCTTTCCATAGGAAATTAAATTCTCTACAACTTTTTAACTTTAAGTTTTTTCAAATTCCAAACAGAAAATGTCTGAAATCCACATACGGATCATTTTTAATATCTCCATTTCGACAAAATACTGATAAAATACTTCAGCTTTAATTCCTTCATTTATAACCATATAAAATAAATAAATCCATCATTTATATTCACATAAAATAAATATTTCTTTGTCATATAAATCAATAATTAATTATTCAGAAATAATATTACAGAATCACAATTATGACAACTAGGTCGTTCCCAGGAAAGAGGGGGCTTTCCGATAAGGATTTTTCCTTATTGGCGCGTAATTACGTGACCAAACCCCTTTCTTAGACAGAACTTCCTTAGACATTGCCAATAAAGCTATCTAACAATATTATTCAAATAATATGAATTATTGATCTGATAATGGGAAATATTGTGCAATGTGACAATTATTAAAACAACAATAATATAAAATATCAATACAACAATTATTGAATCAATAAAATGAAATATTGAACAATAATTACTGTAACAATTATTGAGTAGTGCCTTCTTACGTAAGAATCAATAATAAAAAATACTGCGCAATACCGTGTGTTACTGTGCAACCACACGTATTACTGTATTTTTATAACGAATGAGTGGTTTGAGTTGTTATTCTGAGGACAGAATCCTTATAAGCAGGGAATGATGTAACAATTCAAATTTTTAATTAAATATTTATTGAATTATATAAATATTTAATGGATGTGTTTATCGTTGAATAAGTATTTGTTTAATTAATTTGATGTGATTTGATTATTTATTTGTTTTAAATAAATAATGAGTTAAGGAAAGTAATTATTTTGAAATAGTTGTAAGACCCCAACTTTTTGAATAAATATTAAATTTTCTCGAAATATATTTTTGAATATTATGGTGTGGATTAGATATAATGTTATAGTTGTGGGTAATATTTATAAATTTTGCAAAGTACACAAGTTGTTATATAATATTCGATTGGTCGGAGAATATTCGTTTTAATAGGGAATATTCATACAATGGCACAATCATTGGTGGACCCCCCATAATGGAATTATTGTCGGATTGAGAAAACGACAAAAATACTTTATGAAAATAACGGCGGAAATTTTACCGTTAACTGTTAAACTACCCGGTAGTAAAAGTACAGTAATACGCGTGGTTGCATAGTAGTACACTAATGTTTGCGTGAGAAGTCACTCAGTTATACTCAATTATTGCTACAGTAATTGTTGCATCATATCTCTCATATTATTGATTCGATTATTGTCATAGTATCATCTGCATAATATGTTATTTTATTAAAACAATAATTGAGATGACAAAGTTATTCATATTATTAAATTGCAATATTTACAATGTCTAGAAGTTCTGTCAAGGAGAGGTTTTGTCACCTAATTGCGCGCCAATAGGGAGAAATCCTTATTGGAAAGCCCCATCTTTCATGGGAACGACCTGGTTGATAAATATTGTGAGTTATAATATTAATGATGAATGTTATTAAAATTGAAGTTGTGTTCGGAGTTGAATTTGGAGACGCGGACGTGATATTTGTGTCCAGAACGATGAAATTAGTGAAAATAGTCTATAAACACAAAATTTTTCGGAATTTACTATTTGGTCAAAAAGTCAACAGATGACTTTTTCGGGAAAAGTCAAACTTTGAAATTTCAAAATTTATATTTTTGATAAAAATGGTTTCATTGTGTTGGAATTATTTGTGTTAGTAAAAATTGACAATTATTTCGATAATAATTGATGTCTGGAGGTTATATTGACCAATCGGATATTTAACCGGATAAATGAGGAATTGATTGCTATTATTTCACATGATTATAACTATTTATTCACATGTGTATACTATTTTTTGACATTTTTGTTACTATTAGGGGAGTTGGTGCAAGATTGATAATAATTGCATTACTAAGTTAAAAATGGAGGTATAGATGGAGGTACTATACTGTAATTCCTATTTTCACATGTCTAGAACTATTGATTCACATAACTTACTATTGAATCACATTAATTACTATTAGGGGAGGTGGTGCAAGTTTGATAATACTTCCATGACTAAATTAAAAATAAAGGAAAAGTTGGAGGTATTGTACTGAAATTTTTCGAGCCCCAAAACGTGCAATTATCAAAACTATATTTTTCTATAAATAGAAGCTCATTCTTCCTTCATTTTTCACCAATTCACAAAAGCTTTAGAGCGATTATTATAGAGAGAAATTATAGAAAGAAGAAGAGAAGTCTTGTACATCACTATTCCAGTATCCAGTTTTTCTAAAGGTAAGGAGTATTATTTCTTTCTTATCTATGAAGAGAACTTCTGTTATTCCATTTTTTATTATTCTATTGGAATAATCTGTATACGCGGGCTACCCTATACTTGGTGAAATTCTCCTGTTGTTCCATTCTTTATCATTCTGTTGGAACATCCTGTCTGTGCGTTCTACGCCGGACCTGGTTCCGTCTTTATTATTCTGTTGGAATATCCTGTCTGTGCGTTCTACGCCGGACCTGGTTCCGTCTTTATTATTCTGTTAGAATATCATGTCTGTGCGTTTTACACCGGACCTGATTCCGTTATTTATTATTCTGTTGGAATAACCTGCATGTGCTGTCTATCGCATGCCTGGTGATTTCTTTTGTTATTTCATTCCTTATTATACTCAGTTGGTTAAAGTTTTGACTTCTATACTCCATGAAATTAGTGGAATATCTTTGATATTTGCGCTTCATCCAGTATCTTTTCATGGAAATATTCTTCTGAGCATTCTTGAATTTTACTCTACAAAGCAGTATCATGTTGACAATTTGGACATTATTAGTTCCTGGATAAAATAATTCTTGAACTTGTTTTATTGAATTCTTATATCATTGTCATCATCCTCATGTTTATATTTTGTTGAAAGTCATCTGTGGCCTATATTGCATAGATAGACTTGGTATGATTATGACCAGGGATTATTCGGTGTAATCATAACCGTAATGTTACAAATGATGTGGTAAAAGTCTTCATTGGCCCGTACTGCATTAATGAACAGTTGTTGGCATGATCATGACCATTATTGAATACACAAATATTCTTGGCCCGTAGTGCATGGATAATTGTGGTCGTGATATTAAAGAATATCCTTGGCCGTAATGCAGGGATAATTTGATGATGTAGATTATTTATTAAGCTGAGTCCTAGCGATAAAAGTGATGAAAAACTTTTAAATCATAAAAGATAGTAGATTTTATTCTCTACTTGACTCTTTTAATGGATTGCTTGTTTCGCAACAGTTAAACTTGATGGTTGTTATATTGTATTAGTTTAACACTGTTGAAGGCTAACGATAATATATTTTGCATTATCTTAGTCATAATATTTTCTACTGGGCTAGTTGAGCTCACCCTTTTACTTTTATTGTTCTCTTCAGGAAATGAGAACGTAGCAGGGACTAGTCAGGGAACAGAGTGACGGACCAGATGATAGCATTAGTAGTCCTCACTATTCAGTGAAATAGTGGAAAATAAATGTAATAATATTGAATTTGAGTTTGAATATTGTCTAGACGACAATAATTTTATTAAAACTCACAGCTTATGTTTTGTCGTACTTTACACGACAGTTGTATAATTAAGTTATAATTGTATTTTGTACCATGTATTTGACGACTCAGAATAGGTGATGTATACCTATTTTGGGGGCGTCACAGTTGGTATCAAAGCTTAGGGATATGATCCCTGGCTAAGATGTGAGACTAGAACTAGGAGAGGAGAGACGGAGAATTCCTTCGCTACTATGACCTACCTAAGTTTATTTTGTATTTAATTGGTCAGTCGGAGTGTATGGATAATATGTTTCATGTCAATTAACCCTTGTTTTGTGGCAGTATTTGAAAATGGCATCCGAGAATGTTAAGAACATCAATGGAGCACAGGAGACCGTTGAGTCTCCACAGATCAATAACCAGGACAATGTACATCAGGAAGGCGACGATCCTCATGCAAACAACAACACTAACCAAATGATGAACGATGGAATGTTCCGAGGCTTCATGCAATTCATGCAACATCAGGCGAGAGCGGCTCTTGTCCAAAATGCAGGTGGAAACACTGGCAACTCTCGGACGGTCACCGCCAAACAGTTCAAGGAGCTGGGAACACCGGAGTTTATTGGAGAGCCAAAACCACTTAAGGCGGAAGCATGGATACATCAGATAACCAAAATATTTGATGTCTTGGGATGCTCCGAGGAACAAAAGGTTCCCTTCGCCACCTTTATGTTGCGTGAAGAGACAGATTACTGGTGGGAATCTGTAAAATGTACCCAGCCTGACGCACTCAAGATGTCTTGGGAGAAGTTCCAAGAGCTGTTCAACGACAAGTACTTTCCTGAAAGTATTCATCACGTGAAGGAGGTGTATTTTATCAAGTTGGAACAAAATAATATGACCGTGTCGCAATACGAGGCTAAATTTATGGAGTTATCCCGGTTTGCATCCCATTTGGTTGATAATGAGGAACGAATGACCCGAATGTTTTTAAGAGGTTTGAAACCGGAGATACGACAATATCTTATTTCTCATAAACTGTGTTTTTATTCAGATGTTGTAAATAGGGCTCAGTTGTTAGAACGCGATAACGAGTCAACGCAACTAAGAGAAAGCAGCCGACAGAATGAAAATACCAGTGGTAACAGTCATCGAAGCAGTGACAACAAACGTGGAGGGAATCAACATGCCAGAAATGGTAAGCACTTTGGTGGTAATCATAGCCAAGACAATAAAAATGGACATTTCAAGAAAAGAAGATTCAACAATGATGGAAAGACGTCAGCACCAGCACCCGTTGTTAAGGAAGGAGAACGACCACCTATCATATGCTTCAAATGCGGAGGGGATGGACACATCAGTCCAAACTACGCGATACCATCCAAAGCATGTTATAATTGTGAAAAAGAAGGTCACTTAGCTCGATTTTGTCATTCACCAAAAATAAATTCAGCTAGGATGGAGGCACCAAAGGTCGTCCCAAAAAATTCAAAGCCGGTAGTGCAAGGGAGAGCGTTTGTTGTGACCTCCCAGAAAGCAAGGAACCCAAACGAGGTTATCACGGGTAAGCTTATCATAAACTCTAGTGAAGTCTATACCTTATTTGATATCGGTTCTACCCATTATTTTATTTCTCCTACTTGCGCTCAACGTTTAAATTTGACTTCGGAGAAATTAGACTTTGACTTATGTGTTGAAACTCCATTAGGAGAAACCTTCATTACATCCACTGTTTATAAGTCTTGTTTGATTGAAATCGGTAACCGCACGTTACCTGTCGATCTTATCTCCTTAAAAATACTTGCATTTGACGTGATTCTAGGGATTGATTGGTTAACTACTCATCATGCTAAAATTGATTGTTTTCGTAAGGTTGTTAGCTTTTATATTCCTAATAAACCTATTATGCGAATTTAAGCGACCAAATCATTAAAAACAATCACGGTCATCTCAAGCCATAAAGCTATTCGTTTATTGAAAAATGGATGTCAAAATTTATTAGCTCATGTCACGGATTTAAACAAAAATACGACTGATTTGAAGGATATTTCTATTATTAATAAATTTCCTTACGTATTCTTTGAAGAACTTCTTAGCCTACCCCAGAGCGTGAAGTTGAATTTTGTATCGACCTTGAACCCGGTACAAAACCTATTTCCAAAGCCCCATATCGAATGGCTCCTATTGAACTTCAGGAGTTAAAGACCCAATTGCAGGAATTGTTAGACATTGGTTTCATTCGTCCTAGTACGTCTCCATGGGGTGCTCCTGTTCTATTCGTGAAGAAGAAAGATGGGAGTATGCGACTTTGTATTGATTATCGGGAGTTGAATAATGTCACCATCAAAAATAGGTACTCATTGCAACGTATTGATGACCTGTTTGATCAGTTACAAAGAGCACAATTTTTTCAAAGATCGATCTTCGTTCTGGATATCATCAGCTGAAGGTTAAAACTGAGGATATTCCAAAGATTGCCTTCAGAACTCGGTACAAGCATTATGAATTCTTAGTCATGTCTTTTGGATTGACTAATGCTCCTACTGCCTTCATGGATATGATGAACCGAGTATTCAAGGAATATTTGGATCACTTTGTGGTCGTTTTTATTGATGACATCCTTATTTATTCCAAAAGCCGTGAAGATCATGAGCAACACTTGAGGCTGATACTCCAAAAGCTTTATGAATATAAGCTTTATGCCAAGTTAAAGAAATGCGAGTTCTGGCTTGAGGAAGTAGCATTCCTTGGGCACGTAGTATCAAGTCATAGAATATCCGTTGACCCGACAAAGATTGAAGCTATTCAAAGCTGGGAGCAACACAAATCAGTGACCGAAATACGTAGCTTTCTCGGTTTAGCTGGTTATTATCGGAGATTCGTGGAAGAATTTTCTCGAATCGCTACTCCATTAACTCAGCTGACTCGGAAAGATAAAAAGTTTGGTTGGAGCGAGGAATGTGAGAAGAGTTTTCAAGAACTCAAAAGGAGACTCATTTTAGCACCTGTTCTGACAATACCATCTGGTTCAGAGGGATTTGTCCTCTACAGTGATGCTTCGGGCAAAAGGTTAGGATGTATTCTCATGCAACATGAAAAAGTCATAGCCTATGCCTCAAGACAACTCAAAGAATATGAGAGGAATTATCCTACTCATGATCTAGATTTGACAGCTATTGTCTTCGCACTTAAAATTTGGAGGCATTACTTGTATGGAGAGAAAGTGGAGATCTTTACGGATCATAAAAGCCTCAAATATTTCTTCACTCAAAAGGAACTCAACATGCGACAACGACGTTGGCTTGAACTGTTGAAAGATTATGATCATACCATCCAATACCATCTTGGAAAAGTGAACACGGTAGCTGACACATTGAGTAGAAGATCATATGCGGGTACGAGTACAATATTCACAACACAAAAGCTCATTTTGTGTGACTTGCAAAGGATGAAGATAGAGTTGAAGACTCCAGGGATCCATGTGATAATGGCAAATATACGAGTAGAACCGACTTTAATTAATAAAGTTAAAGTTACTCAAGTTATAGATCCGGAGCTGATGCGTATGAGGAAGAAAGTGCAAGAAGGTGTTATGCCGGAAGCAAGAATCGATGAAGAAGGAATACTTTGAGTCAACTCCAGACTTTTTGTTCCTAATGACCCTGATTTAAAGTATAAAATCATAATGGAGGCGCACAACACACTGTTTGCAATCCATCTTGGGAGTACCAAAATGTATCGTGATCTTTGTCATACATTTTGGTGGAGCAATATGAAGAGAGAGATAACACTATTTATCTCAAGGTGTCTAATTTGTCAACAAGTTAAAGCGGAGCATCAAGTACCAAAAGGTCCATTGCAACCACTTGAAATTCCAGAATGGAAGTGGGAGCACATTACCATGGATTTTGTTACCGGTCTTCCCAAAGTTTCTCAAGGCATAGATGCGATTTGGGTCATTGTTATTAGATTGACCAAGTCTGCTCATTTCTTACCGATACGAGAAACTTATACACTTGAACGTCTTGCTCGTATGTACATTAATGAGGTTGTAAGATTGCATGGTATGCCAGTATCCATAGTTTCTGATCGAGAACCAAGATTCACTTCAAGATTTTGGGTTAGTTTGCAAAAAGCTATGGGCACGGATTTACAATTTAGCTCGACATATCATCCTCAGACGGACGGGCAGTCGGAGAGGACGATTCAAACTCTTAAAGATCTATTGAGACTCTGTGTCCTTAACTTCAAGGGAAGTTGGGACAAGTTCTTACCATTGGTGGAGTTTTCCTACAATAACATCTATCAAGCAAGTATTGGCATGGCTCCATTTGAGGCATTTTGTGGAACAAAGTGTCGTTCTCCGGTATGCTGGGATGAGGTGGGTGAAGCAACGTTGTTGGGACCACAGTTGGTA
Organism: Panax japonicus; assembly: GCA_020205505.1. Lineage (NCBI taxonomy): Eukaryota > Viridiplantae > Streptophyta > Magnoliopsida > Apiales > Araliaceae > Panax > Panax japonicus. Next base: position 30,428,738 of record CM035097.1, on the reverse strand, counting down.
CGTATGACTACGGAAAAGATTCAAATGACCTGATAACGTATAAAAACCTCACAAGATCGACAAAAGAGTTATGCTGATCTTCATCGAAAGGACGTAGAATTCGATATTTGAGATCATGTGTTATTACGTGTTGCTCCATGGAAAGGAGTTACAAGATTTGGAAAGAGAGGAAAGCTCAATCCTCAATTCATTGGCCCATTTTTAATCCTCGATCGAGTAGGAACTGTGGCCTATAGACTTGCGTTACCGCCAAGTATGTCTCGTGTTCATAACGTTTTCACATATCCATGTTACGTAAATATGTGAAAGACCCGAACCACATTATTGAGTTAGAATCGAATGAAATAGAGGAAGATTTAACGTATGAAGAGGTTCCTGTTAAAATCTTGGATAAGAAGGAACATATTCTACGCTCCAAGGTTATACCTCAAGTCAAAATTTTGTGGAGAAACCACGATGTTGAGGAAACGACCTGGGAGTTAGAATCTGAAATGAAATCAAAGTATCCTCACTTCTTCGACATACCAGGTAAGCACCCTAATTTCGAGGACGAAATTTAATAAGAAGGGGAGGTTGTAAGACCCCAACTTTTGAATAAAGATTAAATTTTCTCGAAATATATTTTTGAATATTATGGTGTGGATTTGATATAATGTTATAGTTGTGGGTAATATTTACAAATTTTTCAAAGTACGCAAGTTGTTATATAATATTCGATTGGTCGGGGAATATTCATTTTAACAGGGAATATTCGTACAACGGCACAATCATTGGTGGGACCCCCCACAACGGAATTATTGTCGGATTGAGAAAACAACAAAAATACTTTATGAAAATAACGGCTGAAGTTTTACCGTTAACTGTTGAACTACCCGGTAGTAAAAGTACAGTAATACGCGTGGTTGCATAGTAGTACACGATATTGATTATTGATGTTTGTGTGAGAAGTCACTCAGTTATACTCAATTATTGCTACAGTAATTGTTGCATCATATCTCTCATATTATTGATTCGATTATTGTCATAGTATCATCTGCATAATATGTTATTTTATTAAAACAATAATTGAGATGACAAAGCTATTCATATTAATAAATTGCAATATTTACAATGTCTAGAAGTTCTGTCAAGGAGAGGTTTGGTCACCTAATTACGCGCCAATAGGGAGAAATATTTATTGAAAAGCCCCATCTTTCCTGGGAACGACCTGGTTGATAAATATTGTGAGTTATAATATTAATGATGAATGTTATTAAAATTGAAGTTGTGTTCGGAGTTGAAGTTGGAGACGCGGACGTGATATTTGAGTCCGGAACGATGAAATTAGTGAAAATAGTCTATAAACACAAAATTTTCCAGAATTTACTATTTGGTCAAAAAGTCAACAGTTGACTTTTTCGGGAAAAGTCAAACTTTGAAATTTCAAAATTTATATTTTTGATAAAAATGGTTTCATTGTGTTGGAATTATTTGTGTTAGTGAAAATCGACAATTATTTCGATAATAATTGATGTTTGGAGGTTATATTGACCAATCGGGTATTTAACCGGATAAATGAGCAATTAGTTGCTATTATTTCACATGATTATAACTATTTGTTCACATATGTATACTATTGTTTCACATTCTTGTTACTATTAGGGGAGTTGGTGCAAGATTGATAATACTTGTATGGCTAAGTTAAAAATGGAGGTATAGATGGAGGTACTATACTGTAATTCGTATTTTCACATGTCTGGAACTATTGATTCACGTAATTTACTATTGAATCACATTATTTTCTATTAGGAGAGGTGGTGCAAGTTTGATAATACTTACATGACTAAATTAAAAATAAAGGATAAGTTGGAGGTATTGTACTGAAATTTTTCGAGCCCCAAAACGTGCAATTATCGAAACTATATTTTTCTATAAATAGAAGCTCATTCTTCCTTCATTTCTCACCAATTCACAAAAGCTTTAGAGCGATTATTATAGAGAGAAATTATAGAAAGAAGCAAAGAAGTTTGTTACCTCACTATTATAGTATCTAGTTTTTCTAATGGTAGGGGGAGTATTATTTCTTTCTTATCTATGAAGAAAACTTCTGTTATTCCATTTTTTTATTATTCTGTTGGAATAACCTGTATACGCGGGCTACCCTATACTTAGGTGAAATTCTTCTGTTGTTCCATTCTTTATCATTCTGTTGGAACATCCTGTCTGTGCGTTCTACGTCGGACCTTGTTTCGTCTTTATTATTCTGTTGGAATATCTTATCTGTGCGTTCTACACCAGACCTGGTTCCGTCTTTATTATTCAGTTGGAATATCCTGTCTGTGCGTTTTACGCCGGACCTGATTCCGTCTTTATTATTCTGTTGGAATATCCTGTCTATACGTTTTACGCCGGACCTGATTTCGTTATTTATTATTCTGTTGGAATAACCTGTCTGTGCAGTCTATCGCATGCCTGGTGATTTCTTTTGTTATTCCATTCCTTACTATACTCAGTTGATTAAAGTTTTGACTTCTATACTTCATGAAATTAGTGGAATATCCTTGATATTTGCGCTTCATCCAGTATATTTTCATGGAAATATTCTTCTTAGCAATCTTGAATTTTACTCTACAAAGCAGTATCATGTTGACAATTTGGACGTTTTTAGTTCCTGGATAAAATAATTCTTGAACTTGTTTTTATTGAATTCTTATATCATTGTCATCATCCTCATGTTTATATTTTGTTGAAAGTCATCTGTAGCCTATAGTGCATAGATGGAATTGGTATGATTATGACCAGGGATTATTCGGTGTAATCGTGACCGTAATGTTACAAATAATGTGGTAAAAGTCCTCATTGTCCCGTAGTGCATTGATGGACAGTTGTTGGCATGATCATGACCATTATTGAATACACAAATATTCTTGGCCCGTAGTGCATGGATAATTATGGTCGTGATACTAAAGAATATCCATGGCCGTAGTGCAGGGTTAATTCGATGATGTGGATTATTTATTAAGCTGAGTCCCAGCGATAAAAGTGATGAAAAACCTTTTAAATCATAAAAGATAGTAGATTTTATTCTCTACTTAACTCTTTTAATGGATTTCTTGTTCCGCTGCAGTTAAACTTGATGTTGTTATATTGTATCAGTTTAACACTGTTGAAGGCTAACGATAATATATTCTGCATTATCTTAGTCATAATATTTCTTACTGGGCTAGTTGAGCTCACCCTTTAACTCTTATTGTTCTCTTCAGGAAATGAGAACGTAGCAGGGACTAGTCGGGGAACGGAGTGACGGACCAAATGATAGCATTAGTAGTCCTCACTATTCAGTGAAATAGTGGAAAATAAATGTAATAATAATGAATTTGAGTTTGAATATTGTCTAGACGACAATAATTGTATTAAAACTCACAGCTTATGTTTTGTCGTACTTTACACGGCAGTTGTATAATTAAGTTATAATTGTATTCTGTACCATGTATTTGACGACTCAGAATAGGTGATGTATACCTTTTTGGGGGCGTCACAATAGTAATCAATTTAATTTAATAATTAAGTTAGAGAGTTTATAATGATTAAATAAATTATTATATTATGCAATGAATTGTTATTAGAATTAATTAAATTAAGTATGAAAACTTAATTAATTATAAGTGTGACCAATAACTATATTATAAGTGGTTATTAAAATAAATTAAAGTAGTTTTAATTTATTTTGCCAAACAAGGCTTAAATATATTAAGTCTTTAGTTTTAAAGCATTTTGCCAAACATAGCCTTATGGCTTTTGGATTTTTAAATTTGATTGATTAATAATAAAATAATTAAATAAATAAAATATATTTATAATAGATATTTATAATGGATACACATTTATTATAGTGTAACTAACATGTAATGAGGTATATGGCAGTTTCGTACGTTTTAGACGTGTGTTTGCTTTTAGTTGGTTTTTACGCTTAAGTGTGGTTAGTTTTACGTGAATTGGCATTTGGCCTAAGAAAAAGCTACAGATAACTGAAATAGAATTGAGAGAGATTGAGAGAAAACATAAGGATTACCAAGAAATTTCAGTGGTTTTAGCAAAGATTATTCAAGCTAATTAAAGGTATTTCTCTAAAATTGTTATATCTTGTGTATATTTATATATATATATATATATATGAGTTTTGCGGCATGAAGCTTCAAACTCTGTGGATTCAGTTTTCGAAATCTTGTTATACAACTGATTATGATGATTATATATGTTGATTATGTTTGAGTTTGTATGAAAGCAATAATTCGTTTACAGAAAAGAATTATTTTTACAGTAAACTTGTGACACCCCCAAATCCGGGTTACCTAACCACCTAGTTTGGTGTTCACGTTCCACACTATAATAACATCTAACTACTAATTCATATAGAAATAGGAATACATAACTCATTAACATAAGTTGTTAATACATAATTCCCAGGTTTGCTAACCTTAAAATTACAAACATACCCCTTAGATAAACAAAAAGGGTTTACAAATACAACATAATAATAAGTTCTTTATAACTACTCCAGCATCTTGCCTTTGCCTTTGTTCTTCTTTGACCCGCTGGCCTCTTCGTTCCTAGCTGAAATGTTTTATTTATAGCAAGGGTGAGCAACAAGTTTGCCCCGCAAGTTAAGACATACAATAAATATATACGAACCAATAAGAACAGATTATCTATTTTGATAGAATGAAACCAAAGTTCGGTGAACTTTGAAATAGCTGAACAAACCGTTAATCAATAACAAGTCTTCTCGTATTCTAGGCAACGCAATAATCTGATAATGAAATAGTACAACGCTTTCAAAGTTCTACGATATTCTATTGAATAATTAAGAATCAATTCTACGCAATAACAAAGTGGAATGTTTTCCAGATTTATGCTGAGTGATCCATTGGATCTAGAATTTCTACTTTCTCGGGTATCTATCAAAGATTTACTTTGATACATACGCAGGAGTATCATATAACCATAAAGATTAAATCATACCCCTCTGTAAGTACTTAGAGTCGGTCAACTCCTTGTACCCGATATTATGCATAATACTTAGGTCGCGCGCAATTGTCAAATATACAACTTAAAAATTTTGTTCCCTTTATATAAAAGGTTGTTCTTCTCAGTCTCAGAATCAAGATTTGATTTAACAACGAAATACTGTGATTTCAAATTCTATTTACTTATCGATCTAGCCGAAATAATTGGCATCGATTTATCAATAACAATTGAATTCTCTTCTGGAATTTATCAAGTTTTAACAAATGTGCGTCTAGCCAGAATAATTAGCTAAGACATTTCTCAACATAATTTGATAATAAACAGGAATTATTGTACTGTCAATTCTATCTTCTACGAATATGAATATCCAACAACAGTTATTCTACAATGGTAATAAATTCCCTGGACATGGTATAATTAGCAATAATTAACCATAATAATTGAATGAATATAACTCAAGGTTGAGTTAGGAAACTTACCTCTTCCGCTGGTTACTTCTACACAATAAACTTAACTGCGTTCGTAAGACCTATAATCAACAATGTCGGTCTCACAATTAGCACAATCATTTATAACACGCAACATTGTATTCTACAGTCAAACTTCTCCTAGACACATTACCACATAGCCACAACAGTGTTTATAACCTATATAAACACTTATCAAGTCTAACTAGTTTGGTCTGGTTGGACGTCGATCCATTCTCGGTGTTCTGGTCACCCTATCCGACAATTAATACAGTTATTGTCAATTAAATTCCGTTTCTAAGCTTCAATATTAATTTAGATAGGTCAATTATCATTAATAATATTTTTCGGAAGCTTTTAATAATTTATAAAGTATTATTATAATTTATACTAATTTTTCAAACAATTAAATTATTTTTAAATGATTTAATTATCAAATAATCTTATCATTATTAATATTTAATAATATAAAAATATTAATAACATACTTGTCAAAATATTAAAGTTATTATTAATAACTTAAAATATTTTTAAATCATAATTATTCTACTTAAAAGATTTTTAAAATAATTAAAATCATTTTTAAACCAGCACCATTAATATTTAAATATTAATGAAATTATTGCCAAAATATTGAAAGTCATAAACTATAACTTCAAATATTTTAAAAACATTTCTCTCATTTTTAAATAATTTTTAGATTAATAAAATCATTTTTAATTCATTTATTTAATATAATAATTAAATAAATCTAATATCATTAATATAAATTAATTAATGAGAATTCTCAAAAAATATTAAAAATTATATTTTATAATTTAAAATATTTTCTAACAATTTATTCTTATTTAAAATGATTTTTAAATCAATAAAATCATTTTTATCTTATTTATTTATTTTAATAACTAAATAAATCTAATATCATTAATATTAAATTATTAATGAAAATTCTCTAAAAATATTAAAAGTCACATTTTATAACTCAAAATATTTTTAAATACATTATTCATATTTAAAATGATTTTTATATAATTAAAATCATTTTTCTATAATTTATTTAATACACTAATTAAATAAATTAAATATCATTAATATCCAAATAATTATAAATATTAATGAAAAATGTCCCAAATAATTAAAAGTTATTTTTCAGAATTTTAAATGATTTTTAAAACCATTTTTATTAATTTTTATAATTTATTTCTAATTTTAAATAATATCCGAAATATTCAGAAATTCAAAAATTAAATAAACCGTCGCTATTGGGCTTTAGCGACACAAAGCGTCGCTGTTGGTGTTCTTGAGCCTCTAGAACACTGACAGCCGGCAACCCATGGGGTCAACTTTTACCGGATGTAATTCTCAACCAAATATGTTTCTGGGAAATTTCTAACCATGATATTGTAGTAGAAATGTAACTCTACAATTATCAACTAACATTTTGATCATAACACTTCTCAACAAGGAGATCTGAGTCTCCAAAGTCACTGACAACGTGTTCCTGGGTTTTCTAGGTTGCCTAGAAACCCAGGCAGTTTCGAGTGTTCACTTTGATGCTCAATTATATCTAGGTTCGGGTCATCAAATAAGTGATTTCTTGGTTTATACTTCTAGCCCACATGACAAGGAACAACACTACAACAATAGATCAATTAGATAACAACTAAAGCAAAAGTTACAGTTTAGTCAAACTATGTCAGAAGGCTCGTTCTAACTGTTTCTGGGTTTTCCAGAAACGTCAAAAACAGACCGAGTGGTCTACTTTGACCACCTGCCACGATCTACTAGTGGTTCATTTACACGATATAAAGACATGGAATGAAAGAACATATAACAAGCTACAACATGGTTACAAACACAACATCAGAAAACCTAAAACCTGTCAGATCTAGACCTCACAAAAATTGTCAGACCCTAAAAAATAACTTTCTGGGTTACCCAGAATTCTCATGGTCATGCCCGGTCAATGAGTTTTGACCTTTAATAACTTCAAATCCAGACATCAAATGGTACTTATTCTACTTGCAGCTTAAAGGCCACATACCAGGCTACCCATAACAACTTGAAAAACATCAAAAACAGCCAACGAACAAGAATCTGTGGCGCCTGACATAAGCTTGTCAGACCACAAATTTTTTCTTGGACATATTTTGAAAAACAGCATTTTAAGGCACTTTGATGCCATGGATATATGTTTGATCATCATGGATCAACATAAAACATCCTCTAGCAAGAATCTAAACTCAAAAACACAAAATATTTCAAAGCATACAAGATCAAAATAAAAATTAGGTTTATACATTTTCTTGAATAATTTTTGATCTTGGTTCTCCAATCTGTTATTGATTGATCTAGGGCTGTATTTAGAACTGATATACTTAGCAATTTCGTTGGTTTAGGAGAGAGAGAGAGAGAGAGAGTTGTTGAGAGAAAAATAGAAAAATGGCTAATTTTTATGGACTTTCTCTCTCTAAATCTCTTATATATTGTGTTATGTTGCTTTGGATCTGTGATTTTTGACTGGTGGCTGAGATTTTGTGTCACCAAAGTCAACTAAGTTGTTGAACAACTTAAGTTCTTGGCAATTATACAAGTTATCAATTAAAGAAAATGCAAAAGGGTATTTTGGTCATTTGTATTTTATTTTTAATGGCAATCTTGTCAAATGTACAAACTCTTAGGGTTTAAGGTTTGGGTTTAGGGTTTGAACCCTTTAGGGTTTAGCAATTTGATTTTCAAAAAAAAACCAATTTCCAATTTAGGTTCTTAAAATCAAAAATTAATATTTTTAAATTATAATTAGAATTTTCTAATTATATTAAAATTTCTTAATCATAACTTAAATATTTCTAATTAGGATTAATAATTCCTAATTAAAATTTCTAATTAAGCAATTAGGGTCGTAATTAGGGTTTCATAAGGGTTTACAACCGACTAATTAGGGTTTCTAATAGAAAAGTAAAATTTCCAAATTACACTACAAAAAAATGGGGTTTCAGCAACAACCAATTTTCGTTGCTAAAGGTGCCAAATTTCGTTGCTAAACGTTTTTGGCAACGACTTTATTGTCGTTGCATCTTTCGTTGCGCAATGAGTGTTACTAATTGTTCAGCAACGAACGTATTTTTTTCGTTGCCAAAAGTAATACGTTTTGCAACGAAATTTGGCTTTCGTACAGATATATCGATCCTTTAGCAACAAAATGTATTGTTAAAGAATAATTAAAATTTTGTTGCTAAATATCCCCATTTCGTTGCAAAAGCCTGCTAATTGGCAACGAAATGAACTCTCTTTTTTTTTGCAACGACCATGCATTTTCGTTGCAATTGACACCATTTTGCAACAACATTTTTCGTTGCAATAAATTATGAAAACTTTTTAGCAACGATTTTCATTGCTAATTATATTTTTTGGCAACGACATTATGCTGAATCAACAACGAAAATGTTTGTTGCTGGTTATTTTTCAATAGCAACGAAAGTCGTTAATTAGCAACGACATTATATGCTGTCGTTTATTTATACGTGTAACGAAAATTGATATGATTTGAAATAATAAAAAATGTTGCCTTTTATGTTAGTATTAGCAACAATATCCTCTCCGTTGTTATTAGCTTAATTTTTCGTTTGAAAATATTATATTTTTAATGCCATTAGCAACGAAAATTTGTTGCTAAATATATAAAAAATTGTTGTTATATTAAAACTTGTTCAATGCTTTGGTAACAAATTATATTGTTGCAAAATCAAAATTTGACATTCTTTTTATGTACCTGGCTGGCTCAATGTCCCCATAGCAAATAATGACAAAAATACAAAAAACTAAAATATTATTAACTTAATAAAATCATCCACTACATATTCATTCATTATCTTTACAATTAACCATCTAAAGCTACCACAGTTCTTCAATCAAAGTATATATCTATACATAGAGAGATAGTACACTTCATAATTTCGTCCCTTGTCTTCCGTAAACGTAACACAAAAATTTGATACCCAATATTGTAAGGCAGGTCGTAGAAGCAGTTTTCCTGCACATATTTAAAAATAATAGCAAGTCAGAAAAATGAAGCAAATAGGTCACCAGATGCACTTAGTGCCAAAATCAATACACAATGACAATAGAGTTGCTACGTGCTACTAATGTACACAGTATTGCTCACAAGCAAAAAAGATAAATAGACAATCACAATATCATTTGCTACAAATCCAAATAAAAAAAGAACCTTCAGTGCGACTATATGATTGCTCTGTTATAAGAAAAAATTGTAATCTTAATCGAACGTTTCATGAACCTTCAGTGCGACTATAAATGTTGACATTTCAACAAAGTCTATAAGCTCCTTAAAAGAATGCCGACAGAAGACAATTCAATTATTCAAGTACATAATACTGCGTGTTCAGATTAGGCAGCAAGGGATAAAGGGAGGTGCTAACCCATAGAATGTGCCAAGATAAACAAAACAATTGCTAACAATGTCGAATGAATACCTTTATACATACTGCAGGATGGCTAGAAGCACTACTACTGATCAACCAACAGGGTTAGAAAGGGTAATACACACATAAGGTGTGTACTCGTGCTCATACTTCATTCAAGTTATAATAGCTGTTCAAACCGGTAATACATTGAGTATGAATGCATTCAAATCCACAGGTACAACTGAAGTTGCAGCCAAAGTTGTGAGATCAGATACATTCCTGCAGCAGACACTTAAATCATTTCAACCCTAATTCATGTACAATTTGTAACATCCATGAAAAAACTTCATGCACATAAACGTATGGCCAATTCTTGATTAAAGACATTATCATTGCACAATGAGAAAGTTTGAAACTTATAACTGTATTACCTCATCCATGTTGTACTGAAGTCCCATCCAGATTCAGCAGCTGAAGCCAGTTCACGGTATAGCTGTTTCGTTGTCCTGTGAGAAGTGTATGTTAAATATACTAGCTTACATTCCATAGCTAATTCATATAACGCTTGGCCATTTTTATGGTGTTAAGTTGGAGAGGACATACAATAGTCGAAGATTTTGGCCTTGGTTCATTCCACATTGCATAGTACCGGCTCAAATAATGAGCTGCTCCTTGAGTATCCTGGATGTTCGTCTTATGTATTCCTTGAACAACATAAGCATTGGCGGAAGACAGATAAGTGGTCGTATAACAAGTAATTTGAAAAGAAAAAGAAAATAAGCAAGCAATTAACAACAATGTCTGCAAACTATATGTTGCAGCCGAAAAGTAGAATCAGCTGCAAGAGGGAAAAGTAAGTTGAAAATAAAAGGCTGAGTGATGGCAATCAAGAGATATATTCGTGAAGTTGTAGGATAGAAAAGTCAAAACCCGAATTCCAAAAATTATGTTCAGTGAGAAGGGCTGGGAGAGACTTTCGAACAAAGTCCAAATCGCCAGTTCTAATAAATATATCTACAATCATTGCACTCAGGAGTGGAGGTTGGCTGCAGAAGAGTCCCACCAAAGTATAACTTTCTTTTAGTAGATATAAATGAATGGAAGATAAAGAAGCAGGTTGCAATTGTTGTTTACAATTTTTTAATCACTGAGAATTTTAAACTAGTTAATATCAATCCATCATTTGTAAGATAAGCGAAAATGAATGGAATAAACCTTATACATTGGAGGTAAGTGTACCCAGGAGTTTTAATCTGTTCCCAGAAGTCTAATGTTTCATATGTATATATATATAACCATTTTTTTTTTGCGTGAAGAATGCTAAAGAAGAGGGGACAAAGGGAGATTGTACACTACGAACACAAACACAAACTTATGCTTTGGAGAAAATGATAATGAAACCTCAAGCCCCCCTCCGCCCCCTCCCCCCCCCCCCCCATAAAAAAACCCAAAAAAAAAAAAGAAGACTTATAAATGGATATCCTCCGTAATCCACAAGTCCAAACTACATTACAGGTGAAAAATATCAGCAGAGTAATTGTACTACTAGTAAACGAACTAACATGCATGAATCAAAAGACTAACATGGCAAAACACAAAAATAAAAATTACTATCAAAAGAACAATTCCAAAGACGCTCAATTTTTAATTTTTGTTTTCCATTAATCTGAGAAAAAACCCAAATTCTATTTTTTTTAAAATACTGAGAAAGTGAAAGGAAACAAACCCTTGTCTGATAACTTGGAGAAATGTTCAAAGAAGCCAAAATTCACATAAGACTTCACCTTTTAAGGACAATCAATCATTTAACACCATATATTGTGTATGTGACGCCCCCAAAATAGGTCCAATCCAACCAACCTATTCTGAGTCGCCAAAAACATGATACACAAAATAACTACAACTTTATTACTACAATTGTCGTGCAAAATACAACAACACATATGTTGTGAGTTTTGATACAAATATATATCAACTGTGACTCATGTCCCAACCTTGGATAGTACGTCACAATGATACCTTACATAAAGGTACAGTCAATAACTGTTTTAGAAATAAAAATCTTTGGGAAGTGCTCAAGGAAACCTTCGTACATGGGAGGCCATGCGTCTAGGTTATAATAGATATCATATGCCCACAGAATTATCCTTGGTTGACCCAATAAACCCCAAAGAAAAACTAGAAGATTACTATCATATTCTTTCCAATGGTGAGTCTTCTCTTGACATATCATTATCTCCACCGTCTCTAATTGAGAATTATACTTCAATCAAACTCCAAGATCATATAGGTAGTGCTTGTAGATATACTCAGCAAGTGGATGTGCACAACCATGTCTTATGATAACACAAGGTTGTATGTCATTAGACATCTTGTATGATAGTGGCAAAAATACCCTTCCAACGTTGGGTTCGCCTCACCCTATTTGGTTCACCAAATATAACTATTAAATGATGTATAAAATACAACCCACCTTTTTATACTGTTTAGGGAGAACATCCACAGCTAGAGACCACCGTTCTATTCCCCTATTACCCCCGCTCGACCCAGCTATACTCTTATTACCTGAAAGAAATTGTGAAGCAAAAGGGTGAGCACAACTAGCTCAGTAAAGAGTATTATGACTAGAGATAATTAAATTCTCAATAGCCTTCATCAATAATAAATCAGAGATTTAGAACATATGGTAGATGATAAAACTTTTCAACCATAGTTGCAGCGGAACGATCAATCCATTAGAAGAGTTAAATAGACCATAAAGTTTATTATCTTCTCCATGTTAAAAGTCCACCAATAATGTTTTAACCCTGTAACATTAATCAATAGTGCATGTCCACAATCATGCGAATAACTCATAATCATAATTGTAGTTCTAAATTCCTTTTAACATTTAGGACGAAGATAATTTTCATCACATGTCTTTACCTGAAACATCAAAGATCATGGTTATACCAAATCACAGTTCCTGTTCATAATCATACTAATAAATTCATCTTTGCACTACGGGCCAAAGATATTCATCAACATTTCATCTTTGCACTACATGCCAAAGATATTCAACAACATGTCATCTTTGCACTACAGGCCAAAGACATTCATATCTCAAAGAAATATATAATCATTTCAAAATTTATATAAACCATAATTATAACCATGTTGATCAATTCACCTTGCACTTAAGCTAAAAATATTCCATTGTAAATTCAATGGTCATGATCATACTAGTCAACAATTCAACTTTGCACTACTGGCCAAAGAGAACCCATAGTCACGATCATACCAATACTTTACCCATCTTTACACTCAAGTCAAAGAGAAATTCCATCACCAGGGTTATAAAAATGTTATATATAATAATAAAAACAATAGGATCAACAACTACATTTAATTTCAAGAGCAATATTCATAAATCAACGATAATTTGGTTACAAAAATAAACCAATTTTGTCGTGAATAGTAACTCGTGAATAGTAACTCATGAATAGTAACTCGTGAATAGTAACTCGTGAATAATAACTCGTGATTAGTACTTCGTATTCGTACATAGTACCGTATACGTAAATAATGTCATATACGTAAATAGTGTCATATACATGAATAATGCCGTATACGTGAATAGTAACCCCGACACAAAAAGGTAGAATTTCCACAATAAAATCCATACCAATATTTCGGTATAATGATATTGAAAGAAAAACATCATTACGAAAAAAAGCATCCCTTACAATCCCTTACTCAAAAAGACAGTACTTCTGATTGGAATACTGGATATAGTGCTGAAGGAACTTGCACCGTATAGCAACACTCAAGATATCTAAATACTCACAAAAATACGCTCGATAATATAGAGAGAGAAAACTTCAGTTTCTGGTGTGATTTTCAATTCTAACCTAAGCATCCTATTTATAGGAAAATGCTTAGAACACCAAAGTAGAAAATTTAATAAAATAATATATTTATATAAAAAATTTCACGTCGACCTCTTGAATTCTGAATTCAGCATGTTTATCACTCATGTGTGGTCCACCAATAATGAAAAAAAAACGTTTTTCTTAATTAAAATATTTTAAACTTCAAAAATTAATTATTTTGGAACTTCGGAACTTCAATAATTCATAATAAATAGCCCATTTTTCAGAAAAATTCAAACCTTGCGTGTTTATCATAGGAAATTCCATTATCTACAACTTTGCACAAGAAAGTTTTTCTAAATTCCAAACAGAAATTGATCGAAATCCACAAACGGGCGATTTTACAACTATAATCAAATTTCAGTCAAGAATTGGGGTCCACCGACACACAAAACATGTGTTAATCATTTAATGCAACAAAAATACTCTTTCTCCTCATATACTCATATATCCCACATTTATTGTAAAAAATATCACCATTATTATATTATTAAAATATAATAATATATTTAAATAAATTATTTTATCAGAAAAAGATAAAATATTAATTTTCAACAATTGTCACATTAAAAAAAAATTTCTATCTATATCCACATAAAATCAATATTTTTCTCATCATATAAATCAATAATTAATTATTCACAAATAATATTACAGAATCACAATACTGACAACCAGGCCGTTCCCAGGAAAGAGGGGGCTTTCCAATAAGAATTTTTTCTCACTAGCGCGCAATTAGGTGACCAAACCTCTCCTTAGACAGAATTTTCTAGACATTACCAATAATGTTATCTAATAATATTATTCAGATAATATGAATTATTGCTTCGATAATGGAAAATACTGTGTAGTGATAATTATTGAAACAGCAGTAATATACAATTTCAACGTAGCAATTATTGAATCAATAAAATAAAATATTTAACAGTAATTACTGTAACAATTATTGAGTAGTGCCTTCTTACATAAGAATCAATAATTGGTGCAATACCGTGTGCTACTGTGCAACAACGCGTATTACTATATTTTAACCACCGGGTATTCTAACAGTATTAACGGTAACAACTACGCTGTTATTTTAAACAACTTAAATTTGTCATTTTCTTCATCCAATCGATTTCTGTTATGGGGCCCACAAAAGACTGCGCCGTCGTACGAATATTCCCCGACAGGAAGAATATTCCACGACCAAACGAATATTCCCCGACAACAATGAATATTTTATAACCACTTGCTTATTTAAAATATTTACATATATCACCATTAACTTTAACCTTTTATCAATTTAACCATTTACTGAATAGTAATTATAAGAACAATTGAATACTTTTATTTCATAAAATTCGGGGTCTTACAGTGTATATAATTAAAGAAAATGAAAAGGGTATGAAGAAATTGAGCACTAACATGGGAGTTTCTTCAAAAGGGGAGCTCCGATTTCTCTAAGAATCCTACCCAAAGCAAGACGGATTTAAATTCGACGAAGGGGATATTCAAAACCACTATGAAAATCTAACCCATAGTCAGACGGGGAGAGAGCTAGGTTAGGGATACTGAGGAAGATAACTTTGGGGAGAAGAGGTTCTATTTTGCTGAGAGAGTTCTTTTGGGTCGGCATAAAACTCTTTAGTTTCATTTATCAAAACCTTCGTGTTTTTTTAAACTAAAGTTTATTCATAAATGAATGTTAATTTTTATTATTTTTAATAAATATAATGATTAATGTTTTAAATTATAATTTGAGTAAGTTT
Organism: Panax japonicus; assembly: GCA_020205505.1. Taxonomy (NCBI): domain Eukaryota; kingdom Viridiplantae; phylum Streptophyta; class Magnoliopsida; order Apiales; family Araliaceae; genus Panax; species Panax japonicus. Next base: position 30,413,178 of record CM035097.1, on the reverse strand, counting down.
TTATCATTTTTGAAATATTAAATTTTAAAATGAATACTTTAATAACAACTATAGGTAGAATAAGAAAAAGAAATAATGAGTTTTATAGTATTAATGAATGAATATTAATTTATTTATTTTTAATAAATACAATAATCAATAATCTAAATTAAATTAAAATATCTTTTCATCATTTTTGAAATTCTAAATTTTTTATTTTAAAATGAATACTCTAATTATAATTATAAATAGAATAAGAAAAAAATATTGAATTTTAAATTAATTCGAACCTAACACATTTTAATAATAAAATTATATTATCCATTGGTATTGCTTCATGTTATCGCAAGTAAATTTTGAAAGTACAAAATTTGTAACAAGCTAATACCTATATATAAATATAATTAATTTATATATATGTGACTTATTAATTATTGAATATAAGTTATATATATATATATATGGGTTCCAATTCTTATTTTAATAATATCTGAAAATTCGGGTTCTTACCCCAAACATACATGTGATATTTTTGCTTCTTATGTTATACTCCGTATTTTGTTCATTTGAACTCGCAACCTCACATTTGAAACTTTGGTCACATGACCGCTGGAGCAACTAAATCAACTTTTAATATTTTGCAAGGATTAATCTTTATATCAAAACATTTCATTTATCCCCAAAAAATAAAATACTACATAGATCCTCATCTTGCCTAACATTAAAAAAATTGTTTATATCATCTGTTTAATTCTGGATTATTTTGTTCTTCTTTCACTTTATTTATTATATGAATTTTGGTTTATTTATTAAGGTTGTTGAGGTTTAACAATGAAATAAAAGATTTGAAAGCTTCAATCAAGTAGTAAGATACCGTCTCATTTTTTTATTTAATTTGATGATAAATATAAAACGAAATAATATTCTTAAATTTTTTCATCATAATTTTATTATCGTACTACTAAGTAAACAATAAATTATTTTAAAGATAAATATATAAAAAAAAGTATACATATATGCATGTTTTCAAACAGAACTCTTCACTTTATATGATACTTTGACATTGGAGTCTGAATTTTGTATTACCTTTATATGATTTAAATCTTAATAATTTCAAAATAATAATAATAATAATAGTAATAATAATAATAATATTAAGAATAATAATAATTAATATTTCAAAATAATAATAATAAATTCAAAATAATAATAATAATAATAACATTAATAATTTTTAAAATTTGCTTAAATGAACACAGCCGTCACAGTTCAATTTTCCCCCACTCACCAATACCGACAAAGTAGACAAAGTTTCGCGGTCTAATTTTTTTTATATATATAAAAACAAATATGAAAATGTCTAATTAATTTTTTGAAAAAGTTAATTTTGATAAAGAAATGTTATATTAAGGACAAAAACATGCATGAGACCCACGTCTGAATGTTGGAAAAAAAATTAATTACTTAAATGAGATGCAGTATAAAAAAAAGAATAATTTAGCAAACATTCATAAAATAAAAAAATTGATCCCTCATACGGTCGGTCAGCGAGGAGTTTGTAATTAAATATAGTCTCACTCATAATCATAATAATAATCATAATCATAATAATAATAATTTCAAAATAATAATAGTAATAATAATAGCAAAAATATTAATAATAATCATAATAATTATTTAAAATTTATTATTATTATTATTATTATTATTATTTTGAAATTATTATTATTATTTTGAAGTTATTATTATTATTTTGAAATAATAATTATTATTTTTCTTAATATTACTATTATTATTATTTTGAATGATGGGCGAACCTACATTGGGGCTGTGGGGTTCAATTTCTCAGGGGCTTTGATTTGTTTTTTTTGTATATATATTAGTTACTTTTTTTGCATATTTAAAAAATATATATTCTTAATAAATAATATTTTGTTCATCTCACTGAATGAGAATGACTAATAAATTAGAATGACTCAGTGGTAGCATAATGACCCAATAACTCATAGGTCTTAAGTTCGAAACTTAGTTGTGATATTTTTGCTTCTTATGTTATATTTTTTGTATATTAGATAAATTCTATTACCATATATATATATATATATATATATATATATATATATATATATATATATATATATATATATATATACCCATCTTAAATCTCCACATTAAACTAAATATATATAAAGTAACTATGAATATTTATATAACGTAACTATAAATATTTTAATATATATATATATATATATGTATAAATTTAACTCTAAATATTCATATAAATATTTATAAACAAATATTCATATAAATTTATCTTTAAAAATTATAAACAAATATTTTTTTATAAATATTTCATCTAAAATTTATAAAATTTAGATATGAATATTTGTTATAAATATTTATATGAATATTTGTTTATATATACAAATTTATATATAAAAATATTCATAGTTACTTTATATATATTTAGTTAAATGTTGAGATTTGTTTAGTATTTTATTTAGTTTGATAAGAAATTTTGAAAAGAATATGTATGTATGTATGTATGTATGTATGTATGTATGTATGTATGTGTGTGTGTGTGTGTGTGTGTGTGTGTATACACACACACACACATACGTACATATTATTATTATTATTATTGTTATTATTATTATTATTATTAATATTATTATTATTATTATTATTATTATTATCATCTTAATTTAAGGCAACATTTTAATAGTCGTTGTAAAAAGTTGTATAAAATATGGGGCACACGTGGCATATCTGACGTGGATATTTTTTATTTTATTTTACACGTAGACGGGCTGACGTGGCAAATATTGAACTTATGACTATTATTATTATTATTATTATTATTATTATTATTACTGTTATTATTATTATTATGATTATTACTGTTATTATTATTACTGTTATTGTTATTATTATTTTTATTGTTATTATTATTATTATTATTACTGTTATTGTTATTATTATTAGTATTATTATTATTATAACTGTTACTGTTATTGTTTTAGTTATGTACATAACAGATCTAACGAAAGGGGATCTGTTTTAATTTGGGGGAAATTATTTGTTTAGTTATAAATATTAATCCTTGCAAAATTATAACATCTAGGCTTGTTTGCTTAGGTGTTCATTGGATCTAAGTTTTAAGCTTGAGGTCTCATGTTCGAATCTTGGCAGCAACATAATTTTTGGAATTAAGTTCAATATTTGACACGACAGATTTGTCACATAGGCGCCACGTATGCAGGTCAAACCACATGTCGCGCCTGGGGATCGAAATCCAAATTTTTTTTAATAGAAAGGGGCTCAATTTGCGTGAACCAAAAGAAAATGGCTCAATACCCAAAAACTCCTAAAGTTCAGTGGTCGACTTTGCATTTTACCCATAAAATATGCAACGAAAATAAAAATTATTGCCAATGAATATGGTCCATATTAGGCAACGAAATATAGCAACAAAATTTTTTTTGTTGCCCACAATAAGGAGAAATCAAGTGGTTAGAAATTTTGCAATGAATTTTTAACGAATCTTGTTTATAAATTTTGCAACTACTTATGAATTTCGTTGCAAAAAGTGAAAGTCTGACACAATCTGCAACGAAGGACAAGTTTCGTTGCTAAACATACACTTTTAGCAACGACTTATAAAGTCGTTGCCTGAAAAATCGTTGCTAAAGCCACATTTTTAGCAACAAAAAAACTTGCAACGAATTTCTAATGAATTTTTTTCCCGCCAATGAATTAGCAACGAAAATTTGCAACGACTTATGAATTTCGTTGCAAAAAGTGAAAGCCTGACACAATCAGCAATGAAGGACAAATTTCGTTGCTAAACATATACTTTTAGCGACGACTTATAAAGTCGTTGCCCGAAAAATCGTTGCTAAAGGCCCATTTTTTTTTGTAGTTTTACAATTAGGTTTGTAAAATAGAAATTAAAATAAATGAAATATAATTAGGGTTTTCTAATCATATTTTAAGTTTAATAAATGCCTTATACATGCCACTTAGGATCAGGGTTTCCTAATTAGGGTTTAGAAATCCTGAATATAAAATTAGGGTTTCCCGGCGTATAATTATGGCTTTTAACTGTACAATTGATTTTCTAAATCTGAGATTAGGGTTTCTAATCTCTTATTAGGGTTTATTAATTACAAACCTTATCCGATCAATCATTGATCAAAATTTCTATACAGTACAAACACGTACTCATTAAAATAATTATTTTAATTATATTTTCTTATTGAATCCCTTATCAGAAATTAGGGTTAGGGTTTCTAAAGCTGTTAAGCACAACTCTACTCTAATTTTATTAGTCAATACACAAATTGACCTTCTCGAGACTCGTATCCCAGATATTTATCACATAATTGATAAATAATATTAATATTAATTAAAACAAAAATTATTCGTAAAATTTTGATTATTCGAAATCTCGGGTTATCACATTCACCCTTCCTTAAAAGGATTCCGTCCTCGGAATCACCGCTTTCTTATTCTCTACAATCTTTTAAAGTTGTATCATCAATTCAACACAATATTCATTTGTGTTTCAAATTCTAATCTGTGACTTGAATCTATAAAAGAAAACAATTTACATTAATTATCTAACTCAATATTACTCGCGTAATTTAAGTATTAAGCAAAATCGTTACCTACTACCACCTCCTGAACAGCCACTGCATCCTTCGCCGTCACGTTGAATGTACGGGCTGCTGGTCTTCCTGGTTGTGCAGGTCCTCAAGTTGCCAAGGTTCCGCCACCGGGTCCCTTGTTAACACTTTCCTTCTCTACATTCCTCTTCGGACAATTCCGAATCGGATGATCAGTCGATCCGCATGCAAAGTAACCTTGTATCTTCTTCGGACTGGGATAATTGGGCGACATGTGCCCCTTTTGCCCGCAGTTATAGCAAACTCCCTTCTTCTTTAGGCAAACTCCAGCATGGTTCTTCCGACAATTCGAACATTTCTCCCTTCCTTTTCTATTATCTTCTGTCTTATTACCCAACTGGGTATTCTCACTCCATTTCCTCTTATTCGGATTACTATCACCACTACTTCAACCATCATGTGTCTTCTTCTTCTTCTCTTGATGAAATCGAGATGCAGCTTCGCTCCCTCCTTCAGCAATTAATGCCTTCTCCATCAAAGCCGCGAAAGTATTGATCTTTAATACTGCTACCTTGTTTAATATCCTCGGCTTCATTCCATTCTCTAATCTTCTCGCCTTTCTCGCCTCTGTGTCCACCTGATGAGGTCCAAATCTAGCCAACTCGTTGAATTTGGTAGCATATTCTGTTTTCGACATGTTTTCCTGCTTTAGTTCTAGAAATTTAACTTCCATCCTGGATTGCATACTCGGCGAGAAGTAGTTCTCAAAGAACAACTCCTTGAATCTTGTCCACAACACCACCGCTATACCAGCTCTGGCCTGATTAGTCTCCCACCATTAATTAGCTTCTCCCTTCATCAGATAAGTTGCAAAAGCCGTCTTTTGCTCTTCCGCCACTCGCGCAATGACGAATGCTTTCTCCATCTTCTTCACCCATGTTTAGGCTTCAATCGGATCTGTGGTTCCCATGAATTTCGGCAGTCCTACCGCTTTAAAATCCTTGAAGTTGGCCAATCTATCAGCTGGCTGATTCCTCGTTCTTCCTCTTGCTGGAGCCCTATTTTCCATAGCTTCAACTATCATATCCGGAAAGTTTTGCATTGGGTCAACTTGACCTCCTTCGTTATTCACTGACTGTTCCTCTCGTTGGTTTTGATTTTTTCGTCTAGGCGGCACGATCTGATTTAAATAAAATCTTATATTAATTCTCACATAATCGCATATTTATTCAAATAGCGCATAGTACTTAACACATATTACTATTCCTTTTTAAATCATAACAGGATTAACAACACAACTTTACACAAAAAGTTGTAATTCTCCATTCACACATAGTTATTACCAGTTCGTCAAACTTACTACACTTATGAGTTCAGGAACTTGCCACAATTATATGAGTGTATGAACTTATCCTAGTCAGACCTTTGGCGTCTATTCGCTGAGGGGTTCAAAACATTTCATATAATTATGAGTCATTAACTTACCATAAGTATGAGTTTTAAGAACACACAAATTAATCTTAATCTTATATTCATATAGAAAATAAGAATTTCATCCATACAAACATATATACATATATATATATATATATATATTTACATATGCTTACACATCGTTCTTGATAAACTTCTACCAAAAAGATACTATTACATATATCTAAGTTGTCTACCGACCACTCTTGTGACACCCTCAAATTCGGGTAATTCGATTCCACAGGATTTGGTGTTCAGTGTACAAATATCATCTATCTATCTACCCATAATAAATGCAAACCATGCAATAGATAGGAATAAAATCTTCCCCTTAAGGGTTACAACATCCGAATAATAAAATACAATCCCAGGTTAAACTAACCTTAAACATCTGTGCGGAATCATAAACAAATAATTCTTAAATAACATCATTAACTCAAGTCTTAAACATAAATACATCATCAAATAAAATAACAAGTCTTCATCATTTGCTAACTTTACCCTTGCCTTTACTAGTGGAAGGTTCATCAATTCTTTCGTTCTTAACTGCAATGTTATTATCCAGCAAGAGTGAGCACTAATGCCCACAAGTATAATAATGAAATAACAATATAATAACATGCGAGTAAATTAAAGACATCTGAATAAAAGCTCAACTTTTGAATCAAGAATGAATAACAAGAATCAAAAGAATTCTGAGGGTCATAAGACCTTGAACTATGTCCTAGGTTATCAAGGGTCTTACTTGAAACCTTTAACAGTCATAAGACTATGGACCTTTCTACCCGTACTTAGGGGGATCAGCCCTTAGTACCATACTGTGCACAATATCTTAACGCTAACGCATAAGTAAATCCCTTTGCAGGGTTGTTCATCTCAGTTTGACATTCGAGCCCGCACCAAAGGAAGTTTGGTTTGGATAATTCATCAGGGGTTCTGAAATTTAGAACGCTCATCAACTATGGACTAGTCGAATCAATAAGGGTTCACTAGTCTAATAAGGTTTAATAATAATGATATTCAAATTGAATAATAATCTTACGGAGTATACAATAGAACGATTATTGTATAACAAAATCATACTTTGAAAAGATAATCAATCTTTAATATAATAATTTGAACTTGAATAATAGTAATAATAATTACTCGAGGTAAATAATAAACTTAAACAATAATGACAAGTAGGGTTAGGAAACTTGCCTCGTGCGTAGATTACACTTTAACTAAGCACGTTCATTGAATTTAATCCTACATACCATTAACATTCATAATACTAGTTAATTATAACTTAACTAATCATCAATGATCATTCTTTTGTCTAAACTTTGGTTATGACTATACTTAGTCAAATTATCACATTTATTAAATATAATATCACCTCGTGAATAATGAAATAATTATGTATTCAATAATTTAACCCACATGCAATTATGTTATTTACATGATAAACGTCTATTTTATCTTCACATTATACTTCTAAAATGTTTACATGTTCATTAAATTAATTTACTAACACATTGTTAGACTTAAAACATTTTAAAAAAAAATCTCATTCTGAACATTCTGGAGAGTGGCGTTGCGGCGCCACTTTTACACTGGTGGCGCTGCGGCGCGATGGCGCTGCGGCGTGGTGGTGTTGCGGCGCGAGTCTCAAGTCCTGGAGTCGGCGCCGCAGCGCGAGGCTCCAGTTTCAGTTCTGCAATTCGCGAAATTTGCAGAACATGGCCACGAAACTCCAGTAAAATTATTACTACTCGAATTTAATCATACCCACATGATATAATTCATGTATAATCATAACCCAACATTTATATACTGACATTAACCAATTTAAACACTTAATAACAGATTTAAAGCATGTGAACTTCACTGACTTTGATGTTCTTGGAGGTTTTGAAAATAAAACATGAAAATTGTCACTACGGATTCGTTATAACACCGAATCCGTTCATTTAAACTTTGGTCTCTTCGTATCAACATGCATAACAACATACAAGTGTAAAATTTAGGGATAATATACGATCAATACATAAAATATCACGTATAAGGCCATAAGGCCAAAACCCATACTCTGTAATTTTGTAGAAATCATATACGACATGTTTTCATGAATTTGATGATATGGTTTACATAATATATATAATTAAACACGATTTTATATTTCATAACACACATACAAGCCATAATCATTACTCCTAATCCAATTACAAAGGTTAAACCAAAAACTTTAAAAGCCATTTCCATGAAAACTAAAATAAGTAAAGTAGAAATTGGGAATGAGGAGATTACCCAAAGCGTAGTGTGGATTTTAATAAGAGATGAATATCAATTTCTCTCTGATTTCTCAACTAATATTTTGTATCTCTCTCTGTGAAAGCTCTCTAGACTCAATAATGAAGAAAAGAAAAGAAGACGTCTGATATATTAAAGGAACTGACGCACTGAGTGGTCAGTTAACCCAGTCATGGGCAACTGCTAGTAACTCCCATTAAGGCCATGTTTGGCTAGGCTTAATAGATTTCAAAACCATTTAATTTAATAATGCTTTATCATATGGTTTAATTAATGTCACACTCCTTCATAAAATAAATCAATATTTTATTTAATTTATTTTAAATAAAATATAATAATTTCTCATAATTTCACATAATTAAATTTCTCATTAATAATTAACGTCAAATTATTAAATCTCTAATTACTTAATAAATTAATTAAAATAACATCATGCTTAATTAAATATTTCATTTAATTCAATAAGCTCACATATTTGAATAATAAATATTCTCTACATTAATTTAATATATGTAACACATAATTAAATTAATCCACCACAATTGTATCAAATAATTATTTAATCCAATAATTAAATCATCAAAAAATATTTATTTAATTCAATAAATATTAAAATTAATTTACAAAAATCTCATTCGTCACAACTCCCTTCACCAGTCTTCTTCTTGATGGGACACTTATTGAATCTGTGACCCGTCTGCCCACATGAAAAACACTTCCTCAAATTTGGCTTAGGACAATGTAGAGAAATATGTCCTTCCTGCTTACAGTTGAAGCACACGTTTTTCCATATCATGCATTCTCCTGCGTGAGTCTTCCCACACTTGCTACAGGCTTGCTTCGTCTTCGGGCCTGACTTTTCAGAATTAAGGTTGTCATTGTCCCTCTTTCTCTTTTTCTTGTCTTTCTGCTGCTTGATTGTCCCTTCAGACGATCCACCACCTTCAGTCTTCATTCTTTCCACCTGTGCCTTGAGCTCGTTCCTTTCTTTAGTCATTTCGTGTAACGCTCGCTCCGTCTTCCACAGTTCCTCTAAGAGAAACACCTTACTCTAGAGTTCTTGAACTTCTGGAGCTAGTTGATCTTGTTCTTCAACTTTAGTCTTATTCTTTTTCTCCAACTTAGCTTGCTCAGACTCTGCCTCCTCATCTCCACTCAGATACATCTCGGGATAATCGTCATGATCACTCCCTAGATTGACCATGGGTTCATCTTCTCCCACCTTCTCAACCGATTCTCTTTGCGCTGGCACCTCGGCTCCTAGCACTGGCGCAACAGCCGCTAGCATCTCCGCACTCGTTTGATCTTCTTCAGACATCCTACAGTCAGTTTTAACAACTTGATTAGTACTTCACCAGTACAAAATTCTCACACTATGTGTCCACTTATCTCACTATTGATGCACTTCAGCAATCCCTCACTTAGAATTGTACATGAGTTTTCTCTATCTCGCTTATGGTTATAATCCTAGTGTTTTCCCCCACCCCACTTAAGGTTTAAAACCTACGGCTCTTCTACCAACTTGTGACACCTTGGTCACTACCGCTTTGATACCAACATGTGACACCCCCAAATCCGGGTTACCTAACCCCCGAGTTTGGTGTTCACTATCCACAATATAATAACATCTAACTACCCATTCATATAGAAATAGGAATACATAACTCATTAACATAAGTTGTTAATACATAAGTCCCAGGTTTGCTAACCTTAAAATTACAAACATACCCCTTAGATAACAAAAAGGGTTTATAAATAAAACATAATAATAAGTTCTTTATAACTACTCCAGCATCTTGCCTTTGCCTTTGTTCTTCTTTGACCCGCTGGCCTCTTCGTTCCTAGCTGAAATGATTTATTTATAGCAAGGGAGAGCAACAAGTTTGCCCCGCAAGTTAAGACATAAAATAAATATATACGAACCAATAAGAACAGACTATCTATTTTGATAGAATGAAACCAAAGTTGGGTGAACTTTGAAATAGCTGAACAAATCGTTAATCAATAACAAGTCTTCTCGTATTCTAGGCAACACAATAATCTGATAATGAAAGAGTACAACGCTTTCAAAGTTCTACGATATTCTATTGAATAATCAAGAATCAATTCTACATAATAACAAAGTGGAATGTTTTTCAGATTTATCCTGAGTGATCCATTGGATCTAGAACTTCTACTTTCTCGGGTATCTATCAAAGATTTAGTTTGATACATACGCAGGAGTATCAGATAACCATAAAGATTAAATCATACCCCTCTGCAAGTACTTAGAGCCGGCCAACACCTTGTACTCGATATTATGCATAATACTTAGGTCGCGCGCAATGGTCGAATATACGAATTAAAAATTTTGTTCCCTTTATATAAAAGGTTGTTCTTCTCATTCTCAGAATCAAGATTTGATTTAACAACGAAATACTGTGATTTCAAATTCTATTTAATTATCGATCTAGCCGAAATAATTGGCATCGATCTATCAATAACAATTGAATTCTCTTCTCGAATTTATCAAGTTCTAACAAATGTGCGTCTAGCCAGAATAATTAGCTAAGACATTTCTCAATATAATTTGACAATAAACAGGAATTATCTGTACTATCAATTCTATCTTCTACGAATACGAATATCCATTAACAATTATTCTACAATGGTAATAAATTCCCTGGACATGGTATAATTAGCAATAATTAACCATAATAATTGAATGAATATAACTCAAGGTTGAGTTAGGAAACTTGCCTCTTCCACTGATTATAGCTACACAATAAACTTCACTGCGTTCGTAAGACCTATAATCAATAATGTCAGTCTCACAATTAGCACAATCATTTATTACACGCAACACTGTATTCTACAGTCAAACTTCTCATAGACACATTATCACATAGCCACATCAGTGTTTAAAACCTATATAAACACTTATCAAGTCTAACTAGTTTGGTCTGGTTGGACTTCAGTCCATTGTCAGTGTTCTGGTCACCCTATCCGATAATTAATACAGTTATTGTCGATTAAATTCAGTTTCTATGCTTCAATATTAATTTAGATAGGTCAATTATCATTAATAATATTTTTCAGAAGCTTTTAATAATTTATAAACAATTATTATAATTTATACTAATTTTTCAAACACTTAAATCATTTTTAAATGATTTAATTATCAAATAATCTTATCATTATTAATATTTAATAATATTAGAATATTAATAACATACTTGTCAAAATATTAAAGTTATTATTAATAACTTAAAATATTTTTAAATCATCAATATTCTACTTAAATAATTTTTAAAATAATTAAAATTATTTTTAAACCATCGCCATTAATATTTAAATATTAATGAAATTATTATCAAAATATTAAAAGTCATTAATTATAACTTAAAATATTTTTAAAACATTTCTCTCATTTTTAAATGATTTTTAGATTAATAAAATCATTTTTAATTCATTTATTTAATTTACTAATAAAATAAATCTAATATCATTAATATAAATAAATTAATGAGAATTCTCCAAAAATATTGAAAATTATATTTTATAATTCAAAATACTTTCTAAAACTTTATTCTTATTTAAAATGATTTTTAAATCAATAAAATCATTTTTATCTTATTTATTTAATTTAATAACTAAATAAATCAAATATTATTAATATTAAATTATTAATAAAAATTCTCTAAAAATATTAAAAGTCACATTTTATAACTCAAAATATTTTTAAATACATTATTCTTATTTAAAATGATTTTTATATAATTAAAATCATTTTTCTCTAATTTATTTAATGCACTAATTAAATAAATTAAATATCATTAATATCCAAATAATTATAAATATTAATGAAAAATGTCCCAAATAATTAAAAGTTATTTTTTAGAATTTAAAATGATTTTTAAAACCATTTTTAGTAATTTTTATAATTTATTTCTAATTTTAAATAATTTCCAGAATATTCAGAAATTCAAAAATTAAATAAATTGTCGCTATAGGGCTTTAGCGACACAAAGCGTCGTTGTTGGTGTTCTTGAGCCTTAAGAACACTGACAGCCGGCAACCCAAGGGGTCAACTTTGACCGGATGTAATTCTCAACCAAATATGTTTCTTGGAAATTTCTAACCATGATACTGTAGTAGAAATGTAACTCTACAATTATCAACTAACATCTTGATCATAACACTTCTCAACAAGGAGATCCGAGTCTCCAAAGTCACTGACAATGTGTTCCTGGGTTTTTTGGGTTGTTTAGAAATCCAGGCAGTTTCGAGTGTTTACTTTGATGCTCGATTATATCTAGGTTCGGGTCATCAAATAAGTGGTTTCTTGGTTTATACTTCTAGCCCACATGACAAGGAACAACACTACAATAATAGATCAATTAGATAAGAACTAAAGCACAAGTTACAGTTCAGTCAAACTATGTCAGAAGGCTCCTTCTAACTGTTTCTGGGTTTTCCAGAAACGTCAAAAACAGACCGAGTGGTCTACTTTGACCACCTGCCACGATCTACCAGTGGTTCATTTACACGATATAAAGACATGGAATGAAAGAACATATAACAAGCTACAACATGGTTATAAACACAACATCAAAAAACCTAAAACCTTTCAGATCTAGACCTCACAAAAATTATCAGACGCTAAAAAATAACTTTTTGGGTTACCCAGAATTCTCATGGTCATGCCCGGTCAACGGGTTTTGACCTTTAATAACTTCAAATCCAGACATCAAATGGTACTGATTCTGCTTGCAGCTTAATGACCACATACCAGGCTGCCCATAACAACTTGAAAACATCAAAAACAATAAACGAACAAGAATCTGTGGCGCCTGACATTAGCTTGTCAGACATAAATTTTGTTCTTGTACAGATTTTGAAAAACACCATTTTAAGGCACTTTGATGCTATGGATATATGTTTGATCATCATAGATCAACATAAAACATCCTCTAGCAAGAATCTAAACACAAAAACATAAAATATTTCAAAGCATACAAGATTAAAAATAAAAATTAGGTATATACCTTTTCTTGAATAATTTTAGATCTTGGTTCTCCAATTTGTTATTGATTGATCTACGGCTGTATTTAGAACTGATATACTTAGCAATTTCGTTGGTTTAGGAGAGAGAGAGAGAGAGTTGGTGAGAGCAAAATAGCAAAATGGCTAATGTTTATGGACTTTCTCTCTCTAAATCTCTTATATATTGTGCTATGTTGCTTTGGATCTGTGATTTTCGGCTGGTGGCTGAGATTTTGTGTCGCCAAAGTCAACTAAGTTGTTGAACAACTAAAGGTCTTGGCAATTATACAAGTTATCAATTAAAGAAAATGCAAAAGGGTATTTTGGTCATTTATATTTTATTTTTAATGGCAATCTTGTCAAATGTACAAACCCTTAGGGTTTAGGGTTTGGGTTTAGGGTTTAACAATTTGATTTTCAAAAAATTTTCAATTTCCAATTTAGGTTCTAAACATCAAAAATAAATATTTCTAAATTATAATTAGAATTTTATAATTATATTAAAAAATTTTAATCATAACTTAAATATTTCTAATTAGGATTAATAATTCCTAATTAAAATTGCTAATTAAGCAATTAGGGTTGTAATTGGTCATCAGGGTTTACAACCCACTAATTTGGGTTTCTAATAGAAAAGTAAAATTTCCAAATTACAATTAGGTTTATAAATAGAAATTAAAATAAATGAAATATAATTAGGATTTTCTAATCATATTTTAAGTTTAAAAAACGCCTTATACATGCCAGTTAGGATTAGGTGTTCCTAATTAGGGTTTAGAAATCCCGAATATAAAATTAGGGTTTTTTGACATATAATTAGGGTTTTTAACTGTACAATTGATTTTCTAAATCTGGGATTAAGGTTTCTAATCCCTTATTAGGGTTTATTAATTACAAACCTTATCCGATCAATTATTGATCAAAATTTCTATACAGTACAAACACGTACTCATTAAAATAATTATTTTAATTATATTTTCTTATCGAATCCCTTTTCAGAAATTAGGGTTAGGGTTCATTACAAAAAAATGGGCCTTTAGTAACGATTTTTCGGACAACAACTTTATAAGTCGTTGCTAAAAGTATATGTTTAGCAATGAAATTTGTCCTTCGTTGCAGATTGTATCAGGCTTTCACTTTTTGCAACGATATTCAAAAGTCGTTGCAACATTTCGTTGCTAATTCATTGGCGGGAAAAAAATTCGTTAGAAATTCGTTGCAAAATTTTTAGCCACTTGATTTCCCGTCATCGTGGGCAACGAAAGTTTTTTTGTTGCTAAAAATGGGGCTTTAGCAACGATTTTTCAGGTAATGACTTTATAAGTCGTTGCTAAAAGTTTATGTTTAGCAACGAAACTTGTCCTTCGTTGCAGATTGTCTTAGGCTTTCACTTTTTGCAATGAAATTCATAAGTGGTTGCAAAATTTGGAAACAAAATTCGTTGCAAAATTTCTAACCACTTGATTTCTCCTCATCGTGGGCAACGAAAGTTTTTTTGTTGCTATATTTCGTTGCCTAATATAGACCACATTCATTGGCAACAATTTTTATTTTCGTTGTATATTAACATGTTGCCTTAAATTAGGATAATAATAATAATAATAATAATAATAATAATAATAATAATAATAATAGTACTAATAATTATAATAATAACAATAACAGTTGTAATAATAATAATAGTACTAATAATAATAATAATAGTCAAAATAATAATAGTAATAATAATAATAATAATAATAACAATAATAATAATAATAATAATAATAATCGTACTAATAATAACAATAAAAGTAATAATAATAATAATAATAATAATATTAGTACTAATAACAATTGTAAGACCCCAAATTATTAATAAATAAAATTTATTTTTCTATATTTATTATTTTGAAATAGTAAGGGTTGATTTGATTAATGTGGTTAGTTATGGGTAAAATGCGCAAATATTTTAAATAAGCAGGTGGTTATAAAATATTCATTTTTGTCGGAGAATACTCGTTTGGTCGTGAAATATTCTTGTTGTCGGGGAATATTCGTACGACGGCGCAGTCTTTTGTGGGCCCCATAATGGAAAGTGATTGGATGAATAAAACGACAAGTATAAGTTGTTTATAAATAACGGCGTAGTTGTTACCGTTAACATTACTGGAATACCCGGTGGTTAAAACACAGTAATACGCGTTGTTGCACAGTAGCACACGGTATTGCTCCAATTGTTGATTGTTACGTAAGAAGGCACTACTCAATAATTGTTACAGTAGTTACTGTTCAGAATTTTATTTTATTGATTCAATAATTGTTGCGTTGATATTTTATATTACTGTTGTTTCAATAATTGTCACTACACAATATTTTCCATTATCGAAGAAATAATTCATATTATCTGAATAATATTATTAGAAAATATTATTGGCAATGTCTAGAAAGTTCTGTCTAATGAGAGGTTTGGTCACCTAATTGCGTGCCAGTAAGGAGAAATTCTTATTGGAAAGCCCCCTCTTTCCTAGGAACGGCCTGGTTGCCAGTACTGTGATTCTGTAATATTATTTGTGAATAATTAATTATTGATTTATATGATGAGGAAAATATTGATTTTATGTGGATATAGATGCAGAAAATTTTTAAAGTGACAATTGTTGAAAATCGATATTTTATCTTTTCTGATAAAATAATATTTTATTATATTATTATAATATAATAATGATGATATTTTTACAATGAATGTGGGATATATGAGTATATGAGGAGGAAAAGTTTTTTTTTTGCAAAAGTTGTTTAACACATGTTTTGTGTGTCGGTGGACCCCATTTCTTGACTGAAATTTGATTATAGCCTATAAAATCGCCCGTTTGTGGATTTCGGTCAATTTATGTTTGGAATTTGGAAAAACTTTCTTCTGCAAAGTTGTAGAGAATTGAATTTCCTATAAAAAAACGCAAGATTCGAATTTTCTGATAAAAGGGATATTTATTATAAATTATTGAAGTTCCGGAGTTCCGAAATAATTAATTTTTGGAAGTTAAAATACATTAAATAACAAAAACATAATTTTCATTATGCTGTGTTCCACATGTTTGTTGAATGGGCTGATTTCAGATTTTTTAAGGTTGGCGTAGGAATTTAATTTTAATATATTAATATTATATTAAATTTTCTGCTTTGGTGTTCTAAGCATTTTCCTATAAATAGGGTGCTTAGGTTAGAATTGTGACTGGTATGATCATGACCATTGAATTTATAATTGAATATCTTTAGCTTAAGTGCAAAGGTGAATTGATCAACATGGTTATAATTATTGTTTATATAAATTCTGAAATGATTATATATTTCTTTAAGATATGAATATATTTGGCCTATAGTGCAAAGATCAATTATTGATGAATATCTTTAGCCTGTAGTGCAAAGATGAATTATTGATGAATATCTTTGGCTCGTAATGCAAAGATGACTTGTTGATGAATATCTTTAGCCTGTAGTGCAAAGATGAATTATTGATGAATATATTTGGCCTGTAGTGCAAAGATGACTTGTTGATGAATATCTTTAGCCGTGGTGCAAAGATGAATTTATTAGTATGATTATGAACAGGAACTGTGATTTGGTATAACCATGATCTTTGATGTTTCAGGTAAAGACAGGTGATGAAAATTATCTTCGTCTTGGATGCGAAGAGGAATTTAGAATCTCAATTACGATTATGAGTTATACATGTGATTGTGGACAGGAATTTTGATTGACGTTACAGGGATAAAACATCGTTGGTGGACTTTTAACATGGAGAAGATAATAGACTTTATGGTCTATATAACTCTTCTAATGGATTGCTCGTTCCGCTGCAACAATGGTTGAAAGTTTTATCATCAACCATATGTTCTAAATCTCTGATTTATTACTGTTGAAGGCTATTGATAATTTATTTATCTTTAGTCATGATATTCTTTACTGAGCTAGTTGTGCTCACCCTTTTGCTTCACAATTCCTTTCAGGTAATAAAAGTGTAGCTGGGTCGAGCGGGGGAATAACAATGGAATAGAACGGTGGTCTATAGATGTTGAGGGTGAGGTGAATTCAACTTTGGAAGGGTGTTTTCTCATTATTATACAAGATGTTTAATGACATACAACCTCGAGTCATCATAAGACAGGGTTGTGCTCATCCACTTGCTGAGTATATCTACTAGCACTATCTATATGATCTTGGAGTCTATTTGAAATATAACTCTCAATTAGAGACAGTGGAGATAATGATATGTCAAGAGAAGACTCGCCATTGGGAAGAATATGATAGTAATCTTCTCGTTTTTCTTTGGGTCTATTGGGTCAACCAAGGATAATTCGGTGGCCATATGGTATCTATAATAATCTAGACGCATGGCCTCCCATGTACGAAGGTTTCCTTGAGCACTTCCCAAAGATTCTAATTTCTAAAACAGTTTTCGACTATACCTTTATGTAAGGTGTCATTATGAGGTGTTGTCCACGGTTGGGACATGAGTCACAGTTTATATATATTTATATACAAACTCACAGTATATTTGTTGTTGTATTTTGCACGATAATTGTTGTAATAAAGTTATAGTTATTTTCTGTACCATGTATTTGGCGACTCAAAATGGGTTGGATGGAATGAACCTATTTTGGGGTCGTTACATTTGGTATCAGAGCTTAGGGATATGATCTATGGCGGAGATCGAGGAATAGAACTAGGAGGGGAGAGATGAGTAAATCCTTCGCTAGTGTGTCCTACATAAGCTTATTTATTGGTCAGTCATAATATCGGGATATTATGTGATATGTTAATTTGTTCAATTAACCCTTGTTTTGAAGCTGTATTCTAAAATGATATCTAAAATACAGGAGATGAGCATTGGAGAAATTATGATGACAGGGAAGATAGAATCTGAAATGAAAGCAAGGTATTCTTAACTTTTCGAAATACCAGGTACGTAAATTTCGGGGACGAAATTTCATAAGGAGGGGAGATTGTAAGACCCCGAATTTTATGAAATAAAAGTATTCAATTTTTCTTATAATTACAATTCAGTAAATGGTTAAATTGATAGAAAGTTAAAGTTAAGGGTGATATATGAAATTTTTTCAAAAATACGCAAGTGGTTATAAAATATTCATTGTTTTCGGGGAATATTCGTTTGGTCGTGGAATATTCTTTCTGTTGGGGAATATTTGTACGACGGCGCAGCCATTTGTGGGCCCCATAACAGAATAACTGTCGATGAAGAAAAAGACAAATTAAAGTTTTTATAAATAACGGCGTAGTGGTTACCGTTAACACTGTTGAATACCTGGTGGGTAAAGTAAAGTAATACGCGTTGTTGCATAGTAGGACACGGTATTGCACCAATTATTGATTCTTACGTAAGAAGACACTACCCAATAATTGTTACAGTAATTACTGTTCAATATTTTAGTTTTGATTCAATGATTGCTGCGTTGATATTTTATAATTGTCACTACACGGTATATTTCATTATCAGACCAATAATTTATATTATTGGAATAATATTATTAGATAACATTATTGGCAATGTCTAGAAAGTTCTGTCTAAGGAGAGGTTTGGTCACCTAATTACGCGCCAGTAAGGAGAAATTCTTATTGGAAAGCCCTCTCTTTCCTGGGAACTGCCTGGTTGTCAATAATGTGTTTCTGTAATATTATTTGTGAATAATTAATTATTTATTTATATGAGAAGGAAAATATTGATTTTATGAGGATATAGATGGAAAAAAATTTTAATGTGACAATTGTTGAAAATTAATATTTTATCTTTTTTTGATAAAATAATTCAATTAAATATATTATTTTAATAATATATTAATGATGATATTTTTACGATGAATGTGGGATATATGAGTATATGTGGAGGAGGAGTATTTTGTTACCAAAAATATTTAAAGCATGTTTTATGTGTCGGTGGACCCCATTTCTTGACTGAAATTTGATTATAGCTTGTAAAATCGCTCATTTGTGGATTTCGGTCAATTTTTATTTGGAATTTGGAAAAAACTTTCTTCTGCAAAGTTGTAGAGAATTGAATTTCCTATAAAAACTCGCGAGATTCGAATTTTCTGATAAAAAGACTATTTATTATGAATTATTGAAGTTCTGAAGCTCCGAAATAATTGATTTTTGGAAGTTTTAATTATTTATTATATAAAAAACGTTTTTTTATTACTTTTTATAGAAGGTGGCATGTGAGAAATGCTAAGTGGCTGAAATCAAACTCTAGAATGAGTGCGTAGGAATTGTTATATAATATATTAATATTATAATAAATTTTCTACTTTGGTGTTCTAAGCAATTTCCTATAAATAGGGTGCTTAGGTTATAATTGAAAATTACACCAGAAACTGAAGTTTTCTCTCTCTATAATATCGAGCGTATTCTTGTGAGTATTTTGAGTATACTTTGAGTATTGCTATACGGTGCAAGTTCAACTCATAGCCTATATCCGGTGTTTCAACTAGAAGTACTGTCTTTTGAGGTAAGGGATAATAAGGGATTTTAAGGGTTATTATTTCGAAATTATTGTGGACCTTAAAAAATTCTGGAAAAATTTGAAATGATATTTTGATGAGTTTTATAGATTGTGTCCAAAAATGGCGATTTTTGGATGTATAGATTAAGAGTTATGAATTTTATGAGGAAAGACTATTTTAAAAGTAATCGCTTATAACTCCTTGTGGTTAACTCCAAAATTGATAAAATTTTTATTGGGAGTACATCTATATAATATCAGTATACCATGTGAATTTCGGAATTTTTGGATAAAAGTACAATTTATGATAAATGTTTAAATATTCGGTGGTTTTGGCCATGTGAAAAATAGTAAATGACTTTTAAAAATTCCGAGAAAAATATATGTTCAATATAGGACTATATTCTACTAAATCCCAGAAAAGAAATATTTTTTTACCTGATTTGTTATTTTTCATGAAAATGGACTAGTTATGGGTAAATGAATTAAAAATGTTATGTGAGGTAAAAAAATTAGAAAATAGGATTTTATGGCTTGAGAATCCTACATGAGGTATATGCAGATTTTTGATGAGGATTTTGGTTATTGGTGATGAAATCTTATGAGTTTGTTATTTTAGAATGATTAAATGCATTATTTAGTAAAGTGTAAACAATTAAAATAAATTGTTTATAAGCTTAAAAAAATATTATTCTTTCAATATAATTATACCGAAATATTGGTATGAATTTTATTGTGAAATTTCTACCTTTTTGAGTCGAATTTACTATTCATGAGATACTATTCACGAGTTACTATTCATGAGTTACTATTCACGAAGTTACTATTCATGAGTAACTATTTATGACAAAATTGGTTTCTTTTTCTAACCAAATTATAGTTGATTTATGAATATTACTCTAGAGATTAAAACTATATATTGATTATATTGATTTTATTATCATATATAACCTTTTTATAACCCTGATGTTAAAATTCTCTTTCACTGGAGTGTAAAGATGGGTAGATTATTGGTATAATCATGACTAGGGTTCTCTTTGGCCAGTAGTGAAAAGTTGAATTGTGACTGGTATGATCATGACCATTGAATTTATAATTGAATATCTTTAGCTTAAATGCAAAGGTGAATTGATCAACATGGTTATAATTATTGTTTATATAAATTCTGAAATGATTATATATTTCTTTAAGATATGAATATCTTTGGCCTGTAGTGCAAAGATCAATTATTGATGAATATCTTTAGCCTGTAGTGCAAAGATGAATTATTGATGAATATCTTTGGCTCGTAATGCAAAGATGACTTGTTGATGAATATCTTTAGCCTGTAGTGCAAAGATGAATTATTGATGAATATATTTGGCCTGTAGTGCAAAGATGACTTGTTGATGAATATCTTTAGCCGTGGTGCAAAGATGAATTTATTAGTATGATTATGAACAGGAACTGTGATTTGGTATAACCATGATCTTTGATGTTTCAGGTAAAGACAGTTGATGAAAATTATCTTCGTCTTGGATGCGAAGAGGAATTTAGAATCTCAATTACGATTATTAGTTATACATGTGATTGTGGACAGAAATTGTTGATTGATGTTACAGGGATAAAACATTGTTGGTGGACTTTTAACATGGAGAAGATAATAGACTTTATGGTCTATATGATTCTTCTAATGGATTGATCGTTCCGCTGCAACAATGGTTGAAAAGTTTATCATCTAACATATGTTCTAAATCTCTGATTTAATATTGTTGAAGGCTTTTGATAATTTATTTATCTTTAGTCATGATATTCTTTACTGAGCTAGTTGTGCTCACCCTTTTGCTTCACAATTCCTTTCAGGTAATAAAAGTGTAGCTGGGTCGAGCGGGGGAATAACAATAGAATAGAACGGTGGTCTATAGATGTTGAGGGTGAGGTGAATTCAACTTTGGAAGGGTGTTTTGTCACTATTATACAAGATGTTTAATGACATACAACCTCGAGTCATCTTAAGACAGGGTTGTGCTCATCCACTTGCTGAGTATATCTACCAGCACTATCTATATGATCTTGGAGTCTATTTGAAATATAACTCTCAATTAGAGACAGTGGAGATAATGATATGTCAAGAGAAGACTCGCCATTGGGAAGAATATGATAGTAATCTTCTCATTTTTCTTTGGGGTCTATTGGGTCAACCAAGGATAATTCGGTGGCCATATGATATCTATAATAATCTAGACGCATGGCCTCCCATGTACGAAGGTTTCCTTGAGCACTTCCCAAAGATTCTAATTTCTAAAACAGTTTTCGACTATACCTTTATGTAAGGTGTCATTATGAGGGCTGTCCACGGTTGGGACATGGGTCACAGTTTATATATATTTATATACAAACTCACAGTATATGTGTTGTTGTATTTTGCACGATAATTGTTGTAATAAAGTTATAGTTATTTTCTGTACCATGTATTTGGCGACTCAAAATGGGTTGGATGGAATGAACCTATTTTGGGGTCGTTACATTTGGTATCAGAGCTTAGGGATATGATCTATGACGGAGATCGGGGAATAGATCTAGGAGGGGAGAGATGAGTAAATCATTCGCTAGTGTGTCCTACCTAAGCTTATTTGTTGGTCAGTCATAATATCAGGATATTATGTGATATGTTAATTTGTTCAATTAACCCTTGTTTTGAAGCTGTATTCTAGAATGATATCTAAAATACAGGAGATGAGCATTGGAGAAATTATGATGACAGGGATGATGGAATCTGAAATGAAAGCAAGGTATTCTTAACTTTTCGAAATACCAGGTACGTAAATTTCGGGGACGAAATTTCATAAGGAGGGGAGATTGTAAGACCCCGAATTTTATGAAATAAAAGTATTCAATTTTTCTTATAATTACAATTCAGTAAATGGTTAAATTGATAGAAAGTTAAAGTTAAGGGTGATATATGAAATTTTTTCAAAAATACGAAAGTGGTTATTAAATATTTATTGTTTTCGGGGAATATTCGTTTGGTCGTGGAATATTCTTTCTGTTGGGGAATATTCGTACGACGGCGCAGCCATTTGTGGGCCCCATAACAGAATAACTGTCGATGAAGAAAAAGACAAATTAAAGTTTTTATAAATAACGGCGTAGTGGTTACCGTTAACACTGTTGAATACCTGGTGGGTAAAGTAAAGTAATACGCGTTGTTGCACAGTAGGACACGGTATTGCACCAATTATTGATTCTTACGTAAGAAGACACTACTCAATAATTGTTACAGTAATTACTGTTCAATATTTTAGTTTTGATTCAATGATTGCTGCGTTGATATTTTATAATTGTCACTACACGGTATTTTTCATTATCAGACCAATAATTTATATTATTTGAATAATATTATTACATAACATTATTGGCAATGTCTAGAAAGTTCTGTCTTAGGAGAGGTTTGGTCACCTAATTGCGCGCCAGTAAGGAAAAATTCTTATTGGAAAGCCCCCTCTTTCCTGGGAACTGCCTGGTTGTCAATAATGTGTTTCTGTAATATTATTTGTGAATAATTAATTATTGATTTATATGATAAGAAAAATATTGATTTTATGAGGATATAGATGGAGAAAATTTTTAATGTGACAATTGTTGAAAATTAATATTTTATCTTTTTCTGATAAAATAATATTATTAAATATATTATTTTAATAATATATTAATAATGATATTTTTACGATGAATGTGGGATATATGAGTATATATGTGGAGGAGGAGTATTTTGTTACCAAAAATAATTAAAGCTTGTTTTATGTGTCGGTGGACCCCATTTCTTGACTGAAATTTGATTATAGCTTGTAAAATCGCTCATTTGTGGATTTCGATCAATTTTTGTTTGGAATTTGGAAAACACTTTCTTCTGCAAAGTTGTAGAGAATTGAATTTCCTATAAAAACACGTGAGATTCAAATTTTCTAATAAAAGGACTATTTATTATGAATTATTGAAGTTCTGAAACTACGAAATAATTGATTTTTGGAAGTTTTAATTATTTATTATATAAAAAACATTTTTTTATTACTTTTTCTAGAAGGTGGCATATGAGAAATGCTAAGTGGCTGAAATCAAACTCTAGAATGAGTGCGTAGGAATTGTTATATAATATATTAATATTATAATAAATTTTCTACTTTGGTGTTCTAAGCAATTTCCTATAAATAGGGTGCTTAGGTTATAATTGAAAATCACACCAGAAACTGAAGTTTTCTCTCTCTATAATATCGAGCGTATTCTTGTGAGTATTTTGAGTATACTTTGAGTATTGCTATACGGTGCAAGTTCAAGTCATAGCCTATATCCGGTGTTTCAACTAGAAGTACTGTCTTTTGAGGTAAGGGATAATAAGGGATTTTAAGGGTTATTATTTCGAAATTCTTCTGAACTTTCAAAAATTCTGGAAAAATTTGAAATGATATTTTGATGAGTTTTATAGATTGTGCCCAAAAATGGCGATTTTTGGATGTATAGATTAAGAGTTATGAATTTTATGAGGAAATACTATTTTAAAAGTTATCGCTTATAACTCCTTGTTGTTAACTCCAAAATTGATGAAATTTTTATTGGGAGTACATCTATATAATATCAGTATACCATATGAATTTCGGAATTTTTGGATAAAAGTACAATTTATGATAAATGTTTAAATATTCGGTGGTTTTGGCCATGTGAAAAATAGTAAATGACTTTTAAAAATTCTGAGAAAAATATATGTTCAATATAGAACTATATTCTACTAAATCCCAGAAAAGAAATATTTTTTTAACTGATTTGTTATTTTTCATGAAAATGGACTAGTTATGAGTAAATGAATTAAAAATGTTATGTGAGGTAAGAAAATTAGAAAATAGGATTTTATGGCTTGAGAATCCTACATGAGGTATATGCAGATTTTTGATGAGGATTTTGGTTATTGGTGATGAAATCTTATAAGTTTGGTATTTTAGAAAGATTAAATGCATTATTTAGTAAAGTGTAAACAATTAAAATAAATTGTTTATAAGCTTAAAAAAATATTATTCTTTCAATATCATTATACCGAAATATTGGTATGGATTTTATTGTGGAATTTCTACCTTTTTGAGTCGGATTTACTATTCATGAGATATTATTCACGAGTTACTATTCATGAGTTACTATTCACGAAGTTACTATTCATGAGTTACTATTCATGACAAAATTGGTTTCTTTTTCTAACCAAATTATAGTTGATTTATGAATATTACTCTAGAGATTAAGACTATATATTGATTATATTGATTTTATTATCATATATAACATTTTTATAACCCTGATGTTGAAATTCTCTTTCACTGGAGTGTAAAGATGGGTAGATTATTGGTATGATCATGACTAGGGTTCTCTTTGGCCTGTAGTGAAAAGTTGAATTGTGATTGGTATGATCATGACCATTGAATTTATAATTGAATATCTTTAACTTAAGTGCAAAGGTGAATTGATCAACATGGTTATAATTATTGTTTATATAAATTCTGAAATGATTATATATTTCTTTAAGATATGAATATCTTTGGCCTGTAGTGCAAAGATCAATTATTGATGAATATCTTTAGCCTGTAGTGCAAAGATCAATTATTGATGAATATCTTTGGCTCGTAATGCAAAGATGACTTGTTGATGATTATCTTTAGCCTGTAGTGCAAAGATGAATTATTGATGAATATATTTGGCCTGTAGTGCAAAGATGACTTGTTGATGAATATCTTTAGCCGTGGTGTAAAGATGAATTTATTAGTATGATTATGAACAGGGACTGTGATTTGGTATAAGCGTGATCTTTGATGTTTCAGGTAAAGACAGGTGATGAAAATTATCTTCGTCTTGGATGCGAAGAGGAATTTAGAATCTCAATTACGATTATGAGTTATACATGTGATTATGGACATGAATTGTTAATTGATGTTACAGGGATAAAACATTGTTGGTGGACTTTTAACATGGAGAAGATAATAGACTTTATGGTCTATATGACTCTTCTAATGGATTGCTCGTTCCGCTGCAACAATGGTTGAAAAGTTTTATCATCTACCATATGTTCTAAATCTCTGATTTATTACTGTTGAAGGCTATTGATAATTTATTTATCTTTAGTCATGATATTCTTTACTGAGCTAGTTGTGCTCACCCTTTTGCTTCACAATTCCTTTCAGGTAATAAAAGTGTAGCTGGGTCGAGCGGGGGAATAACAATGGAATAGAACGGTGGTCTATAGATGTTGAGGGTGAGGTGAATTCAACTTTGAAAGGGTGTTTTGTCACTATTATACAAGATGTTTAATGACATACAACCTCGAGTCATCATAAGACAGGGTTGTGCTCATCCACTTGCTGAGTATATCTACCAGCACTATCTATATGATCTTGGAGTCTATTTGAAATATAACTCTCAATTACAGACAGTGGAGATAATGATATGTCAAGAGAAGACTCGCCATTGGGAAGAATATGATAGTAATCTTCTCATTTTTCTTTGGGGTCTATTGGGTCAACCAAGGATAATTCTGTGGCCATATGATATCTATAATAACCTAGACGCATGGCCTCCCATGTACGAAGGTTTCCTTGAGCACTTCCCAAATATTCTAATTTCTAAAACAGTTTTCGACTATACCTTTATGTAAGGTGTCATTATGAGGTGCTGTCCACGGTTGGGATATGAGTCACAATTTATATATATTTGTATCCAAACTAAAAGTATATGTGTTGTTGTATTTTGCACGATAATTGTTATAATAAAGTTGTAGTTGTTTTCTGTACCATGTATTTGGCGACTCAAAATGGGTTGGATGGAATGAACCTATTTTGGGGTCGTCAGATAGGGTGCTTAGGTTATAATTGAAAATCACACCAGAAACTACAGTTTTCTTTCTCTTTCTCTCTCTATATATCGAGCGTATTTTTGTTAGTATTTTAGTACTTTGAGTATTGTTATACGGTGCAAGTTCTTTCAGCACTATATCCAGTATTCCAACCAGAAGTACTATTCTAGCTAAGGTAAGGGATGTTATTTTCTTCTCAAATGATATTATTTCTTTAATATCATTATGCTGAAATATTGGTTGGAACTTTTTATCAAATTTGGAACTTTTTCATGTCAGTGTTACTATTTATGAGTTACTATTCACGAATTACTATTCATGATTTATTATTCACGAGTTACTATTAATGAGTACTATTCACGAAGCATAATGATGTTTTTTTTGTGAAATTTCTATCTTTTGGTGTCGGACTTACTATTCACGTATAAGGCACTATTCACGAATACGACGCTATTCATAGAAAAATTAAATTTTTGTTTTTCGCCCAAAATATCTATTATGGATACTAGCTTTTATTGTATCCATGTTTTGATCATTCTTGAATTTTACTCCACTATAATTATTTATGAGGTATTTTTGGACATGAAATAGCTGAAATACGAATCCTTAATATTTATTCTTTTGTTTCACTGGATTCGTTTCATTTAAAATATTTTTCATCATCCTCCGTCCTAAATGATGATATAATTGAATATCTTTGGCCTGTAGTGCAAAGATTAATGATTTCTGATGAATATCTTTGGCCCGTAGTGCAAAGATGAATAGGTGTTTAGATGAACATGACCAACTGGTGAATATCTTTGGCCTGTAGTGCAAAGATGAATACTTAATTCTAGATATATATTGATTGATATTACAGGGATAAAATATCGACGATGAACTTTTAAATTCATGTATAGAAGATAGTAGTTTGCATTCTCTACTTAACTCTTCTAATGAATTATTATTTTAGCTACGAGGATTGATTTAAAACTGGTTGTCTATTGTATTCTATCAGATTTTTCCCTGTTGAAGACTAACGATAATTTGTTCTATGTTATCTTAGTCATAATGTTCTTTACTGGGCTAGTTGAGCTCACCATTTTCCTTGTTATTCCATTTTTCTTCTCAGGAGGCGAGAATGTAGCGAGTACTAGTCGGGGTGTGGAATGATGGTTCTAGAAGTGGTTCTAGTAGTCCTCACTATTCTGTAGAATAGTGTATTAATAATTGTAATGAGGACTTATTTGAGTGTGGATATTGTCTAGATGACAATATTTGTATTTAAACTCACAGTTTTTATGTTGTATTAATAAAGTTGTAGTTGTTTCTGTATCATGTATTTTGACGACTCAGAATGGGTGTTGTATACCTATTTTGGGGGCATCACAACAACAACAACAACAACAATAATAATAATAATAATAATAATAATACTGATAATAATAACAATAACAATAACAGTAATAATAATAATAATAATAATAATAATAACAACAACAACAATAATAATAATAATAATAATAATAATAATAATAACAGTCTTAATAATAATAGTAATAATAATATTAACAATAATAATAATAGTAGTAATAATAATAATAACAACAACAACAATAATAATAATAACAGTGTTAATAATAATAGTACTAATAATAATAATAACAATAACAGTAATAATAATAGTAGTACTAATAATAATAATAATAATAATAATAAATAATAATAATAATAATAATAATAATAATAATAATACGTTTGGATAAACCTGTTAAGTTAAACACAATTAAAATTCCAAATAAATTGCAACTGAGACATGACTTAACATCGGAAAATTGAAGCCTTAGAGACCAAGGAATTCTATAATTGTGGAACCATTCATCTTACATCAGACATTATAGGAATTCTATAATGGTGGAACCATTCTGTTTGGATTCAACAATCTTGGAGTTACAAAATATAATACTCTCTTCTTCATTCCACGAATATAATTTTTATTTATTTAATTTATAAATATTATTCCACGGAAATAATTTTTATTTATATAATTTATAAATATCATTCCACGAAAGTAATTCACTCTTACACACCCTACTATCTCTCATGTTCACACACAAAATCTCTCTCTAATCTCTTCTTCACACACACAAACAAACAAACAAATAATAATAATAATAATAATAATAATAATAATAATAGTACAAATAATAATTATAATAGTACTAATAATAATAATATTTATTATTATTATTATTATTATTATTATTATTATTATCATAATAGTACTAATAATAATAAATATTATTATAATAGTACAAATAATAATAATAATAATTATTATTATTATTATAATAAAAATAATTATAATATCTATATAATAAAACAGAACTCATTTTGAATGTTCGCATTTCTAAATGCTCACATTTCATCTCACTCTAAAAATTTCCGCCCAAATCAAATAACAATAATAATAGCAATAATGATAATAATTATAATAATAGCAGTAGTAATAAAAATAAAAATAATAATACTAATAATAATTATAATTATAATAGTAATGATAATAATAATAATAATAATAGTAATAATTATGATAACAACAACAACACTAATAATTATTATTCGCAACCTCACATTTGGAATTTTAGTCATATGACCACTAGAGCAACATGAGTCAATTGTTAATATTTTGTAAGGATTAAAATTTAGATCAAAATATGAGATTTCCCCCATATATTCATTTCTTCTCCTTCACTACATACCATAACTAATAATAATAATAATAATAATAATAATAATAATAATAATAATGATTATTATTATTATTATTATTATTATTATTATTATTATTATTATTATTATTATTATTATTATTATTATTATTATTATTATAACAATAACAATAATAATAATAATAACAACAACAACAACAATAACAATAACAAACACATATCATGTAATATTGTATTTATATCATTATGTATTTATTTATTTATTAATTACATAGATGTATTTACTTGTTCTAATTCAGAAATTTGAAATAATTATCAAACACATCATGTAGAAGTTGGAATTTTAAATTCATAGAATGATACTTATAGTTTCATTAATATTGTATTATCTATAAATTTTTATTTATTAATCACATGATAGATTTATTTTCTACATTCATGCTCATTATTTCATTAATTAATGTTTTACATCATTATACAATTATTCATAAACTATATAAATAATTATGATCCTTTTTTTTAAAAAAAGAGTTCCAAATACAATTTTTTGAATATTAAAATGAGAATGTATACCCCTAAGAATAGTAAATTATATTGGTCTAATAGATTGGTACGATAAAAATTATGACGACAAACTTTAGTATATCGTATCATTTTGTACAATTATTACTACTTAGAAAATGAGAATGTTCTAGCAATGGGATAATGAAAAGAAAAAAAAAATCAATGATAATATAGTTATTAGCAAAGGAAACATTATTCACAATTTATTTTTTGATTTCGCAAAATTGAGGTGGTAGAAAAATAGTTGCCACTGCCATTTTTACGATGTAATTTTACAAAGAAAAAAATTATCTACAAAAAAAAATATGATTCACTATATAGTATTATTGAGTTTTCTTTGCAAGAGATAAATAATAAAGTATTTTTTTTGAATTTATATATACTTATTTAACCTTGTTTGATATTTATTATATGTATATTGGGCTAAAAAAAGCAATAATAAAAAAATATTTTGGTATATTATAAATCTATAAAATATCTTTTAATTATGTTTGGTAAATTATGCATTAATCTAATTAAGAACATTACATTAAAGTTAAAAAATAAGTTAAGATTCAAATAAATTATACAAAGTTAACAAACTAAATTTGATAAACTTGAACATCTTATTTAATAAGAAGACAATGAATAAATGAAGTGAGAAAATTATTTATTGGGTTTGTTAAATGAGGTTTGGTCTTGAAGTATGAGATTATTTATTTATTAATTTTTTGACATATTATAATTATTGTAACATATAATTTACTAGTTTGACAGTCATATACAATTATATGGGCCCTAAGTATTATTTGGCGTGCACACGTGGATAATTGAAGATTTTTTTTTTAATTCTTGTCAGTAAAAGTCAATTAATTTGGATGGAATTTGTGACGGCTTGTTAGAGTTTTATTTAAACTAATTTTCTTTAAATATAATCCTTTATTATTTTTCATTTTTCGATCTAGTTAGATTGAGTTGTAGGCAAATTGGGTATTAAAAGCTATCATACTAGAGGATGAACATTTCTCCGATTAAAAGTCAAAGATTGCAAATGTAATTTTTTCTTGTATAATAACTGGTAGAAATAATTTTTAAATATACTATTTTTTATAAATATATATATATATATATATATTATTAATTAAAATATTTTTTTATAAAAAATATTATTTTTTACATAATCATAGTTAATATATTGATATACACATTAGTTTATTAAAAAAAAATTTAAATAGCAAAGGTATTTAATTTTCTTTATAAAATAATATATTGTATGCTATAATAAATTCTATAAGTATATGCATGATTTATACTAATTAAATGTTGTAGTACAAACATAATATTTGATAAAATAATTAATTATAAAAATAAACAAAAAATTAATTTTAAAATATTTTCTTAATAGAATATACACGGCTATAGAATATACACAATCTTAATCGATCTGAATCTCTAAATACTCTCATCCCAAACCAAGAAGGCCAGAATTCAGATCTCGAACTCGGAATCGGAAGTCGGAACCTTGCTTCTTCACTGAATCTCTTTTCTCTGGTGAGTCCTCCTTTTCTTAATTTCTTGTCGTCTTCTCTTCTTTTGCTGCAACTTCTTCGAATCCAGATCTCGTACTCGGAATCAGATGTTTTGGTTTACGTTATTTGGTTGATTGGGAGGTTTTGAGATATGGGTATTTGTTAATTTGATGAAAATTTCAATTTTTTTTGTTGTTTAAATTGTTTTCCAAGGAATAATAAAAGGGTAATTTGTAATAGTTTTTGTGGCCTTTGGGGAAATAACACAGAGTAGGTGAGAAATTGTTCTTGTAGGTGAGAAATTACTATGTCCTACATTAATCCATATATATGCAGGCTGCACACCCCTCCTGATATCAAAAATCTGTTATAATAATTTTTGCAATTCTGCAGAGAACTCAGCATTGGAATTGTTGCATACAGCCCTCGGCTTCTTCTCATCAGGTCCCAAAATGGTTGAGAATTTCTCAAACTGTCTGTAGTCAGAACACATGCATATGTATGAAGTTGACACTGAAGAACAGCCATTTAGATACCAAATTCTAATGTACGCGCTCTGTCCCAAAATAAATGTCCTAATATAACCTTTTAAGGTCAAATTAACCTTTATTGAAGTATATTTTACTATTTTTTTAAAAAAATATATAGGCAGAGGTACTATGACCATAATAAACTCATATAATTTACTACTAACCCCAATGTTCTTTATTTCAAAAATTTAAATAAATATACTTAATAAGGGTCATTCGTCAATTTAATCATGAAAAGTCAAATTAGGGCATTTATTGTGGAATGGAAAATTTAATTTGGAGTAAAAAGAGAACGAAATGAGAATCAGGCAGGTAGAATAAGCAATAGAAACTAGCTGCAAATCCAGGTATCTGTCAAATTTAAGAGTATGAAGTTTGACTGTCTGTACTTTTATATAGAAACTATTTGTAATTGTATGTAGAAACTGTTGACAAAAATGGTACTTCTATAGGGGCAATAAAATGTGTCTGTTCTAATGGATGAAACCTATCATCAGTAGGTAGCAACTATGAAAGAGGTTGTCCATTGATTATGGCCAGTTTATACCAGTAGTAAATGTTCCTCTGCTGCATATTTTAATTCTTATATGTTATGTATATCATTGTTTATTTTTTATAATGGACTTTGTTTTGATTATCAGGTATTCTCCAGAGCAGTTATATTCTGTGGTAGCTGTTGTTGACTTGTATGCAGATTTTGTTCCCTGATGTCAGCGGTCATATATAGTTCAACGTTTTCTCATATACAGTTCAACGTTTTCCCGTGCTATGTTTACGGAAGACAAGGGACGAAATTATGAAGTGTACTCTCTCTCTATATGTGGATATATACTTTGATTGAAGAACGGTGGTAGCTTTAGATGGTTAATTGTAAAGATAATGAATGATTATATAGTGGATAATTTTATTAAGTTAATAATATTTTAGTTTTTTTTTTGTATTTTTGTCATTATTTGCTATGGGGACATTGAGCTAGACAGGTATACAAAAAGAATGTCAAATTTTGATTTGGTAACAATATAATTCGTTACCAAAGCATTGAATAAGTTTTAATATAGCAACAATTTTTTATACATTTAGCAACAAATTTTCGTTGCTAATAGCATTAAAAATATAATATTTGGTAACGAAAAATTAACCTAATAACAACGTAGAGGATTTTGTTGCTAATATTAAAATAAAAGGTAACATTTTTTATCGTTGCAAATCATATCAACTTTCGTTGCATACATAAAGAAACGGCAACATATAATGTCGTTGCTAATTGACGACTTTCGTTGTTATTGAAAAATAATCAGCAACAAACATTTTCGTTGCTGATTCAGCATAATGTCGTTGCCAAATAATATAATCAGCAACAAAAATAGTTCCTAAAAAGTTTACATTCCGCAACGAAATAAAGCTTAGGCAACAATTTTCATAATTTACTGCAACGAAAAATGTCGTTGCAAAATGATATCAATTGCAACGAAAATGCATGGTCGTTGCAAAAAAAGAGAGTTCATTTCGTTGCCAATTAGCAGGCTTTTGCAACGAAATGGGGGTTTTAGCAACGACATTTTAATTATTTTGCAACAATACATTTTGTTGCTAAAGGATCGATGTATCTGTACGAAAGTCAATTTCGTTGCAAAATGTATTACTTTTGGCAACGAAAAAAATACGTTCGTTGCGGAACAATTAGCAACGCTCATTGTGCAACGAAAGACGCATTGACCGTAAAGTCGTTGCCAAAAACCTTTAGCAACGAAATTTGGCACCTTTAGCAACGAAAATCGGTTGTTACAGAAGCCCCATTTTTTTGTTGTGGTTTCTAAAGCTGTTAAGCACAACTCTACTCTAATTTTATTATTCAATACACAAATTGACATTCTCGAGACTCGTATCCCAGATACTTGTCACACAATTGATAATCAATATTAATATTAATTAAAAAAAAATTATTCGTAAAATTTTGATTATTCGAAATCTCGGGTTATCACAAAACTTATATGCACGATTATGATTTTTTTTAAAGATAACAAAATTAGTATGTGATTATACTAATTGTAAAAAAATTGAAACTTGTATATGTAATTGAGTAAGATATTAAGTAGAACATGGTTCAAAGGAATCAAATTGGTAGTATGACAGTGTTCACTGTGTAAACAAACGTCGGTTATGGAGTTTGGTTTTTAAAACAGTGCGTACAATGATTTAAGTTTTCTAAAATTATTATTTAGTGGTTTAAACTAGTATATGCATGTTGGGTAGTGTGTATAGGTGTAATTTATATAAGTTAGCATGTTAATTTAGATGTTAGCAGTGTTAAATAGACAAAAATTAGTTGTTATGTTCTCCGATGGTTGGGTTCTACAAGTTTTGGCGCCCCAACGCTGAAATTCGCACCCCAGCGCCAGAAATTCATGCCTCATGCTGAAATTCGCGTCCCCAGTGCCAAATTTTGCGCCACGGCTCCACTGGTTAGCCTAGTTCTCGCGCCGCGGCGCCGGAACAAAAGTCTGGGTCTGACAGTTTTGACCTTCTGTAGTAAAACGACCATAACTTTCTCATACGAACTCCGATTGAGGTGATTCAAGATGATCCAGAACGAGGACGAATAGACCTACAATTTTTGTTCTTTAAGTTTTTCAATTTGAGATCTATAACAGAGTCAAAATGGTCATCTTCAGGGGCAATCGGAGGGCGTCGGGCATGCACATATGCATGCGTAGTGCTCTTGACGATAAAAGATGATGTTCTAAGTTATAAAACATGTATATTAGTAAATATAATGATGATTAACATTAATAAATAATATATTAGATAAGTTATAGAAGCATAGTAAGCATACATAAGAGAGGCAAATCGGGTGTGTGACGATTGAACGTCGAAACGCCGTGCCAAGTGTTAATGAACTTAAAAAGTGTTTCAATTAAATTGAATTGAATATTATAGGATATGAAATGTGTTTAATATAAAACCAATAAGTATTCCAAGCAAGACTTAAGCACTTGAATGAACTTTGAGTTTGACTAAGAAGAAATATAGTGAGTCATAAGTCGAAAAGTTAACACAATCCAATTGAACATTGTGTGCTAATTAATAGGAAAGATTATGAGATGTGGAGTAGAGTTTACATTACAATTAATATGTGTTGTTATGTGACTAATAGTTGATGTGTATGATTATATAATTGTGTAGTACAGATAACTGTAAGCTATTAAACTGTTATTGGTAAACAACGATCAAGGAAAGTCTTTTAGTTCCTATTTGTTACATGAACTTGACGAACTGTTTTAAATTGCATTATATGTTATACATGGTGATATCATGAAATGTTCAAGTCAATTTATGACCGCATTGTTTTGGTTAAATAAGGAGGATTGAGTAAGGAACTCAATCTTTATATTTGCTATGTGAATTAAAAGCATTTATACCATTTTAATTTAATTATTATGATATGTATGATGAGCATATTATTATGTGTTATGTGATGCATGAAAACTTTTAGATTTTGCTGGGCTGTCGAGCTCAACCTTGCAAATAACAATTTTTGCAGGTTAAAGATTTAAGGTAAAGATATGTGCTACGTGAATTATAGAGATCCGTATTTATGAAGATTACTTATGTTTTATGGGAAATGTATTTAATATTTTGAATGTAACATGTTGTTGAATTGTAAGTTGAGTTATTCGGTGTATATGAATATCTATTGATGATGTAAAACTTTGGTTAGTCATTTTGTTGTAATGATTCATAATATAGATTTGAATCGAAGAGATGTAATGTAAAGGTTGCGATTTAGGGCAATACAGAAGGAAATGTATAAAAGTTTTAAATATTCCGCATTTTTAGTGATTTTAATATCGAATAATGATATAAAATTAGAGGTTGGACGTATGGTTAAGGATCAAAGTCGATAATTAAATTGTATGAATTTTGGGGTCGTTACAATTTTAACCCCAGGTATTCCAATAGTGTTAACGGTAACAATTACGTCGTTATTTATAAAAACTCATACTTGTCGTTTTCTTCATTCAACCATTTTTTGCATATGGCTGCGTCGTCGTACGAATATTCCCCGATAACAAGAATATTCCACGACCAAACGAATAATCCTCGACAACAATAAATATTTTATAACCACTTGCTTATTTTACAAAATTTGCACATTTCACCCATAACCAAATTATTATATCAAATTAACACTTTATAAATTCAAAATAATGAATAAAGGAAATTCAATGTTATTTATAATAAGTTGGGGTCTTACAACTCCTATCTTTCTTCCTGACGAATAAAACAGGAGCACCCCAATGAGATGTACTAGGACGAATTAAACTGATGTCCAACAACTCCTGTAGTTGGACCTTTAACTCTTGAAGTTCAATTGGAGCCATTCGATATGGGGTTTTAGAAATGGGCTTTGTACCAGGTTTAAGGTCAATAAAGAATTCAACTTTACGTTATGGGGGTAGACTGGGAAATTCTTCAGGAAATATGTTAGGAAATTCACTAACAACAGAAATATTATTCAAATCTGACGTATTTTTGTTCAAGACCGTGACATGGGCTAAGAAAGCTTGACATCCGTTTTTCAACAAATGAATAGCTTTATGGGTTAATATGACGGTGATTTACTTTAGTGGTTTAGTTGCTTGAATTCGCATAACAGGTTGGTTAGGAATATGAAAACTAACAACCTTACGAAAATAATCAATTTTGGCATGATGAATAGTTAACCAATTAATCCCAAAAATCACATCAAATGCAAGTATTTTCAACGAAATAAGATCAGCAGGTAATATGATGGTTCCAACTTGAATCAAGCAAGATTTATAAATAGTAGATGTAATGAAAGTTTCTCATAACGGAGTCTCAACAGATAAGTCAAAGTCTAATTTCTCCGGAGTCAAGTTCACACGTTGAGAACAAGCAAGAGAGATAAAAGAATGGTAGAACCTGTATCTAGTAAGGTATAAACTTTGCAAGAGTGTAAGATTAGCTTACCCATGATCACGTTGTTCGGGTTTCTCGTGTTTTGGCTAGTCACGACAAACGCTCTTCCAGGAACCGCTGACTTTGACTTGTCTGGAATAGCCTTTGGAGTCACCATCCCCGTTGGACTTGGTTTCACTACAAGACAATCTCCAGCTATATGATGTAAGACCCCAACTTATTATAAATGAAATTTAATTTCATCTATTTATTATTTTGAAATAGTAAGGGTTGAATTGATTAATGTGGTTAGTTATCGGTAAAATGCGCGAATATTTTAAAAATAAGCAGGTGGTTATAAAATATTCATTATTGTTGGGGAATATTCGTTTGGTCGTGGAATATTCTTGCTGTCGGGGAATATTCGTACGACGGCGCAGTCTTTTGTGGGCCCCATAACGAAAAGCTATTGGATGAACAAAACGACAAGTATAAGTTGTTTATAAATAACGACACAGTTGTTACCGTTAATACTGTTGGAATACCCGGTGGTTAAAACACAGTAATACGCGTTGTTGCACAATAGCACACGGTATTGCACCAATTATTGATTCTTACGTAAGAAGACACTACTCAATAATTGTTACAGTAGTTACTGTTCAGTATTTTATTTTATTGATTCAATAATTGCTGCGTTGATATTTTATATTACTGTTGTTTCAATAATTGTCACTACACAGTATTTTCCATTATCGAAGCAATAATTCATATTATCTGAATAATATTATTAGAAAAAATTATTTGCAATATCTAGAAAGTTCTGTCTAAGGAGAGGTTTGGTCACCTAATTGTGCGCCAGCAAGGAGAAATTCTTATTGGAAAGCCCCTCTTTCCTGGGAACTGTTTGGTTGTCAATATTGTGATTCTGTAATATTATTTGTGAATAATTAATTATTAATTTATATGATGAGAAAAATATTGATTTTATGTGGTTATAGATGGAGAAAATTTTTAAAGTGACAATTGTTAAAAAAAATTGATATTTTATCTTTTCTAATAAAATAATATTTTATTATAATATAATAATGATGATATTTTTACAATGAATGTGGGATATATGAGTATATGAGGAGGAAGAGTATTTTTGTTGCAAAAGTTGTTTAAAACATGTTAAACATGTTTGTGGACACATTTCTTGACTGAAATTTTATTATATCCTATAAAATCGTCCGTTTGTGGATTTCGGTCAATTTCTGTTTGGAATTTGGAAAAACTTTCTTCTGTAAAGTTGTAGATAATGAAATTTCCTACAAAAAGTCGCGAGATTTGAATTTTCTGATAAAAGGGCTATTTATTATGAATTATTGAAGTTCCGAAATTCCTGAATAATTGAGTTTTGGAAGTTTTAATTATTTTTATTAAGAAAAATGTTTTTATTGTTTTTGAAACTTGTGTGGCTGAAGTTTGGACCAGATTTGTGTGCGTAGGAATTTTTGATATATATATTAATATTATATTAAATTTTCTGCTTTGGTGTTCTAATCATTTTCCTATAAATAGGATGCTTAGGTTAGAATTGAAAATCACACCAGAAACTACAGATTTCTCTCTCTTTTTCTCTCGATATATTGAGCGTATTCTTGTGAGTTTTTTTAGTACTTTGAGTATTGCTATACGGTGTAAGTTTTTTCAGCACTATATCCATTATACTAGTCAGAAGTACTATCCTTTTTAGGTAAGGGATGTTATTTTCTTCTCAAATGATATTATTTCTTCAATATCATTATGCTGAAATATTGGTTGGAACTTTTTATCAAATTTAGAACTTTTTCATGTCGGGGTTACTATTCACGAGTTACTATTCACAAATTACTATTCATGAGTACTATTCACGAAGGATGATGATGTTTTTTGTAAAATTTCTATCTTTTGGTGTCAGAGTTAATATTCACGTATACAACACTATTCACGTATACGACACTATTCACAAATACGACACTATTAACCAAAAAATGAAATTTTCTTCTTTTTGTCCAAAATATCTATTCTGGATACTAGATTTGATTGTATCTATGTTTTGATCATTCCTGAATCTTGCTCCACTACTGTTTATTTATGAAGTATTTTTGAACTTGGATTGTTTAAAGTACGAATCCTTAATATTTATTCTTTTGTTTCAATGGATTCGTTTTCTTTAAAATATTTTTCATCATCTTAGTCCTAAATGATGATATAATTGAATATCTTTGGCCTGTAGTGCAAAGATGAATGATTTCTGATGAATATCTTTGGCCCGTAGTGCAAAGATGAACAGGTGTTTAGATGAACATTACCAACTGATGAATATCTTTGGCCTGTAGTGCAAAGATGAATATTTGATTCCAGATATATATTGATTGATGTTACAGGGATAAAAGATAGATGATGAACTTTTAAATTCATATATAGAAGATAGTGGTTTGAATTCTCTACTTAACTCTTTTAATGAATTATTATTTCCGCTGCGAATATTGATTTAAAACTTGTTGTCTATTGTATTCTATTAGATTTTTCCTTTTTGAAGACTATCGATAATTTATTTTATATTATCTTAGTTATAATGTTCTTTACTGGGCTAGTTGAGCTCACCCTTTTACTTATTGTTCCATTTTTCTTCTCAGGAGGCGAGAATGTAGCGAGTACTAGTAGGGGTGTGGAATGATGGTTCTAGAAGTTGTTCTAGTAGTCCTCACTATTCTATAAAATAGTGTATTAATAATTGTAATAAGGACTTATTTGAGTGTGGATATTGTCTAGATGACAATATTTGTATTTAAACTCACAGTTTTTATGTTGTATTAATAAAGTTGTAGTTGATTCTATACCATGTATTTTGATAACTCAGAATGGGTGTTGTATACCTATTTTGGGGGCCTCACAGTTGGTATCAGAGCTTAGGGATATGATCTCTGGAGGAGATCGGGGAATAGTACTAGGAGGGGAGAGACGAGTAATCCTTCGCTAGTATGTCATACCTAAGCTTAATTGTTGGTCAGTTAAAGTATATGATTAATATGTGATATGTTAATTTGTTTAATTAACCCTTGTTTTATGGCAGTATTTAAGAATGGCAGCTGAGAATATTAACGGTGGAGTTAATCACACCGTGGAAACACTTTTAATCACCACCCAGGGGAACGTGGAACAAGAAGGCAATATTCCTCCTGTAAACAACACCACTGAGCAGACGATGAACGACGGGATGTTTAGAAAATTTTTGCAGTTCATGCAAAACCAGACGAGGGAGACTCGTGTACAGAATATTGGTGGAAATAATAGCAACGTGCGGCTTGTCACGACCAAGCAGTTCAAAGAGTTGGGACCACCAGAATTTAAGGGAAAGCCAGATCTGATCATGGCGGAAACATGGGTCAAGCAAATTACCAAGATATTCGATGTCTTGGGATGCACGGAGGAACAGAAGGTTCCATTCGCCACCTTTATGTTCCGTGGCGAGGCAGATTACTGGTGGGAGTCTGTGAAATGTACCCAGCCTGCCGCACTTAGCATGTCTTGGGAAACGTTTCAGAAACTTTTTAACGAAAAATACTTTCCTGAAAGTATTCGCCATATGAAGGAGGTAGAGTTTATTAGACTAGAACAAAACAACATGACGGTGTCCCAATACGAGGCGAAGTTCGCACAGTTATCTAGTTTTCACCTCATTTGGTAGAGAATGAGGAACGAATGACGAGGATGTTTCTGAGAGGTTTAAAACCCGAGATTCAGAAATATCTTATCTCTCATAAATTTTCTTTATATTCAGATGTTGTCAACAGGGCTCAATTATTAGAGCGAGATAGCGAGTACGTTCAACCAAGGGACCGCAACCGGGGTCATACCGGTGGCAGCAGTCATCGGAACAATGAAAACCAGCAGGGAGGAAAACATTCAGACAAAAGCTGTAACCACTCTGCTAGTAATCGTGGCCATAAAAATAGAAGAAGTGAGTCGGGGGAGATTTTAAAAAGAGGAGATTCAACAATGATACTGTGAAGACATCAGCACCAGCAGCAACTGGTTTTAAGGGAGGAGAACGACCACCGGTCGTATGCTATAAATGTTGAAAAGAGGGACATATCAGCCCAAACTGTTCACAACAGTTCAAGGTATGCTATAATTGTGGAAAGGAAGGACATATTGCTCGAGATTGTACTGTAGCGAAACCAAGTCCAGTGGGGATGGTGACGCAAAAGGCTGTCCCAGAAAAGTCAAAGTCAACGGTTCCTGGAAGAGCATTTGTCGTGACTGGTCATAGTGCGAGGAACCCAAACGAGGTGATCACGGGTAAGCTAATCATAAATTCATGTGAAGTTTATACCTTACTAGATACCGGTTCTACCTATTCTTTTATCTCTCCTGCTTGTGCTCAACGTTTAAATTTGACTCTGGAGAAATTAGACTTTGACCTATCTGTGGAAACTCCGTTAGGAGAAACTTTCATCACATCCACCGTTTATAAATCTTGTTTGATCCAAGTTGGCACCATCATATTACCTGTTGACCTTATCTCTTTAAAGATATTTGCTTTTAATGTGATTTTAGGGATTGATTGGTTAACTACTCATCATGCCAAAATTGATTGTTTTCGTAAGGTTGTTAGTTTTCATATTCCTAAACAACCTGTTATTCGAATTCAAGCAACTAAACCATTAAAATCAATCACTGTTATATCAAGCCATAAAGTCATTCGTTTATTGAAAAATGGATGTCAAGATTTCTTAGCCCATGTTATGGATTTGAATAAAGACACGTCAGATTTGAATAATATTCCTGTTGTTATTGACTTTCCTGACGTATTTCCTGAAGAACTTCTCGGTCTACCCCCAAAACGTGAAGTTGAATTCTTTATTGACCTTGAACCTGGTACAAAGCCCATTTCTAAAACCCCTTATTGAATGGCTCCTATTGAACTTCAGGAGTTAAAGGTTCAACTATAGGAGTTGTTGGACATCGGTTTCATTCGTCCTAGTACATCTCCTTGGGGTGCTCCTATTTTATTTGTAAAGAAGAAAGATGGAAGTATGCGACTTTGTATTGCCTATCGGGAATTGAAACATGACACTATCAAGAATAGGTATCCGCTACCTCGTATCGATGACCTGTTTGACTAGTTACAAGGAGCGCAATTCTTTTCAAAGATCAATCTTCGTTCTGGATATCATCAGCTGAAGGTTAGAACTGAGGATATTCCAAAGACTGCTTTCAGAACTCGGTACGGGCATTATGAATTCTTAGTCATGTCTTTTGGATTGACTAATGCTCCTGCTGCTTTCATGGATATGATGAATCGAGTATTCAAGGAATATTTGGACCAGTTCGTTGTTGTCTTTATTGATGACATCCTCATCTATTCCAAAAGTCGTGAAGATCATGAGCGCCATTTGAAGCTGGTACTGCAAAGGCTTTGTGATAACAAGCTATATGCCAAGCTAAAGAAATGTGAGTTCTGGCTTGAGGAAGTAGCATTCCTTGGGCACATGGTGTCAAAACATGGAGTGTCTATTGACCCGGCGAAGATTGAAGCAATACAAAGTTGGGAGCAACAAAAGACGGTGACCGAAGTACGTAGCTTTTTGGGTTTTCTAGAATTGCTACCCCCGTTAACTCAGATGACTCGTAAAGATACAAAATTCGTATGGAGCGAGGAATGCGAGAAGAGTTTCCAAGATCTCAAGAGGAGACTCATTTTGGCACCTATTTTGACAATACCATCTGGTTCGGATGGATTTGTTATCTACAGCGATGCTTCAGGCAAAGGGTTAGGATGTGTTCTCATGCAACGTGGGAAAGTCATAGCCTATGCCTCGCGACTACTTAAAGAATATGAGAGGAATTATCCTACTCATGATCTAGAGTTGGCAGCATTCGTTTTCGCGCTAAAGATCTGGAGGCACTATCTGTTAGGTTTGTAATATTCATGAACGCAATCAAATTGCATAAAAAATGCGGAAACGTGGAAAATCAGAGTTTTAAAAATTTTACAAACCATATACCCGGATCACCCTTTATGCATAATTATTAATTAAACGAAAAATAAAGAACAAGAACCATACCCTTGAAGATCCGAGCTTCCTCAGGTACAAGTTCACCTCCAATCCTTTTCGCGTTCAACTTGAATCCACCGGGTTTGGTTCCTTCCTTTGATCAACGTTAGCCACCCAAATGTTTGGCCTCTAGAGGTGATCCACCAAGGATGAAGAAGAATTCAAGAAGATGGGTATTTGGCTCAAACCCTAGTTTTCTATCTCTATAGAAAAAGGGGCGTACTCTCCAACTATTGGAATTACGTATTCTAATAATACGTCAACCTCTCCCTCACCCATAATAAGACTCCTCTTATTTATAGATGTGGGCAACCCATCCTTAACCATTAAGGAATTGAGTTTTATTTTAATTAATTAAACTCTTTTAATTAATTAGGCTCCTAATCTTATTAGGAATAATTAA
Source organism: Panax japonicus (assembly GCA_020205505.1). NCBI lineage: Eukaryota > Viridiplantae > Streptophyta > Magnoliopsida > Apiales > Araliaceae > Panax > Panax japonicus. The sequence continues at coordinate 30,369,695 of CM035097.1, read as the reverse complement.
TTAACCTTTTAATTAATTAAGCTCCCTAATCTTATTAGGGATAATTAATTAAACTCTTTTAATTAATTTGCCTCCTAATCCTATTAGGATATTTGAGAGTACTTTTATTAATTAATTTCCAAACTCCTTTATGAATTAAATAATAATAATCGTAATAATAATAATAAGACTCCTCTTATTAATTTATATTTAATATTTCCAAAATATTAAATAAAAAATATTAAGCCATTTAATTTATTCTATCACCATAGATTAAATTAAATATACTTAACTTATTATTACGATTATGTCATTAACTTCTTAAATAATTATTCATCCTTTTATGGTGTGACCTTTTAGGTTCTCCATATTAAACCGGTTGTGAATAAATTAATTAGAACAATTCTAATCTTATTTAAATAAATAAATTAAACTAATAATTTATTTAAATAAATAATATTTATTCTACAATAGGGATAAGCCTTCCTAGCGATCAACGACTTTCCAGATAATATAGATTTCAACATTAATCATAAAAGAACCTTTGAGTAAATAGTTACCGTACAATTAAATCCTTCCACCATACACTGTCCCAATTAAATATAAGACATGAAATTACTGTCAAGTCTTATTTTATTTAATTATATGTATTTCGATCCTTAAATGCACAACTCCAAATAATGCAAATTAGAAACTCCTTTCTAATTTCATTCTGCCTTGGCCAAGGACTACTGAGTTGTCATTTATCGAATCACATAGGACGTTTCTCTTCTTTTACTAGAAGTGGTAGATTCTTTATTGATCATACATTATCTCCATGTATAACTTATTATACCCAAGCATACCCTTTGATATACCCTAAGGGTCTTAAGGAATAAGTCAAAGTATAACTCATCATACACAAGATACTATGATGATCTCAAGTCCAAGGATCACTTGTACTACTATCACTACAGGAATTCCTATTGACATGCAAGTAAAACTCCATTAGGTATTCCTTAGCGAGTCACGTTCAGTGAACTTATTCTCTAATAAGCACCTACATACTTGCTTTAGTGTCTCCACACAAATGATCATGAGATCAATCATCCTCATCCAATGAGCAAGCAACGTATGTACCAATCTATCCAGATTCACTAATCCCCAATTTAGTAATCCAACGATTGGGAACTATTTTAGTTTTAAGCTTTCTAAGAATTTAGATCTCATTAGAATGATCATCATCATTATTCTAAAAGCATTGCTTAAAACTATGGGTTTATCACATATTATAAAACAGCAACATGTAGATAATTAAAAGCCTTTAATAAATTAATACTTTTTATTAATAAATGAATAAGATTGTTTACAAAGTATATGCTTTATCATCAAACATGATTGGCTTGTGTGCATACTACTTTCAATCTCCCACTTGCACTAAAGCCAATCGCCATGGTATCTCATACCCTTCTTCTCTAAGTGACGATTATCCTGCTGTTGGATAAGCTTTAGTTAATGGATATGTAATATTGTTCTTGAGAGTTCACTATCTCTATAGTGATTTCCCATCTTTCAATGATTCCTATAATCAAATGAAAGTGCCACAACACATGTTTAGATCTAAGATGAGACTTAGGAACTATTCCTAGTTCTGTAATGAACTTTTCATCCAAACAATCAACTTGTAGCTTCATTTATAGCTATATACTTTGTCTTTATCACTAAGCCAACAACTCTTTGTTGTTTGGAACCTTTCCAATTCACTGCACCACCGTTCAAGGTAACCCTTTACCTTAAAGTGGATTTTCTGTCGTCTTGGTCTGTCTAAAAAACTTGAGTCTGTTAAGCCCTCTATTTTTAATTCAGACCCGCTATGAATTATATCACATCCTTAGTGCTGGTTAAGTACTTTAAGATGTTTTTCACTGTCTCACAGTGAACTTCTCCAGAATATGACTGATCAACATCAGGTCGCGTATATTTCATTGCATACATGATTGTCACTCATGCGATCTCTCTTTTAGGAGTCTATGGGGACTATTAAGAGAGATACACTCCATGGCTCATCAACATGAGACATCCCATGGAGTTTGCCATGCTAAACGACTTTAGCATCAAATGAATATACGTTCCTTGGGTTAAGCCAATCATCCTTTTAAATCTATCTATATAGATTTGCATCCCCAATTAAGATACTCTTCCCAAATCATTCATGGAGGAATGTTTAGACAACTTTATCTTTATTGATTTTAGCATTGGCATGTCATTCCTTATCCGTATTATATCAACATATAATACCAGAAATGTCACGACGCTCCCACTGACCCTTTTGTACACACTAGGTTCATTCTTGTTTTTGATAAAATCAAACTCTTTTGATTATCATATCAAAAATGAATGTTCCATTTTTGAGAAGATTGCTTCAATCCATTTCTCTGAGTGTCTACAACTCTTACCTCATCGTATATAACTGGATCATCATCTTCTATGATACGTACCTCATCATCATCATCCATGATGAATCCATACCTCCTAGGTATCTTCAGTACTATTCCAGATTTACGATTCGGTTGTGGTACAATAGGTCTATCTATAGGTTCCTCTTATTTAACTTGTAGTGTTTTGTGGTTCTTGAACTTTTCAAGATGTATTATCCTCCCACTAGCCCCTTCAATGATAAACACATTTATCTTAGAAGGCAGCGTGTTTCGCAATAAACACCTTTTGCTAAGTAGGATTATAGAACATATAACCTAAACTTACTTTAGGATGTCCCACAAATCTGTACTTGTCAAATTTTTGTCCCAAGCTTATCCTTTGAAACCGTTTCACATAAGTTGGACAACCCCTTATCTTAACATACTTAAGATTAGGAATCCTCCCTGTCCATAACTTTTATGGAGACTTGGGGCCGGATTTTGAGGTTACCTTTTCCGTAGATATGCAGCCATTTCTAGGACATGATCCTATAAGGATACTGGAATGTTGGTAAAATCATTATGGACCGCACCATGTCCAACAAGGTACGATTTTTCCATTCAGATACATCAATCAATTATTGCGTATCAGGATGTGTCCATTATGAGAAAATCATTTGAGATAATCTAGAAACTTATTGCACAAGTATTTATTCATTGATCTAATCAAAGAATCTTAATACATTGCCAATTTGTTTCACTTCTGAATTCTTTGAACCTTTCAAATAATTCACACTTGTATTTCAACAAATACATACATTCAACTCTTTGAATGATCATCTCATTTTCTTATACTAGTTTGTTCAATTTGAAAAATATATTTTTCACATAAGTCAAGTATACAAAATCCATTAAGTAATATTTCAGTTCTATACAAAACATTATTATTATAAAAAGAACAATAATTGTTCTTAAATATAATACCAAAAATTTCATTGTCCAACAATAAAATGGAAATAATGTTTCCAACAAGAACTGTAATACAATAACAGCTTATTGACTTAATAGATTTGCCCGTAGGCATTGCTAAACTATAAGTTCCTACGGCTAATGCAGCAACCTTTGCTTCATTTACCAGACATAGGATTACTTATCCTTTGTTTAGCTTTCTACTTCTGCTTGGTCCTTCATAAATCTATATTTATGATAACCAAAGCCGGTATCAAATACCCAAGTAGAACATTGACTTAATTTTTTTTTTATTTCAATCATGAATAAATTTGTATTTGTAACCGAAACTTCACTAAGCTTCTTTGGTTAGCCTCTGCAAGATGCTTCTCACAGTTTCTTTCCAATGTCCAGGCTTATTGCAGTGGAAGCAAACACCTTTGCTATCCGTATCAGTTTTGTTCTTATTATCTTTTGTTTTTGCCTTTATATTTACCTTCTTAGAATCGTTCTTCTTTTCAGAAGATCCTTTGGCCCCTACCAGTAAGACATGGTATTTCTTGGTTGGAAAGTGACTCTCAACATTTTTCAATATGTTAAGCAAATCAGTGAAGCTGATATTTAGCTTGTTCATATGAAAAATTCACAACAATTGTGAAAGGAGTCCTGGAGTGAGTGCAAGATCAAATCTTGGCTCAACTCTCCATCCATGACAAAACCCGTTGTCCTAATTGATCAATCAAATTGATTATGTTAAGGACTTTTATCTGTACCGTAGTGTCATCGGTCATTCTAGATCGGAAGAGCTCCTTAGATATCTGATATCTATCAGTCCTACTTTCCTCACCATCAACTACTTGATGTGCAGGAATATAATAGGAGCATCCATAGTTTCATGCTGACGCTGAAGCTCGTTACTCATGGATGCGAGCATGATGCATTGAGCCAACTGTGCATCATCTTGCCACTTTCTAAAAGTAGAAATCTCTTCCTCAGAGGCATTGTCTGCAACCATTGCAGGGATAGGCGTATTAAGGACATAAGATAGCTTTTCAGCCATGAGAACTATTCTCAATTTCCTTAACCAATCCATTTAATTTGGTTCGGTTAAATAAGCATCTAATATACTATGCAGTGATAGTAATTTAGACATTGTAAAAATCTGTAAATGAATTTGTAATTAACAACATTTTAACATACATTCTTTTATTAATTACCAAAATAATTTAGGTCTTGTTTTAAATTGGTATCTCCCACTATTTTCTTCAAACTATATTACCCTCAATATATATAGTTCGGCAATATCTAATTAAAGATATGCTAGTGAGAATAAGGATCTCATTTTAAATGTATATAGCCTTGTGTGTGCACAACAAACTATATATAAATAAATAGGTAGACAACTCTTGTCAATTACATCAACTATGTAACTTCTTGTATTTTGCCTCTTAAATCATAATGGTCAAGTGTGTGCACATCCGAACTAAAACGATTTAAGTTAAGTCAGACCCAACATTTCCATATAAGCAAAGAGAAAACTACAGCCCTTGTGTGTGCACAACAAAGCAGTAATGTTCAATTCCTTATAAACATCATATGTAATAAAAACAACATCTTAAATATTTAATACTCGCCTTGTGTGTGCACAACAAACTCATATTAAATATTCAATACTCTATTGTTTCTATCATGCTAGAAGGCGACATTCGATATTCCAAATATCTTTGAACGTTACAACTTAATATAAAATATTTGAGGGGTTTGTTATTAATTTGTTTCATCTTGTTTAGCGCGCATGCACATATATATATAAAATACGCGTCATATTAATAAACATGCGAAGCATGTTTGCATAATATATAATATATATATAGTATAAGCATGCACATATAGAATACTATATTCTACTTGGATTGATTATGGACTTTTATTCTAGTTTGGTTCACTAGAGCCACCAAGTGAACCAAAAGGTCAAACCCTAGGGGTGCAAGAATTAATATTTAAATATAACTATTACATTTAAAACCTGGGCTCCATTACAAATGGGTCTTCAAGCGCTCCTTTCTCCTTTGATCTCCAATTCTTCAAAATTAATTCTAACTATTCCTATTACAAAACTATTTAATATAAATAGAAACCTTGATCAGCAGTCAAAGGGAAGTACATAGGAGGGAGATAGAATTTACATTAAGAAAAATTAGAGAAGACGAGATACGCAGACCCCATTTAATAAAACCCATACATTCATGCATCCAACTAAAATAAAATCCAATCACATTGGTCAATAGTCCATAATCAATCCCATTTATTATCATACACATCACCATATGCATCAATAAATAACATTCATCTCATGAATAATAAGCATTCAATATATATATTGATATCATTTAATGGGCAAATTTTGTTAGTATAAAATCTAATTTGAATCAAAATAAACTCCTTTATTTTAATCCAAATTTAAATCAAAATAAAACTATTTTATTTTAATTTATTTAATTTTGAATAAAATAAACTATTTTATTTTAATCAAAATCTTTAATCAAAATAAACTCCTTTATTTTAATTAATTATGGAATCCAATTCCAAGTATAGTAAAAAAAAACTTTTATTCTAAGGAAGCACGGATTCTCTTTCCTATTCACAAATAAACTCCTTTATTTTGAATAATATGAAATCTTATTCCATATCTAAATAAACTCTTTTATTTAAGGAAAGATAGATTCTTTTTCCTATTCACAAATAAACTCTTTTATTTTGAATAAATATGAAATCTTATTTCATATCTAAATAAACTCCTTTATTTAAGGAAAAATAGAATCCAATTTCAACTCCAATTAGTTATCATGGAATCCAATTCCAACTCTAATTAGTTAGCATGAAATTTAATTTTAAAATTAAAATAAACCTTTTTATTTTAATTATAAAATAATTAATATATATACTGTACAGTTCAGTGAATGATTAATGTACTATATATATCAAATATATTTCGTACATGGAATCCAAGTAAATGATTCAAGTGGCCACATTTTTGAAACAAAAAGTTATCCTGCAACTTTAAAAAAAATGGGCCCACGTTTTTTTGAACCAAAAAGTTATCCTGCAACCTTTTTAAAAAAAAATGGATCGACGTTTTTTTTTAAACCGTGAGCCACCATGTCATAATTAAAAGCAAGTCCTTGATCACGTGCATTTCCATCAGTATGAAATCGTGATTCACCAAAATTAAAAAAAATCCACGCGAATTCCAAAGTAATAAAGAAACAGGCCAATTCCGAAGCAACCATCCACTTGATTTGCAGCGAATCAGCAGCCACCTCGCGAACAACATTGATTTTTTTTTTTATACAACAAAATTATGCCCAATTAAATTGTTCTAAACACATATCAACATACATATCAAATCAAAATAATTAATAATTCGCATAAAGGTTTGGCTCTGATGCCACTGTTAGGTTTGTAATATTCATGAACGCAATCAAATTGCATAAAAAATGCGGAAACGTGGAAAATCAGAGTTTTAAAAATTTTACAAACCATATACCCGGATCACCCTTTATGCATAATTATTAATTAAACGAAAAAGAAAGAACAAGAACCATACCCTTGAAGATCCGAGCTTCTTCAGGTACAAGTTCACCTCCAATCCTTTTCGCGTTCAACTTGAATCCACCGGGTTTGGTTCCTTCCTTTGATCAACGTTAGCCACCCAAATGTTTGGCCTCTAGAGGTGATCCACCAAGGATGAAGAAGAATTCAAGAAGATGGGTATTTGGCACAAACCCTAGTTTTCTATCTCTATAGAAAAAGGGGCGTACTCTCCAACTATTGGAATTACGTATTCTAATAATACATCAACCTCTCCCTCACCCATAATAAGACTCCTCTTATTTATAGATGTGGGCAACCCATCCTTAACCATTAAGGAATTGAGTTTTATTTTAATTAATTAAACTCTTTTAATTAATTAGGCTCCTAATCTTATTAGGAATAAATAATTAACCTTTTAATTAATTAAGCTCCCTAATCTTATTAGGGATAATTAATTAAACTCTTTTAATTAATTTGCCTCCTAATCCTATTAGGATATTTGAGAGTACTTTTATTAATTAATTTTCAAACTCCTTTATGAATTAAATAATAATAATCGTAATAATAATAATAAGACTCCTCTTATTAATTTATATTTAATATTTCCAAAATATTAAATAATAAATATTAAGCCATTTAATTTATTCTATCACCATAGATTAAATTAAATATACTTAACTTATTATTACGATTATGCCATTAACTTCCCTTTTATGGTGTGACCCTTTAGGTTCTCCATATTAAATCGGTTGTGAATAAATTAATTAGAACAATTCTAATCTTATTTAAATAAATAAATTAAACTAATAATTTATTTAAATAAATAATATTTATTCTACAATAGGGATAAGCCTCCCTAGCGATCAACGACTTATCAGATAATATAGATTTCAACATTAATCATAAAAGAACCTTTGAGTAAATAGTTACCGTACAATTAAATCCTTCCACCATACAATGTCCCAATTAAATATAAGACATGGAATTACTGTCAAGTCTTATTTTATTTAATTATATGTATTTCGATCCTTAAATGCACAACTCCAAATAATGAAAATTAGAAACTCCTTTCTAATTTCATTCTGCCTTGGCCAAGGACTACTGAGTTGTCATTTATCGAATCACATAGGACATTTCTCTTCTTTTACTAGAAGTGGTAGATTCTTTATTGATCATACATTATCTCCATGTATAACTTATTATACCCAAGCATACCCTTTGATATACCCTAAGGGTCTTAAGGAATAAGTCAAAGTATAACTCATCACACACAAGATACTATGATGATCTCAAGTCCAAGGATCACTTGTACTACTATCACTACAGGAATTCCTATTGACATGCAAGTAAAACTCCATTAGGTATTCCTTAGCGAGTCACGTTCAGTGAACTTATTCTCTAATAAGCACCTACATACTTGCTTTAGTGTCTCCACACAAATGATCATGAGATCAATCATCCTCATCCAATGAGCAAGCAACGTATGTACCAATCTATCCGGATTCACTAATCCCCAATTTAGTAATCCAACGATTGGAAACTATTTTAGTTTTAAGCTTTCTAAGAATTTAGATCTCATTAGAATGATCATCATCATTATTCTAAAAGCATTGCTTAAAACTATGGGTTTATCACATATTATAAAACAGCAACATGTCGATAATTAAAAGCCTTTAATAAATTAATACTTTTTATTAATAAATGAATAAGATTGTTTACAAAGTATATGCTTTATCATCAAACATGATTGGCTTGTGTGCATACTACTTTCACTATCTATATGGGAAGAAAGTGGAGATATATTCAGACCATAAAAGCCTCAAATATTTCTTCACTCAAAAAGAACTTAACATGTGGCAACGACGTTGGCTCGAGCTGTTGAAAGATTACGACCACACTATTCAATACCATCCTGGAAAAGCAAACGTAGTAGCTGACACATTGAGTAGAAGATCATATGCAGGAATGAGTGCGATGATGTCAAGTATACATATAGAACCAACTTTAATCGAGAAAGTTAAAGTTGCTCAAGCCGCAGACCCGGAGTTGATGATTATGAAGAAGAAAGTACAAGAAGGTGCTATTCCAGAAGCAAGAATCGATGAAGAAGGAATACTTCGAGTCCACTCCAGACTTTGTGTTCCTAACGATTCTGATTTGAAGTACAAGATCATGACGGAGGCACACAATACACCATTTGCAATTCATCCCGGAAATACCAAAATGTATCGTGATCTTCGACATACATTTTGGTGGAACAATATGAAGAGAGATATTGCAAAGTTTATCTCTATGTGTTTAACTTGTCAACGTGTAAAGGCGGAGCATCAAGTGCCAAAAGGTCCATTGCAACCACTTGAGATTCTGAAATGGAAGTGGAAACACATTACCATGGATTTTGTTACGGGTCTTCCCACGGTTTGTCAAGGCATAAATGCTATTTGGGTTATTGCTGATAGATTAACCAAGTCTGCTCATTTCTTGCCGATACGGGAGACTTATTCCCTTAAACGTCTTGCTCTTATGTACGTAAATGAGATTATGAGATTGCATGACATGCCAGTATCCATAGTTTCGGATTGTGACCCAAGATTCACTTTAAGATTTTGGGTTAGCTTGCAAAAAGCTATGGGCACAGATTTACGGTTCAGTTCGGCATACCATCCTCAGACGGACGGGCAATCAGAGAGGACTATTCAAACTCTTGAAGATCTATTAAGACTTTGTGTCCTAGATTTCAAAGGAAGTTGGGATAAGTACCTACCATTGGTGGAATTCTCCTACAACAACAGTTATCGGGCAAGTATAGGTGTGGCTCCATTTGAAGCATTGTATGGACAAAAGTGTCGCTCTCCAATATGTTGGGATGAGGTGGGTGAATCAATATTGTTGGGACCCGAGTTGGTACGTATGACTACGGAAAAGATCCAAATGATTCAACAATGTATACAAACGGCACAGGATCGACAAAAGAGTTATGCGGATCTTCATCTAAAGGACATGGAATTTAGTATTGGGGATCATGTATTATTGTGTGTGGCTCCATGGAAGGGAGTTACAAGATTAGAAAAGAGAGGAAAGCTCAATCCACGATTTATTGGTCCATTTCAGATTCTTGAACGAGTAGAAAATGTGGCCTATAGACTCGCGTTACCTCCAAGTATGTCTCATGTTCATAATGTTTTTCACGTATCCGTGCTTCGTAAATATGTGAAAGACCCGAACCACGTTATTGAGTTAGAACCAGATAAGATAGCCGAAGATTTAACGTACGAGGAGGTACCTGTCAAGATCTTGGATAGGAAAGAGTATATCCTACGCACTAAGGTTATACCACAAGTTAAGGTTTTGTGGAGGAACCATGCTATTGAAGAAATGACCTGGAAGTTGGAAACAGAAATGAAAGCGAGGTATCCTCACCTTTTCGAAACACCAGGTACGTACGTTAATTTCGAGGATGAAATTTCATAAGGAGGGGAGGTTGTAAGACCCCAACTTATTATAAATGAAATTTAATTTCCTCTATTTATTATTTTGAAATAGTAAGGGTTGAATTGATTAATGTGGTTAGTTATGGGTAAAATGCGCGAATATGTTAAAAAAAGCAGGTGGTTATAAAATATTTATTATTTTCAGGGAATATTCGTTTAGTCGTGGAATATTCTTGCTGTCGGGGAATATTCGTACGACGACACAGTCTTTAGTGGGCCCCATAACGGAAAGCGATCGGATGAAGAAAACGACAAGTATAAGTTGTTTATAAATAACGGCGCAGTTGTTACCGTTAATACTGTTGGAATACCCGGTGGTTAAAACACAGTAATACGCGTTATTGCACAGTAGCACACGGTATTGCACCAATTATTGATTCTTACGTAAGAAGGCACTACTCAATAATTTTTATAGTAGTTACTGTTCATGTTTTATTTTATTGATTCAATAATTGTGCGTTGATATTTTATATTACTGTTGTTTCAATAATTGTCACTCCACAGTATTTTCCATTATCGAAGTAATAATTCATATTATTTGAATAATATTATTAGAAAATATTATTGGCAATGTCTAGAAAGTTCTGTCTAAGAAGAGGTTTGGTCACCTAATTGCGCGCCAGTAAGGAGAAATTCTTATTGGAAAGCCCTCTATTTCCTGGGAACTGCCTGGTTGTCAGTATTGTGATTCTGTAATATTATTTGTGAATAATTAATTATTGATTTATATGATGAGGAAAATATTGATTTTATGTGGTTTCAGATGGAGAAAATTTTTAAAGTGACAATTGCTAAAAAAATAGATATTTTATATTTTCTGATAAAATAATATTTTATTATAATATAATAATGATGATATTTATACAATGAATGTGGGATATATGAGTATATGTGGAGGAAGAGTATTTTTTATTGCAAAAGTTGTTTAAAACATGTTAAACATGTCTGTGGGCCCATTTCTTGACTGAAATTTGATTATAGCCTATAAAATCGTCCGTTTGTGGATTTTGGTCAATTTCTGTTTGAAATTTAGAAAAACTTTCTTCTGTAAAGTTGTAGATAATGAAATTTTCTACAAAAAGTTACGAGATTTAAATTTTCTGATAAAAGAGCTATTTATTATGAATTATTGATGTTCTGAAATTCCTGAATAATTTATTTTTGGAAGTTTTAATTATTTTTATTAAGAAAAATGTTTTTATTGTTTTTGAAACATGTGTGGCTGAAGTTTGGACCAGATTTGTGTGCGTAGGAATTTTTGGTATATATATTAATATTATATTAAATTTTTTGGTTTGGTGTTCTAAGCATTTTCCTATAAATAGGGTGCTTAGGTTAGAATTGAAAATCACACCAAAAACTATAGATTACTCTCTCTTTCTCTCTAGATATATTGAGGGTATCCTTGTGAGTTTTTTAGTACTTTGAGTATTGCTATACGGTGCAAGTTCTTTCAGCACTATATCTAGTATACCAGTCAGAAGTACTATCCTTTTTAGGTAAGGGATGTTATTTTCTTCTCAAATGATATTATTTCTTCAATATCATTATGCTGAAATATTGGTTAGAACTTTTTATCAAATTTGGAACTTTTTCATGTCGGAGTTACTATTCACGAGTTACTATTCATGAGTTACTATTCACAAGTTACTATTCACGAGTACTTTTCACGAAGCATGATGATGTTTTTTGTAAAATTTCTATCTTTTGGTGTCAGAGTTACTATTCACGTATACGACACTATTCACGTATACGACACTATTCACAAATACGACACTATTCACCGAAAAATGAAATTTTCTTCTTTTTGTCCAAAATATCTATTCTGGATACTAGCTTTGATTGTATTCATGTTTTGATCATTCCTGAATCTTACTCCACTACTGGTTATTTATGAAGTATTTTTGAACTTGGATTGTTTAAAGTACGAATCCTTAATATTTATTCTTTTATTTCAATGGATTCATTTTCTTTAAAATATTTTTCATCATCCTCAGTCCTAAATGATGATATAATTGAATATCTTTGGCCTGTAGTGCAAAGATGAATGATTTCTGATGAATATCTTTGGCCCGTAGTGCAAAGATGAATAGGTGTTTAGATGAACATGACCAACTTTGAATATCTTTGGCCTGTAGTGCAAAGATGAATATTTGATTCCAGATATCTATTGATTGATGTTACAGGGATAAAAGATAGACGATGGACTTTTAAATTCATATATAGAAGATAGTAGTTTGCATTCTCTACTTACCTCTTTTAATGAATTATTATTTCCACTGCGAATATTGATTTAAAACTTGTTGTCTATTGTATTCTATTAGATTTTTCCCTGTTGAAGACTAACGATAATTTGTTTTATATTATCTTAGTCATAATATTCTTTACTGGGCTAGTTGAGCTCACCCTTTTTCTTGTTCCATTTTTCTTTTCGGGAGGCGAGAATGTAACGAGTACTAGTCGGGGTGTGGAATGATGGTTCTAGAAGTTGTTCTAGTAGTCCTCACTATTCTATAAAATAGTGTATTAATAATTGTAATGAGGACTTATTTGAGTGTGGATATTGTCTAGATGACAATATTTGTATTTAAACTCACAATTTTTATGTTGTATTAATAAAGTTGTAGTTGTTTTTGTACCATGTATTTTGACGACTCAGAATGGGTGTTGTATACCTATTTTGAGGGCGTCACATATGACCTTTATTTCCACAGTTTTAACACACCTTGGATTGTTGTGGGCAGTTTGGGCTGATGTGTCCCTCTTTCCCGTATTTATAACAAACGATCGATGATCGTTCTCCTCCCCTAGAAACAGTTGATGTTTGTGTTGATGTCTTCATGTTATCATTGTTGTACCTTCTCTTTTTGAAATCTCCCACCGACTCGCTTCTTCTATTATTATGGCCATGATTACCACTAGAGTGGTTACCGCTTTTGTCCAGATGTTTTCCTCCCCACTGGTTATCATTGCTCCGATGACTGTTGCCACCGGTATGACCCTGGATGTGGTCCCTCAGTTGAACATACTCATTATCTCGCTCTAATAATTGAGCACTGTTTACAACATCTGAATATAAAGAAAATTTATGAGAGATAAGATATTGTCGAATCGTGGGTTTTAGACCTCTCAAAAACATCCGCGTCATTCGTTCCTCATTCTCTACCAAATGAGGTGCAAACCTGGATAACTCTACGAATTTCGCCTCATACTGGGACACCGTCATGTTGTTTTGTTCCAATCTAATAAATTCTACCTCCTTCATATGACGAATACTTTCAGGAAAGTACTTGTTATTAAACAGTTTTTGAAACTTTTCCCAAGACATGTTGAGTGCGGCAGGCTGGGTACTCTTCACAGATTCCCACCAGTAATCTGCCTCACCACAGAACATAAAGGTGGCAAATGGAACCTTATGTTCCTCCGTGCATCCCAAGATATCAAATATCTTGGTAATTTGTTTAACCCACATTTCTGCCTTGATCGGATATGGCTTTCCCACAAATTTTGGTGGTTCCAACTCTTTGAACTGCTTAGCTATGACAAGCCGCGTGTTGTTATCATTTCCACCCGTATTTTGTACACGAGTCTCCCTCGTCTAATTTTGCTTGAACTGCAAAAAGCTTATTAACATCCCATCATTCATCGTGTGTTCGGTAGTGTTGTTTACAGGAGGAATATTGCCTTCCTGTTGCACGTTCCCCTGGGTGGTGAGTAAAGGTGTCTCCACGGTCTCATTCACTCCATTGTTAATATTTTCAACTGCCATTCTAAAATACAGCCACAAAACAAGGGTTAATTAACAAATTAAAATATCACATAATAACCATATGATCTAACTGACCAACCAAATAAGCTTAGGTAGGAAACACTAGTGAAGGATTACTCGTCTCTCCACTCCTAGTTCTATTCCCCGATCTCCACTAGAGACCATAACCCTAAGCTCTGATACCAACTGTGACACCCCCAAAATAGGTATACATCACTCATTCTGAGTCGCCAAATACATTGTACAGAAATAAATACTGTGACACCCACAAAATAGGTATACATCACCCTTCTGAGTTGTCAATACATGGTACAGAAACAACTACAACTTTATTATTACAACATGTAAACTATGAGTTTAAATACAGATATTATCATCTAGACAATATCCACATACAAATAAATCCCCATCATAATTATTGATACATTATTTACAAAAATGGTGAGGACTACTAAACAACTCTCCCTAGAACCTTCATTCCATACCCCGACTCGTACTCGCTATATTCTCGCCTCCTGAGAAGAAAAATGGAACAAAAAGGAAAAAGGGTGAGCTCAACTAGCCCAGTAAAGAATATTATGACTAAGATAATATACAACAAAATTATCGTTAGTCTTCAACAGGGAAAAAAAAATATAATAGAATACAATAGACAACAAGTTTTAAATCAATACTCGCAGCGGAAAATATTAATTCATAGAAGAGTTAAGTAGAGAATGAAATCTACTAATATCTATGAATTTAACAGTCCATCATCAATATTTTTATCCCTGTAACACCAATCAATATATATCTGGAATCATATATTCATCCTTGCACTACAGGCCAAGGACATTCATCAGTTGGTCATGTTCATCTAAACACCTGTTCATCTTTGCACTACGGGCCAAAGATATTCATCAGAAATCATTCATCTTTGCACTACAGGCCAAAGATATTCATCACAAATCATTCATCTTTGCACTACAGGCCAAAGATATTCAATAATATCATCATTTAAGACTGAGGATGATGAAAAATATTTTTAAAGAAACGAATCCAGTGAAACAAAATGACAAGGATTAAGGATTAAGGATTCGTACTTTGTTTTATCCACGTCCAAAAATACCTCAAAAATAATCATAGTGGTGTAAAATTCAAGAATGATCAAAACATGGATACAATCAAAGCTGGTATCCGTAATAGATATTTGGACGAAAAGAAGAAATTTCATTTTTCGGTAAATAGTGTCGTATTCATGAATAGTGCCGTATACGTAAATAGTATCGTATACGTGAATAGTAACTCCGACACCAAAAGATAGAAATTTCACAAAAACATCTCCACGCTTCGTGAATAGTACTCGTGAATAGTAACTCGTGAATAGTAACTCATGAATAGTAACTCATGAATAGTAACCCCGACATGAAAAATTTCCAAATTTGATAAAAATTCCAACCAATATTTCAGCATAATGATATTGAAGAAATAATATCATTTGAGAAGAAAATAACATCCCTTACCTCGGAAAGACAGTACTTCTAACTGGAATACTGGATATAGGCTATAACTTGAACTTTCACTGTATAGCAATACTCAAAGTATACTCAAAATACTCACAAGAATACACTCGATAATATAGAGAGAGAAAACTTCAGTTTCTGGTGTGATTTTCAATTCTAACCTAAGCACCTATTTATAGGAAATTGCTTAGAACACCAAAGCAGAAAATTTAATAAAATATATTATAAATTTCATACGCCTCCTTGAAAAATCAGATTTCTAACATATTCCACATGCTCATCTTCTAGAAGGAGTGAAAAAAACGTTTTTGTTAAAAAAAATATTTAAAACTTCCAAAAATCAATTATTTCGAAGCTTCGGAACTTCAATAATTCATAATAAATAGCCCTTTTATCAGAAAATTCGAATCTTGCGAGTTTTTATAGGAAATTCAATTCTCTACAACTTTGCAGAAGGAAGTTTTTCCAAATTCCAAATATAAATTGACCAAAATCCATAAACGAGCGATTTTACAGGCTATAATCAAATTTCAGTCAAGAAATGGGGTCCACCGATATATTTAACATGTTTTAAATATTTTTGGTAACAAAAATACTCCTCCTCCACATATACTCATATATCCCACATTCATCGTAAAAATATCATCATTATTATATTATTAAAATATAATAATATATTTAAATGAATTATTTATCATAAAAAGATAAAATATTAATTTTCAACAATTGTCACATTAAAAATTTTCTCCATCTATATCCACATAAAATCAATATTTTTCTCATCATATAAATCAATAATTTAATTATTCACAAATAATATTACAGAATCACAATACTGACAACCAGGTCGTTCCCAGGAAAGAGGGGGCTTTCCAATAAGAATTTCTTCTTACTGACGCGCAATTAGGTGACCAAACCTCTCCTTAGACAGAACTTTCTAGACATTGCCAATAATGTTATCTAATAATATTATTCAGATAATATGAATTATTGCTTCGATAATGAAAAATACTCTGTAATGACAATTATTGAAACAACAGCAATATAAAAATATCAACGCAACAGTTATTGAACCAATATAATAAAATACTGAACAATAATTACTGTAACCATTATTGAGTAGTGCCTTCTTACGTAAGAGTCAATAATTGGTGCAATACCGTGTGCTACTGTGCAACAACGCGTATTACTGTGTTTTAACCACCGGGTATTCCAACAGTGTAAACGGTAACAATTACGCCGTTATTTTTAAACAACTTATATTTGTCGTTTTCTTCCTGGGCCCACACATGGCTGCGCCGTCGTACGAATATTCCCCGACAGTACGAATATTCCACGACCAAACGAATATTCCCCGACAACAATGAATATTTTATAACCACTTGCTTATTTTGAAATATTTGCGTATTTTACCCATAACTATCCACATTAATCACATCAACCCTTACAATTTCAAAATAATAATTAGAGGAAATTAAATTTCATTTATTAATTATTTGGGGTCTTACAACCTCCCCTCCTTATGAAATTTCGTCCTCGAAATTGACATACGTACCTTGTGTTTCGAAAAGGTGAGGATACCTCGCTTTCATTTCCGTTTCCAACTCCCACGTCATTTCCTCTATAGCATGGTTCCTCCACAAAACTTTAACTTGTGGTATGACCTTCGTGCGTAGGACATGCTCCTTCCTATCCAAGATCTTGACAGGTACCTCTTCGTACGTTAAGTCTTCGGCTATCTCATCTGGTTCTAACTCAATAACGTGGTTCGGGTCTTTCACATATTTACGAAGCACAGATATATGAAAAACATTATGAAAACGAGACATACTTGGAGGTAACGCGAGTCTATAGGCTACATTTCCTACTCGGTCAAGAATTTAAAATGGACCAATAAATCGTGGGTTGAGCTTTCCTCTCTTCCCAAATCTTGTAACTCCCTTCCATGGAGCTACACGCAACAATACGTGATCCCCAATACTAAATTCCACGTCCTTTCGATGAAGATCCGCATAACTCTTTTGTCGATCCTGTGCCATTTGTATACGTTGTCGAATCGTTTGGATCTTCTCTGTAGTCATACGTACCAACTCGGGTCCCAACAATGTTGCTTCACCCACCTCATCCCAACATATTGGAGAGCGACACTTTCGTCCATATAATGCTTCAAATGGAGCTACACCTATACTTGCTTGATAACTGTTGTTGTACGAGAATTCCACAAATGGTAAATACTTATCCCAACTGCCCTTGAAATCTAGGACACAGAGTCTTAATAGATCTTCAAGAGTTTGAATAGTCCTCTCTGATTGTCCGTCCGTTTGAGGATGGTATGCCGAACTGAATCGCAAATCCGTGCCCATAGCTTTTTGCAAGCTAACCCAAAATCTTGAAGTGAATCTTGGGTCACGATCCGAAACTATGGATACTGGCATGCCATGCAATCTCACAATCTCATTTACATACATTTGAGCAAGACGTTCAAGGGAATAAGTCTCCCGTATCGGTAAGAAATGAGCAGACTTGGTTAATCTATCAATAATAACCCAAATAGCATTGATGCCTTGAGAAACCATGGGAAGACCCGTAACGAAATCCATAGTAATATGTTCCCACTTCCATTTCGGAATCTCAAGTGGTTGCAATGGTCCCTTAGGCACTTGATGCTCCGCCTTTACACGTTGACAAGTTAAACATGTTGAGATAAACTTTGCAATCTCTCTCTTCATATTGTTCCACCAAAATGTATGTCGAAGATCACGATACATTTTGGTACTTCCAGGATGGATTGCAAATGGTGTATTGTGTGCCTCCATCATGATCTTATACCTTAAATCAGAGTCGTTAGGAACACAAAGTTTGGAGTGGACTCGAAGTATTCCCTCTTCATCGATTCTCGCTTCTGGAATAGCACCTTCTTTTACTTTCTTCTTCATATGCATCAACTCCGGATCGGTGGCTTGAGCAACCTTAAATTTTTCTATTAAAGTTGGCTCTATGCGTATACTTGACATCATCGCACTTGTTCCTGCATATGACCTTCTACTCAACGCGTCAGCTACCAGGTTTGCTTTTCCAGGATGGTATTGAATAGTGTGGTCATAGTCTTTTAATAGCTCGAGCCAATGTCGCTGCCGCATGTTGAGTTCTTTTTGAGTGAAGAAATATTTAAGGCTTTTATGGTCTGAATATATCTCCACTTTCTCCCCATATAGATAGTGCCTCCATATCTTTAGCGCGAAAACGACTGCTGCCAACTCTAGATCATGAGTAGGATAATTCCTCTCATACTCTTTAAGTTGTCGCGAGGCATAGGCTATGACTTTCCCATGTTGCATGAGAACACATCCTAACCCTTTGCCCGAAGCATCGCTATAGATAACAAATCCATCCATACCAGATGGTATTGTTAGAATAGGTGCCGAAATAAGTCTCCTCTTAAGCTCTTGGAAACTCTTTTCGCATTCTTCGCTCCAAACGAATTTTGTATCCTTCCGAGTTAGCTGGGTTAATGGAGTAGCGATTCGAGAAAACCCTTCCACGAATCTCCGATAATAACCAGCTAAGCCAAGAAAGCTACGAACTTCAGTCACCGTCTTCGGTTGCTCCCAACTCTGTATTGCTTCAATCTTCGCCGGGTCAACAGATACTCCATGTTTTGACACCACATGCCCAAGAAATGCTACTTCCTCAAGCCAGAACTCGCATTTCTTTAACTTGGCATATAGCTTGTTTTCACGAAGCCTTTGGAGTACCAGCTTCAAATGGTGCTCATGATCTTCACGGCTTTTGGAATATATGAGGATGTCATCAATAAAGACAACAACAAATTGGTCCAAATAATCCTTGAATACTCGGTTCATCATATCCATGAAAGCCGCAGGAGCATTAGTCAATCCGAAAGACATGACTAAAAATTCATAATGCCCATACCGAGTTCTGAAGGCAGTCTTTGGAATATCCTCAGTTCTAATTTTCAGCTGATGATATCCAGAACGAAGATCGATTTTTGAAAAGAATTGTGCTCCTTGTAACTGGTCAAACAAGTCATCAATACGAGGTAGAGGATACCTATTCTTGATAGTGACATGGTTCAATTCCCGATATTCAATACAAAGTCGCATACTCCCGTCTTTCTTCTTTACGAATAAAATAGGAGCACCCCAAGGAGATGTACTAGGACGAATGAAACCGATGTCCAACAATTCCTGTAGTTGGACCTTTAACTCCTGAAGTTCAATAGGAGCCATTCGATATGGGGTTTTAGAAATGGGCTTTGTACCAGGTTCAAGATCAATAAAGAATTCAACTTCTCGTTCTGGGGGTAGACCGGGAAGTTCTTCAGGAAATACGTCAGGAAAGTCAATAACAACAGGAATATTATTCAATTTTGACGTGTCTTTATTTAAATCCATAACATGGGCTAAGAAAGCTTGACATCCGTTTTTCAATAAACGAATAGCTTTATGATTAGATATGACAGTGATTGATTTTAATGGTTTAGTTGCCTGAATTCGAACAACAGGTTGATTAGGAATATGAAAACTAACAACCTTACGAAAACAATCAATTTTGGCATGATGAGTTATTAACCAATCAATCCCTAAAATCACATCAAAAGCAAGTATCTTTAAAGAGATAAGGTCAACAGGTAAGGTGATGGTGCCAACTTGAATCAAACAAGATTTATAAACAGTGGATGTGATGAAAGTTTCTCCCAACGGAGTTTCCACAGATAGGTCAAAGTCTAATTTCTCCGGAGTCAAGTTTAAACGTTGAGCACAAGCAGGAGAGATAAATGAATGGGTAGCACCGGTATCAAGTAAGGTATAAACTTCGCAAGAATTTATAAATAGCTTACCCGTGATCACCTCGTTTGGGTTCCTCGCATTTTGACCAGTCACAACAAACGCTCTTCCAGGAACCGTTGACTTTGACTTTTCTGGGACAGTCTTTTGAGTCATCGTCCCCGCTGGAATTAGTTTCGCTACCGTACAATCTCGAGCGATATGTCCTTCCTTTCCATAATTATAGCATAACTTGAACTGTTGTGGGAAGTTTGGACTGATATGTCCCTCTTTTCCGCATTTGTAGCATACGACCGGTGGTCGTTCCCCTCCCTTGGAACCAGTTGCTGCTGGTGCTGCCATTTTCACATTGTCGTTGTTGAATCTCCTCTTTTTAAAATTTCCTCCTGACTCGCTTCTTCTATTATCATAGCTATGATTACCACCAGAGTGGTTACCATTTTTGTCCGTCTTTTTCTTTCTCCACTGGTTATTGTTGTTTTGCTGACTGCTATCTCCAGTATGATCCTGATTGTGGTACCTCGGTTGACCGTACTCGTTATCTCGCTCCAACAATTGAGCCCTGTTAACAACATCTGAATAGAGAGAAAATTTATGAGAGATGAGATATTGTCGTATGCCGGGTTTCAAACCTCTCAGAAACATCCGCGTCATACGTTCCTCATTCTCCACCAAATGAGGTGCAAACCTGGATAACTCTGCAAACTTTGCCTCGTATTGAGACACCGTCATGTTATTTTGTTCTAATCTGATGAACTCCACTTCCTTCATATGACGAACACTTTCAGGAAAGTATTTGTCATTAAATAGTTTTTGAAACGTCTCCCAAGACATGCTGAGTGCGGCTGGATGGGTACGCTTCACAGACTCCCACCAGTAAAGGTGGCGAACGGAACCTTCTGCTCCTCCGTGCATCCCAAGACATCGAATATCTTGGTAATTTGCTTGACCCACGTTTCTGCTATGATCGGATCTGGCTTTCCCTTAAATTCTGGTGGTCCCAACTCTTTGAACTGCTTGGCTGTGACAACTCGTGAATTGCTATCATTTCCTCCTGTATTTTGAACACGAGTCTCCCTCGTCTGATTTTGCATGAACTGCAAAAAGCTTCTAAACATTGCGTCGTTCATCGTCTGATCAGTGGTGTTGTTCACAGGAGGAACATTGCCAGCCTGTTGTACGTTCTCCTCGTTGGTAAGTACAGGCATCTCCACGGTCTCATTAACTCCACTGTTAACATTCTCGGTTGCCATTCTTAAATACTGCCATAAAACAAGGGTTAATTAAGCAAATCACATATCACATAATATCCCTAAATACTGACCAACTAACAAATAAGCTTAGGTAGGACACACTAGCGAAGGAATTACTCATCTCTCCCCTCCTAGTTCTATTCCCCGATCTCCGCCAGAGATCATATCCCTAAGCTCTGATACCAACTGTGACACCCCCAAAATAGGTATACATCACCCATTCTGAGTTGTCAATACATGGTACAGAAACAACTACAACTTTATTATTACAACATGTAAACTATGAGTTTAAATACAGATATTGTCATATAGACAATATCCACATACAAATAAATCCCCATCATAATTATTGATACATTATTTACAAAAATGGTGAGGACTACTAAACAACTCTCCCTAGAACCTTCATTCCATACCCCGACTCGTACTCGCTATATTCTCGCCTCCTGAGAAGAAAAATGGAACAAAAAGGAAAAGGGTGAGCTCAACTAGCTCAGTAAAGAATATTATGACCAAGATAATATACAACAAATTATCGTTAGTCTTCAACAGGGAAATAAATATGATAGAATACAATAGACAACAAGTTTTAAATCAATATTCGCAGCGGAAAATATTAATTCATAGAAGAGTTACGTAAAGGATGAAATCTACTAATATCTATGAATTTAACAGTCCATCATCAATATTTTTATCCCTGTAACACCAATCAATATATATCTGGAATCATATATTCATCCTTGCACTACAGGCCAAGGACATTCATCAGTTGGTCATGTTCATCTAAACACCTATTCATCTTTGCACTACGGGCCAAAGATATTCATCAGAAATCATTCATCTTTGCACTACAGGCCAAAGATATTCATCATAAATCATTCATCTTTGCACTACAGGCCAAAGATATTCAATAATATCATCATTTAAGACTGAGGATGATGAAAAATATTTTTAAAGAAACGAATCCAGTGAAACAAAATGACAAGGATTAAGGATTAAGGATTCGTACTTTATTTTATCCACGTCCAAAAATACCTCAAAAATAATCATAGTGGTGTAAAATTCAAGAATGATCAAAACATGGATACAATCAAAGCTAGTATCCGGAATAGATATTTGGACGAAAAGAAGAAATTTCATTTTTCGGTAAATAGTGTCGTATTCGTGAATAGTGCCGTATACGTGAATAGTATCGTATACGTGAATAGTAACTCCGACACCAAAAGATAGAAATTTCACAAAAACATCTCCACGCTTCGTGAATAGTACTCGTGAATAGTAACTCGTGAATAGTAACTCATGAATAGTAACCCCGACATGAAAAAGTTCCAAATTTGATAAAAATTCCAACCAATATTTCAGCATAATGATATTGAAGAAATAATATCATTTGAGAAGAAAATAACATCCCTTACCTCGGAAAGACAGCACTTCTAACTGGAATACTGGATATAGGCTATAACTTGAACTTTCACCGTATAGCAATACTCAAAATACTCACAAGAATACACTCGATAATATAGAGAGAGAAAACTTCAGTTTCTGGTGTGATTTTCAATTCTAACCTAAGCACCTATTTATAGGAAATTGCTTAGAACACCAAAGCAGAAAATTTAATAAAATATATTATAAATTTCATACGCCTCCTTGAAAAATCAGATTTCTAACATATCCCACATGCTCATCTTCTAGAAGGAGTGAAAAAAACGTTTTTGCTAAAAAAAATATTTAAAACTTCCAAAAATCAATTATTTCGAAGCTTCGGAACTTCAATAATTCATAATAAATAGCCCTTTTATCAGAAAATTCGAATCTCGCGAGTTTTTATAGGAAATTCAATTCTCCACAACTTTGCAGAAGGAAGTTTTTCTAAATTCCAAACAGAAATTGACCAAAATCCATAAACGAGCGATTTTACAAGCTATAATCAAATTTCAGTCAAGAAATGGGGTCCACCGACATATTTAACATGTTTTAAATATTTTTGGTAACAAAAATACTCCTCCTCCACATATACTCATATATCCCACATTCATCGTAAAAATATCATCATTATTATATTATTAAAATATAATAATATATTTAAATGAATTATTTATCATAAAAAGATAAAATATTAATTTTCAACAAGTGTCACATTAAAAATTTTCTCCATCTATATCCACATAAAATCAATATTTTCCTCATCATATAAATCAATAATTTAATTATTCACAAATAATATTACAGAATCACAATACTGACAACCAGGCCGTTCCCAGGAAAGAGGGGGCTTTCCAATAAGAATTTCTTCTTACTGACGCGCAATTAGGTGACCAAACCTCTCCTTAGACAGAACTTTCTAGACATTGCCAATAATGTTATCTAATAATATTATTCAGATAATATGAATTATTGCTTCGATAATGAAAAATACTGTGTAATGACAATTATTGAAACAACAGCAATATAAAAATATCAACGCAACAGTTATTGAACCAATATAATAAAATACTGAACAATAATTACTGTAACCATTATTGAGTAGTGCCTTCTTACGTAAGAGTCAATAATTGGTGCAATACCGTGTGCTACTGTGCAACAACGCGTATTACTGTATTTTAACCACCGGGTATTCCAACAGTGTAAACGGTAACAACTACGTTATTTTTAAACAACTTATATTTGTCGTTTTCTTCCTGGGCCCACACATGGCTGCGCCGTCGTACGAATATTCCCCGACAGTATGAATATTCCACGACCAAACGAATATTCCCCGACAACAATGAATATTTTATAACCACTTGCTTATTTTGAAATATTTGCGTATTTTACCCATAACTATCCATATTAATCACATCAACCCTTACTATTTCAAAATAATAATTAGAGGAAATTAAATTTCATTTATTAATTATTTGGGGTCTTACAAATACAACTTCATTAATACAATTGTCGTGCAAAATACGACAACACATATACTGTGACTTTAAATACAAATATTTTCTAATAAATAGTATTCAAACTCAAAGGAGTCCTCATTACAATTATTGATACACTATTTTACAAAAATAGTGAGGACTACTAAAATAACTTTCTAGAACCATCACTCCATACCCCGGCTAGTTCCTGATATATTCTCACCTCCTTAGAAGAAACATGGAACAAAAAAGAAAAGGGTGAGCTCAACTAGCCCGGTAAAGAATATTATGACTAAGATAATGAACAACAAATTATCGTTAGCCTTCAACAAATCAGATAAAATGTAATGGACAAACAGTTTTAGATCAATATTCGCAGCAGAAATAACAATTATTAGAAGAGTTAAGTAGAGAATGAAATCTACTATCATCTATGAATTTAAAAGTTCATCATCAATATTTTATCCCTGTAACATCAATCAATATACATCTTGCACAAAATATTCATCTTTGCACTACGGTCCAAAGATATTCATTTGTATCACCAGTTGGTTATGTTCATCTCAACACCTGTTCATCTTTGTACTACGGGCCAAAGATATTCATCAGGTAATCATTCATATTTGCACTACAGGCCAAAGATATACAGTTATATCATCATTTAGGACTGAGGATGATGAAAAATATTTTAAAAAAACGAATCCATTGAGATAAAAGGACAAAGATTAGGGATTCGTACTTTAGATAATCCAAGTTCAAAAACACTCCATAATAAACCATGGTGGAGTAAAATTCAAGAATGAAGATCAAAACATGGATACAATCAAATATAGTAACCATAATAGACATCTTGGACAAAGAAGGGAAACTTTTATTTTTCTGTGAATAGTGTCGTATTCGTGAATAGTACCGTATACGTAAATAGTGTCGTATACGTGAATAGTAACCCCGACACAAAAAGGTAGAAATTCTATAATAAAATTCATATCAATATTTCGGCATAATGATATTGAAGAAAATAATATCATTTATGAAGAAAATAACACCCTTACCTCAAAAGAATAGTACTTCTGACTGGAATATCGGATGTAATGCTGAATGAAACTTGCACTGAATAACAATTCTCAAAGTATCTAAATACTCATAAAATACGCTCGATAATGTCGACGTCGGGATTTTTGGGTGTCCCTTTTCGTTACTTGTGATTTGGTGTTCTCATTTTAGGTGAGATTTGTTTGAAAAACCAAGTGAAAAAGGTCCGACATGTATGATGTCGACGATGGGACTGTTAAGAGTCGCCGGTTGGTTTTTTAAATGGTTATACCAACACAGCCGAGAAAAGGTTTGCACATTGACCCAGTGATGTGACACTGTTAAACGGGTCGGTGAAACCGAGATTCATTAGGGTCCGGGGACTTGGTTTTGCGGGGGAAGATGTTAGGCACCCCCCGACATCCGTGTTACCACAGTGACCGCCTCTTTTCAAGAAACTATAATCTGAGTGTGTGTGTGTGTGTGGTTCAATGTACTGTTATATAGAAGTTGTGCGAGGCCTCGTTCGCACCTATATACACAGGGTTTGAATATATATAAAAATTCAGTTTTAGCAAGATATAGCAATGATGTTTTATACAAAGATTTTTCAAACCCTGATGTTCAATAGTAATTGAGACCTTTTACACTCCCATTTTTATTAAGTGAGCGGCTGAATTGATTTTATTTAACGGATGTGAGGTATCCGTACGAAAATAATATACAAAAATAATGCCGACTTTCTCGTGGGTATGAAAACCATCTGAGGAAATTCAGACATCGCAGAATAATTTACAAGTTGCTTACAACTGAAAATGTCCATCACGGGAACCAAATCTAGATTCAATGGGATGAATCTGTGATCACATGATTCCTAGGCTCACAAAATACTGCCGTTTATGTGAAAGCAGTAAGCAGGTGTATATATATAAAAGCTGTAAATATATATATATATATATATATATATATATATATATATATATAAGATCACCAACCATGAAGCACCTCCATAGGGGATCAAAAATATAAATAAAGCTGTTAAAAGCTAGCAACCACCACGGAGGAAACTCCAGGCGGGACATAATGTAAATAAAGCTGTAAATACGGTCAACTACCACGAAGTAAAACTCCAGACATGACGACATGTAAAGAAAACTGTAAAAACGATCAACCACCACGAAGTAAACTCCATTTGGGACAAAATATGTATATATATAAGCAATAAATGCACCGGATGTAAAATCCAGGCTCATCGAACCGAGTTCGACCACAGTTCATATATATATATATATATATATATATATATATATATATATATATATATATATATAGGCCAGATCCTGTCCGGGAGTCCGGACAGGTTTAAAATCCGGACCTTTTTTTTTTTTTTGCTTTTTTTTTTGAAACAACTAAAAAAATAATAATAAATTATGGAATTGAAATTTTTACATAATATAGTGTTTTGGGCGTGATTTGGATGCCTATAACAAAATATGTCTGTACAGTCTGGGCAGACTGTACATACATTGGTTGGTGTAGGTATTAAAAACACACCCAAAACACTGTATTATGGAAAAATTTCAGTTTCATAAATTTTTTTTTTAGTTGTTCTACAAAAAAAAAAAAAAAAATTTGGGTCCGGATTTTATCAGGTCCGGGAGTCCGGACCTGATCAGTTCTGTATATATATATATATATATATATATATATATATATATATATATATATATATATATATATATATATATATATATATATATATATATATATATGAACTGTGGTCGGACTCTGTTCGATGAGCCTGGATTTTATATCTGGTGCGTTTACTCGCTTATACATATATATATATATATATATATATATATACATATATATATTTTATATATAGAAGTGAGTAAACGCACCAGACCGAAGTCTAGGCTCATCGAACAAAGTCCGACACACAGTTGATATATATATATATATATATATATATATATATATATATATATATATATATATATATATATATATATATATATATATAAAAGCGAGTAAATGTACCAGACCGAAGTCTAGGCTCATCGAACAAAGTCCGACACAAAGTTAATATATATATATATATATATATATTAAAGCAGTAAACGCTCCAGACCGAAGTCTTGGCTCAATCGAGGCATAACTCGATAATGTTAGTCAATATATATATAAATATAATATATATATATATATATATATATATATATACAGACTGATATGAAACCTCGGACCGAAGTCCGGGCAAAAGCAAGCAACACGACTCTCAATGTGTAGAAGGGTGTGTGCAAAGATGAAGAGAAAGACTCTAAAGTGTGTCAGAAGGCTTACAGGTGACTGCTAAAAAAGGCTTCTATATCTTTAGAGTGGGTAAACATTGGGCTTTTGTGGGTACAAAAGAGGCTATATATGAGCTCACAGGTGTTTAAAAGTGGGAAAATACATTGTATGACGAGTGTAGAGCAAATTGTGCTGGGTTTCCCCGTCTTTTTCTCTTAGAAAATCAGTACCCCAAGCCCTCTATTTATAGGCAATATGAGCCGCAGGTGTACCAGAGGCGTGTCGGGTCGGCCCGGGTTTGTCGGGTCAGGTCGTCTCGAAGTACGTGCACTCAGGCACTGTAATGTCCACTCTGTTTTTTAGAAGTACAATCCGGGCATCCGTTAGAGGTATTCAGGACCTATTTCAGACCGCCGTTGTTGAGAGTTGTACGATGGCATGGGATTAGAGTTTGTATGAAGTCATTGAAGATGGGGCGATGTCGTCCGGTCTTCAAGCTTCAACTTTCATCCGTTACCCAGCACAATAGTCACTTGGGATTGATTAGCCTTGTGGGACATCGTTACATTGAGACGTGATGTTGCATTGTGTTTGACAAGATGATGATGTTGCCCCTCACTGGTGTTATCACCGGATTGGGCTGATAAAGCAGACGTTGCTCAGACTTCGCTGAGATTGGATTGCTGCAATTGTTGAAGGTCCTCATTGTCATCTTTGAGGTGTGCCTGCCTTCCCGATGTTTATTGCTGGGTTGGTGCAGTGTATCTCGTTGTGAGCGCTAAAATTAAAGCTGGTCGCATTTGAAACAAGCATTTCTGGGGTTATCTTCGAAACTGCATTCCTTGGGGTTATCACCAAGGTTAGTGGCTATTCCTATAGTTGGGACTGAGACTGGATACCTCGGGGTTATCTCCGAGATTAATCGGTCTTCTCCGGTGGTGCCGGTATTGTATCTGTAGGCCTCGGGGTTACATCCAAGGTTGAAATCATTACTCCCAGATTGCGATTCGGGGTTGATGCCGAACTTCCGGTAGTATCCAGTATGAATTCAGATCGTCTTTCAGGGTTCTCTCTTAAAAGACGAATCTGTCCTACTGCAATGTTAGTAACAGTAGTATAGAAAATTTTGAGTGTCTACAGATGCTCCTCTTTATCATACTCATGCATGGCGATGCATGGGTGGGATAAAGAATCCTAGACACTTGAAACGGAATATGACAAACATGGCACTATGGATAACAATCATGATGCAAATGTATAATGCGTGTGTATGGGGTTGTGGCCCAACACGCTGGGGATGATTGCTGGATCCCTATTGCTTTAACTGGGGATTGGCAATATTGACCAGATCGGATGTGTAAGTTGAATCTGTTAGGATGTTGATGTTGGAGTTATCACCAACCTCCTGTGTTCTTGATAATGACTTGATCCTGAAGAGGTACCTCTTATATGTAAGAGATCTGTGGGGATAAAGCTTGATCTGTTTGAGGATGTGTATAACATATTCCATCATCTATCATCTTTGATTACATTGTCCTTTTCTGGTTGGTATCGCCAGCACATGTCAAGATCCTGCTGGATTTACTGCCAACAACAAATGTTGTCAGGGGTGCCTGACCTTCACTAACGTGTGAATCAATGGCTGAGATTTTGTGAGGAAATCATTAAGGTTGATTGACCTTCGCTGACGTGTGAATCAACAGAACATTGCGTTGTGACCCCCGCCGGGGATCCATTGGGGAATACGAGTAGTTGGGTATGAAAACCTTGAATAACTCTATAGCTCTGATAGGTTTGAACGCTACCGGCTGAAATGACGTCATGGTTGCTTGACCTTCGATGTCGTGTAGATCAACATAGCATTGCGTTGTGACCCCCACCGTGGATCCGCTGGGGAATACGAGTAGTTGGGTACGAAAACCTCGAACAACTCTATAGCTTTGATAGGTTTGAACGCTACCGGCTGAAATGACGTCAAGGTTGCTTGACCTTTGTTGTCATGTAGATTAACTGAGCATTGCATTGTGACCCCCACCGTGGATTCGCTGGGGAATACGAGCAATTGGGTACGAAAACCTCGAACAACTCTATAGCTCTGATAGGTTTGAACGCTACCGGCTGAAATGACGTTAAGGTTACTTGACCTTCGTTGATAGGCATGTCAACGGATGAGCGTGTTGTAACCCCCGTCGGGGACCTACGTTGTAACCCCCATCGGGGACCTACGTTGTAACCCCCGTCGGGGACTCATTTAGAATAACAACCCGAAGTTGGCTGCATCAGACCTGTACAAGGTATTGCCAGATGTGATTTGTGATAACTGGGATCATTGGTAGGGTATAACTTGTACTTAGGTGACTACTAATGAGTGCTGGACAAATCTAAAATCTCATCTGAGAGGACCAAGATTGTATGCAGTTTTGCTCAATCGCGTGGCATTTTTCTTCTCGATTTGATCTTTCTAGTTCGTAAGAACTCCGTTTCAACTCGAACTGGACCAAACCGGAGGGGTAGGACCCACATAGGGGTGCCGCAGGTGCATCTGCTGCAGCCGCAGGTGGGCCTGCGGCCAGGTGTGGATCATAAATTCCAGCAGGCTTTACTTCACAAGTCACTTTCAACTTGTTTCACTTAGAAAAATAGCGAGCCATCTTCAGATCTGCTGAGTTCGGGCTGCTTTCTGCAAATTCTATCACCGTACAAGTGTTCTACACTATCCTGGTAACGTATGCATGTATTTTTTTTCCAGTTTCTGATCGTTTGATTGTGAAATATTTCACGAAATGCATCTAAACACATAGTAATGATTATGTATGCACAAATGACGTGATAAAAAATATTCAACATAGTAAATGTTAGTATTAAACCATGCTGAACATAATAATGTGAAAAAAATTGACTTATGAGACAGTCAAATTGGCACCTTTTTCTGTTATTTTTTGTCCTATTTGAGGTCCAATGAGCAAAAGGTAGAAAGGCAAAGTACTCCTAGCATTGAGGTTGGCCTTATGCATGATGATTTTGATTTTTAATGCATATATTATGTATATGACTTTGGGGCAGGGGTGCTACTGAATGGCCACCTAGACATGCCTGTGTGCTTTTGGATAGTCCTATTTTCAAAGGGGACTATGGCAAAAATTTTCCAAATGTAGGTATTGGGTAGTCATGCATTCTAACTCTATTATATGTTAAAGTAAATGCATGCATGAATATAATTATATAATGCATTTTAGAAAGCTCCAGGTAAGGAAATACCACACCCTTTCTGAGGTGATTTGGAGACTTGTTGTCCAGATATTATGGATTCGGATCAGTCGATATGTTCCTATAGGACCACTTCTGGCGTACGGTGGAGGGCTTCTGAAGTGCCTCCTCCCCATTCTGTCAGACAACCTCGTCGGTTGGTGGAGGCTATGATACGTCCTATCCAAGCAGATGTTCTAGATGTTGAAGACGAGGAGGCAGATATTTCGATTGAGGATCCCGCTCCTGCTGCACATGTCCCTCGCAGGGAGCTTTCAAGCATTTAGGTGGTGAACCCAGAGTTGCTGGGTGATTTGGGTAGACATCCATCGATGTATTTGCATGCTAACGAGGTATGGCGTTAGACTTTGATCTTCCTTCTTTCCTATTGATGAGGATTAAAGGGTTCTGATGTTGATCTGTATTTCATGCAGGTTCAAGGATTTACACAGCCTCGAGGAAACTGGTTTAGCATCCACTCCATGTACCAGGCACTTCATCCTAACTATAGAGCAGTAGTGCATGAGAGGGGATTTGGGGCTTTTTTTTCCATCCTTCCCCGTCGCTGTCCCTGAGGTTACCTCAGGGCATTGTCTGAGTGATGGTTTCATTAGACTCAGTCACTCCACCTACTAGATTGCGAGGTGATGATGACGCCTATGGATTGGCGATTTATCACAGGTATAGAGTTTGGAGGGGAGCCAGTGCCTTGCATGACGAATATCACCCCTACTGCCGTTCGATCCTTATTAGGAGTTCCGGTGGGGGCGGTAAAGGGCAGGACTGTTCGTTCCGGTCCTTTGAGCATAGATGCTATGAGTGAGTGAGCCCATGCCTGATGACGTCAGGATCAGGGATCACATTCTGCGGCGATTGTTCCTGATGATCATTCGAGGCTGCTTCATAGCAGATAACTCTTCCATGGTATCTTTCGCTTTGGTCAGTGTCACACGCGATGTGGACCGTATTGGAAAGTACGATTGGGGCTCTTACACCATTGCCTATTTCCTCCGGGGCATGTACATTCGCTCACAGGGTTTGACTGAGGCTTGGCTAGGATTCTACCCATTTCTGCTGGTTAGTATTTCTCTTGTCTTTTTCCATTCATAAGTTAAGAGTGTTTACTAATAGCAGATGTTTTGCCATTGTGTTGGCAATTTTGGGCCTATGAGAGGGTCCCATGCTTGCGTCCTATGAGTGTGTTAGGTTTAGATACCTATCCACGAGGACGACGATGACACCATTCTATTCTGCCGGAGGTCCCTGTATCTGAGGGATTCACTCACTACCGTATGCAGCTGGAGTTACTGACAGCGGGTACCATTACGTGGATTCCCTATTCAGGAGAGCATTTGACCATCGGCTTTGAGGATAGACATCCAACCGGAGTTGAGTATTTGATCTCTATCAGGAGAGTTCCTCTCTTCACTGATGGAGGCTGGGAGCTCTATTTGGGAGAGCGTGCTATTAGGATCAACACAGGGGAGATCCGTATACCGATCTTGCCTCCTGCCAGGCGACATTGGCCTGTATCATAGTCACCCATAATTGACATCCCATTTTTGGGGGTCGAAAGATTTGCATTATTAGAGGACCCATGTACTCAAGAGACGTTCTAGCGTTGGTGGTTCCCTCGCACTATTGGAGCCCAGTCCCGCGCCACACAGCTTATAGGGGATATGGTTCCAAGATCTTTGATGATGACGGATTGGGTAGCTTGTGTCCGAGCTCCGACTCCTCTGACCCAGATTGATTGCTTGACCTGGCAGTTGGATCAGGCACATGTATTTATTCGGCATTTGGGCAGAGATCCAGCAGAGGTGGAGTCATTTGTTCTTTCCAGCTCAGGTGTTGGTCCCTCAGACGACCCATTTGGTTTTGTCAGCGCAGATCCTCCTCTTTATAGTCCTGACATCCCTGTAGATAGAGATCCAGTGACTCAAGAGGAGTTACATCAGGTGGATAGGATTGAGGATGTGGACATCGAGACCCTGGTCTTCTTCTGATGTATATTCTCATTATATCTTTTGATAGGCCTCTGTTAGATAGTGGGTGGCTGTTCCCTATTCTCGCTATATCTTTTGATAGGCCTTTGTTAGTAGTAAGGAAGGTGTGCCCCATTTCATTGTATTTGTAGCTATACAGAGCTGATGTATTAGATGATGATATATTTAGGAATGTATGAACTATTTTTCATTCCCTATATCATATTGCCATTCATTATCTGTTATGCATGTATCATATTATGCATATGTATGTATGTCCAGAGATATTCGGTATTGACCCCTTGATGGTCTTATGACACGGTTCGCATAGATGTCCTCTTCGACAGTTAGCCATATAGATCATACCCCCCCGTCATTGGTGGTATTAGGTATTCGATCATGGTACAATAGCATGTCACCACCAGATAGGGTGACTGTAGATCTGTTGCACACCATGACCCTTTTGGCATTTCAAGTTCCTGCTGGATTCGTAGATGGGATGCTAGAGCATTGGCTACCTGATAGGCAGGTATTCCATTTTGGCACCCATGAGTTGACTCATACTCTGGAGGTGTATGCCCGTTTGACGATGCTGCCCTTAGACAGACCTTGTGTGCACCTAGCTTTGGGAGATATGAATAGACGATTCATGACTCTCACAGGATTACGGCTCAAAGTAGTGCAGGATGAGCTGACATCTGGCCACGTGATCTCTCAGCATTTTCTGTATGACAGATTTGGCACGGAGGATAGCTACTCACGACATTTTGGGGATTTCACCGTGTCAGAGGATCATTGGCGTTTGGCCAGAGTTGATGTACTGATGCTATGTGTACTGTCATATGTGTACATGCCGCGGTATATGGATGAGATAGATATTAGTGTCATTATGGCTGTGAGAGCTCTTAGAGAGGGTCACACCATTGTACCTATGATTGTAGCAGAGACCCTGCGGTCGGCATCCTATTGTCGCACGTATCCTACAGGAGTGTTTACAGGGAGTTCAGTCATGTTGTACGTGTGGTTTATGTCACACTTGAGACCGATTGGTACCCTTAAATGGTGCGGGTATTACTTCTCCCATGATGTGGCCATGTCATACTCCTTTCAGCCATCGGAGTGTACAGATGCTCAGTCCCGGTCCTCATTTTTGGCAGATATTAGAGATTCATTTAGCATATTGCTGTGCTCGGGGCTTTGCTCACCATACAGCTTCATTACTCACGCTCCAGGCATGGATTTCCTCCCTCTGGCTGGCTTGAGGGCCGTGACCACTTATCACCCATTGGCCGTGATGTCGCAGTTTGCCCAGTTCTAGGATTTCCATCCTTTTGAGGGGGCGATAGGTCAGCATTCAGCTTCTTGATATCTCTCAGCAGAGGACCGATCCCGTGTGTATGCTTGTTGGGATCGGCGTGAGATAGCTACTTTTTTTGTCAGTCATCCCGGCTGTTCTGCAGAGTATTCCGCATGGATGGAGACAGAGATTTTATCGGCTGCAGCAGTATCTACAGTACCGGACATTGATTCAGACGATGCAGAGCCCATGGAGGACATTAATACCTACATCGGGGAGGAGCCCGCTGCTGGGTTGCCAGCATTTCTTCCGAATTCTCCTAGTACTAGTACTTTCGTGATTCAGCACTCGGCACAGTACTTAGAGCAGAGTCTTCATCTGATGACCTTTGAGAGAGACAAGATTCGATCTATGACGTCGAATGCTCTTGATGTGAGGGATGCCACTCTATTGGAGAGAGACGATGCATCAGATCACAGAGATGCCGCTGTTGTTGAGCGGGATGAGATTATATCAGCCAGAGATGCAGTGATAGTTGAGCGGGATAGTTCTATATCTTCCCGGGATGTAGCCATCACATATAGTACTGCAGTGAGGTCCCTTACCACTGGCATGATTGCAGAGATGAGCGCATATATTGATGATCATATGGTCACCATGCAGATAGCTACAGATCTTTTGGGTCGTGTGGATATTCTCATACATGAGACCACAGCTTTGCCTCCTTCTTCGGAGAGGGACGCCATGTTGGGCTTGTTAGCACGCATATACCCTGATTTGTAGATGAGCTTGTATTTACCTACACAGACTAGCTTAGCCATTTTGTCATGTATAGTTTACATTGTATATATATCAAACAACATTATATATGCCAGGGAAATATATTTTTAGATCACTTCCCTTTTAGATATGCCTTGCAATTTGTTTGATATTTTGCCTGCTGCTTCAGGGCTTGTGGTCTTGATGTATTCTGAATTCCTCCTAGGTGGATGGACATTGAGTTGTCTCTAGATAGTTTAGAATGGATCATCGATCTATGTACCCCTACCATCTTTGGTGTCTTGGGACTTATTTCTGTTATGGAAATATGGAGAGGAGTGTGGCTTTCCTCTCTGAGATTGACCGCACCACAGATGGTCGCCAGTACTTCTATTTAGGAGAAGCCTAGTTAATTCCATCTCTTATGGATTGGTATTGCTCTTCAAGGTATGACCGCAGCTTAGATGGTCGTCGAATCTCCTATTTGGGAGGAGTTCAGGTAATTCCATCGCTTTGGTCTGAAGCCGAATGTAGTGAATTGAAAGAGAATCCCAATACCAGTTGACAATGGTTTGTGTTTTGGTAGGGGTGAGACCGCACCATGAATGGCTGCCTACGTACTCCTATTGAAGAGGAGATCAGGTCTGCGTAGTTCAAACCTAATGTAAGAGGTTCAAAGCTGTGTATGGCAGAAATGGTGTAGGAATGTTTTTGGTTGTTTTTGTTTTTGTAAGGATAGAAATGTATTTGTTTTATTGCGACCGGGCCATGTAACATGGTTGCCTACATACTCCTATTGAAGAGGAGATCAAGTCGACGTAGTTCGCCCCTCAGGGCGAGAAGAAAGGCGTAATCCCATTGTGAAGGTCAGAGTGCGGGGAGGAGAAAGTTTAATCCTAGGTTGAGGATAAACTGCAGGTATGAGAAGTTTGATCCCAGGTAAGGGTAGCCAAACTGCAAACGCAAGAGGTTCAATCCACAGTGGGATGACCTAAGTTGTAGGAACGCAGAGGAAAAAGCCAGGCTGCTGGCTTGAAGAGTACGTTTCCCTGAGGGGCAAAGTGTAGATAAGCTGTATGTGGTAAAGGGTTAAAGAACCGGAATGACTGGTGACGTGATGATTATGTACCAGGGTGTTTGCTGGTTACTTCAGACATAATACCGTTTCACGGTGTCTGAGTTGATGAGTTGTGGAAATTTATCGCCGTCCATTTCTTGCAATCTGAGAGCACCTCCTGTCAATACTTCCTTGACAATAAATGGGCCTTCTCAGTTAGGAGCGAATTTTCCTTTAGCCTGATCTTGGTTGTCAAGAATCTTCTTCAAGACCAAGTCATGTTGTTTAAACTGCCGTAGCCAGACTTTTTTGTTGTAGGATCTGGCGACCCTTTGCTGATATAACTGACCATGGAAGATAGTCGCGGTTCGCCTTTCGTCTATTAGAGACAATTGGTGATACATGTCTTGTACCCAATGGTCTTCATCCAGCTGAGCGTCGATCAACACTCTGAGAGATTCCATCTCAACTTCTATGGGGAGTACTGCTTCCATCCCAAAGATTAAAGCGTAGGGGGTTACCCCAGTGGAAGTACGCATTGTGTTTCTGTAGGCTAACAGAGTTAGAGGCATTAGGTCAGGCCAATCTTTGTTGTTGGCGGACATCTTTTGCATAATCTTCTTGATGTTTTTGTTAGCCGCTTCAACAACACCGTTCATTTTCGGACGATAGATGATAGAGTTGAGATGTTTGATGTGGAATTTACTGCATAATTCCTCCATCATTTTGTTGTTGAGGTTTTTGGCATTGTTTGAAACAATTACCTCTAGCTGTCCATATCGATAAACGACATTATTTCTGATGAAAGCAATGATTACCTCTTTAGTGACCCTGGGGAAGGAGGCTGCTTCTACCCACTTGGTGAAGTAGTCGATCATGGTGAAGATAAATCGATGACCGTTACTGGCTTTAGACTCAATTGGACCGATGACGTCCATTCCCCACATTGAGAATGGCCAAGGCAAACTCATATTGTGGAGTTCCCGTGGAGGGGCATGTATAGCATTCCCATGAATCTGGCACTGATAGCATTTTTTGACGTGGTTGTTGCAATCAGCTTTGAGAGACATCCAATAATGTCCCGTCCTGAGGACTTTCTTGACAAGGAGGGAGCCATTCATGTGGGGGCCATAGACTCTGCCATGGATTTCATCCATAAGCCTTTGGGCTTGATCTTTGTCTAAATATCTGAGGAGACCTAATCCTGCATCTCTTTTGTAGAGCGTATCTCCACTCAGATAGAATTTCATAGCAAGTCGATGGATCCGCCTTTTTTTAGGTCAGGCTCGCCTCATCGTGTGTAGATCCATCTCGCAGATATTCCTTGATATGTTGATACCAAGGATGTTGGATGGGAGGTAGCTCATCCGATACTTGTCCAACGTAATTCCCATAGGCTGGGGCCTTGTGCAGGAAAATGGTGATGCTTGCTAAGTGTTCCTTATCTGATATGCGAATCAAGGAGGCCAAAGTTGCTAATGCGTCTGCAAAGTCATTCCTATTACGAGGAATGTGTATAAAGTAGATTTCTTCGAACTCCAAAGCCATCTTCAAAACCTGCCGATGGTAAGGCATCAAATTTAGTTCCTTGGTTTGATAGATTCTAGTGGATTATCTGATTACCAACTTCGAATCCCCAAGGACAGTTAACCGCCTGATGCCCATTAAACGGGCAAGTTTTAACCCCATGAGACAACCTTCATACTCAGCCTTATTGTTGGTCCTGACAAACTATAATTTGACGGCAATGGGATATTGCTCCCTCGTATCAGATAATAGAACTGCTCCAGCTCCAGAACCTTCCATATTAACAGCTCCATCAAAATACATCTTCCATGATTAACGCGTATCGTACTGATGGTGTTGATGAACTGTCATTACTCCTTCATCAGGGAAATATATTTCTAAGGGTTTGAAATCCCCTGAAGGTGCGGCGGCCAGTTGATCCGTGATTCCTTGACCTTTGATGGACTTTTGAGTCACATATACGATGTCAAACTGTTGTAGGATCAACTGCCATCTGGACAGCCGACAATTTAATATTGTTTACTGAACACGTACTTGAGAGGATCCACGCGGGATATGAGATGGGTTGTGTGACCATGGAGATAATGTTGTAACCTCATGGAAGCCCATGCTAAAGCACAACACGTCTTCTCGATCAGAGTGTACTTGTGTTCACTGCTGCTGAACCTTTTATTGAGGTAATAGATAGCTTGTTCTTGGCCTCTATCGTCCTTCTGTCCCAGCATGCAGCCCATGGCATTGTCACTTACGAACAGATACATGAACAGGGGAATATCGTCCCTGGGTGGTACCAAGACGGGAGCTTTGACTAGCTATTTCTTGATTGTAAGGAAGGCATTCTGGCACTCATCATTCCATTTCATGGAGGAGTTCTTTCTTAATAGCTTGAAGATTAGCTCACAGGTTGCTGTGAGTTGGGAGATAAACCTGCTAATGAAGTTGATTCTTCCCAAAAATCTCCGTATTTCCTTCTCTATCTGAGGAATGGGCATTTCAGTGATGGCTTGGATTTTGGCAGGATCCAGCTCAATCCCTTTGTGTCTGACTACAAATCCTAGCAACTTGCCTGGTTTGACGCCAAAAGCGCACTTAGC
Source organism: Panax japonicus (assembly GCA_020205505.1). Lineage (NCBI taxonomy): Eukaryota > Viridiplantae > Streptophyta > Magnoliopsida > Apiales > Araliaceae > Panax > Panax japonicus. Next base: position 30,330,763 of record CM035097.1, on the reverse strand, counting down.
TAGATTTAACTTCAAGTTGTACTTACGCAACCTGTTGAATAATTTTTTAAGATGGTCTATATAGTCATCCTCCTTCCGGGACTTGACAATGATGTCATCCACGTAGATCTCGATCTCTTTGAGCATTAAGTAATGGAAAAGAGCCATCATAGCTCGTTGATAAGTAGCTCCAGCATTGATGAGGCCGAATGACAATTGTCAATAGCAGAAAGTTCCCCAAGGAGTGATGAAATCAGTCTTCTCACGATCTTCCTCGGCAACAATGATCTGATGTACCTCGCAAAGCAATCAGCAAAGGAGTACATGTCGTATTGCGCAGTATTGTCAATGAGAATGTGGATAAATGGTACGGGAAAGCTGTCTTTTAAGCAAGCTTTATTTAAGTCCCGGTAATCCACACAAACTCGCACCTTCCCTCCAGGTTTAGGTACGGGTACAATGTTGGATATCCACTCAGGATATTTAGACACCATTATGATGCCAGCTTGAAATTATTTCATAATTTCTTCTTTCACCATTAAACTCCATTCAGGTTTCAGTCGCCTGAGTTTCTGCTTGACTGGCTTAAATCCCTCTTTAATGGGAAGGCGATGAAGGACAATATCAGTGGATAAACCCACCATGTCTTCATGAGACCATGCAAACACATCCTGGAATTGGATTAATAGCGTAACCATATCATTCCGTTGGTTTGGGGTAAGGTCTGAACCAATCTGGATTAACTTAGGGCTTTCTAAGGTTCCGAGATTGAAAGAAGTGGTGTAATCAAGGTTGGGTTTGGGTTTGTCTTTGAACCATTCCTGAATTTCTGGATGCACCTCAATGTCATCCTGTATATCCATCAGGGATGAATTCATCTCTACATCAAAGGTACAATCCCTGTGTAGAAGAGGCACCGTATCAGCAAGTACAGGCACATTTAAATTTAGATTCCTAAAACAAAATATGCTTTCACTTACTATATATGGAATACGTTGATCATACACATTGTTAGCATATACTGATAAAATAAACTGCTAATATTGTACACAAAAGTAAGCAGTTATTGTATCTACAGTGCAGAAAGAGTTCTGCCCGTTTTACCCTCGTCGACCAAAGCAAGAAATGCTGTTCCAATTGGCAAGGGCAAAGTCCGGGTGGACTGCAGTGATGGAGGGATTGTCATCATCCTCCTTGTCTTAAATGATGGCCATTACATCTGGGCAATCATCGTCTGGGTTGTATCTGTTTGTTATGTTTATCATGAACGATGATGCGTATACCGGACATCATCCGTATGACGTCTTGCTTGATTCTTCGTTCCTCTTCTTCCACTATGGGATTTGGATCAAAGATTTCTTTTCCTTTCACCGGTACCGGCTTGGGACATAACATAGCCATTACATTGGCTGGCACCTTTACGGGAGGTTGTGCGGACTCAGAGTTTGAAGGCGAAGCCAAACGCCATATGGTTGAAGTTGAGGGAATCTGTTGATGCTTATGAGGATTCATGTGACTAGAGCTGGCAGAATAGCCTAGTCCAACTGTTCCACTTTGCCTGGTTAAACGAATTGGGTACTTGATACCCTGGCAATCTTTACCCAACCCTTGTCCTGGCTTATGACCCAACGACATCATTTCTTGAGTGGCTGACATTACCTTAGCAGAAATCTTGGGTTTGGGAAATGGCGTTCCAACAACATGGTATTGGGTGTTACTTATTTCCAAAGCATGAAAACTGACTAGTTCCACATCGGCATTGGCATTGATGAATAGCATGTCTCCATGCTGAGTAATCTCCGGTTCAGCGATGATTGTGACCAGGCTATTGTTGATAATGTATTTCAACTGTTGGTGAAGAGTGGAGGGGACTGCCCCTGCCATGTGAATCCATGGTCGTCCCAAGAGTAGGTTGTATCCCGAGTCTATCTTGAGTACATGGAAAGATACGCAGAATGTGTGAGGACAAATTTCGATTGGCAGCTCAATTACTCCGACCAAGTTACGAAAGGCTCCATCAAAAGCTTTGATGATAGTATGGCTACTCCAAATTTGGTTGAGATTGATGTTCATCTTCACCAAGGTAGCATATGGGCATATATTCAGAGATGAACCTCCATCTATTAAGACTCCTGCTACCATATATCCGGAGGACAAGACCGCAATGTGCAATGGTTTGCAATGACCAGTTCCTTCAGGCGGTATGTTATCATCAGTGAAGGATATCACATTGTTGTTAAAAATAGGCTTCTTCTAGAACCTTTAGCAAGACCTTCCGGTGATTTTCGGAGGTTAGGACCAAGTCCAAAATTGATATTTGTTGTGGAGCTTCTTTCAAGCTTAAAACCACCGCATCTTCGTTATGTCCCACAGTGCGAAGGAATTTTTCAATCTTTTCCATGGGTATTTTCCCCTTTAATTTGGTGGTAGACTTCATCACCCGTTGGGGGAGATACAGTGGATTTTCCTTCGACACTGCAGCAGTTGTATGTGAGGTGGATCCTTCACTTCCTCCATAATTCCACGGAACTGTGCACAAGCTAACAATAGGATATTGTGCTCTGTACGAAAAATTGATTGGCTTGGGAGTGGCCACTTTCAAAGGATTGTGGCCTCCTTTGAGTTGAATTGTGGGCGTTGTGAGTAATGTATTAATCCCATCATCTTCAGTGGATATGACTGCTACCACACTTTTCCACTTAGTAGGGCCTGCATTCTCACTTGCATGTAACATAGTATCGTCGTCCGCTAAGCGCATGACACCACTGTTGATCATATTTTGAATAAGGTGGCGGAGTGCCCAACATTCTTCTGTGCTGTGACCGCGAGACTGGGAGTGATATTAACATACTCCATTAGAGTTGTACCATCCCGAACGGGGGTTGATTGGCTGTAGAAGGGAACTGATCCTTCCTTCATTGATTAACATATAAAGAATTTCCTCCATAGGTTGGCCCAGATAGGTGAATTCCCGTTTGTTGGCGAAATCCCAACGGGCTTTGGCATTTGCTCTCTTTGTCACTTTGCCTTCCAGCATTTCATTTTCTGAAAGTGACGAGGGAATATTCATGACAAAAGGTAGGAGACTAGCATGCTCCTGGCTGATTAATTGACGTGTCACTTGATGCTGATAAGTCACTAGTTCCGCCAATTGTTCAATTTGTTTGCAGAGAGCTTTTATCTTTCGTTCCATTTTGAACTGGAACTTAGCATAATCCCATCTGTCATCACCGTCTTTGATGGTCTGGGAGGAATCACAGCTGAAATTAGAACTTTGTCCACTGCTCCAATTAATCATGTTGACCTCTTCTTCTTTGTGTTGAGGAAGAGGGTTGTCCTGTACGTGAGTTTGATCTGGTTTAGTGACCACGATCTCTCCGTTGTCTATCAGGTCTTGGATCTTGTGTTTCAAGGCCCAACAATCCTGAGTATCATGTCCAAGTGCCCCGGCATGATAAGCACATTTCCTAGTAGCATTAAAACCCCGTCCATTAGGGCTGGCTTGTGGAAGAAGATGTGTAATTTTCTTCTGTGTTGTCAGAAGATTTAAGATGTTCTCAAGAGTATCCCCCAAGGGGGTAAACACTCGAAGGCATTTGATTTCTCCGCCTTTTGGTATTGGAGGGTTTGCAAACTCTGCTGGAAAGGGAGTGTAGTTTCTCCTTTGAATAAGCATGTTTTGATTGCCTTTTTTCCTCTGTAGTATCAGGAAAACATCTTCCTCTTTCTTTTTATTGACCCTCCGGGGGTTGTTCCCATAATTTCCAGATTGGATGTGATCCGCAATAGCTTTGAGTGCAGCTTGGTCTTGAATCTTCCTTGACTTCAATCCCATCTCAGCCATCTCCCCATGTTTGACCATTTCAGAAAATGGTTTGCCGATGTCGGCTTAAACTCTCTCATAGAAGTGAGCTTCTTGTATGTCTATGAATGTCATGACCATTTCTAATTCGGCCATGGCATGACTAACTTGGGCAGCCAAGCGTCTCCACCTCTGAGCATACTCTTTGAAAGACTCGTTAGACTGTTTCTTGATCTTGGTAATTTGATACCGATCAGGAGCTATATGAGTTTGGAAACTGTATTGAGTGAGGAAGGCATGTGTTAGCTCTTCCCATCTATAGATTTTGGAGTTGTCTAATCTTGTGTACCACGAACGGGCTTCTCCAGTTAGACTCTTTTGGAACAATTGCATTCTGAGTTTTTCATCCTCTGCATAGGATCCAAGTTCTCCAATAAATACTTTTAGATGGGTGTAAGGATCCCCTAACCCGTCATATTTTTCAAAGTTAGGAGTTTTAAATTTTTTTGGATAGTGAACACTAGAAAAAATACATAGATCAACATATGAAACACTCCCGTGTGTTCCAATTCCTTTGATAGCGCGAAGGGTCTCTTCCATTTGGAGGACTTTCTTTTTGATGTCACCATTGTCTGGATCTCCAATTGGATGGGCGGCATCATGAATTTTTTTGGTTGTATCCACTTGTGGTTTAGGTATGGTAATGACCTGGGTTCCCCCTTGTGTGGAGGATTCAGCATGTATGGGTATTTTCTGACCATGAGTAGACTGGTGTAATTCTTTGAGTAGAACAGCCAAATCTGTGATTTGTTTACTTAATCCGTCGAATTCTTTACGAGAGACTGGATTAAGTTCAGTCTGGTCAGATGACGACATGATTGACTCTAGGCATGTTGCCTTTTTGGACTTTGACCGGGTAGTAGGTCCGATTGATTCCCTGCGAAAGACTGGCATACTTTAGTCTTTAGGGGATGTATGAAATAACATGCTATGTGATGTATCTATTTTAGGAATTTTATCCTGCATAACGGATGTCAGCTATTTGTAGCATGTATGTGTACACATTTCTTCATATTTCTCATTACATGGAGATAAATATGGAATGAAATTACACGTAATTGTGTTTACAAGTAATTGAAATGAGAGCATGAAGAGACTTTCCTCCGCTTTGGGTTTATCAGAGGTTGACTTATCTTAGGTTACTCTCGCGGATTTTTGGCATGAAGGTTCCCAAATCATCGTAATCTACTTAACAGAAATTTAATTTGGTCTTTCAACTGGAGCGAATTTGGGTGGTGCCTTTCCTGAGCCTCGGAGAATCCGGCTTCTCACGAGTCCAGTAATCAAACACCGACGGGATAGCCTCCTGGTGGAGGGACCACACAACATACATTCACATACATCGCGTCTCACCGTATGAAATGATGACATGTGCGAAGCACTAATATCACAAGCAGATATGGTGTGAAGCACTAATATCATAAAGCAGTTTATAGTGCAAAGCACTAAGTAAGGAAATGCATTCGTACACATTCATCAAATGTAAATGCAATATCCACATATAAGCAGATAACAGTTTTGAAAAGATTGTGATAGCGGCTTAACTTCTCTTACTGGAGGTCCCCGGCAGAGTCGCCACCTGTCGACGTCGGGATTTTTTGGTGACCCTATCCGTTACTTGTTCTTTGGTATTCTCATTTTAGGTGAGATTTGTTTGAAAAACCAAGTGAAAAAGGTTCGACATGTATGATGTCGACGATGGGACTGTTAAGAATCGCCAGTTGGTTTTTTAAATGGTTGTACCAACACAACCAAGAAAAGGTTTGCACATTGACCCAGTGATGTGACACTGCTAAATGGATCGGTGAAACTAAGATTCATTAGGGTCCGGGGACTTGGTTATGCGGGGGGAAGGTGTTAGGCACCCCACGACATCCGTGTTACCACGGGGACCGCCTTTTGAAGAAACTATTATCTGAGTGTGTGTGTGTGTGTGGGTCAATGTGCTATTATATGGAAGTTGTGTGAGGCCTCGTTCGCACCTATATACACAGGGTTTGAATTTATGTAAAAATTCAGTTTTAGCAAGATATAGCAATGATGTTTTATAAAAAGGTTTTTTAAACCCTGATGCTCAATAGTAATTGAGACCTTTTACACTCGCATTTTTATTAAGTGAGCGGCTGAATTGATTTTATTTGACGGATGCGAGGCATCCGTACGAAAATAATATACAAAAATAATGTCAACTTCCTCGTGGGTACGAAAACCATCTGAGGAAATTCAGACATCGCATAATAATTTACAAGCTGCTTATAGCTGAAAATGTCCATCATGGGAACCAAATCTAGATTCAATGGGATGAATATGTGATCACATGATTCCTAGGCTCACAAAATACTACCGTTTATGTGAAAGCAGTAAGCAGGTATATATATGAAAGATGTAAATATATATATATATATATATATATATATATATATATATATACAGACAAGATCACCAACCACGAATCACCTCCATGGGGGATCAAAAATATAAATAAAGCTGTTAAAAGCTATCAAACAGCACGGAGGAAACTCCAGGCGGGACATAATGTAAATAAAGCTGTAAATACGGTCAACTGCCACGAAGTAAACTCCAGGCAGGACGAAATGTAAAGAAAGCTGTAAAAGCGATCAACCACCACAAAGTAAACTCCAGGTGGGACAAAATATGCATATATATATATATATATAGGGAATCCATCCATGGCAACCGGTTGCCATGGATACTGTACAACAACCTCTTTTCAGACCGTTGATCAACTTATTGGAAGGCTGAGATTGAGATATATTAATACCAAGTCGTGACAAGCTCTACCGGTTTCTATTTAAATAAGAGGGGCCCACAGTTAAACATATTGTCAGTATAGTTAAACAAAATGAATATTTAATATTAAAATATTACAACCGGTACAGCTTGTACCGGCTTACCTTTTTTTTCATGTATTTATCCACAGCAAATTAAAATAAAATAAAAAAATAAAATTAATATTAAAATATTACGGCCGGTACAAGTTGTACCGGCTTACCTGTTTTTAACACATTGATCCTAGCTTTATATGTCATGCATGTGAATGTCTATTATTAATTTTATTAATAAGCAATTCCTATAAGAATGTAATAACAAAGATGTAATATATAATTAACCAAGATGTAATATATTATAAGAATTACTTAATAATATTAAAATATTACGGCCGGTACAAGTTGTACCGGCTTACCTTTTTTTAACACATTGATGCTAGCTTTATATGTCATGCATGTGAATGTCTATTATTAATTTTATTAGTAAGAAATTCTTATAAAAATGTAATAACAATGTACACATACACAACCATACACACAGAACATATTCACGTATTCCCTTAATCCTGAATAATTCAATTAAATCCTTCACAGAATTTTGAAATCCTCAAAATTTCTTCTCAAAAATATACAACGCATACACTTATTTTATGTCTAGGTTATAATATTGAACCTTAAATCAATTAATTAAAATTTTAAAAAATTTCTAAATTCTCGGGTTTTCACATTCACCCCTTATTCCAAAAGTTTTGTCTCTGAAATTTAACTTACACCATACACCATTCACCATTCATCATTCACCATTCACCATTCATACTCAGCCTTACATGTTACCCAATACATGCCTCGCAAGAATTAAAAATTTTGAATTGTGTTGAGGGGTTATATAGACTATTGTCTATCATTTTCGCAAAGGTTTTATGGAAATTCATCCATAAACCGTCTTACCCTGAAGACATAGAGGGTGATTAGCCCAGTATGCCTAGGACTGGCCCAGTAATACTGGTTTTATCTGTTTCTCGTATCCGCCTTGGGCGCATAAACTTTTACTTCAGTCTTATTGGATTCCGCACCAAAACAATTTGGTTCGAGAAATCTTTCAATGAACACTTAGAGTTTTCATAAACATTAGTCTAGCTGAATCGAATAGCATAGACTTATATCAATAATTCAATTCAATCGAATTATTTAGGTGTTGACAAACCCCGTTGTCAAATTAAAATTTTAAAATAGTTTAAAAATGACGGCTGTGACGCCCCCAAATTCGGGTATTTTCCAATCCGACATATGGTGCTCCACTATACTAACATCCATACAATCATTCCATTGAAATACAACAAAATTAAGGTAATTACTATCTTCCCAGGTTCATAAACCAGTTACATCGTTCATTGTTCATAATGTATAATACATACAAACTTACTAAACTATTACACAATGCCTAAGCATCCATCTTAGCTTTGCCCTTATCTTTCGTGGCATTCACCGTACATTCATCTTTAAGTACAGTTGTAGCGCCCCCAAATCTGGGTATCTTCTAACCCGACAGATGGTGCTATACTGTACAACATTCATACATTCATTCAATTGAAAAGTCTCAAAGAACGAACATAACTTCTATATATTTAAAGTAATATTTACATTTCCCAAGTTCTATACCCGTTACAAAGGTTCTTTGTCATAATATCAGTTAAATTACAACATTAGACCAATACTATTATAAGACAACTTAGTAATCTGCCTTAGCTTTTCCCTTATCCTTTTTCGATCCTTCGGGACATTCAGTCTTAGCTGCATTTATATGGTTCAAGCAAGAGTGTGCATAACTAGCTCAACAAGTATAACAATTTAATAACAACATGCTTGACACATACACATCATATATCTTCGATAACTGAACAATAGTTATGAAGTACTATTGATAATTTAAAATAGCACTTCATCTTTTCTTTCGAAATGTTTTACAATAACAACAGTATTTAGTAAAACATTCACTCCGGTTAAAGACCTCGAGTATTCATTCTTTATTGGAAAAGGACAACCCGGAAGCAAGTTCGTAAGCCCGATATTACTTATGAGCACTTCTAGGTGATCAACCTATTGTACTCTATGTTGATCAACACTACATCCATTAAACGTATGCACGTTTAAGCATTTGGCAACCTCACGTGCCTGTTGTTTTACCGACAAAACATTTGTTTAACATTTCAGTCTTCTTTTGAAAATCATATCAAGTAGTTGACAAAAGATAGCAACATTTGATAATACATGAATAGATTATCAATACATCAAGTCTAACTAAAGGAATTGGCGTCAACTTTAACATACTTCAATTCATGCGAAAGAATACATGAACCTCAAAAACTTGTTCAGATTGAATTGAGACAAGAGTTAGAATACATGCCTTTAACGTCTGCTGTGGTATATTAACTTTATGTTCAAGTCGTTCAAGTCTCTACAATACATGATCACATAATGCCTTAAGGTCACATATAATCAAGTATGTATATGACTATCATACCCTTTATTTCAATCTAATTGTGTATTAGATTCATTTACTATTCGTTCCAGTTTATCATTACTCTTGCATTTATAGTTGACTAAGTTACCTCAACCTTTACATTACATTCCTTAAGGTTTAACAAATTTTAACAATGTTACATTACTTTCCTTAAGTTATGTTTACTTTTAAATCAATTAGGTTTTCTTTTCATTGTACTTAAAAACCTTCATTACTATCTTTGTTCTGAGACTGGCGCAGCGGCGCCAGCTTTATACCTGCATCTCGTGCTGCGACGATAGCTTAATGTATGACTGTCCCGGACTTGGCGCTGCGGCACGAGTCCTTACTTAATGGGTCGTGCTGCGGCGCCATACTTCAGAGGATTTTGGTACTGTTCATGGCGCTGCGGCGCCACAATATGTACTATAGTTGGCACTGTTACAGTGTGCTCGGTTACTGTTCTGCGATGCGGTGCGGATCTTTTTGCCTAGGGTTGGCGCCGCGACGCCAACTCTGTGCACCAGATACCAAATTCAGTTTTGAATTTTTGTGAACTTTTCGAACGCATAACTCCTTCGTTATAAGTCCGAATTGGCTCGTTCAAAAGCCTACGGTTCACAAATTACGTATTCTAAATGATCATTCAAGAATTTTATCTATTTGACTTCGTTTGCTAAAAATTCACCTATTAGTTCATTTTTAACGAAAATGATAAACGTTCGTGAATGTTCAATGCTCGTTTCTTCGTTCTAAGTAGGAATTCGATCATTTTCGAGTCCGCAACTCTTAAATACCAAATATGACTTGTCTCTATTAGAAAACAAAGGTTTCATGATCAAACACAAAATTTGACTTCTATTCCGAGAATTTTACGTATTCGACGTTTATCGTCTAATCGTGCAAATTCCGACAATTCTTCATTCTTATGATTTGTTCAACCTTACAAATGAACTTCATTCATCATGTGAACATTTTAACATAATTAATACAATAAATTATATTCATTGTTGGATTGTGACTTATTCTTCATAAGTTTATAACTTGTCAACTATAAACTACTTAAGATTTCATTGTTATTGACTTATGACAAGTTAAAGTTTCTTAAACAACATTTCTTATATGTTCTTAACATATAATTTAACTTAGGTATACATGATACATAGATCATATAAATTCTTTTACATTCATATCAATTAGGTTTTCTTTTCATTGTACTTAGAAACCTTCATTACTATCTTTGTTCTGAGACTGGCGCAGCGGCGCCAGCTTTATACCTGCATCTCGTGCTGCGACGCTAGCTTAATGTATGACTGTCCCGGACTTGGCGCTGTGGCACGAGTCCTTACTTAATGGGTCGTGCTCCGGCGCCATACTCCAGAGGATTTTGGTACTGTTCATGGCGCTGTGACGCCACAATATGTACTATAGTTGGCACTGCGGCGAACACTTGCAGTGTGCTCGGTTACTGTTCCGCGCTGCGGCGCGGATCTTTTTGACTAGGGTTGGCGCCGCGACGCCAACTCTGTGCACCAGATACCAAATTCAGTTTTAAATTTTTATGAACTTTTCAAATGCATAACTCCTTCGTTATAAGTCCGAATTGGCTCGTTCAAAAGCCTACGGTTCACAAATTACGTATTCTAAAAGATCATTCAATATTTGACTTCGTTTGCTAAAAATTCACCTATTAGTTCATTTTTAACGAAAATGATAAACGTTCGTGAATGTTCAATGCTCGTTTCTTCGTTCTAAGTCGGAATCCGGTCATTTTCGAGTCCGCAACTCTTAAATACCAAATATGACTTGTCTCTATTAGAAAACAAAGGTTTCGTGATCAAACACAAAATTGGACTTCCATTCCGAGAATTTTACGTATTCGACGTTTATCGTCTAATCGTGCAAATTCCGACAATTCTTCATTCTAATGATTTGTTCAACCTTACAAATGAACTTCATTCATCATGTGAACATTTTAACATACTTAATACAACAAATTATATTCATTGTTGGATTGTGACTTATTCTTCATAAGTTTATAACTTGTCAACTATAAACTACTTAAGATTTCATTGTTATTGACTTATGACAAGTTAAAGTTTCTTAAACAACATTTCTTATATGTTCTTAACATATAATTTAACTTAGGTATACATGATACATACGATCATATAAATTCTTTTACATTCATATCATTTCTCTTAATAAGTTCCTTACAAGTTCATATTATTTTCACATAAGTTTATAACTTACGCTAGCTTAAATGACTTATTATCAACTTAATTGACTTAAGTTCATTACTTACTCATTCATGTTTCTTAATCTAACTTTTCTTATCATCCTATCATGAATAGAGATAGAAGATAATTGGAGAAGAAGTCTTACTTTTTGTTGTCTTGGTAAGTAGCTTGCTTCTTCTTCTTACTTATGGAAGTGACTTATTTGTAGCTTATTCTCTCTAACACTTAAGCACTTTAGATGTGTTGGATTAATTGATCAACCAACAAATGACTTGTAAGCCTTCGATATTTATAGAACTTGCAAGGTTAGGGTAGATTGGTCATTAAAACAATCCCACCTCTTTAAGCCACCTCCTTACTATTCATTACTTGCTAACCACTCTCTTATCTTATACTTGACCATTACTTCAAAGTCTTGGTCATTACTCCTAAGTCTTGGTCATCACACTTTCTTGATCACCACATATCTTGGTCATCACACATTAACCATATTAATATGGTTTTGCCCCATGGATCTATTAACTCATGTATTCTAGCTTGGGCTTGGATTAATTAATCCTTGGGCTTTGCATTAATAACCACTAGTTGGTTCATTAATTAATAGTTGGGCTTCTCTCTTTAATTCACTTGGCCTTGTATATAATTGTTAACCAATCATCCAAGTCCATTAACATTTATTAATACATATTGTTGATGTATTATTTACGTATTCTAATTCATATAGAATTTATATAAGGTATTTCATCCTTCATACAAACTCGTATAATACTTCGTATTATACTATTTTTCATTACTCTTGTACAATACCAAGTATCATACAATTATTACTTATTCCTTAACACTTCGCTTTACTTAATGTTTATAAATTAAGTCCACAAGCGAATTATTACTTTTTCCATAACTAGATTTATATTACATAATCCATCTTACCTTGTTATTCCATCATTGTGTATTTCTCAGAAACTCAAAATTATATTCCGAGCAAATACCGATGAATAGTATTTTTCGGAAAATTTCTCGGAAAACTTTTATTTTCGTCTTGGAAATTCAAACACTTTAATTCATCCACGTAGCTTAAATACTACGATATTCTAACATCAATAGGTTATACAATGACAATCATCTTGATAACACATGGAATATGATTTTATTATTATTTAATTTAATAAAATTATTTTACAATAAGATCCGAATTTCTCGGTCGTTATAGCAGTTATATAATTCACGCAAGAAGTGAGCATGACAGCTCAGCAAGTTTAATCAAGGATAACATGAATACCACATTCATGAATTATATAACAATTCCAACATAACTGAACAATAGTTATGAAGTATTATGAATCAATAATACTTTAACAGTTCATAACCTCAATTCCCAAAGTATAGAATATATTAGGAATTCTTAACTGGTCGATAGACCATGAACAGTAAATTTCAGTTTTCATACTTGAAAAGGAGTCCACAGCACTAAGGTCGTTCATCCGTATAACTTACGAGCACTTCTAGGTGATCAGCCTATAGTACTCTATGTTGATTAACACTCATTCGTTAAACGTATTTACGTTCAATATTTTTGGAAAACTCGCGTGCCCATCGAATAATCGATGAAAAATACTTTTGTTTGTTCATAGATAAACCTTAACTTCACGTCCGTACCAATTACTTCATCTTTTCTTCTAGTTCCCACGTTACTTCTTCAGCGTCGTGGTTCTTCCATAATACTTTTAATGATGGTATTACCTTGTTCCTCAGAACTTGTTCCTTTCTATCAATGATCTGCATCGGCGACTCTTCATATGATAAGTCTTTATCGATATGAATTGGCTCATACTCGATTACATGCTTATAGTCCAGTTTATATGGATGTAATACAGATACGTGAAACATGTTATGTATTTGTTTTAGGTCTGGAGGTAATGCTATCATATATGCTACCTCTCCCACCCGTTTTAATACTTCAAAAGGTCTTATAAACCTTGAACTTAACTTTCCTTTCTTTCCAAAGTGTATCTTTTCTTTCTATGGAGATACCTTTAGAAACACATACGAGCCCACCTCAAACTCTCGACTTAGTCTATGTGAGTCCGCATACTTCTTCTGTCTGTCCTGAGCTGTGACGAGACGCATCCGTATCAACTTTACCACATCCGCTGTCTGCTGCACCAATTCTGGTCCTAGCATTCAGCGTTCTCCCACCTCATCCCAACACAAAGGTGTTCTACACTTCCTTCCATACAAATCTTCGTAGGGCGGCATGCCTATGCTTGCATGATAAATGTTGTTATATGCAAACTCTACTAGTGGTAGATGATCATCCCAACTATGCACCCTTGAAATCTATGACGCAAGACCTCAACATGTATTTTAACGTCTGAATTGTCCTTTCGCTCTGCCCATCAGTTTGTGGATGATAAGCCGTGCTTAACCTTAGCTATGTTCCCAACTGCTCTTACAAACTCCTCCAAAAGTTTGATGTGAATCGTGGATCACGATCTGACACAATCGATACCGGTACTCTATGTCTGGAAATGATTTCCTTAACATAAAGTTTAGCTAACTGGTCTAAGTTATACTTGACCCTAATTGGCAAAAAGTGAGCCGACTTTGTTAACCGGTCCACTATTACTCAAATTGAATCGTACCCTTTTTGCGTCGTCGGAAGTCCCACCACGAAGTCTATCGTGATATGCTCCCACTTCCATTCTGGAATCTCCAATGACTGTAATAAACCACTGGGTCGTTGATGTTCGGCCTTAACTTTTTGACAAGTTAAGCACCTACTCACATACTCTGCTATTTCTCTCTTCATGTTTGACCACCAAAAACTCTATCGAAGGTCTTGATAGATCTTAGTGCTACCAGGTTGTATCAAGTACATCGAACTATGAGCTTCTTGTAACACTTGCTCCTTAATTCCATCTCATTTGGAACCCAAAATCTTCCCTCAAATCTTAATATTCCCTCATTATCAAGACAATACTTAACATCTTCCTTCTCGAATAACCGCTTCTTCATTTGGTTACACTCATTCGTCTTGAGTTGTACATCCTTAACCCTTTCTATGATGGTATATTGCATCTCCGTCACAAAGAGTAATTGTCCCGAATCACTCGACATCTTCACTTCTATTTCCATCCTAGCCATCTCTGTTATTAACTCATTTTGAGCCGTTAACATATACAACTTTTCCCAACCCTTCCTACTTAAGGCGTCGGCAACTACATTGGCTTTTCCAGGGTGATACAGGATTTCACAATCATAATCCTTTATCAACTCCAGCCATCTTCTCTGTCTCATATTCAACTCCTTCTGAGTGAAGATATACTTTAGACTTTTATGGTCCGTATATATCTCACATTTTTTCCCATAAAGATAATGTCTCCATATCTTTAGGGAAAACACTACAGCAGCCAGTTCCAGATCATGAGTAAGGTAAACTTTCTCATAATCCTTCAACTGCCGAGATGCATACGCAATGACTTTGCCATGCTGCATAAGCACACAACCAAGTCCTTTATGCGAAGCATCACTATACACTACAAAATTTCCCGTGTCATCTAGCAATGACAAAACATGAGCTTCACTTAATCTCTTCTTCAGTTCTTGAAAACTGTCTTCACATTTATCCGTCCATACGTATTTCACCGTCTTCCTTGTTAAATTAGTCAACGAGGTAGCTATCTTCGAAAAATCTTGGATAAATCTTCGATAGTACCCTGCTAACCCTAGGAAAGTTCGCACCTCAGTCGGTGTCTTCAGTTGTTCCCAATTCATTATTGCTTCCACCTTCGCTGGATCCACTGAAATCCCCTCTTGGTCAATGACATGACCTAAAAACTGCACCTTTTTCAGCCAAAATTCACATTTGGTGAATTTCGCATATAACTTCTCCTTCCTCAGTGTCTCCAACACTAATCTTAAGTGTTCGGCTTGATCTTCTGGCGTCTTAGAATAGACTAGAATATCATCGATTAACACCACGACAAACTTGTCCAAATATAGTTTGAACACTCTGTTCATCATATCCATAAATGCAGCAGGTGCATTCGTCAACCCAAATGACACCACCAGAAACTCGTAATGACCATAACGAGTCCTAAATGCAGTCTTTTGTACATCTTCCTTCCTAACCTTCAACTGATGATACCCCTTCCGCAAATCTATTTAGAAAAATACTTTTCCCCTTTCAATTGATCAAAGAGATCATCGATCATGGGCAATGGGTATTTATTCTTTATCGTTAACTTGTTCAACTCCCGATAGTCGATACAAAGCCTTAACGATCCGTCTTTCTTCTTGACAAACAACACCGGTGCTCCCTACGGCGAAACACTTGGTTAAATGTACTTCTTATCCAATAGTTCCTGTAGCTGAACCATTAGTTCTTTCATTTCCACAGGCGCCATATGGTACGGTGCCCTTGAGACTGGTGTCGTTCCTGGCACAGTGTCAATCACAAATTTGATCTCCCTATCCGGCAGTAAACCCGGTAACTCACTTGGAAATACATCCCTGAATTCGTTTACTATAGGTATTTGTTCCATGGTTGCTCCCACTCTCTGGGTATCAACAACATGGCATAGGTAACCTACATAACCCTTTCTTAAAAGTTTTCTAGTTTGTGTCATCGTAAGGCAACACGGACGTCCTGGCAATTTACTACCGTAAAATACTATAGGAGGTTGTTTCAACGTCCTGATGCTCACACATTTCTTTTGGCAATCTATAATTGCTCCATGGTTAATCAACCAATCCATTCCGAGAATTACATCGAATTCTCCTAACTTTATCGGTATTAAATCTGCCGATAACTTACAACCACGTACATCTACGCAACAATTCCTATGAATATTTTCAACAGGAATTATCTCTTCGTTCGCTACCTTAATATTCAAAGGTATAGGCAATTTTTCGGGAAATAATTCTAGTCATCTAGCAAAATCACATGCTATAAACGAACAAGTAGCACCCGAATCAAATAACACGTATGCATTTATATTGTTGATCGGGATAATACCTGCAACTACATCCCCTGATGCCACCACATCTTGGACCGTCATATTAAAAGTGCGGGCCATGAATTTCCCTAGCTGAGCTGGACCACTAATAGCTAACTTCCCGCTATTTGTTCCCTTATTTCCTTCTATCCCCTTCTTCGGGCAGTTCTTTGCTATGTGGTCAGTTGATCCACATACAAAGCATCCATGATTTTTCTTCGGATTGGGACAGTTAGGAGAAATGTGCCCTTCCTGTAAACAATTATAACATATCGCCTTACCTTTGAGACAGACTCCTAAGTGAGTCTTCCCGCAGGTTTTACAGGCCTCCAACCTACTCTTAGAGTCCCCTTGTTTTACTCTGGTATTTCTAGAGTTAAAGCCCTTTCTCTTCTGACCGTCGTCACTTCCACTGGCTCCCTCGGTCTTGGTTCCTCCATCAACCTTGCCTTTGGTCTTCTTATCTTTGTGGTATTGGCTAAGAGCCTCATTCCCACCTTTGGCAATTATCGCCTTTTCTAGTATGGTTCCAAAAGAAGTAGTTTGGAACACAGAGATTCGGCTATAGAGCCAGTGTTTCAAGCCCTGCTCGAACCTTCTAGCCTTTCTCACTTTAGTGTCCACTTGATGTGGAGAAAATCGTGCCAGTTCATTAAACTTGGCAGCATACTGGGGAACTGTCATATCCCCTTATCTCAATTCCAGAAACCTCATCTACATCCTCCTGTGCATACTCGTAGGAAAATAGTTCTCGAAGAAAATCTCCTTGAACCTCTCCCACGTTATGTTTCCTATATCGGCCCTAGCCTGGTTTGCCTCCCACCAGAAGTTGGTCTCTCCTTTCATCAAATAGGTTGCAAAGGCAACCTTTTGTCCCTCCTCAACATTTGCTATTACAAATGCTTTCTCAATTTCTTTTACCCATGTTTGGGCTTCTATAGGGTCCGTAGTTCCTTTGAACTCCGACGGACCTACACTTTTGAAATCCTTAAAAGTAGTAGCTCGTACTACTCCAGGAATCACGGGTACATTAGCTCCCGTTCTATTAAATGCAGCCGTTAAAAGATTAACAAACTCCTGCATTGGATTAATCGGACCACCCTCTGGTTGGTTAACACTAGCACCCTGATTTCGTTGTCTCCTTCTTAGCGGCATTTTGCTGGTAAGAAAAAAACACATCATTATTACTTTATTCTTGTTGGTTTGTTATTATTTATAATAAAACAAAAACTCATACTCATTACTCAACATTTCCATAAAAAGTTTTATATTGATTCATAACTTGTAGTATAACACTACATTGTTTACATAACTCAGCCTTAGCTGATTACATTATCATCCCGCAATTACTTTCCAAAAATTGGGATTTACAAAAGACTACCCTTTGTTATACAAAAGAGGGTTTGACGTCACTACTAGATACATAATATTTATATATCTATTCTACTCTAGCTATTGCTAGACTACATCTGTCGTAGGGTATTCTCGAAATCCTTGCTGGCCAGATTGGCAATTACATCTCTACTGATAGTGTGTCGGGTCTGCCCTGCCTCTATCTGATATCCAGCTACTTGCTGCTGGAAATCTATATGAGAACTCCTATGAATATAGGACATCCTCTCCAACTTCCTCTTTTTAGTCTTTAGCTCCTTCTTGAGCTCAAAGACTTCACATTTCAGCTCTCGGACCTTGTCCTTAGCTAAAACTCTATCATCATGCTCCTCTTTCCACATTCCCTCCATGCTAGCCTTGTCCACATGGACAGCTTGGAGTTCTCTTTCAACTCCTTAATCTCCTGGCAGTAATGGACATTCCTATCAAATATCGACATAAACAAGGCCTTCATTGATTCCCCCGTTGACATTTCCTCTATAGGTGGAACCGGGTCCTCTGTAGGTCGAACCTGGTCAAAGGACATCACGTCCACCTCCTCCTCTAGCATGCCATCAAATATAGACATGTAGTCTAAATCGTCTGAGTCTCCTGACTCCATGGTCACAAACTCTGGTTCTACGGCTACGGGATTTGGTAGTATCTCTACCCAATTAACTGAATCCTCGCTCACTACATGTATATCTCTATACATATCATTTTCTCCTGACATCTCCAATAAAATAATATAGTTTGATTAGTACACGTCAGTAAAATAATAAAAAATACATAACATAATATAATGCATTTTTATAAGGTTACTTTCCATCTTTTACTTCTTTATTCTTTCGTAAGGTTATTGTGACGCCCCCAAAATAGGTCCATTCCATCCAACCCATTTTGAGTTGCCAAATACATGGTACAGAAACAACCACAACTTTTACAACCCATAAACTGTGAGTTTGAATACAAACATTGTCATCTAGACAATATACATACCCAACTATGTCCTCAATACAATTATTGATATATTATTTTACAAAAATGGTGAGGACTACTAAACAACTCTCTCAAGGACCATCAATTCATACCCCGACTCGTACTCGCTATATTCTCGTCTCCTGAGAAGAAAAATGGAACAAAAAGGAAAAGGGTGAGCTCAACTAGCTCAGTAAAGAATATTATGACCAAGATAATATACAACAAATTATCGTTAGTCTTCAACAGGGAAATAAATATGATAGAATACAATAGACAACAAGTTTTAAATCAATATTCGCAGCGGAAAATATTAATTCATAGAAGAGTTACGTAAAGGATGAAATCTACTAATGTCTATGAATTTAACAGTCCATCAACAGTATTTTTATCCCTGTAACATCAATCAATGCACATCTTGAATCATATATTCATCCTTGCACTACAGGCCAAGGATATTCATCTGTTGGTCATGTTCATCTAAACACCTGTTCATCTTTGCACTACGGGCCAAAGATATTCATCAGAAATCATTCATCTTTGCACTACAGGCCAAAGATATTCAATAATAAAATCCTTTAAGACTGAAGATGATAAAAATATTTTTAAAGAAACGAATCCAGTGAAACAAAATGACAAGGATTAAGGATTAAGGATTCGTACTTTGTTTTATCCATGTCCAAAAAATACCTCAAAAATAATCATAGTGGTGTAAAATTCAAGAATGATCAAAACATGGATACAATCAAAGCTAGTATCCACAATAGATATTTTGGACGAAAAGAAAAAAAATAATTTTTCTGTGAATAGTGCCGTATTCGTGAATAGTGCCGTATACGTGAATAGTACTGTATACGTGAATAGTAACTCCGGCACAAAAAGTTCCAAATTTGATAAAAACGTTCACCAATATTTCGGCATAATGATATTGAAGAAAATAATATCATTTAAGAAGAAAATAACATCCCTTACCTCAAAATAACCGTACTTCTGACTGAATTTCGGTATAGTGCTGACAGAAACTCGCACCGTATAGCAACACTCAAAGTATACTCACAAGAATACGCTCGATAATATAGAGAGAGAAAGAGAGAAAACTTTGTTTCTGGTGTGATTTTCAATTCTAACTTAGCCCTCTATTTATAGGAAAATGTTAGAACGCCAAAGGAGACTAAATTAATATAATATTAATATTTACAAAACATTCAAGCCAACCACCAAGGAATCTGATTTTAGCCATCAAACACATGTTAAAGATGCCCACCAACCTTTGAAAAACGTTTTTGTTGAAAATAATAATTAAAACTTCCAAAAATCAATTATTTCGGAACCCCGAAACTTCAATAATTCACAATAAATAGTTCTTTTGTCAGAAAATTTGAATCTCGCCACTTTCCATGGGAAATTCCATTCTCTACAACTTTGCAGAAGAAAATTTTTCCAAATTCCAAACAGAAATTGACCGAAATCCACAAACGGGTGATTTTACAGTCTATACTCAATTTTCGGTCAAAAATTATGTCTACCGACACACAAAATATGTGTTAAACATTTAATGCCACAAAAATACTCTACCTCCTCATATATTCATATATCCCACATTCATTGTAAAAATATCATCGTTAATATATTATTAAAATAATATATTTAAATAAATTATTTTATCAGAAAAAGATAAAATATTAATTTTCAACAATTGTCACATTAAAAATTTTCTCCATCTATATCCACATAAAATAAATATTTTTTTTATCATAATAATCAATAATTAATTATTAAAAATAATATTACAGAATCACAGTACTGACAACCAGGCCGTTCCCAGGATAGAGGGGGCTTTCCAATAAGGATTTCTCCTTACTGGCGCGCAATTAGATGACCAAACCTCTCCTTGACAGAACTTTCTAGACATTGCCAATAATGTTATCTGATAATATTATTCAAATAATATGAATTATTGATCTGATAATGAAAAATACTGTGCAATGTAAATTATTGAAACAATAATAATATAAATATCAACGCAGCAATTATTGAATCAATAAAGTAATGAACAGTAACTCCTGTAGAAATAATTGAGTAGTGCCTTCTTACGTAAGGATCAATAATTCAAAATACTGTGCAATACCGTGTGCTACTGTGCAACAACGTGTATTACTGTATTTTAACCACCGGGTATTCCAACAGTGTAAACAGTAACAACTACGCCGTTATTTTTAAACAACTTATATTTGTCGTTTTCTTCCTCCAATCGCTTTCCGTTATGGGGCCCACACATGGCTGCGCCGTCGTACGAATATTCCCCGACAGTACGAATATTCCACGACCAAACGAATATTCCCCGACAACAATGAATATTTTATAACCACTTGCTTATTTTGAAATATTTGCATATTTTACCCATAACTATCCTCATTAATCAAATCAACCCTTACTATTCAAAATAATAATTAAAGGAAATTAAATTTCATTTATTAATTATTTGGGGTCTTACAGTTATAACTTAAGGTTCTACTTTCCCCCTTAAATTTTATAACCTAGGCTCTGATACCAACTTGTAGCGCCCCCAAATCCGGGTATCTTCCAACCCGACAGATGGTGCTATACTGTACAACATTCATGCATTCATTCAATTGAAAAGTCTCAAAGAACGAACATAACTTCTATATATGTAAAGTAATATTTACATTTCACAAGTTTTATACCCGTTACAAAGGTTCTTTGTCATAATATCAGTTAAATTACAACAATAGACCTATACTATTACAAGACAACTTAGTAATCTGCCTTAGCTTTTTCCTTATCCTTTTTCGATCCTTCGGTACGTTCAGTCTTAGCTGCATTTATATGGTTCAAGCAAGAGTGAGCATAACTAGCTCAGCAAGTATAACAATTTAATAACAACATGCTTGACACATACACATCGTATATCTTTGATAACTGAACAATAGTTATGAAGTACTATTGATAATTCAAAATAGCAATTAATCTTTTCTTTCAAAATGTTTTACAATAACAACAATATTTAGTAAAACATTCACTCCGGTCAAAGACCTCGAGTACTATAGTTTGCACTCCACAATATGCCACACTCCAGAGGATTTTGGTACTGTTCATGGCGCTGCGGCGCCACAATATGTACTATAGTTTGCGCTACGGCGAACTCTTGCAGTGTGCTCGGTTACTGTTTCGTGCTGCGGCGCGGATTTTTTGCCTAGGGTTGACGCCGTGGCGCTAACTCTGTGCACCAGATACCAAATTCAGTTTTAAATTTTTGTGAACTTCCCGGACGCATAACTCCTTCGTTAAAAGTCCGAATTGGCTCATTCAAAATCCTACGGTTCAAAAATTACGTAATCTACATGTGCATTCAAGAATTTTATCTATTTGACTTCGTTTGCTAAAAATTCACCTATTGGTTCATTTTTAACGAAAATGATAAACGTTCGTGAACGTTCAATGCCCGTTTCTTCGTTCTAAGTCAGAATACGGTCATTTTCGAGTCCGCAACTCTTAAATGCCAAATATAACTTGTCTCTATTGGAAAACAAAGGTTTCGTGATCAAACACAAAATTTGACTTCCATTCCGAGAATTTTATGTATTCGACATTTATCGTCCAATCGTGCAAATTCCGGCAATTCTTCATTCATCATGTGAACATTTTAACAAACTTAATACAACAACTTATATTCATTGTTGGATTTTGACTTATTCTTCATAAGTTTATAACTTGTCAACTATAAACTACTTAAGATTTCATTGTTAATGACTTATGACAAGTTAAAGTTTCTTAAACATTATTTCTTATATGTTCTTTACATATAATTTAACTTAGGTATACATGATACATATGATCATATAAATTCTTTTACATTCATATCATTTCTCTTAATAAGCTCTTTACAAGTTCATATTATTTTCACATAAGTTTAAAACTTATGCTAGCTTAAATGACCTATTATCAACTTAATTGACTTAAGTTCATTACTTACTCATTCATATTTCTTAATCAAACTTTTCTTATCATCCTATCATGAATTGAGATAGAATATAGTAGGAGAAGAAGTCTTACTTTGTGTTGTCTTGGTAAGTAGCTTGCTTCTTCTTCTTACTTATGAAAGTGACTTATTTGTAGCTTATTCTCTCTAACACTTAAGCACTTTAGATGTGTTGGATTAATTGATCAACCAACAAATGGCTTGTAAGCCTTCTATATTTTATAGAACTTGCAAGGTTAGGGTAGATTGGTCATTAAAACAATCCCACCTCCTTAAGCCATCTCTTTATTATTCATTACTTGCTAACCACTCTCTTATCTTATACTTGTCCATTACTTCAAAGTTTTGGTCATTACTCCTAAGTCTTGGTCATCACACTTACTTGATCACCACATATCTTGGTCATCACACATTAACCATATTAATGTGGTTTTGCCCCGTGGTTCTATTAACTCATGCATTCTAGCTTGGGCTTGGATTAATTAATCCGTGGGCTTTGCATTAAAAACCACTAGTTGGTTCATTAATTAATAGTTGGGCTTCTCTCTTTAATTCATTTGGACTTGTATATAAATGTTAACCAATCATCCAAGTCCATTAACATTTCTTAATACATATTGTTGATGTATTATTTTCGTATTCTAATTCATATAGAATTTATATACGGTATTTCATCCTTCATACAAACTCGTATAATACTTCGTATTATACTATTTTTCATTACTCTTGTACAATACCAAGTATCATACAAGTATTACTTATTCCTTAACACTTCGCTTTACTTAATGTTTATAAATTAAGTCCACAAGCAAATTATTACTTTTTCCATAACTAGATTTTTATTACATAATCCATCTTACCTTGTTATTCCATCATTACGTATTTCTCGAAAACTCAAAATTATATCCCGAGCTAATACCGATGAATAGTATTTTCGGAAAATATCTCGAAAAACTTTTATTTTCGTCTTGAAAATTCAAACACTTTAATGCTTCCACGTAGCTTAAATACTACGATATTCTAACATCAACAGGTTATACAATGACAACCATCTTGATAACACATGGAATATAATTTTATTATTATTTAATTTAATAAAATCATTTTACAATAAGATCCGAATTTCTCGGTCTTTACAGCAGTTATATAATTCATGCAAGAAATGAGCATGACAGCTCAGCAAGTTTAATCTAGGATAACAGGAATACCAAATTCATGAATTATATAACAATTCTAACATAACTGAACAATAGTTATGAAGTATTATGAATCAATAATACTTTAACAGTTCATAACCTCAATTCCCAAAGTATAGAATAGATTAGGAATTCTGAACCAGTCGATAGACCATGAATAGTAAATTTCAGTTTTCATACTTGAAAAGGAGTCCACAGCACTAAGGTCGTTCATTATTATAACTTACGAGCAATTCTAGGTGATCAGCCTATAGTACTCTATGTTGATCAACACTCATTCATTAAACGTATTTATGTTCAATATTTTTGGCAAACTCGCATGCCCATCGAATAATCGATGAAAAATGCTTTTGTTTGTTCATAGACAAACCTTACCTTCACGTCCGTACCAATTATTTGGCATAGGATAGTGTTAACATTTCAATATAGAATGATATGAATAATAATCAATTTATATCTTACGAATAGTCTAGCCGAGTTAAAATCTGGCATCGACCCTTTCTTTAAAACAAGTCTTGCAATTCAATTCAACGAATCACATACAACTTGGCTAACATGGAAGTTAGAAAAGCGTTAAGAAAACTTGCCTTTCAGCGTCTTCAAATAACTTACTCGACTGACCACAGCCTTTACAGAATCTACATGATATATTCACATAGCACACTGTAATTAGCTATCAAACAACTATTCATATTGTTCCTACAAGCTTCTTTCTCTTCTTTGTCTTTGTTAACTTAACATCTTTATTAAAATCAACATGACTTATCACCCTTCGTCCCGATTTATCACTCAACTGACGTTTATTAACCGGACTCAAACATTGTTGATCAGGTACCAACTTTGTTCATTGTACATATCTTGTTAACATGCATTACATTCCTAAGTTTCATACCATATACCTTAGTATAGGTAATATAGGATTAGTCTTAGTACATTTATTGAGTATATAAACTCAACCCAGGTAGGTCTCTAAACAACTGGAGTTTAAACTTAACTTGGTCAACTTTTTTCCACTGTCGGCGCTGCGGCGCGACATCCTTTGTATTTTAGTGGCGCTGCGGCGCGAGTTAACAGGGTACTCGGCCGAGTCTGGCACTGCGGCGCCACCACTTTGTACTGGTTTTGGCGCTGCGGCGCCGAGTCTGTGCACCTGTTGGCCAAACCAGTTTTGGTTTTCTAACGAAACTATCGGCTTCCTAATTTGTTCGTTTTACATCTGAATTGACCCATTCGAATTCCTATAACTCAGGAATTACATCCTTTACGTGTTTATATAAGAATTCAACACTTTAGAATCCGTTAACTTATAATTCACTATTAAGTTCATTTTATATACGTTCGTAAACGTTAATAAGCGTTCAATGCTCGTTTTCTTAGTTCTAAGTTGGAATCCGACGATTCTCAAACCCACAACTCTTAATCACCCTATCTCACGTGTTGACATTGAAAACCAACGTTTTTAAGTCTCACGGCAACTTTCGACTACCAATCTGGAATTTCTACGTTTTCGACGTTTAACGTCTATTTTCGTAAAAATTGTCATAACTTCGTTATTAATGTTCTCTAAGCCAAATCACATGGAATACTCCATGGATTTCATATCTACATCCTAACCAAACAAGATGCATATGCTAACGTATTGATGGAGCTCAATTGTTTATCAACAATCGATCTCAACTATCAATATTTTTATGGTTCAAAACTATATTAAACCTTATTATTTTTGTAATCTCGTGACTTATAGAGATTGAATCTATGGTAAGAAATCTTTAAATCCTCATTCAAGACATATACCACCCCTTCATGATTCTCTAAAATGAAAGAAAATCTTAAAGAGATTGAGATGAGAAACAAGAAGTATTACCTCCAAGAACTCTTAAGAAATCTTTTAGAAAAATAGAAGTTAAAGCTTCCAAAGTGTATGCTTGCAATTATGGCTCTCTTTTTCTCTCAAATAATCTAGGTTGGCAAGTCGAAAAACTCCCAAATGAATCAACCTATCTTCTTATTTATAGAAAACTAGAATGGAGGGCATAATTGTCAAAGAACCATCACCTCCTTACTATTCATGTGTGGTCACCAAGTAAAACACTTGGTGACCAAGCCTTATGCTTGGCTTCCACACCAAGGTGGTCGGCCCACCACCCCATGTGACATCCCATGGGTTGCCCCATGGGTTTTACCCATTCGGTGACCCACCGGTTCGACCCACGGTTCGGTTTTAATGAATTGGGCTTAACTAAATTAGCATTGGGCCTTGATCATTCAAATGATTAGATTAATTAATAATCCAACTCAAATGAATTAGCCATTAAGTCTTAACTTAATTCTATAATACTAATCATGCCACATACGTAAAATTCACGTATTATCTCCGTATATTACCTGTACAATAATCGTATTGTACTTCGTATTTACTCAACATTTTATATATAGATACTAAATGGTATCACCTAATGTACAACACTCACATTAACCCTAACGCCATTCCTTCTACGTATATTATTTCCTTCTCGGAAATTAATATACTCAACCCTTAGGTTTTAAGTCCACAGGCAAAAACTGCGTTTGCCATAAATGAAATATTATCAGATATTCCATCTTATCACGATATTCTATCATTACGCGTTTCTCAGAATTTCAAAATAATTCCCTAAACATAAATGAATGAATAGTGTTTTTATAGAAATTTCTCGAAAAACAATTATTTTCGTCTTGGAAATTCCAAATAATTATTTCTAACACGTAGCCAGAATACTAACCACGTTAGCACATTCTAGGTCATAGAACGAACTTCACATATCTTACTCACAAAGAAATCAATTAAATTCATTTAATTCACATAATTAAATAAAAATTTAATTGTCATAAAAATCCGCTTTTCTCGAGCGTTACAACAACATGATGTCGTACTGTATTAATAGTCCATTTGAGGATGCCGTCATCATATGACTTTGTCATAACACATCATACAATAGTGGAACAATGTATTTTAGATCGAATTTACACTAAGTATTCCTGCATTTATAACTCTATCAACTTTTATCATCTCTGCACCAGGTTATATGGTACATGAGTGATAAATAAAAATATATTTTGATATTTCAAATCATCTTCGTCTATCTGAAACAAGTAGCATAGACTATACTTTAAATCGTTTCAAAAATGATTACGACTCAACACATTTTATTTTATTTTTCAAAAGCACATAGTGCATATTTAGCTTGATGTCAAAATTTTGAAGTCTAGCATAGCTAGGAGTTTTGGAAAACTTATATCTCCACTAATAAGCATTTGCTTAAATCGTCTATCTATTCTTATTATCCTTAATACTCCATTTACACACAACTATACCCAGTTCGTCAAACCACACTTATAAGTTCATTTACTTGCCACAATCATATGAGTTTAAGAACTTGTCCTAGTCAGACCTTTGGCGTCCATTCGCTGAGGGGTTCATAAACATTTCATATAACTATGAATCAAGAATGTCACATAAGTATGAGTTTTAAGAACTCGTAGTTAACCTTGTATTCTCTACTTATAACCTATCTATCTTTTATACACATGAGAAAGGAATCACCCTCTTAACATGCATATAGCAAATAGCGCGACACAAACATTTCAATGATTATCATTGCCAGAACTAAGTAGTTTTTACACCAAGTACAATTCCCCGCCTACATAAGGAATCATACAACTCAGCTGCTGACACGAGTCCTCAATTGAAATCCTCACCTAATCTTCACTCCCTTCTCTATACAAATTTCATTCAACTCATATTCATAATCATTTCCTAAATCTGTACCAATTCATAGTACAACTGCCACCCAGCAATCTTGCTATAAACTTTTTAATCATTCGCGTGATTCTTCTCCTTACTATAACCTTATTCGATCACGGAGTGATCTCATCGTATATATTATGATTCATTTATATATCTTGATCGTTTTGTTTTACGATCTCCTATCACTGTAATTTTAGTCTTATAGACTCTATCTATTCACCATTACTATTTAACTTTATTATCAGAGTTAGGGAACTCTGTATCTTTTACCCCGCCGAGATTCGTCTTTGAATCTTACCGACTGACTAACTCTATTTGAGTTAGTACTTATCCTAATCACTGCAGTTATTAGTCTCAGGTATTTCTACCTAAGGTTCATAACCTAAAGCTTTGATACCAACTGTGATACTTATGGTACTTCCAACCATAGCATCCCACTGTGATACCTATCAACTTACTACCGACTCGTTCGGCGTCCCCTACGAAAATTCTGGCTTCGGTGCCTTCCCTTAAAGGGATGTCACCAGCAAAAGGCTCGAGGCTCTTCGTAAATTCATGCTTATAGCTTTGATACCAACTGTGAGGGGCCCCGAATCCGGGTCCCGAATCACCGCGGATCCGGTTCGATCATTCTATACACAATTACTATATTTGCGAAAGATATAAACATAAATTTTTTATACAATACATTTTACACACTATTCTCCAAGGTCGAGTAACCTTTACTTAATACACAATTCATAACTTACTTGACTTACAATAACATTAATATCATATAATACTATTACAAATCTAATCACACACATTAACTTTACGCTGGAACTGTCTTTGACCTTTCCTTGTATCCGATGTATTCACCTTAATCTACAATGTTTATCATGATATAGAAAGGGTGAGCATAAAATTGCCCAGTAAGTTTAAGTTCAATAATTTTACGATATATCATGATTGAAAGAATTTGAATAATAAGCTGGCTATAATTCAACAATGTAATTATGAACTAGCAGGAACAAACATTTGACTGAACAAGTATATAACGTGAACAAATATATCTGGACCGAAGGGTAATGAAGCAACCTTTCATACATTACTTATACATGCAATATGTACAGAGTATAATTCTACAATGGCAATAAACAATGATTATCCATAAGTATATCTGAATGAAACAACTCTTAGTAGAGTTAAGTAAAAACTTGCCTGAACCGTTGATTACTGCTACGTAATTCATAACGCTTTATCTGAATACCTAATATTAGTAATATAGATCTCCAATATTAGAATAATATAATCACAATATAATACTATTATATATATAGATATACATAGAATAACCTAAACATATAATACATAACCCTATCAGTCTATAACACAATAAGACTCGGTATCAAGTCAAACTATTTCAGTCTGAGTTGAACCCGACACAAATCTAGCGTCCCGACGGTCTAGTCGGACTTTTATTGAGTCTAAGTTCAATTAAACTCTATTTAACACTTAATAATTATCTCTGATAATTTTAATATTAGTCAAAATAATATTCATAAGCTCGTAATAATTTTTAAATAATTATTACTATTTATCATGAATTTTCAATAATTAATATCGTATTTAAATAAATTAAATACCACATAATTCTTTTTTCATTAATATTTATTTAATATTAAATATTAATGACATACATGCCAAAATATTATAATATATTTATAATATCTCATAGTATTTTTAATACCTTATTAATTCCTTTAAATGTTTTTAAAGTAATTAAAAACATTATTCAATAACTTATTAATAAATATTAATAAAAATCATAGTATAATATTATAATATAATTATAATATATCAAAGTATTTTTAATACCTTAAAATCATATTTATTTGATTTTTAAACAGTCAAATTCATTATCCGATAATTGCTATTAATATTAAAATATTATTATTTTTATGACAAAATATCAAAAGTTATATTTTATAACTTAAAATATTTTTATAACACTTCAATCATTTTTATATGATTTATAAATCATTAATTCTATTTTTCCATAATTTATTTAATATAGTTATTAAATAAATTAATTATCATTAATATTGATTAATTAATGAAATTCATCACAAAAAATTCAAAGTCACTAAATATAACTTCAAATATTTTATTATACCATAATATTATTTTTCATGATTTTTCATGTATTAATATCATTTTAAAATAATTTAATTAATATTATAATTAAATAAATTAAATACCATTTATATTCCAAAAATATTAAATATTTATGAAATATACTCAAAGTAGTTAAAAACTAATTTTCAGACTTTAAAATAATTTTTTGAAATTTATTTTATATTTTTAATAATTAAAAACCATTTAATTCAATTTATTTAATTAAAATAATTAATTTCCGAAATTAAGTGTCGCTATAGGGGCTTTAGGCGAAAAATTCGTCGTTGTTGGTGTTCTTGAGCCTCAAGAACACTGACATGCCGGTTCTTAAAGCTACTACTTTGATCACGTTTAATGTTCTACCTATATTGTTTCTGTCTAATCTAAGACTTAGATCGTGTAGGAGGAATGCAGTACTACAATCTCCGATCATCAACCGAGTCAAAGAATATTACAGCATGAAGATCTTGACCCTCAAAACTCCTGTCAGACCAAGTCTTGGTTTTTTGGGTAACCCAAAAACCTAGACAGTGTCGACTGAACACTTTCAAGCTCGATTAATTCTATGTTTCGATCATTGTTAATGTGTTCTCAAGGTTCAACTATTAGTACTTATGTCAAGGACCAATAATCTATCCTCATCTCAGTCAAACAGTAATAGTATCACAATTCATGAGAAGGTCAAACATTATCAGAAAACAAGTTCATCGGGTTTCTAGGTTTTCCAGAAATCGTAAGTCAATGCCGAGTGGCCTGGTTTGACCAACCCTACTTCGATCCTGTTTGTGATATAAGGGGTCTTAAAGCATGTATCTATAGTCCAGACAACACACTACAACTTGGTTACAACAAAATCAACAATACACATCAAACCTGACAGATCAAGGCATTAGAAAATGTTGTCAGACCCGGTTACATGATTTATGGGTTACCTAGAAATCAGTCGGTCAAGCTTGGTCAACGGGTTTTGACGGTTAATAACGTATGATCTAGACCTGTTATGGCTGTGATTCCAATTCCAGATGAAAGACCGCATGACAAGCTACATAAGCAAACTTTAAAACAAAAAAATCATAATCAAAGAAAGATCTAGAATGACTGACATATGCTTGTCAGACAACTTTAGGGTTCAAGAACAGTTTTTGAAAACTTCAATTTGTCTCCACTTTGATGTTATAGATCTATGATAGATCATCATAAAACATCTTCTTGCATTGATTTAAACACATAAACACAAACATGAACTTATCACACAAGATTAAATGGTGAGTTTAGTGTTATACCTCTCTTGTTCAAATATTGATCTTGATCTTCCTAACTGTTATTGGATGATCTAAGGGCTAACATTGGGACTGATTTACTTAAGATTTTCGTAAGTTTAGGAGAGAGAGAGAGAGAGTTGGTTAGAGCTTGTGACCAAAATGAGCAAATACATGTATTTTCTCTTTCTTTAATCTATATATACTATGATGTGTTGCTAAGATCTGAACTTGCTGTCAATTAGAGGTTGATTGGTGTTGTAATAAGTCACAATGAGTGGTTGTAGTTGGTGAACCACTAACATTTGGCAATATTTGCACTCTAGCTAATAAAAAAATGTAACAAAGGGCATTTTTGTCATTTGCAAATAATTTTAATGGGCAAACTAGACAATGGTCCAAACCCTTAGGGTTTAGGATTTGAACCCTTTAGGTTTGTAATTTAATTTTTAACAGTTCTGAATTAGGTTTTCAAAATAGAAAATCAGTATTTCTAAATTATAATTAGGATTTCGATAATTATATTAAGATTTCCTACTCATAAATTAAATCTTGCTAATTAAGATGAGTATTTCCTAATTAAAATTTGCTAATTAAGTAATTGAGGACAAAATTAGTCATTAGGGTTTCTAACCCAGAATTAGGGTTTCTAATAGAAAATTAATTTTCTAATTTAGAACTTAGATTTCGTAATTAGATTAGGGTTTTCTAATTACTTATAATTTGAAAATTAGGATTAATGTTTCCTAATTAACATTACAATTATTAAATTAACGATTAGGGTTCCTAATTTTGCAATTAGGGTTTCTAATTTAACAAATTAGGGTTTTTTAACTATTTTGTTAGGCTTTACCCTAATTAAGTTTACAATCAATACGCTTAAGCCTTTAAGTTCCCAATTTAGGGTTTCTAACTTTTGAATTAGGGTTTCGGATTCCTGGAACCGAAATTAGGGTTTCAAAACTGGTTTCAAAAGTTTCTTGTTAATCGTAAGAATTTTTCTAACCGAACGTTGACGTTCTAAATATATACCTATATAGGGTTTGTCACAGATATCGTTTATCTGGTCAACCCTTAACCACATAATGTACACATACACAACCATACACATATAACATATTCCTGTATTCCCTTAATCCTGAATAATTCACTTAAATCCTTCACAAAATTTTGAAATCCTCAAAATTCCTTCTCAAAAATATCAAATGCATATACTTATTTTTGTCTAGGTTCTAGTATTGAACCTTAAATCAATTAATTAAAATTTTAAAAATATTTTAGATTCTCAGGTTATCACAAGAACACATCCTAACTCTTTTCCTGAAGCATCGATGTAGATAACAAATCCATTCGAACCAAATGGAATTGTCAGAACAGGTGCCAAAATGATTCTCCTCTTGAGCTCTTGGAAACTCTTCTCGCGTTCCTCGATCCATACGAATTTCGTATCTTTCCGAGCCAGCAGAGTTAATGGAGTAGCGATTCTAGAAAATCCTTCCACGAATCTCCGATAATAACCAGCTAAGCCCAAAAAGCTATGTACTTCAGTCACCGACTTCGGTTACTCCCAACTTTGTATTGCTTCAATCTTCGCCGGATCAACAGATACTCCATTTTTTTACACCACGTGCCCAAGGAATGCTACTTTCTCAAGCCAGAACTCGCATTTCTTCATCTTGGCATATAGCTTGTTGTCACAAAGCCTTTGAAGTACCAGCTTCAAATGGTGCTCATGATCTTCACGACTTTTGGAATAGATGAGGATGTCATCAATAAAGACAACAACGAACTGATCCAAATATTCCCTGAACACACGGCTCATCATATACATGAAAGCAGCAGGAGCATTAGTCAATCCAAAAGACATGACTAAGAATTTATAATGCCAGTACCGAGTTCTAAAGGCAGTCTTTGGAATATCCTCAGTTTTAATCTTCAGCTGATGATATACAGGATGAAGATCGATCGTTGAAAAGAATTGTGCTCCTTGCAACTGGTCAAACAAGTTATCAATGCGAGGTAGCAGATACTTATTCTTGATGGTGACATGATTCAATTCCCGGTAGTCAATACAAAGTCGCATACTCCCGTCTAAGGAGATGTACTAGGACGAATGAAACCGATGTCTAACAACTCATGTAGTTGGACCTTTAACTCCTGAATTTCAATAAGAGCCATTCAATATGGGGTTTTAGAAATGGGCTTTGGACCAGGTTAAGGGTCAATAAAGAATTCAACTTCACGTTCTGGGGGTAGACTGGGAAGTTCTTCAGAAAATACATCAGGAAATTCACTAACAACATAAATATTATTCAAATCTGACGTGTTTTTATTCAATTCCGTGACATGGGCTAAGAAAGTTTAAATAATTTTTTAATAAACGAATAGCTTTATGGCTTGATATGATAGTGATCGACTTTAGTGGTTTGGTTGCTTGAATTCGCATAACAGGTTGGTTAGGAATATGAAAACTAATAACCTTACAAAAATAATCAATTTTGACATGATGAATAGTTAACCAATCAATCCCTAAAATCATATCAAATTCAAGTATTTTCAAAGAAATAAGATTGACTGGTAATGTGATGGTACCAACTTGGATCAAACAAGATTTATAAACAGTAGATGCAATGAAGGTTTCTCCTAACATAGTCTCAACAGATAAGTCAAAGTCTAATTTCTCCAGAGTCAAATTCAAACGTTGAGCACAAGCAGGAGAGATAAAAGAATGGGTAGAACCGGTATCTAATAGGTATAAACTTCGCAAGAGTTTATGATTCGCTTACCCGTGATCACCTCGTTCGGGTTTCTTGCATTTTTGGCAGTCACGACAAACGCCCTTCCAGGAACCACCGGCTTTGACTTGTTCGGGACAACCTTTGGAGTCACCATCCCCATTGGACTTGGTTTCGCTACAAGACAATCTCTAGCTATATGACCTTCCTTTCCACAGTTATAACACACCTTAGATTGTTGTGGGCAGTTAGGGCTAATGTGTCCCTCTTTCCCGCCTTTATAACAAACGACCGATGATCGTTCTCCTCCCCTAGAAACAGTTGATGTTTGTGTTGACGTCTTCACGTTATCATTGTTGTAACTTCTCTTTTTGAAATCTCCTCCAACTCGCTTCTTCTACCATCATGGCCACGATTACCACCAGAGTGGTTACCACTTTTGTCTGAATGTTTTCCTTCCCGCTGGTTTTCATTGCTTCGATGACTGCTACTACCGGTATGACCCTGGTTGTGGTCCCTTGGTTGAACATACACATTATCTCGCTCTAATAATTGTGCCCTGTTTACATCTGAATATAAAGAAAATTTATGAGAGATAAGATATTGCCGAATCTCGGGTTGTAGGCCTCTCAGACACATCCGCGTCATTCGTTCCTCATTATCTACCAAATGAGGTGCAAACCTGGATAACTCTGCGAACTTTGCCTTGTACTGGGACACCGCCATGTTATTTTGTTCAAGTCTAATAAACTCTACTTCCTTCATATGACGAATACTTTCAGGAAAGTACTTGTCATTAAATAATTTCTAAAATGTTTCCCAAGACATGTTGAGTGCAGCAAGCTGGGTACGCTTCACAGATTCCCATCAGTAATCTGCCACACCGCGGAACATAAAGGTGACGAATAGAACCTTCTATTCCTCTGTGCATCCCAAGACATCGAATATCTTGGTAATTTATTTGACCCACGTTTCCGCCTTAATCGGATTCGGCTTTCCCGCAAATTCTGGTGGTCCCAACTCTTTGAATTGCTTGGCTGTGACAAGCCGTGCATTGCTATCATTTCCACCAGTATTTTGTACACAAGTCTAAACATCCCATCATTCATCATTTATTAGGTAATGTTATTTACAGGAGAAATATTGCCTTCTTGTTGCACGTTCCCTTCGGTGGTGATTAAAGGTGTCTCTACGGTCTCATTCACTCCATTGTTAATATTTCCAGCTGTAATTCTCAAATAGTACCACAAAACAAGGGTTAATTAACAAATTAACATATCACATATTAACCATATAATCCGACTGACCAACCAAATAATCTTAGGTATGACACACTAGCGAAGGATTACTCGTCTATCCCCTCCTAGTTTTATTCCCCGATCTCCACCAGAGACCATATCCCTAAGCTCTGATACCAACTGTGACAACCCCAAAATAGGTATACATCACCCATTCTGAGTCGCCAAATACATTGTATAGAAATAAATACAACTTCATTAATACAATTATCGTGTAAAATACGACAACACATATAATATGAGTTTAAATACAAATATTGTCTAATAGACAGTATTCAAACTCAAAAGGAGTCCTCATTACAATTATTGATACAATATTTTACAAAAATAGTGAGGACTACTTAAACAAGTTGTAGAACCATCACTCCATACCCCAGCTAGTTCCTGCTATATTCTCACCTCCTGAGAAGAAAAATGGAACAAAAAGGAAAAAAGTGAGCTCAACTAGCCCAGTAAAGAATATTATGACTAAGATAATGAACAACAAATTATCTTTAGCCTTCAACAAATCAGATAAAATATAATAGACAACCAGTTTTAGATCAATATTCGCAGCGGAAATAACAATTCAGTAGAAGAGTTAAGTAGAGAATGAAATCTACTATCATCTATGAATTTAAAAGTATGTCATCAATATTTTATCCCTGTAACATCAATCAATATACATCTTGCATCAAATATTCATATTTACACTATAGGCCAAAGATATTCATTTGTATCACCAGTTGGTCATGTTCATCTCAACATCTGTTCATTTTTGCTCTACGGGCTAAAGATATTCATCAGTTAATCATTCATCTTTGCATTACAGGCCAAAGATATTCAGTTATATCATCATTTAGAACTGAGGATGATGAAAAATATTTTAAAGAAACGAAATCAGTGAGATAAAAGGACAAAGATTAGGGATTCGTACTTTAGATAATTCAAGTTCTAAAATGCTCCATAATAAACCATAGTAAAGTAAGATTCAAGAATGAAGATCAAAATATGAATATAATCAAATATAGTAACCATAATAGATATCTTGGACAAAGAAGAGAAAATTTCTTTTTTCTGTGAATAGTGTCATATTCGTGAATAGTGTCATTTACGTGAATAGTAACTCAGACACAAAAAGGTAGAAATTTCACAATAAAATATATATCAATATTTTGGCATAATGATATTAAAGAAAATAATATCATTTACGAAGAAAATAACCTCTCTTACCTCAAAAGAATAGTACTTCTGACTGGAATATCGGATGTAATGTCGAAGGAAATTTGCACTGATTAGCAACTCTCAAAGTATCTAAATACTCACAAAATACGCTCGATAATATAGAGAGAGAAAATGTGTTTCTGGTGTGATTTTCAATTCTAACTAAGTACCCTATTTATAGAAAAATGCTAGAACGTCAAATCAGACTAAATTAATAAAATATTATGATAATTTTTTTTCTACGCATGCCACTTTGAAAAATTATCAGCCCACCACATTTAAAAATTTAATTCAGCACATTTTATCAACAAAAGACAAAAGTGGGTCCCACCCATAATTTTAATAAAAATATTTATTTTTAAAACTTCAATAATTCATAATAAATAGCCCTTTAATCAGAAAAATACGAATTTTATGTCCATTTCATAGGAAATTATATTTTCTACAACTTAGTAGATTTACGTTTTTTTTCAAATTCCAAATGAAAGATGACCGAAATCCACATACGGACGATTTTTAATACCTCCATTTCGATAAAATACTGATAAAACACCTCAGCATTAATTTTTTCATTTATATCCACATAAAATAAATATATCATTCATTTATATCCACATAAAATAAATATTTCATTATCATATAAATCAATAATTAATTATTCACAAATAATATTAAAGAATCACAATTATGACAACCAGGTTGTTCCTAGGAAAGAATGGGGCTTTCCGATAAGGATTTCTCCTTACTGGCGCACAATTAGGTGACCAAACCCCTTTCCTATATAGAATTTCCTTAGACATTGTCAATAATGCTATCTAATAATATTATTCAAATAATATGAATTATTGATCTAATAATGGGAAATACTGTGTAGTGATAATTATTGAAACAACAATAATATAAAATATCAACGCAGTAATTACTGAATCAATAAAATAAAATATTGAACAGTAATTACTGTAATAATTATTGAGTAGTGTCTTTTTACGTAAAAATCAATAATTCAAAAATACTGTGCAATACCGTGTGCTTCTGTGCAACCACGCATATTACTGTATTTTAACCATCGGATATTCTAACAGTGTTAACGGTAACCATTATGTCGTTATTTATAAAAACTCAACCTATCTTTTTCTTCATCCGACTATTTTCCGTTATGGGGCCCACAAATGGTTGCGCCATCGTACGAATATTCCTCGACTGCAAGAATATTTCACGACCAAATGAATATTCCCCGACTACAATGAATATTTTATAACCACTTGCTTATTTTGCAAATTTTGCACATTTCATCCATAATAAAAACATTATATCAAATTAACATCATATTATTCACAATAATAATTAGTGAAAATTTGATTTTATTTATAAAAAGTTGGGGTCTTACAGAAAGAGCCTCTTTGGTGGCAGAAGATGAGGTGTTAGAGATGAGGGTGGTGGTGACGGTGGTGGCTAATGTGGAGAACACTGTGGTGGTGACGGGAACTACCACAGTTGATGAGATGGTGGTGGGAACAGATGTAGAGATGGTGAAAATTGGGGTA
The DNA here is from genome assembly GCA_020205505.1 of Panax japonicus. Classification (NCBI taxonomy): domain Eukaryota; kingdom Viridiplantae; phylum Streptophyta; class Magnoliopsida; order Apiales; family Araliaceae; genus Panax; species Panax japonicus. The sequence goes on along the minus strand of CM035097.1, from coordinate 30,292,868 downwards.
TTGCTGATGGGGATGGCTTCGCTTGTGATGATGGTGATTGTGTCAGTGGTAGGAACAGTGGGAGTTAAATTGTTGTTGTCGGCCATTTATGATCAAGAAATTGAGAGGTTGTGTTGAAGCTTTTCTAGAAAAAAGGGTTTGCAGAGGAAAAGTCGGTTGTAGAGGAGGTAGAGATAAGTACTTTGAAATGACATATCTGAAAAAGTGGCGGTTGATTTTAGGAGTGGGGAATTTTTGAATTTTAGGAGCGACCATTTTTGAATTTTTGAAAAACTGGTCTGGTATGGAAATGATGGTGGGGTCCAACAATGAATGCAGGATACAAAATTGGTTTGTCTGGCTTCAGTCCTCATGATCTTTCATTTAATTTTAATTATTGGGGATTTTTAGATGCAGTACTCTTTTATTATATGGTCCATTATAATAAAAAAAAGTTAGGGGCAATGTTGAGGCATGATTAATTGGGTCCGGATGATTCAATGGGCTATGGTCCATGTGGAGGAATGTTTCCCACGTGGGAGTATATTTTGGGCTGCAGAGTTGACTTTAAGGAATCTAGGATTCCTGGTTATATTTAATTTTCAATTCTTAAGGAAAGAGTTGGATACTATTCTATTTTGTTTCTTTAAGGAGATTCACTTTTATCTTATTATGTTATCTACCATGATGAGAAATTTTATTCCAATTTAGGGACATGGCGTTTAAGAAGGTGTGATCACTGTACACAATATTACTTTGAGCACTAAAGTATTAAACCACCATTGTTGACCTATTTTTTGCATGTACTTATTCTCACACTGAAACTATCTCCGACGACCCCAAGCAGTCAAGTTCCCACGTGTGATTTTGTTTCTGTGCAGAATTGGATGCGTGGACGAATATTGACATTAACAATAAGTATACTTGTATTAATTATACAAATGTATTTATACTTACATTATATTTAGTATTATTATTTGATTTTTTAAATGTTATATTTTTTAGTCAGTTTCCTTTTTATTAAACTTATTCAAATAATACATGTATTTATATACATTCTACACATATTTTACAATATTCAAGAATTATAATTTAAACTTTAATAATAATTGCATTTATAATCACAAAATTTTTTAAAAGAGTTTTTGGAATATTACACTAGATTCCAAGTTTTTAATGCATTAAAGTACTTGTACTCAAATTCTAGCTTTTGGACCCAAAAACTGAAATAAACAACACTCATGTGCTCTACTCAATAGCCAGAAGCCCAGAAGCTATAAGTTGTCAAGAAAAAGCCGAAACAAACGGAGATTATATATGTCTATTTATTTTCTTATTATTATCCTTAAACGGTTTTTAGCTTCGCTTGCAGCTCCTAGCAGTAGTAGGTAGTATTAGTGTGCAAAATTTTCTTTTTCTCAAGGCCGGTCATGGTTGACTGCACCTTGAACTCAAGCCTACTAACTTCGGCTTCATGTTCTTTTTCTCTGATCATTATTTAGTGAAAATGATGCAGGATTCGGTCGGTGACAACAACAGATTGTAGTGAAGGTTAAAGGAGTTAGAAGAAGATATAAACAATAGAAAAAAGGAGAAGATAAAATTTTGTAAAGAAGGTTGAAACGTGATTTTTTACCCCGTCGTGGTGCACAGTATAGGCGTATGTAAGTCCATTGATGCTTATATCATTGAACCTCTTCTCGTCACTAGGAAGAACGATGTTTTCAAAAAGCTCGTGGGGTAGTCATCTGGGTCTTCGGGCCATAACTTCATTGAGGCACGAGCATCTCAGATTCAGATGGAGGAAAGTGGAGAATTTTGGGTAGAATGTGGAGGTGGATGGTGTTTAGGTGAAGATTCAGTGTGGGGAGTATTTTGGCTAGGGCTTCGGATTAAGGGTCCTAGGGTTTTTTCATTTTTTGGGAAGGCTGGGATTCGATTGGATCAATAGTCGGGATCGATTCAGTGGTGGTAGTTTGGATGGGTTTAGTGAAAGGAATGTCTTCATATTGAGAGATGAAGGGATCAAAGGAAATGTTTTATGTTGGTTCGGGTGGATGACGCCTTCACCAAACGTCTCATTTTCACCCTGAGAAGTTTTTTCCTTTAAGTGATAGAAATGTCGAGTGGGCTTCTCTCGGTGAATGATGGTGTGGGGATGAGGGTGGTTAATTGCGGGGGTTTCGGAGAATAGGAAAGAGGAGAAGATGTGGTTGGAGGGTCATTTTGGGTTTCAGTGGGTTGGTCGGCTTCGATAGTTGTGGGGGGTTCAGCGTTTGTAAGAATGAGAAGGGGGGAGGTTTCAGTGATTTTAGGGGTGGAAGAAGATTGGGCGACTTCCAAAGTTGGGCACTTATTTTATACTACAAAGAAAAGAAGTAGAGGGAATTAGGATGGACTTTATACAAAAGATGCAAATTAGTGTGAAGTTCGGGACTTATATTTATGGTTATAGAGTCAGGTGTGGTTAGATAGGAGATTCAAGCTCCATTCTTCTTTCAACATTTTAGAAGCGAAGATCTTGAACTCTTCGGCCCATTTTTTGCTAAACTTAGGGGATGCCAAGTTGCCTTTTGAGGGATCGGCCCAGACAGGAATGAGGTGGGTGTCGGGGCCTCTGATGAAGAACCAGTGTGAATGACATCCCTTGTATCTAGAGGAGGTTTTCCACCAGATATTGGTTCTTGAATGCTTGTTCAACTGGCAAAACTCGAGTTCCTTATATTTGTCCACACTGAATATAGCCAAGAAGAACTAGTCCATGCTAGGAGGGACTCCGCACTCAAAGCAAAAAGCAATGAAGCAAATTAAATGGATATATGAGTTCAACACCAATTAGGCAAAGTCGATGACGACGAAGCTCAGGAATATGGAGATGAATGTGTGGGAGGGGTATCGAACCCCATACCTTAGAGTATAAAGAGGTATAACGGTCTAGCCATCAGGATGGTGGTACATCCTGTCATGGTGCTTCAAAGCCTTTGAGCTTGTAGGTGGCCAGAATGTGAAATTGTTGGCGTATGAATTGGAGGTCGGGCTTGCTGGTGGTAAATAAGGTGTTGATGTGGTGTAGTCCTTTTCAGAGGAATATTCATCTACATATTTAGAATGGCTAGTTCTTCTTCAGTGTGAATGGGGGAAAGAGACAAGAAGATGAGGTGGTAGAGATGGGGGTGGTGGTGACGGGAACTACCACGGTTGATGAGATGGTGGTGGGAACGGAGGTGGAGGTGGAGGTGGTGAAAATTGGGGTATTGCTGATGGGGATGGCCTCGCTGGTGATGACGGTGGTTGTGTCAGTGGTAGGAACAGTGGGAGTTGAAATGTTGTTGTCGGCCATTGTTGATCAAGAAATTGAGAGGTTTTGTTGAAGCTTTTCTAGAAAAAAGGGTTTGCAGAGGAAAAGACTGTTGTAGAGGAGGGAGAGAGGAGTACTTTAAAATCACAGATCTGAAAAAGTGGCGGTTGATTTTAGGAGTGGGGGATTTTTGAAGTGACCGACCCTATTTTCTCACTTTTCCCTATGACGCATTAACTGGTCTGGCATGGAAATGATGGTGGGTCCCAACAATGAATGCAGGATACAAAACTAGTTTGTCTGGCTTCAATTTTCGTGATCTTTCATTTAATGTTAATTATCGGGGATTTTTAGATTCTGTACTCTTTTATTATATGTTCCATTATAACAAAAAAATGGGGGCAATGTTGGGGCATAATTAATTGGGTCCTGACGAGTCAGTGGGTCATGGTCCATATGATATAATATTTCCCACGTGAGAGTATATTTTGGGCTGCGGAGTGGACTTTAAGGAATCTAGGATTTCTAGTTATATTTAATTTTCAATTCTTAAAAAATAAGTCGGTGTAAAACCCCAACTTATTATAAATAAAATTTAATTTCTTCTATTTATTATTTTGAAATAATAAGGGTAGAATTGATTAATGTGGTTAGTTGTGGGTAAAATGCGCGAATATTTTAAAAATAAGCAGGTGGTTATAAAATATTCATTATTGTCGGGGAATATTCGTTTGGTCGTGGAATATTTTTGCTGTCGAGCAATATTCGTACGACGGCGCAGTCTTTTATGGGTCCCATAACGGAAAGCGATTGGATGAAGAAAACGACAAGTATAAGTTGTTTATAAATAACGACACAGTTGTTACCGTTAATACTGTTGGAATACCCGGTGGTTAAAACACAGTAATACGCGTTGTTGCACAGTAACACACGGTATTGTACCAATTATTGATTCTTACGTAAGAAGGCACTACTCAATAATTATTACAGTAGTTATTGTTCAGTATTTTATTTTATTGATTCAATAATTGTTGCGTTGATATTTTATATTACTGTTGTTTCAATAATTGTCACTACAAAGTATTTTCCATTATCGAAGAAATAATTCATATTATCTGAATAATATTATTAGAAAATATTATTGGCAATGTCTAAAAAGTTCTGTCTAAGGAGAGGTTTGGTCACCTAATTACGCGCCAGTAAGGAGAAATTCTTATTGGAAAGCCCCCTCTTTCCTGAAAACTGCCTGGTTGTCAGTATTGTGATTCTGTAATATTATTTATGAATAATTAATTATTGATTTATATGATGAGGAAAATATTGATTTTATGTAGTTATAGATGGAGAAAATTTTTAAAGTGACAATTGTTAAAAAAATTGATATTTTATCTTTTCTGATAAAATAATATTTTATTATAATATAATAATGATAATATTTTTACAATGAATGTGGTGTGACGCCCCCAAAATAGGTATACACCACCCATTCTGAGTCGTCAAAATATATGGTACAGAAACAACTACAACTTTATTAATACAACATAAAAACTGTGAGTTTAAATACAAATATTATCATCTAGAAAATATCCACACTCAAATAAGTCCTCATTATAATTATTAATACACTATTCTATAGAATAGTGAGGACTACTAGAACCACTTCTAGAACCATCATTCCACAGCCCGACTAGTACTCGCTACATTCTCGCCTCCTGAGAAGAAAAATGGAACAACAAGAAAAAGGGTGAGCTCAACTAGCCCAGTAACGAACATTATGACTAAGATAACATAGAACAAATTATCGTTAGTCTTCAACAGGGAAAAATCTTATAGAATACAATAGACAACCAGTTTTAAATCAATCCTCGCGGCGGAAATAATAATTCATTAGAAGAGTTAAGTAGAGAATGCAAACTACTATCTTCTATATATGAATTTAAAAGTTCGTCGTCGATATTTTATCTCTGTAACATCAATCAATATATATCAGGAATTAAGTATTCATCTTTGCACTACAGGCCAAAGATAATCACCAATTGGTCATGTTCATTTAAACATCTGTTCATGTTTGCACTACGGGCCAAAGATATTCATCAAAAATCATTAATCTTTGCACTACAGGCCAAAGACATTCAATTATATCATCATTTAGGACGGAGGATGATGAAAAATATTTTAAATGAAACGAATCCAGTGAAATAAAAGAATAAATATTAAGGATTCGAATTTCAGCTATTTCATGTCCAAAAATACCTCATAAATAATCATAGTGGAGTAAAATTCAAGAATGATCAAAACATGGATACAATCAAAGCTAGTATCCATAATAGATATTTTGGACGAAAAACAAAAAATTAATTTTTTTGTGAATAGTTCCGTATTCGTGAATAGTGTCGTATACGTGAATAGTAACTCCGACACCAAAAGATAGAAATTTCACAAAAAAAATATCATTATGCTTCGTGAATAGTACTTGTGAATAGTAACTCGTCAATAGTGACTCATGAATAGTAACTCGTGAATAGTAACTCATGAATAGTAACTCCTGAATAGTAATTCTGACATGTAAAAGTTCCAAATTTGATAAAAAGTTCCAACTAATATTTCAGCATAATGATATTGAAGAAATAATATTATTTGAGAAGAAAATAACATCCCTTACCTTAGCTAGAATAATACTTCTGGTTGGAATACTAGATATAGTGCTGAAAGAACTTGCACCGTTTAACAATACTCAAAGTACTAAAATACTAACAAAAATACGCTCGATATATAGAGAGAGAAATCTGTAGTTTTTGATGTGATTTTCAATTCTAACCTAAGCACCCTATTTATAGGAAAATGCTTAGAACACCAAAGCAAAAAATTTAATATAATATTAATATATTAAAAATAAATTCCTACGCCAACCTTAGAAAATCTGAAATCAGCCCATTCAACAAACATGTGGAACACACCATATTGAAAAAAATGTTTTTATTATTTAAAGTATTTTAAACTTCCAAAAATTAATTATTTCGGAACTCTGGAACTTTAATAATTCACAATAAATACTGTTAAAACTCCAATTTGAAAGGTTTCCAAATTTCAAACAGAAATTGACCGAAATCCACAAACAAGCGATTTTATAGGCTATAGTCAAATTTCAGTCAAGAAATGGGGTCCACCGACACACAAAATATGTGTTAAACAACTTTTATAACAAGAATACTCTTCCTTCTCATATACTCATATATCCCAAATTTATTGTAAAAATATCATCATTATTATATTATAATAATATAATAAAATATTATTTTATCAGAAAAGATAAAATATCGATTTTCAACAATTGTCACTTTAAAAATTTTCTCCATCTATATCCACATAAAATTAATATTTTTCTCATCATATAAATCAATAATTAATTATTTACAAATAATATTACAGAATCACAGCACTGGCAACTAGGACGTTCCCAGGAAAGAGGGGGCTTTTCAATAAGAATTTCTCCTTACTAGCGCGCAATTAGGTGACCAAACCTCTCCATAGACAGAACTTTCTAGACATTGCCAATAATGTTTTCTAATAATATTATTCAGATAATATGAATTATTGCTTCGATAATGGAAAATACTGTGTAGTGACAATTATTGAAACAACAGTAATATAAAATATCAACGCAGCAATTATTGAATCAATAAAATAAAATATTGAATAGTAATTACTGTAACAATTATTGAGTAGTGCCCTCTTACGTAAGAATCAATAATTGGTGCAATACCGTGTGCTACTGTGCAACAACGCGTATTACTGTGTTTTAACCACCTAGTATTCCAATAGTGTTAACGGTAACAACTGCGCCATTATTTATAAACAACTTATACTTGTCGTTTTCTTCATCCAATCGCTTTCCGTTATGGGGCCCACAAAAGACTGCGCCGTCGTACGAATATTCCCCGACAGCAAGAATATTCCACGACCAAACGAATATTCCCTGACAAAAATGAATATTTTATAACCACCTGCTTATTTAAAATATTTGTGCATTTTACCCATAACTAACCATATTAATCAAATCAACCCTTACTATTTCAAAATAATAAATAGAGGAAAATAAATTTTATTTATTAATAATTTTGGGTCTTCCATGTGGGATATATGAGTATATGAAGAGGAATAATATTTTTGTTGCAAAAGTTGTGTAAAACATGTTAAACATGTCTGTGGGCTCATTTCTTGACTTAAATTTGATTATAGCCTATAAAATCGTCCGTTTGTGAATTTCGGTCAATTTCTGTTTGGAATTTGGAAAAACTTTCTTCTGCCAAGTTGTAGAGAATTAAATTTCCTACAAAAGGTCGAGAGATTTGAATTTTCTGATAAAAGGGTTATTTATTATAAATTATTGACGTTCCAAAATTCCAGAATAATTGATTTTTGGAAGTTTTAATTATTTTTATTAAGAAAAACATTTTTATTGTTTTTGGCACATGTGTGGCTGAAGTTTTGACCAGATTTGTGTGCGTAGGAAATTTTGATATATATATTAATATTATATTAAATTTTCTGCTTTGGTGTTCTAAGCATTTTCCTATAAATAGGGTGCTTAGGTTAGAATTTAAAATCACACCAGAAACTACAGATTTTCTCTCTTTCTCTCTCGATATATTGAGCGTATTCTTGTGAGTATTTTAGTACTTTGAGTATTGTTATACGATGCAAGTTCTTTCAGTACTATATCCAGTATACCAGTCAGAAGTACTATCATTTTTAGGTAAAGGATGTTATTTTTGTAAAGCCCCCGAATCCGGATACTTGAAACCCGAATTCGGTACTTCACGATACCATTTCTATGAGCGGAATAATACTAATAATAATAACAATAATATAAAACTTAACTTAAATTTACATATACATCAGAGTCTTTCTCCCAAGTACGTAGCCTTTAACATTCATTACATGATAATAATAATAATATTTATCATTCATATCCTAATAAAATTAAACTATTACAAAAGATAGCATAAAACGTCATTCAACAACTTTCCCTTTTCCCTTGTTCTTGACAGATCCTGCTGGTCCTTCACACTTAGCTGAAAACATTTAAATTAAGCAAGGATGAGCATTTGAGTGCCCATCAAGTATTTATATATATATATATATATATATATAAGCTGAAAGAATTTAAATGTTTCCTTTATAATATTCTTCTACAACTAGTCAGTAGTTGTGAAGTAATTTGTACTAATAATAATAACATAACAACCCTCTTTCAAATTTTTGAAACTACGTATTGACTATACATGGGTTTCTGTGACATACTATGAACATTATTTTTATTTTCGAAAAGGTTTGAACAGAAATTCATCTGTAAACCGTCATGACTTACGGGCACGGAGGGTGATCAGCCCCGTTGTACCCTGTATTGATCAATACTACATGTACAAGAACGAAGTTATCGTTCACTCTGTCCGCCTTGGGTGCATAAAAATTTTCCCATTATCGGGATGTTCATACATGTCGGGTTTTCATAACAAAGGTCTTATTTTGTTCAAAAATTATCTATAGTTCAACATATATGTATATCAAAGGTGTATCAACATGCGATTAAATACTATGATTATCCAAGTGGGGACACTTGTATAATATTTTCTAGAAATAACGAACAGAATATATATAACTGAATTATCATATACTAACATGTTGATAATCAATGGGCGTATATAATACAGGTTTAACAATCTGTACATCAATAATAATAATTCTGAACTTCTCACTTCTGTCCATTGCATAAAGAAAATGCAAAGTTAGGATACTTGCCTGATGCGCTGCTTACAATTCTCAACTTAGTTCTACCCTTTTCTATCACAACCTATCATTAATCAAATCATTTTACTGATTAGTACAATATATCGTACACATAACACTACCTATTGCAGTCAACACATTTCCTATTCACATTATCACACAACCTTAATAACCATTGAATCACAAATAAACACATATCCAATAAATTATCTAAGTCCAGATCAATTTCTGAAACATGTCGGTCTACCGACAGCTTTTTCGGGTAAATATCGAGTCTAAGACTCTAAACCGTAGTTCAATATCCATTTTAGATAACTTAAACAACAATCGTATTAGTTTTCATGACCTTATGATAATTATAAAATAATTATTACCACTTATCATAATTTTTGAAATATCAGAATCATTATTAAATGATTTAAATATCAAACAATTCTATTATCATTAATATTTAATTAATATTAAACTATTAATGAAACCATTGCCAAAATATTAAAGTTATGTATAATAACTCAAAATATTTTTAAAACATTTATATTACCTTTAATTGATTCTTAAACATCTAAAATCATTATTAAATAATTATCATTAATATTTAAATATTAATGAACTATTTATCCAAATATTAAAAGTCATAATTATAACTTAAAATACTTTTAAATCATTAACATCCTTTTTAAATGATTTTTAAATAAATAAAACTATTTTTAAACTATTTATTTAATAAATTTAATATCATTAATCATTAAATATCATTAATATTAAATTATTAATGAAAATATCCCTTAAATATTAAAAGTTATATTTATAACTTAAAATATCTTTAAACACTTTATTTTCATTTAAAATAATTTTTATAATATTAAAATAATTTCTAAACTAATTTATTTAATATAAATATTAAATAACTTTAATATCATTAATAATTAATTAATTAATTAATTTTACCTTTAAATATTAAATGTTATATTTTATAACTTAAAATATTTTTAAATACTTTATCATTATTTAAAATGATTTTTAATATAATAAAATCATTTTTAATTCATATTTTTAATAAATAACTTAATTTATCATTAATATTAATTTATTAATGAAAATTATCACATATTATTAAAAGTTATCAAAAATAACTTAATTTATTTTCTTATATCATAATATAATTTTAAATGATTTTCAATTATTAAAATCATTTTTAAATGATTTATTTAATATTATAATTAAATAAATTAAATACTTTTAATATTCCAAAAATATTAAATATTTATGAAATATATTTAAAATAATTAAAAACTAATTTTCAGAATTTAAAATAATTTTTAATAATTTATTTTGTATTTGTAACAATTAAAAACTATTTTTTTCTATTTATTTAATAATTTTTAGAAATTAACAAATTATCTGTCGCTAAAGACCACCTATAGCGACAGAACCGTCGTTATAAGTGTTCTTCATGTTCATACATAAACCCAGATCTTCATAGGCAGTTGCCGAGTGGTCATGTTTGACCCACTTTAAATCTTTGTGTAGTGTGTTTCTGGACTAACTATGAATTAGAGCGTGTAGTACTAGTGTAACACTTCATGCTACAACAACAATCATGATCAAAACGCATAACACAAGAGAGATCTAAGCCTCTTAATTCGCTGTCAGAGCTGTTCTTCATTTCTGGGTTTACCCAGAAATGAAGAACAGTTCGAGTTACCACTTTTGATCGACTATAGCGTGCAACATATGAACTGTTCTTGTGATTTAAGACATCTGAGTTCTAGCCCACATGTAACACTACATATCTATTACATAAAATCACAATATCAACAATAGAACAGCCAGATTCGACTCAGTCAAAGGCTATCAGAAAGCTCATGTATACAGTTTCTGGGTTTTCCAGAAACGCTTAATCAGTGACTTGTGGTCTACTTTGACCACTCACTCAAATCGATATATTTATGTTATAAAGGGTATAAAGATATTCATCTTGAGTCCATCTAACATACTACAACATGAAGTCAAGAACAAAAAACAAAACCACAAAAACCTGACAGATCTGGAGTCTTAAACATCTTGTCAGATACTGGAAAATGATTTTTGGGTTACCCAGAAATCTTCCGGTCATGCTCGGTCAACCGAGTTTGACCAAAAATAACATGCAATCTACACATCTCCTGACCCTGATTCCAGTTTTAGATTAAAGTGATCATAACATACTATGAAGTTAAACATTTAAACAGCCAAAAACACAAACAGAATGAGATCTACATGGTCTGACATTCATTGTCAGACCTAAAAATACAAATTTTCCAGATTCGACAAATGTTCAAATCTGAGCCTCTAGATGTTATGGATCTAACATCTAGCAACCCAGATCATCATTAGACAACATAAACAACATATTGTAACACTTAATCATAATATCTAACACCAAAAATTTGGACAGAAATTAAAGCTTGGTTTTATACCTTTTATGCTCAATTCTTGATTTCTGGCTATTGATTTGTTGTTGGATCTCGTGGGCTTCAATAATGGACTGAAATGCTAGATAATTTCGGAGGTGAGAGGCTTGAGAGTATTAGTTTGAGTGTTTGTGCAATTTTTTGTAAACAACCCACTTTCTCTCTCCTTCAATCCTTAAATAAACAATGTTGATGCATGCATGGCTGGGAAAAGCAACTGATTTGCTGTCATTCTTGAGTCAATGTAGTTGTTGGGTTTGGTAGAGTAAGTCACCAACTCATATTTTGGCTAGATTGACAAGTTAACTTCATTTATACAACAAGGGGCAATATGGTTATTTGATAATTAATGGCATTCTTGTCATTCACGAACCCTTAGGGTTTAGGGTTTGTTTAGGGTTTAGGGTTTGAGCCAATTTAGCAAAAATCTAGGATTCCAATATTTAGGATTTAGCAATTAGGGTTAGAAAATGAAATAACATAATTTAGTTTCTAAAATTTTGAAAATAATAACTTTGTTAGTTAAAGTAAGTTTGTAATTATCTAACAAATGGACATTAGGGTTTATTAATCATAATCATAATTAACTTTGCTAATAAAGTAATTAGGGTTTATTCTTTCGGTAATTAGGGTTATCAAATTACTATTAGGGTTTTCGATTACTAAATTAGGGTTCTAGTTTAGTAATTAGGATTTAACAATTTAGGGTTTCTAAATTTAATAATTATAATCATAATACTTGTTACTTAATCACATTATCACAATTACTAATAATCTCGAACTCTAATTTGAATTTCAAATTAGGGTTTTATTAGGTTTTTTCTAAATATTAGGGTTTCTAGAATTTTAATTAGGGTTTACCTAATTAATACATTTAATATTCGACATAAACTATATTACACACTTATAAAACAATCTCACACTCTAATTTGGATCTCAAATTAGGGTTTAACATTATTACTAGGGTTTGGTCAAAATACAGTAATTGACCAACCATTATCAATACGGACATACCGTACGTATTCATAGCACTGAAAAATCAAAATATAGGTAATATTATATTATTATTCTCATACCTTGATAATAATCCAAAATTAGGGTTTGGATTCCATATCTGATTATTCTTTCATATTTAACCTTAATAATTAGGGTAAAATATTTAACTTAATAATCTGTACAAAAATTCGTATAATAATTATTATATTTATTCTAAAAATCCCTTCATATATTATTTAAATAATATATGATTATATATTCATGGAAAATAATTAATAAAAACATTTCTATCTTAAAATTAATTATTATAAGAATATACTTTATAAGAATCAATAATTCTAAAATAAATTTACTTGTAAATATTCATGTAATAAATATATTTTTATTTACCACATAAATACATATACACATAATCTTGTAAAAATCCTCATCCTTAAAATAAAATAATAATTAAAAAAAATTTATACGCAAAATTTATGATTTATTTATATAGAAAATATCGGGTTGTCACATTCACCCTCCCTTATAAGGATTCCGTCCCCGGAATCACCGCTTTAAAACTTATACATAACTAGGTACATAGCATACATAATCTTCGCAAGTAGTTCTCGATCACTTTGATCGAACTGATCTTTAACTAATCACATAAACTTGTCTTTCTGATTAAACGGAAATTTGATTTCTAAAAGAACTCAAATTCCTTCTTCAAATTTCTTATAAAACAATTTACTATAAATAGAAAAATTCTAATTACGCAAATAAAAGTTATTCGAATATTACCTGGAACTGCATTGCCAGCTGCCACCGTGTCTTGAGCCGTCATGTTGAAGACTCTTGATGTTGACTTTGTTGGTTTGTTCGATGATGTCGGTCCTGCGATTGCTAATGTTCCACTACCCTTACCAGTATTCTCCTTTCCTGCCTCCATCCTCCTATTCGGACAATCCTTCACCCTGTGCTCCATTGATCCACAAATAAAACATCCACTATTCATTCTAGGATTGGGGCAGTTGGGAGAGATATGGCCCTCCTGCCCGCATTTATAACACACAACTTTCCCCTTTAAACACTCCCCAGAGTGGTTCTTTCCGCACATTTTGCACTGCACCTCTGGTTTCTTAACACCTTCCTGTTTAACCTGGACATTGCCAAAATAGTTCCCCTTCCTTTTTCCATCTACACTCCTGCTTCCCTTATTAGTCCTCACTTTCTCAGCTCCCTCGACATTGACCTTGTTCTTCTTCTCCTTATTGTAGAGGCTCATAGCCTCACTTCCCTCTTCCGCAATTATCGCCTTCTCCATGAGTGCTGCAAATGTTGGAATCTGCAACACTGCCACCTTGTTATAGAGCCAGGGTCTTAATCCCAGCTCAAATCTCCTCGCCTTCCTAGCCTCCGTATCAACTTGATGCGGAGCAAACCTAGCTAACTCATTGAATTTCGCGGCATATTCCGCCACCGACATATCTCCTTGCTTCAACTCCAGAAATTTTACCTCCATTCTAGACTGCATACTGGCTGAAAAATAAATCTAAAAAAAATAAAGTCTTAAACATATCCCATGTTACCACACCTGCTTCTGCCCTCACCTGATTCACTTCCCACCAGACATTTGCTTCACCCTTCATCATGTAGGTGGCAAAAGTGGTATTTTGCCCCTCAGCTACCTTAGCTATCACAAACACCTATTTAATTTCCTTAACCCAAATCTGGGCTTCTACACGGGCAGTTGTACCTTTGAATTCTGGCGATAGGACCGCCTTGAAGTCTTTAACATTCGACGTTTGATTATCTGGTTGATCTTTCGCGGCTGGTATTCCGTTCTGCACAGCTTGATCGTTCATATTCTCAAAATTCTGTGTCGGGTCTGGTTGTCTTCTAGCTTTGTTGACAGGTCCTTCTATCCTTTGGTTTCATTTTCGTTTTGACGGCATTTTCATAAATTATTCTTACATTCTAAGCCTTATCGTAAACGCTTATCATATAACGCAAAATTTTCTATTCACCTAATCATGTACTCAAAATATTAGATTTTGAAAACTCGGTCGACTGTAATAACCAGTGACCAAATAAATATTTACTATCTTTATACCAATTTATCTCCTTAATCCAACATAGACTCATATTCATAACACTTGACTTGCCATAGCACATTCTGCTTTAAACATTCGCTATCCCTGTGTGACTCAAAAGTCGGGAATCGTTGTCATAACTTATATAAAACATTACATTACACCAACATACCTATCATACATACCACCTAAAATCATACATATCCAACTAATACTAATACTACCTATTCCTTACACATTCACTAACAATCAATTGCTTAGTAACCTATCTATTTCCATTATCCTCCACATCCATTTACACATAACTATATCCGATTTGTCACAACTTATATCACATTATGAGTTTAAGAACTCATCACAAACATACAAGTTTAAGAACTCACAATAAATATACGAGTTTAAGAACTCAACATTGATCACATATCCTTTAACTATACTTTACCTATCAGTTGTACTTAGCGTTTCTTGATTCAATACTATACTTTCCAAAATAACCACCTCTTTGAGGTAGTTTTCAATGTGAGCCTCTATTGCAGCTATTAGCTTTGATATTGGCTCAGTCATGGCCGTTGACTTATTCTTTACGACTTAAGGGTATCCTAATTATGTTCCTTTCTAACACCTATACACAAAAAAAATTATCTTGACTAGCAAATAATAAATACACATAACACATAATAGTTTTATAAATTATCTTTTATTTTGTTTGACGATGAATTTATCTGATTCATCTATCTTTAAACTCTATATGAGTTATTTATATTTTCAATGTTTCCCTCTGTTCTAAGGTTATAGCCTAAGGTCTAACCCACCTAAGGTTTCTAACCCTATAGCTCTGATACCATCCTGTAAAGCCCCCGAATCCGGATACTTGAAACCCGAATTCGGTACTTCACGATACCATTTCTATGAGCGGAATAATACTAATAATAATAACAATAATATAAAACTTAACTTAAATTTACATATACATCAGAGTCTTTCTCCCAAGTACGTAACCTTTAACATTCATTACATGATAATAATAATATTTATCATTCATATCCTAACAAAATTAAACTATTACAAAAGATAGCATAAAACGTCATTCAGCAACTTTCCCTTTTCCCTTGTTCTTGACAGATCTTGCTGGTCCTTCACACTTAGCTGAAAATATTTAAATTAAGCAAGGATGAGCATTTGAGTGCCCAGCAAGTATTTATATATATATATATATATATATATATATATATATATATATATATATATATATATAAGCTGAAAGAATTTAAATGTTTCCTTTATAATATTATTCTACAACTAGTCAGTAGTTGTGAAGTAATCTGTACTAATAATAATAACATAACAACCCTCTTTCAAATTTTTAAAACTACGTATTGACTATACATGGGTTTCTATGACATACTATGAACATTATTTTCATTTTCGAAAAGGTTTGAACAGAAATTCATCTGTAAACCGTCATAAATTACGGGCACGGAGGGTGATCAGCCCCGTTGTACCCTGTATTGATCAATACTACACGTACAAGAACGAAGTTATCGTTCACTCTATCCGCCTTGGGCGCATAAAAATTTTCCCATTATCGGGATGTTCATACCTGTCGGGTTTTCATAACAAAGGTCTCATTTTGTTCAACAATTATCTATAGTTCAACATATATGTATATCAAAGGTGTATCAACATGCGATTAAATACAATGATTATCCAAGTGGGGACACTTGTATAATCATTTCTGGAAATTAACGAACAGAATATATATAACTGAATTATCATATACTAACATGTTGATAATCAATTGGGGCATATATAATATAGGTTTAACAATCTGTACATCAATAATAATAATTCTGAACTTCTCACTTCTGTCCATTGCATAAAGAAAATGCAAAGTTAGGATACTTGCACGATACGCTGCTTACAATTCTCAACTTAGTTCTACCCTTTTCTGTCACAACCTATCATTAATCAAATCATTTTACTGATTAGTACAACATATCGTACACATAACACTGCCTATTGCAGTCAGCACATTTCTTATTCACATTATCACACAACCTTAATAACCATTGAATCACAAATAAACACATATCCAATAAATTATCTAAGTCCAGATCAATTTCTGAAACATGTCGGTCTACCGACAGCTTTTTCGGGTAAATATCGAGTCTAAGACTCTAAACCGTAGTTCAATATCCATTTTAGATAACTTAAACAACAATCGTATTAGTTTTCATGACCTTATGATAATTATAAAATAATTATTACCACTTATCATAATTTTTGAAATATCAGAATCATTATTAAATGATTTAAATATCAAACAATTCTATTATCATTAATATTTAATTAATATTAAACTATTAATAAAACCATTGCCAAAATATTAAAGTTATGTATAATAACTCAAAATATTTTTAAAACATTTATATTACCTTTAATTGATTCTTAAACATCTAAAATCATTACTAAATAATTACCATTAATATTTAAATATTAATGAACTATTTATCCAAATATTAAAAGTCATAATTATAACTTAAAATACTTTTAAATCATTAACATCCTTTTTAAATGATTTTTAAATAAATAAAACCATTTTAAAACTATTTATTTAATAAATTTAATATCATTAATCATTAAATATCGTTAATATTAAATTATTAATGAAAATATCCCTTAAATATTAAAAGTTATATTTTATAACTTAAAATATCTTTAAACACATTATTTTCATTTAAAATGATTTTTATAATATTAAAATCATTTCTAAACTAATTTATTTAATATAAATATTAAATAACTTTAATATCATTAATATTTAATTAATTAATTAATTTTACCTTTAAATATTAAAATTTATATTTTATAACTTAAAATATTTTTAAATACTTTATCATTATTTAAAATGATTTTTAATATAATAAATTCATTTTTAATTCATATTTTTAATAAATAACTTAATTTATCATTAATATTAATTTATTAATGAAAATTATCACATATTATTAAAAGTTATCAAAAATAACTTCATTTATTTTCTTATATCATAATATAATTTTAAATGATTTTTCAAATATTAAAATCATTTTTAAATGATTTATTTAATATTATAATTAAATAAATTAAATACTTTTAATATTCCAAAAATATTAAATATTTATGAAATATATTTAAAATAATTAAAAACTAAATTTTAGAATTTAAAATAATTTTTAATAATTTATTTTATATTTTTAACAATTAAAAACTATTTTTTTCTATTTATTTAATAATTTTCAGAAATTAACAAATTATCTGTCGCTAAAGACAACCTATAGCGACAGAACCGTCGCTATAGATGTTCTTCATGTTCATACATAAACCCAGATCTTCATAGGCAGTTGTCGAGTGGTCATGTTTGACCCACTTTAAATCTTTGTGTAGTGTGTTTCTGGACTAACTATGAATTAGAGCGTGTAGTACTAGTGTAACACTTCATGCTACAACAACAATCATGATCAAAACGCATAACACAAGAGAGATCTAAGCCTCTTAATTCGCTGTCAGAGCTGTTCTTCATTTCTGGGTTTCCCCAGAAATGAAGAACAGTTCGAGTTACCACTTTTGATCGACTATAGCGTGCAACATATGAACTGTTCTTGTGATTTAAGACATCTGAGTTCTAGCCCACATGTAACACTACATATCTATTACATAAAATCACAATATCAACAATAGAACAACCAGATTCGACTCGGTCAAAGGCTGTCAGAAAGCTCATGTATATAGTTTCTGGGTTTTCCAGAAACGCTTAATCAGTGACTTGTGGTCTACTCTGACCACTCACTCAAATCTATATATTTATGTTATGAAGGATATAAAGATATTCATCTTGAGTCCATCTAACATACTACAACATGAAGTCAAGAACAAAAAACAAAACCACAAAAACCTGACAGATCTGGAGCCTTAAACATCTTGTCAGATACTGGAAAATGATTTCTGGGTTACCCAGAAATCTTCCGGTCATGCTCGGTCAACCGAGTTTGACCAAAAATAACATGCAATCTACACATCTCCTGACCCTGATTCCAGTTTTAGATTAAAGTGATCATAACATACTATGAAGTTAAACATTTAAACAGCCAAAAACACAAACAGAATGAGATCTACATGGTCTGACATTCATTGTCAGACCTAAAAATACAAATTTTCCAGATTCGACAAATCTTCAAATCCGAGCCTCTAGATGTTATGGATCTAACATCTAGCAACCCAGATCATCATTAGACAACATAAACAACATATTGTAACACTTAATCATAACATCTAACACCAAAAATTTGGACAGAAATTAAAGCTTGGTTTTATACCTTTTATGCTCAATTCTTGATTTCTGGCTATTGATTTGTTGTTGGATCTCGTGGGCTTCAATAATGGACTGAAATGCTAGATAATTTCGGAGGTGAGAGGCTTGAGAGTATTAGTTTGAGTGTTTGTGCAATTTTTTGTAAACAACCCACTTTTTCTCTCCTTCAATCCTTAAATAAACAATGTTGATGCATGCATGGCTGGGAAAAGCAACTGATTTGCTGTCATTCTTGAGTCAATGTAGTTGTTGGGTTTGGTAGAGTAAGTCACCAACTCATATTTTGGCTAGATTGACAAGTTAACTTCATTTATACAACAAGGGGCAATATGGTTATTTGATAATTAATGGCATTCTTGTCATTCACGAACCCTTAGGGTTTAGGGTTTGTTTAGGGTTTAGGGTTTGAGCCAATTTAGCAAAAATCTAGGATTCCAATATTTAGGATTTAGCAATTAGGGTTAGAAAATGAAATAACATAATTTAGTTTCTAAAATTTTGAAAATAATAACTTTGTTAATTAAAG
The DNA here is from genome assembly GCA_020205505.1 of Panax japonicus. Lineage (NCBI taxonomy): Eukaryota > Viridiplantae > Streptophyta > Magnoliopsida > Apiales > Araliaceae > Panax > Panax japonicus. The sequence continues at coordinate 30,273,403 of CM035097.1, read as the reverse complement.
TAAGTTTGTAATTATCTAACAAATGGACATTAGGGTTTATTAATCATAATCATAATTAACTTTGCTAATAAAGCAATTAGGGTTTATTCTTTCGGTAATTAGGGTTACCAAATTACTATTACGGTTTTCGATTACTAAATTAGGGTTCTAGTTTAGTAATTAGGATTTAACAATTTAGGGTTTCTAAATTTAATAATTATAATCATAATACTTGTTACTTAATCACATTATCACAATTACCAATAATCTCAAACTCTAATTTGAATTTCAAATTAGGGTTTTATTAGGTTTTTTCTAAATATTAGGCTTTCCAGAATTTTAATTAGGGTTTACCTAATTAATACATTTAATATATGACATAAATTATATTACACACTTATAAAACAATCTCACACTCTAATTTGGATCTCAAATTAGGGTTTAACATTATTACTAGGTTTGGTCAAAATACCGTAATTGACCAACCATTATCAATACGGACATACCGTACGTATTCATATCACTGAAAAATCAAAATATAGGTAATATTATATTATTATTCTCATACCTTGACAATAATCCAAAATTAGGGTTTGGATTCCATATCTGATTATTCTTTCATATTTAACCTTAATAATTAAGGTAAAATATTTAACTTAATAATCTGTACAAAAATTCATATAATAATTATTATATTTATTCTAAAATTCACTTCATATATTATTTAAATAATATATGATTACATATTCATGGAAAATAATTAATAAAAACATTTCTATCTTAAAATTAATTATTATAAGAATATACTTTATAATAATCAATAATTCTAAAATAAATTTACTTGTAAATATTCATGTAATAAATATATTTTTATTTACCACATAAATACATATACACATAATCTTGTAGAAATCCTCATTCTTAAAATAAAATAATAATAATAATAAAATTTATACACAAAATTTATAATTTATTTATATAGAAAATATCGGGTTGTCACAATTTTCTTCTCAAATGATATTATTTCTTCAATATCAGTATGCTGAAATATTGGTTGGAACTTTTTATCAATTTTAGAACTTTTTCATGTTGGGGTTAATATTCACAAGTTACTATTCATGAGTTACTATTCACGAAGCATGATGATTTTTTTGTGAAATTTCTATCTTTTGATATCAGAGTTACTATTCACGTATACGGCACTATTCACGTATACGACACTATTCACAAATACGGCACTATTCACCAAAAAATAAAATTTTCTTCTTTTTGTCCAAAATATCTATTCTGGATACTAGCTTTGATTGTATCCATGTTTTGATCATTCCTGAATCTTACTCCACTACTGGTTATTTATGAAGTATTTTTGAACTTGGATTGTTTAAAGTATGAATCCTTAATATCTATTCTTTTGTTTCACTGGATTCGTTTTTTTTAAAATATTTTTCATCATCCTCAGTCCTAAATGATGATATAATTTAATATCTCTGGCCTGTAGTGCAAAGATGAATGATTTCTGATGAATATCTTTGGCCCGTAGTGCAAAGATGAACAGGTGTTTAGATGAACATGACCAACTGATGAATATCTTTGGCCTGTAGTGCAAAGAAGAATATTTGATTCCAGATATATATTGATTGATGTTATAGGGATAAAAGATAGACGATGAACTTTTAAATTCATATATAGAAGATAATAGTTTGCATTCTCTACTTAACTCTTCTAATAAATTATTATTTTCGCTGCGAATATTGATTTAAAACTTGTTGTCTATTGTATTCTATTAGATTTTAACCTGTTGAAGACTAACGATAATTTGTTTTATATTATCTTAGTCATAATGTTCTTACTGGGCTAATTGAGCTCACCCTTTTTCTTGTTGTTCCATTTTTCTTCTCAGGAGGCGAGAATGTAGCGAGTACTAGTCGGGGTGTGGAATGATGGTTCTAGAAGTGGTTCTAGTAGTCCTCAATATTCTATAAAATAGTGTATTAATATTTGTAATGAGGACTTATTTGAGTGTGGATATTGTCTAGATGACAATATTTGTATTTAAACTCATACTTTTTGTGTTGTATTAATAAAGTTGTAGTTGTTTCTGTACCATGTATTTTGACGACTAAGAATGGGTGTTGTATACCTATTTTGGGAGCATCACAGTTGGTATCAAAGCCATAAGTAAAGAGCCCCGAGCCTCTATCTGGTGAATTCCTGTTGATGAGGGACGCACCGAAGCCAGACTCTCCGTAGGGGACGCCGTTCTGCGGTGGCAAGCTGATAGGTACCCTGGTAAGGTGCCGACACAAGTTGGTGTCCAAAGTCACAGTTGGTATCAGAGCTTAGGGATATGGTCTCTGACGGAGATCGGGGAATAGTACTAGGAGGGGAGAGACGAGTAATCATTCGCTAGTATGTCATACCTAAGCTTAATTGTTGGTCAGTTGAAGTATATGATTAATATGTGATATGTTAATTTGTTTAATTAACCCTTGTTTTATGGTAGTATTTAAGAATGGCAGCTGAGAATATTAACGGTGGAGTTAATGAGACCGTGGAAACACCTTTAATCACCACCCAGGAGAACGTGCAATAAGAAGGCAATATTCTTCATGTAAACAACACCACTGAGCAGACGATGAACGACGGGATGTTTAGAAGCTTTTTACAGTTCATGCAAAACCAGACGAGGGAGACTCGTGTACAGAATACGGGTGGAAATGATAGCAACGCGTGGCTTGTCACGGCCAAGCAGTTCAAAGAGTTGGGACCACCAGAATTTAAGGGAAAGCCGGATCCGATCATGGCGGAAACATGGGTCAAGCAAATTACCAAGATATTCGATGTTTTGGGATACACGGAGGAACAGAAGGTTCCATTCGCCACCTTTATGTTCCGTGGCGAGGCAGATTACCGGTGGGAGTCTGTGAAATGTACCCAGCCTGCCGCACTCCGCATGTCTTAGGAAACGTTTCAGAAACTTTTCAACGAAAAATACTTTCCTGAAAGTATTCGCCATATGAAGGAGGTAGAGTTTATTAGACTAAAATAAAACAACATGACGGTGTCCCAATACGAGGCGAACTTCGCAGAGTTATCCAGGTTTGCACCTCATTTGGTAGAGAATGAGGAACAAATGACGAGGTTGTTTCTGAGAGGTTTAAAACCCGAGATTCGGCAATATCTTATCTCTCATAAATTTTCTTTATATTCAGATGTTGTCAACAGTGCTCAATTATTAGAGCGAGATAGCGAGTACGTTCAACCAAGGGACCGCAACCAGGGTCATACCGGTGGCAGCAGTCATCAGAGCAATGAAAACCAGCGGGAAGGAAAACATTCAGACAAAAGCGGTAACCACTCTGGTGGTAATCGTGGCCATGAAAATAGAAGAAGCGAGTCGGGGGAGATTTTAAAAAGAGGAGATTCAACAATGACACTGTGAAGATGTCAGCACCAGCAGCAACTGGTTTTAAGGGAGGAGAACGACCACCGGTCATATACTATAAATGTTGAAAAGAGGGACATATCAGCCCAAACTGTCCACAATAGTTCAAGGTATGCTATAATTGTGGAAAGGAATGACATATCGCTCGAGATTGTACTGTAGCGAAACCAAGTCCAGCGGGGATGGTGACGCAAAAGGTTGTCCCAAAAAAGTTAAAGTCAACGGTTCCTGGAAGAGCATTTGTCGTGGCTGGTCATAGTGCGAGGAACCCAAACGAGGTGATCACGGGTAAGCTAATCATAAATTTATGTTAAGTTTATACCTTACTAGATACCGGTTCTAACCATTCTTCTATCTCTCCTGCTTGTGCTCAACGTTTAAATTTAACTCCGGAGAAATTAGACTTTGACCTATCTGTGGAAACTCCGTTAGGAGAAACTTTCATCACATCCACCGTTTATAAATCTTGTTTGATCCAAGTTGGCACCATCATATTACCTGTTGACCTTATCTCTTTAAAGATACTTGCTTTTGATGTGATTTTAGGGATTGATTGGTTAACTACTCATCATGCCAAAATTGATTATTTTCGTAAGGTTGTTAGTTTTCATATTCATAAACAACCTGTTGTTCGAATTCAAGCAACTAAACCATTAAAATCAATCACTGTTATATCAAGCCATAAAGCCATCCGTTTATTGAAAAACGGATGTCAAGATTTCTTAGCCCATGCTATGGATTTGAATAAAGACACGTCAAATTTGAATAATATTCCTGTTGTTATTGATTTTCCTGACGTATTTCCTGAAGAACTTCCCGGTCTACCCCCAAAACGTGAAGTTGAATTCTTTATTGACCTTGAATCTGGTACAAAGCCCATTTCTAAAACCCCATATCAAATGGCTCCTATTGAACTTCAGGAGTTAAAGGTTCAACTACAGGAGTTGTTGGACATCGGTTACATTCATCCTAGTACATCTCCTTGGGGTGCTCCTGCTTTATTTGTAAAGATGAAAGATGGAAGTATGCGACTTTGTATTGACTATCGAGAATTGAACCATGTCAGTATCAAGAATAGGTTTTCGCTACCTCGTATTGATGACCTGTTTGACTAGTTACAAGGAGTGCAATTCTTTTCAAAGATCGATCTTCGTTCTGGATATCATCAGCTGAAGGTTAGAACTGAGGATATTCAAAAGACTACTTTCAGGACTCGGTACGGGCATTATGAATTCTTAGTCATGTCTTTTAGATTGACTAATGCTCCTGCTGCTTTCATGGATATGATGAACCGAGTATTCAAGGAATATTTGGATCAGTTCGTTGTTGTCTTTATTGATGACATCCTCATCTATTCCAAAAGCCGTGAAGATCATGAGCGCCATTTGAAGCTGGTACTGCAAAGGCTTCGTGATAACAAGCTATATGCCAAGCTAAAGAAATGCGAGTTCTGGCTTGAGGAAGTAGCATTCCTTGGGCACATGGTGTCAAAACATGGAGTGTCTGTTGACCCGGCAAAGATTGAAGCAATACAAAGTTGGGAGCAACCAAAGAAGGTGATCGAAGTACGTAGCTTTCTAGGTTTAGCTGGTTATTATCGGAGATTCGTGGAAGGGTTTTCTCGAATCGCTACCCCGTTAACTCAGCTGACTCGTAAAGATACAAAATTCGTATAGAGCGAGGAATGCGATAAGAGTTTCCAAGATCTCAAGAGGAGACTCATTTCGGTACCTATTTTGACAATACCATCTGGTTCGGATGGATTTTTTATCTACAACGATGCTTCAGGCAAAGGGTTAGGATGTGTTCTCGTGCAACGTGGAAAAGTCATAGCCTATGCCTCGCGATAACTTAAAGAATATGAGAGGAATTATCCTACTCATGATCTAGAGTTGGCAGCAGTCGTTTTCGTGCTAAAGATCTTGAGGCGCTATCTATATAGGGAGAAAGTAAAGTTATATTCAGACCATAAAAGCCTCAAATATTTCTTCACTCAAAAAGAACTCAACATGCGGCAACGACGTTGGCTCGAGCTGTTGAAAGATTACTATCACACTATTCAATACCATCCTGAAAAAAAAACGTAGTAGCTGACGCATTGAGTAGAAGATCATATGCAGGAATGAGTGCGATGATGTCAAGTATATGTATAGAACCAACTTTAATCGAGAAAGTTAAAGTTGTTCAAGCTGCAGACCCGGAGCTGATGATTATGAAGAAGAAAGTACAAGAAGGTACTATTCCAGAAGCAAGAATCGATGTAGAAGGAATACTTCGAGTCCACTCCAGACTTTGTGTTCCTAACGATTCTGATTTGAAGTACAAGATCATGATGGAGGCACACAATACACCATTTGCAATCCATCTTGGAATTACCAAAATGTATCGTGATCTTCGACATACATTTTGGTGGAACAATATGAAGAGAGAGATTGAAAAGTTTATCTCTATATGTTTAACTTGTCAACGTGTAAAGGCGGAGCATCAAGTGCTAAAAGGTCCATTGCAACCACTTGAGATTTCGAAATGGAAGTGGGAACACATTACCATGGATTTCGTTACGGGTCTTCCCACGGTTTTTCAAGGCATAAATGCTATTTGGGTTATTGTTGATAGATTAACCAAGTCTGCTCATTTCTTGCCAATATGGGAGACTTATTCCCTTGAATGTCTTTCTCGTATATACGTAGATGAGATTGTGAGATTGCATGGCATGCTAGTATACATAGTTTCGGATCGTGACCCAAGATTTACTTCAAGATTTTGGGTTAGCTTGCAAAAAGCTATGGGCACGGATTTACGGTTCAGTTCGGCATACCATCCTCAAGCGGACGGGCAATCAGAGAGGACTATTCAAACTCTTGAAGATCTATTAAGACTTTGTGTCCTAGATTTCAAAGGAAGTTGGGATAAGTATCTACCATTGGTGGAATTCTCCTACAACAACAGTTATCATACAAGTATAGGTGTGGCTCCATTTAAAGCATTGTATGGACGAAAGTGTCGCTCTCCAATATGTTGGGATGAGCTGGGTGAAGCAACATTGTTGGGACCCGATTTGGTACGTATGACTACGGAAAAGATCCAAATGATTCGACAACGTATACAAATGGCACAGGATCGACAAAAGAGTTATGCGGATCTTCATCAAAAGGACGTGGAATTTAGTATTGGGGATCATGTATTGTTGCGTGTGGCTCCATGGAAGGGAGTTACAAGATTCGAAAAGAGAGGAAAGCTCAATCCACGATTTATTGGTCCATTTCAGATTCTTGAATGAGTAAGAAATGTGGCCTATAGACTCGTGTTACCTCCAAGTATGTTTCGTGTTCATAATATTTTTCACGTATCCGTGCTTCGTAAATATGTGAAATACCCAAACCACATTATTAAGTTAGAACCAGATGGGATAACCGAAGATTTAATGTACGAGGAGGTACCTGTCAAGATCTTGGATAGGAAAGAGCATGTCCTACGCACTAAGGTTATACCACAAGTTAAGGTATTGTGGAGGAACTGTGCTATTGAAGAAATGACCTAGGAGGTGGAAATGGAAATGAAAGCGAGGTATCCTCACCTTTTTCAAACACCAGGTACATACGTCAATTTTGAGGATGAAATTTCATAAGGAGGGGAGGTTGTAAGACCCCAACTTATTATAAATGAAATTTAATTTCCTCTATTTATTATTTTGAAATAGTAAGGGTTGAATTGATTAATGTGATTAGTTATGGGTAAAATGCACAAATATTTTAAAAATAAGCAGGTGGTTATAAAATATTCATTATTGTCGGGGAATATTCGTTTGGTCGTGGAATATTTTTGCTGTCAGGCAATATTCGTACGACGGCGCAGTCTTTTATGGGCCCCATAACGGAAAGCGATTGGATGAAGAAAATGACAAGTATAAGCTGTTTATAAATAACGACACAGTTGTTACCGTTAATACTGTTGGAATACCCGGTGGTTAAAACACAGTAATACTCGTTGTTGCATAGTAGCACACGGTATTGCACCAATTATTGATTCTTACGTAAGAAGGCACTACTCAATAATTGTTACAGTAGTTACTGTTCAGTATTTTATTTTATTGATTCATTAATTGCTGCGTTAATATTTTATATTACTATTGTTTCAATAATTGTCACTACACAGTATTTTCCATTATCGAAGCAATAATTCATATTATCTGAATAATATTATTAGAAAACATTATTAGCAATGTCTAGAAAGTTCTGTCTAAGGAGAGGTTTGGTCACCTAATTGCGCACCAGTAAGGAGAAATCCTCTTTCCTAGGAACTGCCTGATTGTCAGTATTGTGATTCTGTAATATTATTTGTGAATAATTAATTATTGATTTATATGATGAGAAAAATATTGATTTTATGTGGTTATAGATGGAGAAAATTTTTAAAGTGACAATTGTTAAAAATATTGATATTTTATCTTTTCTGATAAAATAATATTTTATTATAATATAATAATGATGATATTTTTACAATGAATGTGGGATATATGAGTATATGAGGAAGAAGAGTATTTTTGTTACAAAAGTTGTTTAACACATGTTTTGTGTGTCGGTGGACCCCATTTCTTGACTGAAATTTGATTATAGCCTGTAAAATCGCCCGTTTGTGGATTTCGGTCAATTTCTGTTTGGAATTTGGAAAAACTTTCTTCTGTAAAGTTGTAGAGAATTGAATTTCCTATAAAAACTCACGAGATTTGAATTTTCTGATAAAAGGGCTATTTATTATGAATTAATTATCTTCCAAAATTCCTGAATAATTGATTTTTGGAAGTTTTAATTATTTTTATTAAGAAAAATGTTTTTATTGTTTTTGGCACATGTGTGGCTGAAGTTTGGACCAGATTTGTGTGCGTAGGGAATTTTGATATATATATATATATATATATATATATATATATATATATATATATATATATATATATATTAATATTATATTAAATTTTCTGCTTTGGTGTTCTAAGCATTTTCCTATAAATAGTGTTTTCACGAGTTACTATTCACTAGTTACTATTCATGAGTACTATTCACGAAGTATGATGATGTTTTTTGTCAAATTTCTATCTTTTGGTGTCGGAGTTACTATTCAAGTATACGGCACTATTCACGTATACGACACTATTCACAAATACGACACTATTCACTGAAAAATGAAATTTTCTTCTTTTTGTCCAAAATATCTATTCTGGATACTAGCTTCTATTGTATCCATGTTTTGATCATTCCTGAATCTTACTCCACTACTGGTTATTTATGAGGTATTTTTGAACTTGGATTGTTTAAAGTACGAATACTTAATATTTATTCTTTTATTTCACTGGATTCGTTTTCTTTAAAATATTTTTCATCATTCTCGGTCCTAAATGATGATATAATTGAATATCTTTGGCCTGTAGTGCAAAGATGAATGATTTCTGATGAATATCTTTGGCCCGTAGTGCAAAGATGAACAGGTGTTTAGATGAACATGACCAACTGATGAATATCTTTGGCCTGTAGTGCAAAGAAGAATATTTGATTCCAGATATATATTGATTGATGTTACAGGGATAAAAGATAGACGATGAACTTTTAAATTCATATATAGAAGATAGTAGTTTGCATTCTCTACCTAACTCTTCTAATGAATTATTATTTTCGCTGCGAATATTGATTTAAATCTTGTTGTCTATTGTATTCTATTAGATTTTTCCCTTTTGAAGACTAACGATAATTTGTTTATATTATCTTAGTCATAATGTTCTTTACTGGGCTAGTTGAGCTCACCCTTTTCCTTGTTGTTCCATTTTTCTTCTTAGGGGGCGAGAATGTAGCGAGTACTAGTCGGGTGTGGAATGATGGTTCTAGATGTGCTTCTAGTAGTCCTCACTATTCTATAAAATAGTGTATTAATAATTGTAATGAGGACTTATTTGAGTGTGGATATTGTCTAGATGACAATATTTGTATTTAAACACACAATTTTTATGTTGTATTAATAAAGTTGTAGTTATTTCTGTACCATGTATTTTGACGACACAGAATGAGTGTTGTATACCTATTTTGGGGGCGTCACAGTCAGGATACTATTCGATTTTGTTTCTTTAGGGAGATTCACTTTTATCTTATTATGTAATCTACGATGATGAGAAATTTTATTCCAATTTAGGGACATGGCATTTAAGAAGGTGTGATCACTGTACGCAATATTACTTTGAGCACTAAAGTATTAAACCTCCTTTGTTGACCAATTTTTTGCATGTACTTATTCTCACACTGAAACTATCCCTGACGACCCAAACAGACAAGTACCCACGTGTGATATCGTTTTCGTGCAGAGTTGGACGCGTGGACGAATATTGGCATTAACAGTAAGTATACTTGTATTAATTATACACATGTATGTATACTTACATTATATTTAATATTACTATTTGATTTTTAAAATGTTATATTTTTTTAGTCAGTTTCCTTTTTATTAAACTTACTCAAATAATACATGTATTTATATACATTCTACACATATTTACAATATTCAAGAATTATAATTTAAAGTTTAATAATAATTGCATTTATAATCGTAGAATTTGTTAAAAGTTTTTTTGGAATATTACACTAGATTCCAACTTTTTAATGCATTAAAGTACTTGTACTCAGATTCTAGCTTTTGGACCCAAAAACTGAAATAAACAACACTCATGTGCGCTACTCAGTAGCCAGAAGTTATAAGTTGTCAAGAAAAAGCCGAAACAAACGGGGCTTATATATGTCTATTTATTTTCTTATTATTATCCTTAAAATAAGTTAGAGCCTAGAGGGCAAGGCTTCACTAAACTATTTGTCTTAGACCCAAATTTTAAAATTCTTCATATTATTTATCCTCCAGCTTCAATATTATGTCTCTTTAATCCTTCAAAATAAAATTTCAATTTTTAAAATAAATAATATAATATAAATTATAGATGCAATGCTTGTAATGACCGAGAAATTCGGATCTTATTGTAAAATGATTTTATTAAATTAAATAATAATAAAATTTTATTATATGTGTTATCAAAATGGTTGTCATTGTATAACCTATTGATGTTAGAATGTCGTAGTATTTGAGTTACGTGAACGAATTAAAGTGGTTGAATTTCCAAGATGAAAATAAAAGTTTTTCGAGGAATTTTCTGAAAAGCACTATTCATCAGTATGTGCTCGGGATTTATTTTTGAATTTCCGAGAAATACGTAATGATAGAATGACAAGGTAAGATGGATTATGTAATAAAAATCTAGTTATAGAAAATGTAATATTTCGCTTGCGGACTTAATTTATAAACGTTAAGAAGGGCAAAGTAGTAACGAGTAAGTAATAATTGTATGATACTTTGGTATTGTGCAAAGTAATGAAAACAAGTATAATACGAAGTATTATACAAGTTTGTATGAAGGATGAAATATCATATATAAATTATATATGAATTAGAATACGAAAATGATACATAAACTATATGTATATGTATTAAGTAATGTTAATGGACTTGGAAAGGTTGATTGGAATTACTATAAGTCCAAGTAAATTAAAGGGTGAGGCCCAATTATTGGTTAATAAGCAAGTTAATGTTTATTAATGCAAAGCCCAAAGATTAAGTTGGTCAAAGCCCAAGCTAGAGTCCAATGAATTGATTGACCCATGGGGAAAACCATGTTAATATGGTTTAACTTGGTAATCAAATTAAATGTATGGTGACAAAGTGTTAGAAGTAATGACCAAGACTTAGGAGTAATGGCCAAGCAAAATATAAGAGTTGTGCTAGCCATGTATTGAATAGTAAGGAGGTGGCTTAAGGAGGTGGGTTGAATTAATGACTAAACTACCCTAGCTTTGCAATTTCTATAAATAGAGGAGGCTTACAAGCCATTTGTTAGTTGTTCAAACAATCTAGCTATTATAAATTGCTTAATTTTTAGAGAGATTAAGTTACATATAAGTTACTTCCATAAGTAAGAAGAAGAAGAAGAAGAAGGCTACTTTACAAAGACGTCAAAGAGTAAGACTTCTTCTCCATTTATTTTCTATCTATACCATGATAGGTTGATAAGAAAAGATGGATTAAGGAACATGAATGTTAAGAAGTAAGAAGAATGTGTAAGTAATGAACTTAAGCCACATAAGTTGGTAATAAGTCATTTAAACTAGCATAAGTTATAAACTTATGTGAAAGTATTATGAACTTGTAATGAGTTTATTAAGAGAAGTGATATGGATGTAAGAGAACTTGTATGATCATATGTATCATGTATCCCTAAGTCAAGTTATACGTTAAGAACATATAAGGTATGATGATTAAGAAACTTTAATTGTCATAAGTCATGAACAATGAAATCTTAAGTAGTTTATAATTTAACAAGTTATAAGCTCATGAAGAAATAAGTCTAAAATCCAGAAATGAATATAAGTTGTTGTAATAAGTATGTTGAGATGTTCACATGATGAATGGAATTCATTTGTAATGTTGAACAAATCATAAGAATGAAGATTTGCCAGAAATTGCACGATTGGACGATAATCGTCGAATTCGTAAAATTCTCGGAATAGAAGTAAAATTTTGTGTTTGAATTCGGAACCATTGTTTTTCGATGGAGACAACTCATATTTGGCATTTAAGAGTTGCGGACTCGAAAATAACCGGATTCCGACTTAGAACGAAGAAACAAGCGATGAACGTTCACGAACGTTTATCGTTTTCATTAAAAATGAACCAATAGGTGAATTTTTAGCAAACGAAGTCAAATAGATAAAATTCTTGCATGAACACGTAGATTACGTAATTTGTGAACCGTAGGCTTTTGAACAAGCCAATTCGGACTTATAACAAAGAAGTTATACGTCCGGGAAGTTCACAAAAATTCATGGACCGAAATTTTTCTGGTACACAGAGTTGGCGCCGCGGCACCAACCCTAGGCCAAATTGGTCATGCCGCAGCACGTAACAGTGTCTGAGCACTTTGCAAGCACGCACTGCAGCGCGAACCGTAGTACAAATGGTGGCACCGCAGCGCCATGTACGGTACAAAACCTTCTGAAGTGTGGCACCGCAGCGCGGCCCACCAAGTAAGGACTCGCGCCGCAGCGCCAAGTCCGGGACAATGAAACTATTAACTCGCGCCGCAGCGCGAGATGTAAGTATAAAGCTGGCACCGCAACGCCAGCCTCAGAACAAGAATAGTAATAAATATTTTTAATGACAAAGAAAAGAAAGTTAATTGATTTAAAAGTAAACCCAACCTAAAGAATGTAATGTAACATTGTTTAAACTTTGTTAAACCTTAAGGATGTTGTATAAAGGTTAAGATAACCTAGTCAAATATAAATGCAAGGATAATGATAAACCAAAATAGATAGTAACTGAATCTAATACACAATTAGATTGAGATGAAGGGTAAGATATAGTCATATACATACTTGATTATATGTGACCTAATGTAAGGCATTATGTGATCATGTATTGTGACACCCCCAAATCTGGGTTACCTGACCCCTCGAGTTTGGTGTTCACGATCCACAATATAATACCATTTAACTACCCATTCATATATAAATAGGAATACATAAGTCATTTACATAAGTTGTTAATACATAAGTCCCAGGTCCACTAACCTTAACATTACAGAAATACCCCTTAGATATACAAAAAGGGTTTACAATACAATACAACATAATAATATTGTTCATCATAATTAATTTATAACTATGTCTTTTCCCTTGTTCTTCTTCGCAGCACCTTCTGCAACTTCGTCCCTAACTGAAAATTTTTATTTATAGCAAGGGTGAGAAACAAGTTTGCCTCGCAAGTTAAGACATACAATAAAGGTATAGAAATCAATATCAATTGTTCTAACATTCTCCGCAATAATAATCTGATAATGAAAGAGTACAACGCTTTCAAAGTTTCTACAATATTCTATTGAATAATCAAGAATCAATTCTACGCAATTACAAAGTGGAATGTTTTCCAGATTTATGCTGAGTGATCCATTGGATCTAGAACTTCTAATTTATCGGGTATCTATCAAAGATTTACTTTGATACATACGCAGGAGTATCAGATAACCATAAAGATTAAATCATACTCCTCTGCAAGTACTTAGAGCTGGCCAACTCCTTGTACCCGATATTATGCATAATACTTAGGTCGCGCGCAATGGTCGATATACGACTTAAAAATTTTGTTCCCTTTATATAAAAGGGTGTTCTTCTCAGTCTCAGAATCAAGATTTTGATTTAACAACGAAATACTGTGATTTCAAATTCTATTTACTTATCGATCTAGCCAAAATAATTGGCATCGATCTATCAATAACAATTGAATTCTCTTCTCGAATTTATCAAGTTCTAACAAATGTGCGTCTAGCCAGAATAATTAGCTAAGATATTTTTCAACATAATTTGACAATAAACAGGAATTATCTGTAATGTCAATTCTATCTTCTACGAATATGAATATCCAACAACAGTTATTCTACAATGGTATATTCTCCGAATCAGTAATTCAATTTAAATTATTAAACATGCACTAACTGCGAATAATCATCAATAAATTCCATGGACATGGTATAATTAGCAATAATTAACCATAATAATTGAATGAATATAACTCAAGGTTGAGTTAGGAAACTTGCCTTCCGCGTTGATTACAGCTACACAATATAATTAACTGCGTTCGTAAGACCTATATTCAACAATGTCGGTCTCACAATTAGCACAATCATTTATAACACGTAACACTATATTTTACAGTCAAACTTCTCCTAGTCACATTACCACATAGCCACATTAGTGTTTATAACTTATATAAACACTTAACAAGTCTAACTAGTTCGGTGTGGTTGGATTTCGGTTCATTCTCGGTGTTCTGGTCACCCTATTCGACAATTAACACATTGATTGTCAATTAAACTTGGTCTCTAAACTTCAATATTATTTTAGATAAGTCAAATATCGTTTATAATATTTTTCGGAAGCTTTTAATAATTTATAAACAATTATTATAATTTATAATAATTTTTCAAACACTTAAATCATTTTTAAATGATTTAATTATCAAATAATCTTATCATTATTAATATTTAATAATATAAAAATATTAATAACATACTTGTCAAAATATTAAAGTTATTATTAATAACTTAACATATTTTTAAATCATCAATATTCTACTTAAATGATTTTTAAAATAATTAAAATCAATTTTAAATCACCGCCATTAATATTTAAATATTAATTTAATTATTATCAAAATAATAAAAGTCATTAATTAAAACTTAAAATACATTTAAAACATTTTTTCTCATTTTTAAATCAATAAAATCATTTTTAATTCATTTATTTAATATCATAATTAAATAAATCTAATATCATTAATATTAATTTATTAATGAGAATTCTCCAAAAATATTGAAAATTATATTTTATAATTTAAAATATTTTCTAACACTTTATTCTTATTTAAAATTATTTTTAAATTAATTAAATCATTTTTAAATTATTTATTTAATTTAATAATTAAATAAATCTAATATTATTAATATTAATTTATTAATGAAAATTCTCCAAAAATATTAAAAATCACATTTTATAACTCAAAATATTTTTAAATACATTATTCTTATTTAAAATGATTTTTCATAATATTAAATCTTTTTTCTCTAATTTATTTAATACACTAATTAAATAAATTAAATACTTTTAATATTTAAATAATTATAAATATTAAAGAAAAATATTCCAATTGGTCAAAAAATTATTTTTCATAATTTAAAATAATTTTTAAAACTATTTTTGGTAATTTTTAGAATTTATTTCTATTTTTAAATAATTTTCCAGAAATTCAAAAAATAAATAAATAGGAACCGTCGCTAAAGTCTTTGAGCGACACTTGTCCGTCGTCTTAGGTGTTCTTGAGCTCAAGAACACTATCAGACAGTGTTTCAAGGGTGCACATTTGACTGAGTGTAATTTCCAGCCTGATCATGTTTTCGACTAACCTATTGTTCAATCATGTAGTACATATGTAGTACTACAATTATCAAGTATTATCTCGGTCAAACAACAACAATCCTGAAAGATCTAGTGCTTCAAAGAAGCTGTCAGACCCATTCTGGGTTTCTCCAGAAACCCAGAAACTCGACTAGTCACTTTCAAGTTTATTTTAATCTATGTTCCGCTCATGAGTTATGTGATATAAAGGCTCAAAGTTATATTACAGGTACCAAAGAATAATTACAAAGTAATATTTCAGTTGAAAAACTACTCAATCTACAAAATCAGTATGGTCAAAGTATGTCAGAAATTGTATTCCCCAGATTTCTGGGTTTTTCCAGAAATTCCAAAACTGAGGGTGAAGCCTACTTTGACCACCTGTTCTAATCAATATGTTGATGTTTGAAGAAATATAAAGACTCAGATCTATACTACAAATAACCGGGTACAAAATTTACTAAACAACAACAGTAAAAACTAAAACGACTGACAGATCCGGAAGCTTAAAGATATTGTCAGACACTGTTCTAACCTTTCTGGGTTGCCCAGATTTGGCCTGGTCAAGCTCGGTCAACGGGTTTTGACCTTTAATAACTCCTGATCCCGATATCAAATGGCTCTAATTTCTGTTACAGACTAAAGAACACATAACAGGCTACAGATCCGAACAATAAAACATCAAAAACAACAAACGAACAAGAATTTGTGGCTCCTGACATTAGCTTGTCAGACCAAAAATTTTGTTCTTGGACAGACTTTTAAAAACACCATTTTAAGGCACTTTGATGCTATGGATATATGTTTGATCATCATAGATCAACATAAAACATCCTCTAGCAAGAATTGAAACACAAAAACACAAAATTTTTCAAAGCATACAAGATTAAAAATAAAAATTAGGTTTATACCTTTTCTTGAATAATTTTAGATCTTGGCTCTCCAATCTGTTATAGATTGATCTAGTGGCTGTATTTAGGACTGATATACTAAGTAAATTCGTAGCTTTGGATGGGAGAAGGAGTTGGTGAGAGCTAGATAGCAAATGAACAAATTCTATGTATTTTTTCTCTCTTTAACACTTATATAATATGCTAAGTTGCTAGATCTGATCTTGGTATCAAATGGAGGTTTGTTTGCTGAGATTTTTAGGCCACAATGTCAATGGAGTTGGTGAACCACTAAAGATTTAGCCATTTTTACAAATTTCCTAATAAAAATCCCATAAAGGGCATTTTAGTCTTTAGCAAAATAAATTTAATGGAAAGATGGTCAAATGTCCAAATCCTTAGGGTTTAGGGTTTGAACCCTTTAGGTTTGCAATTTAATTTCCAAGATTTTCGAATTTCGGTTTTCAAAATAGAAAATTAATATTCCTAAATTTTAATTAGGATTCGATAATTATATTAATATTTCCTAATCATAAAATTCAATCTTGCTAATTAGGATTAATATTCCTAATTAAAATTACTTAATTTAGCAATTAGGGTCAAAATGGTCATTAGGGTTTATAACCCACGAATTAGGGTTTTAATTAGAAAAAATAAATTTTCTAAATTACAATTAGGGTTTGTAAAATAGAAATTAAGATAACTAAAATATAATTAGGGTTTTCTAATCAAATTTAAGTTTAATAAACACATTAAGCTTACTAATTAGGATTATGGTTTCTTAATTAGGGTTTAGGATTCTCGAATATGAAATTAGGGTTTCCCGGCTTTTAATTAGGGTTTCTAACTCTACGTTAGGTTTCCTAAATCTGAGATTAGGGTTTCTAATCCCTTATTAGGGTTTATTAATTACAAACCTTACCCGATCAATCATTGATCAATAAATCTCTTCGGTACGAACACATACTCATTAATATAATTTTTTTAATTATATTTTCTATCGAATCCCTATCCAAAAATTAGGGTTAGAGTTTTTAAAGCTGTTAAGCACAACTCTACTCTATTTTTATTAGTCAATATACAAATTGACATTCTCGAGATTCGTATCACGGATACTTGTCACAAAATTAATAATCAATTTTAATATTAATTAAAAAAAAATTTATTCGCAAATTTTTGATTATTCGAAATCTTAGGTTATCACATGTATTGTAGACACTTGAAAGACTTGAACATAAAGTAAATATACCGTAGCAGACGCTAAAGGCAAGTATTCTAACTCTTGTCTCAGTTCAATTTGAACAAGTTTTTTTAAATTCATGTATCCTTACGCATGAATTGAGATATGTAGAAGTTAAAGCCAATTCCGTTGGCTAGACTTAATATATTCTGTGGATTATTAATAATCAATTCATCTATTAACAAATGTGGTTATCTTTTGTCAACTACTTGATATGGTTTTCAAAAGAAGACTGGAAATGTTAAACAAATGTTTTGTCAGTAAAACGACTGGCACGTGAGGTTGCCAAATGATTAAACGTACATACGTTTAATGGATGTAGTGTTAATCAAAATAGAGTACAATAGGTTGATCACCTAGAAGTGCTCGTAAGTAATATCGAACTTACGAACTTAGTTCCGGGTTGTCCTTTTCCAATAAAGAATGAATACTCGAGATGGCCTGTAGTTCAAAGATGAATAATTTTATGATGAATATCTTTGGCCCGTAGTGCAAAGATGAACAGGTGTTGAGATGAACATGGCCGACTGATTAATATCTTTGGTCTGTAGTGCAAAGATGACTATTTGATTCAAGATGTATATTGATTGATGTTACAAGGATAAAATATCGATGATGGACTTTTAAATTCATAGATGATAGTAGATTTCATTCTCTACGTAACTCTTCTATGAATTATTGTTTTCGCTGCGAATATTGATTTAAAACTTGTTGTCTAGTGTATTCTATTAGATTTTTCCATGTTGAAGACTAAAGATAATTTGTTCTATATTATCTCAGTCATAATATTCTTTACTGGGCTAGTTGAGCTCACCCTTTTCTTTGTTGTTCCATTTTTCTTCTCAGGAGACGAGAATATAGCGGGAACTAGTCGGGGTGTGGAGTAATGGTTCAAGACAGTTGTTTTAGTAGTCCCCACTATTTTGTAAAATAGTTTATCAATAATTTTAATGAGGACTCCTTTTGAGTTTGTATACTCTCTATTAGACAGTATATGTATTTAAACTCACAGTTTGTGTTGTCGTATTTTGCACGATAATTATTTTAATGAAGTTGTAGTTGTTTCTGTACCATGTATTTGGCGACTCAGAATGTGTGATGTATACCTATTTTGGGGGTGTCACAGCTACCCCGTTGACTAATTTAACAAGGAAGACGGTGAAATATGTATGGACGGATAAATGTGAGGACAATTTTCAAGAACTGAAGAAAAGATTAAGTGAAGCGCCTGTTTTGTCATTGCCAGATGACACAGGAAATTTTGTGGTGTATAGTGACGCTTCGCATAGAGGACTTGGTTGTGTGCTTATGCAGCATGGCAAAGTCATTGCGTATGCATCATCGCAGTTGAAGGATTATGAGAAAGTTTATCATACTCATGATCTGGAACTGGCCCTAACGATATGGAGACATTATCTTTATGGGGAAAAATGTGAGATATATACGGACCATAAAAGTCTAAAGTATATCTTCACTCAGAAGGAGTTGAATATGAGACAGAGAAGATGGCTAGAGTTGATAAAGGATTATGATTGTGAAATCCTGTATCACCCTGGAAAGGCCAATGTAGTTGCCGACGCCTTAAGTAGGAAGGGTCGGGAAAAGTTGTCTATGTTAACGGCTCAAAATGAGTTAATAACAGAGATGGCTAGGATGAAAATAGAAGTAAAGATGCTGGGTGATTCGAGGCAGATACTCTTTACAATAGAGATGCAATCTACCATCATAGAGAGAGTCAAGGAGGTACAACTCAAGACTGATGAGTGCAACCAAATGAAGAAGCGGTTATCCGAGAAAAAAGATACTAAGTATAGTCTTGATAATGAGGGATTATTAAGATTTGACGGAAGAATTTGGGTTCCGAATGAGAAGGAATTAAAGGAGCAAGTGTTACAAGAAGCTCATAGTTCTAGGTACTCGATACATCCTAGTAGCACTAAGATGTATCAAGACCTTCCACAGAGTTTTTGGTTGCCAAACATGAAGAGAGAAATAGCAGAGTATGTGAGTAGGTGCTTGACTTGTCAAAACATTAAGGCCGAACATCAACGACCCAATGGCTTATTACAGTCATTGGAGATTCCAGAATGGAAGTGGGAGCATATCACGATGGACTTCGTGGTGGGACTTTCGACTACGAAAAAAGGGTACGATTCGATTTGGGTAATAGTGGACCGGTTGACGAAGTCGGCTCACTTTTGCCAATTAGGGTCAAGTATAACTTAGACTAGTTAGCTAAACTTTATGTTAAGGAAATCATTTCCAGACATGGAGTACCAGTATCGATTGTGTCAGATCATGATCCACGATTCACATCGAACTTTTGGAGGAGTTTGCAAGAACAGTTGGGAACACAGCTGAAGTTAAGCACAACTTATCATCCACAAACCGATGGGCAGAGTGAGAGAACAATTCAGATGTTAGAAGACATGTTGAGGTCTTGCGTCATGGATTTCAAGGGTAGTTGGGATGATCACCTACCACTAGTATAGTTTGAGTATAACAACAGTTATCATGGAAGCATAGGTATGCCGCCTTATGAAGCTCTGTATGGAAGAAAGTGCAGAACACCATTGTGTTGGGATGAGGTGGGAGAACGCCAGATGCTAGGACCAGAATTGGTGTAGCAGACAGCGGATGTGGTAAAGTTAATTCGGATGCGTCTCGTCACAGCTTAGGACAGACAGAAGAAGTATGCAGACTTGCATAGACTAAGTCGAGAGTTTGAGGTGGGCTCGTATGTGTTTCTAAAGGTATCTCCTTGGAAAGGAAAGATACGTTTTGGAAAGAGATGAAAGTTAAGTCCAAGGTTTATAGAACCTTTTGAAGTATTAAAACGGGTGGGAGAGGTAGCTTATGTGATAGCATTACCTCCAGACCTAGAACAAATACATAAAGTATTTCACGTATATGTATTACGTCCATATAAGCCGGACTATAAGCATGTAATCGAGTATGAGCCGATTCATATCGAGAAAGACTTAACCTATGAAGAATCTCTGATGCATATCATTAATAGAAAGGAACAAGTTCTGAGGAACAAGGTAATACCATTAGTAAAGGTATTATGGAAGAACCACGATGCTGAAGAAGCAACGTGGGAATTAAAAGAAAAGATGAAGAAAAATTTTCCTCATCTATTTGATTAAAGTAAGACGAGATTTTGGGGACATAATCTTTATAAGGGGGGAAGAATGTAACGACCGAGAAATTCGAATCTTATTGTAAAATGATTTTATTAAATTAAATAATAATAAAATTCTATTCTATGTGTTATCAAGATGGTTGTCATTGTATAACCTATTGATGTTAGAATATCGTAGTATTTGAGCTACGTGAACGAATTAAAGTGGTTGAATTTACAAGACGAAAATAAAAAATTCCCGAAAAATTTTCCTAGAAACATTATTCATCGGTGTGTGCTCGGGATTTATTTTTGAATTTTCGAGAAATACGTAATGATAGAATGACAAGGTAAGATGGATTATGTAATAAAAATCTAGTTATGGAAAATGTAATATTTTGCTTGCGGACTTAATTTATAAACGTTAAGAAGGGAAAAGTAGTAACGAGTAAGTAATAATTGTATGATACTTTGGTATTGTGCAAAGTAATGAAAACAAGTATAATACGAAGTATTATATGAGTTTGTATGAAGGATGAAATATCATATATAAATTATATATGAATTAGAATACAAAAATGATACATAAACTATATTTATATGTATTAAGTAATGTTAATGGACTTGGAAAGGTTGATTGGAATTACTACATGTGACGCCCCCAAAATTAGGTATACATCACCCATCTTGAGTCACCAGATACATGGTACAGAATTCAAATATAACTTAATAATACAACTGTTGTGTACAATACGACAAAACATAAACTGTGAGTTTGAATACAAATATTGTCTACTAGAGATTATACAAACTCAAAAGGAGTCCTCATTATAATTATTATCACACTATTTCACAGAATAGTGAGGACTACTAATGCACCATCTAGGACCATCACTCTGTTCCCCGACTAGTCCCAGCTACGTTCTCATTTCCTGAAAAGAACAGTGAAAGAAAGGTTAAGCTCAACTAGCCCAGTAAGAAATATTATGACTAAGATAATGCAGAATAATTTATCGTTAACCTTCAACAATGTTAAACTGATAAAATATAATAACTATCAAGTTTAACTGCAGTGGAATAAGCAATCCAGTAGAAGAGTCAAGTAGGGAATAAAATCTACTATCTTCTATGTTTAAAAGGTTTTTCATCACTTTTATCGTTGGGACTCATCTTAATAAATAATCCACATCATCGAATCACCCCTGCACTACGGCCAAGGATATTCTTTAGTATCACGACTAGAAATTATCCATGCACTACGGGCCAAGGACATCCGTGTATTCATTAATGGTCATGATCATGCCAACAACTGTCCATCAATGCACTACGGGCCAATGAGGACTTTTATCACATCATTTGTAATATTACAGTCATGATTACACCGAATAATCCCTGGTCATAATCATACCAAGTCCATCTATGCACTACAGGTCACAGATGACTTTCAACAAAATATAAAAATGAGGATGATGACAATGATATAAGAATTCAATAAAACAAGTTCAAGAATTAATTTATCTAGGAACTGATAACGTCCAAATTGTCAACATTATACTGCTTTGTAGAGTAAAATTCAAGAATGCTCAGAAGAATATTTCCACGAAAAGATATCGGATGAAGCGCAAATATCAATGATATTCAACTAATTTCATGGGTATAGAAGTCAAAGTTTTAACCAATTGAGTATAATAAAGAATGGAATAACAAAAGAAATCACCATGCATGCGATAGACCGCACAGGTAGGTTACTTCAAAAGAATAATAAAGGATGGAACCAGGTCCGGCGTAAACGCAGAGACAGGATATTCCGACAGAATAATAAATAATGGAACCAGGTCCGGCGTAAACGTACAGACAGGATATTCTGACATAATAATAAATAATGGAACCAGGTCCGGCGTAAACGCACAGACAGGATATTCCGACAGAATAATAAAGAACGAAATATTAGAAGAATGTCACTATGTATAGGGTAGCCCGCGTATACAGGTTATTCCAGCAGAATAATAAATAATGGAATAACAGAAGTTCTCTTCATGAGTACAATAAATAACATCCCTTACCGTAAAAGAAACTGAATATAAGAGTAGCAGGGAAGTAGCAGAATACTTTTCTATAGGTTCTCTTGTAATTCTCTCTCTAGAGTTTCAGTGAATTCGTAAGAAATAATGAAGGAATGAGCTTCTATTTATAGAAGAATGGACTGCATAGTAACTAACTTAGGAACGATCCAGATTGATTTACTTTAAACGGACGATCCAGATTGGTTTACTATTAAAACTTAAAACAACGGTCCATACTGATTTACTATTAAAACTTTAAACCAGCGTTCCATATTGATTTACTATTATATCTTCAATCAACGGTCTGAAAAATTAGCACATCTCCTCATGGAATAATATTGTACCCAAAAATGATTTGGACCGAAAATAAATATATCTTACGGATGAATAGTACCCCGTGAATAGTAACTCATGAATATTAACTCATGAATAGTAACTCGTGAATAGTACTCCGACACAAAAAGTGTCCCAAATACCCAATTGAACAATATATCCTCCAGACATCAATTATACTAACACAAACAAGTCCAACACAATGGAACTATAAAATTCATCTTTAATCAACACGAACTTATTCATCATTAATTTTATAATTCACAATATTTAAACAATCAGGTCGTTCCCAGGAAAGGGGGGGCTTTCCGATAAGGATTTCTCCTTATTGGCGCGCAATTAGGTGACCAAACCTCTCCTTGACAGAACTTCTAGACATTGTCAATATTGTAAATAATAATATGAATAACTTTTTCGTCTCAATTATTGATTTAATAATATATCATATAATGCAGATGATACTGTAAAAATAATTGAATCAATAATATGAGAAATATGATGCAGCATTTACTGTAGCAATAATTGAGTATAGCTGAGTGACTTCTCACGTAAGCATCAATAATCAATACCTTGTGCTACTGTGCAACTACGCGTATAACTGTACTTTTACTACCGGGTAGTTCAACAGTTTTAACGGTAACACCTCCGCCATTATTTTCATAAAGTATTTTTGTCGTTTTCTCAATCCGACAATAATTCTGTTGTGGGGTCCACCAATGATTGTGCCGTTGTACGAATATTCCCTGTTAAAACGAATATTCCCCGACCAATCGAATATTATATAATAACTTGCGTACTTTACAAAATTTATAAATATTACCCACAACTATAACATTATATCAAATCAATATCATAATATTCAAAAATATAATTCGAGAAAATTATTCTTTATTCATAAAAGTTAGGGTCTTACAACCTCCCCTTCTTATGAAAATTTGTCCTCAAAATTAGGGTACATACCTGGTATGTAGAAGAGATGAGGATACCTTGACTTCATCTCAGATTCTAACTCCCAAGTCATTTCCACCACATCGTGGTTTCTCCACAAAACTTTAACTTAAGGTATAACCTTAGAGCGTAGAACATGATCCTTCTTATCCAAGATTTTAACAAGTAACTCTTCATATGTTAAATCTTCCTCTATCTCGTCTGGTTCTAACTCAATAATGTGGTTCGGGTCTTTCACATATTTACATATCATAGATATGTGAAAAACATTATGAACACGAGACATACTTGGCGGTAAGGCGAGTCTATAGGCCACAGTTCCCACTCGCTCAAGAATTAAAAATGGGCCAATGAATAGAGGATTGAGCTTTCCTCTCTTTCCAAATCTCGCAACTCCTTTCAATGGAGCAACACGTAACAACACATGATCTCCAATATCGAATTCAACGTCCTTTCGATGAAGATCAGCATAACTCTTTTGTCGATCTTGTGAAGTTTTTATACGTTGTCGGATCGTTTGAATCTTTTCTGTAGTCATACATACCAACTCCAGTCCCAAAAAAGTTGCTTCACCCACGTCATCTCAACATACTGGTGAACAACACTTTCTCCTATACAATGCTTCGAATGGAGCCATGCCAATACTTGCTTGATAACTGTTGTTGTAGGAAAACTCCACCAATGTTAAAAACTTGTCCCAACTTCCCTTGAAATCAAGGACACGGAGTCTTAATAGATCTTCAAGAGTTTGAATAGTCCTCTCCGACTTTCCATCCGTCTGAGGATGATATGCCATACTAAATCATAAATCTGTGCCCATAGATTTCTGCAAACTAACCCAAAATCGTGAAGTGAATCTCGGGTCTCGATCAAAAACTATGGATACTGGCATACCATGAAGTCTTATAATCTCATTTATATACATACGAGCAAGACGTTCAAGTGTATAAGTTTCTCGTATAGGTAAGAAGTGAGCAGACTTGGTCAATCTATCAACAATGACCCAAATTGCATTTATGCCTTGAGAAACCTTGGGAAGACCAGTAACGAAATCCATGGTAATGTGCTCCCACTTCCATTCTGGAATTTCAAGTGGTTGCAATGGACCTTTTGGTACTTGATGCTCCGCCTTGACTCGTTGACAAGTTAAACACCTTGAGATAAACTCCGTTATCTCTCTCTTCATATTGCTCCACCAAAATATATGTCGAAGATCATGATACATTTTGGTACTCCCAGGATGGATTACAAATGGTGTGTTGTGTGTCTCCATCATGATTTTATACTTTAAATCAGGGTCGTTAGGAACACAATGTCTGTAGTTGACTCAAAGTATTCCTTCTTCATCGATTCTTGCTTCCGCCATAGCACCTTCTTGCTCTTTCTTCCTCATACACATCAACTCCGGGTCTGTAGCTTGAGCAGCTTTAACTTTATCAATTAAAGTCGATTCTACTCGTATATTCGCCATCATCACATGGGTCCCTAGAGTTTTTAACTCTATCTCCATCCTTTGCAAGTCACACAAAATGGGCCTTTCCATTGAAAATATCGCACTCGTACTTGAATATGATCTTCTACTCAATGCGTCAGCTACCACGTTCGCTTTTCCAAGATGGTATTGGATGGTATGATCATAATCTTTCAATAGTTCAAGCCAACGTCATTGTCACATGTTGATTTCCTTTTGATTGAAGAAATATTTGAGGCGTTTATGATCCATAAAGATCTCCACTTTCTCCCCATACAAGTAAAGCCTCTAAATTTTAAGTGCGAAGACAACAGCTGCTAACTCTAGATCATAAGTAGGATAATCTCTCTCATATTCTTTGAGTTTTCTTGAGGCATAGGCTATGAATTTCCCATGTTTCATGAGAACACATCCCAACCCTTTGCCCGAAGCATCACTATGGATGACAAATCCCTCCGAGCCAGATGGTTTTGTCAGAA
Source organism: Panax japonicus (assembly GCA_020205505.1). Taxonomy (NCBI): domain Eukaryota; kingdom Viridiplantae; phylum Streptophyta; class Magnoliopsida; order Apiales; family Araliaceae; genus Panax; species Panax japonicus. Next base: position 30,247,399 of record CM035097.1, on the reverse strand, counting down.
CAGGTGCTGAAATGAGTCTCCTCTTTAGTTCTTGAAAACTCTTCTCACATTCTTTGCTCCAACCGAACTTTGTATCTTTTCGAGTCAGTTGAGTTAATGGAGTAGCAATTCGAGAAAATCCTTCCACGAATCTCCGATAATAACCAGCTAAACCGAGAAAGCTACATACTTCGGTCACTAATTTAGGTTGCTCCCAGCTTTGAATAGCTTCAATCTTTGCCAGGTCAACAGATATTCCACGACTTGATACTACGTGCCCAAGGAATGCTACTTCCTCAAGCCAGAACTCGCATTTATTAAACTTAGCATAAAGCTTGTATTCACGAAGCTTTTGGAGTGTCAGCCTCAAGTGTTGCTCATGATCTTCACGGCTTTTGGAATAAATAAGGATGTCATCAATAAAGACGACCACAAAGTGATCCAAATATTCCTTGAATACTCAGTTCATCATATCCATGAGGGCAGCAGGAACATTAGTCAATCCGAAGGATATGCCTAGAAATTCATAATGCTCGTACCGAGTTCTGAAAGCCGTCTTTGGAATGTCATCGGTTCTAATCTTCAATTGGTGATATCCGGAACGCAAATCAATCTTTGAAAAGAATTTGGCTCCTTGCAACTGGTCAAACAGGTCATCAATACGTGGCAATGGGTACCTATTTTTGATGGTGACATAATTCAACTCCCGATAATCAATACAAAGTCGCATTCTCCAATTTTTCTTCTTCATGAATAGAATAGGAGCACCCCAAGGAGACTTAGTAGGACGAATGAAACTAATGTCTAACAATTCCTACAATTGGGTCTTTAACTCCTATAGTTCAATAGGAACCATTCGATTTGGAGCTTTGGAAATGGGTTTTGTACCAGGTTCAAGGTCGATACAAAATTCAATTTCACGTTCTGGGGGTAGGCCAGGAAGTTCTTAAGGGAATACGTCAGGAAATTTATTAACAATAGAAATATTGTTCAAAACTGACGTATTTTTGTTTAAATATGTGACATGAGCTAAGAAAGCTTGACACCCGTTTTTCAATAAACGAATAGCTTTATGGCTTGAAATGACCGTGATTGATTTTAATGGTTTGGTGGTCGCTTGAATTCGCATAATAGGTTGATTAGGAATATAAAAACTAACAACCTTACGAAAATAATCAATTTTTGCATGATGAGTAGTTAACCAATCAATCCCTAGAATTATGTCAAACGTAAGTATTTTTAAAGAAATAAGATTGACAAGTAATGTGCGGTTACCGATTTGAATCAAACAAGACTTATAACCATGGATGTAATGAAGGTTTCTCCCAACGGAGTTTCCACAGATAAGTCAAAGTCTAATTTCTCCGGAGTCAAATTTAATCATTGAGCACAAGTAGGAGAAATAAAAGAATGGGTAGAACCGATATCAAATAAAGTATAGACTTCGCTAGAGTTTATGATAAGCTTACCCGTGATGACCTCATTCGGGTTGCTTGCTTTCTGGGAGGTCACAACAAACGCTCTCCCTTGCATTACCAGCTTTGACTTTTCTGGGACGGCCTTTGGTGCGTCCATCCTAGCTGAACTTGTCTTCGGTGAACGATAAAATTGGGCTAAGTGACCTTCTCTTCCATAATTATAACATGTTTTGGATGGCATCGCGCAGTTTGGACTGATGTGTTCCTCCCCTCCGCATTTGAAGCATATGATAGGCAGTCGTTCTCCTTCCTTAACAACGGGTGTTGGTGCTGATGTCCTTCCATCATTGTTAAATCTCTTCTTCGTCAAATGTCCATTCTTATTGTTTTGGCCCTGATTACCACCGAAGTGGTTACCATTTCTTGCCTATTTATTCCCTCCATGCTTGTTGTCACCGCTTCGATGACTGCTCTCCTTTGGTTGCGTTGACTCGTTATCGCGCTCCACTAACTGAGCCCTATTTACAACATCTGAATACAAACACAGTTTATGAGAGATAAGATGTTAACGTATCTCCGGCTTCAAACCTCTTAAAAACATTCGTGTCATTCTCTCTTCATTATCCACTAAGTGGGACGCAAACCGGGACAAATCGACAAACTTGGCTTCATACTGCGACATGGTCATATTATTTTCCTCCAACTTGATGAATTCTACCTCTTTTATATGACGAATACTTTCGAGAAAGTACTTTTCATTGAATAGTTCTTGGAACTTTTCCCAAGACATCTTCAGTGCGGCAGGTTGAGTAAGCTTTACTGATTCCCGCCAGTAATATGCCTCTCCTCACAACATAAAGGCGGCAAAGGAAACCTTTTTCTCCTCAGAGCATCCCAAGACATCAAATATCTTAGTGATCTGCTTTATCCATGCTTCCGCCTTAAGTTATTTTGGCTCTCCAATAAACTCATGTGGTCCCAGCTCCTTGAACTGTTTAGCGGTGACCGTCCGAGAGTTTCCAGTGTTTCCACCTACATTTTGGAAAGGAGCCACTCTCGCCTGCAGTTGCATGATTTGCATAAAGCCTCTGAACATTCCATCATTCATCATTTGGTCAGTGTTGTTGTTTGCATGAGGATTGTCTCCTTCCTGATGCACATTATCCTGATTATTGATATGTGGTGAATCAACGGTCGCATATGCTTCATTGCTATTCTCAACATTTTCAGATGTCATTTTCAGATACTGCCACAAAACAAAAGGTAAATTGACATTTAACATATTATCCCTATATTCTGACCAACCAATTAAATACCAAAAAAAACTTAGGTATGTCTCACTATCGAAGAAATTCCCCGTCTCTCCCCTCCTAATTCTATTCTCATATCTTAGCCAGGGATCATATCCCTAAGCTTTGATACCACCTGTGACGCCCCCAAAATTAGGTATACATCACCCATCTTGAATCGCCAGATACATGGAACAGAATTCAAATACAACTTAATAATACAACTGTCGTTTACAATACGACAAAACATAAATAGTGAGTTTGAATACAAATAGTGTCTACTAGAGATTATACAAACTCAAAAGGATTCCTCATTACAATTATTATCACACTATTTCACAGAATAGTAAGGACTACTAATGCACCATCTAGGACCATCACTCTATTCCCCGACTAGTCCCAGCTACGTTCTCATTTCCTGAAGAGAACAGTGAAAGAAAGGGTGAGCTTAACTAGCCCAGTAAGAAATATTATGACTAAGATAATGCAGAATAATTTATCGTTAGCCTTCAACAGTGTTAAACTAATAAAATATAATAACTATCAAGTTTAACTGCAGTGGAACAAGCAATCCATTAAAAGAGTCAAGTAGGGAATAAAATCTACTATCTTCTATGATTTAAAAGATTTTTCATCACTTTTATCGCTGGGACTCAGCTTAATAAATAATCCACATCATCGAATCACCCCTGCACTACGGCCAAGGATATTCTTTAGTATTACGACCACAAATTATCCATGCACTACGGGCCAAGGACATTCGTGTATTCATTAATGGTCATGATCATGCCAACAACTGTCCATCATGAACTACGGGCCAATGAGGACTTTTATCACATCATTTGTAACATTACGGTAATGATTACACTGAATAATCCATGGTCATAATCATACCAAGTCCATTTATGCACTACAGGCCACAGATGACTTTCAACAAAAGATAAACATGAGGATGATGACAATGATATAAGAATTCAATAAAACAAGTTCAAGAATTAATTTATCTAGGAACTGATAACGTCCAAATTGTCAACATGATACTAATTTGTAGAGTAAAATTCAAGAATGCTCAGAAGAATATTTCCATGAAAAGATACAGGATGAAGAGCAAATATCAAAGATATTCCACCAATTTCATGGGTATAGAAGTCAAAGTTTTAACCAACTGAGTATAATAAAGAATGGAATAACAAAAGAAATCACCATGCATGCAATAGACCGCACAGGCAGGTTATTCCAACAGAATAATAAATGATGGAACCAGGTCCGGCGTAAATGCACAGACAGGATATTCTGAAAGAATAATAAATAATGGAACCAGGTCCGGTGTAAACGCACAGACAGGATATTCCGACAGAATAATAAATAACAGAATATTAGAAGAATGTCACCATGTATAGGGTAGCCCGCGTATACAGTTTATTATAACAGAATAATAAATAATGGAATAACAGAAGTTCTCTTCATTAGTACAATAAATAACATCCCTTACCATAAAAGAAACTGAATATAAGAGTAGTAGGGAAGTAGCATAATATTTTTCTATAGGTTCTCTTATAATTCTCTCTCTAGAGTTTCATTGAATTCGTAAGAAATAATGAAGGAATGAGCTTCTATTTATAAAAGAATTGACTGCATAGTAACTAACTTATGAACGGTCCAGATTGATTTACTTTAAACGGATGATCCAGATTGGTTTACTATTAAAACTTAAAACAACGGTCCATACTGAGTTACTATTAAAACTTTAAACCAGTGATCCATTTTGATTTACTATTATATCTTCAACCAACGGTCTGAAAAATTAGCACATCTCCTCATGGAATAATATTGTACCCAAAAATGATTTGGACCGAAAATAAATATATCTTACGGGTGAATAGTACCCCATGAATAGTAACTTGTGAATAGTAACTCATGAATAGTATCTCATGAATAGTAACTCATGAATAGTAACTCGTGAATAGTACTCCGACACGAAAAATGTCTCGAATACCCAATTGAACAATATATCCTCCAGACATCAATTATACTAACACAAATAAATCCGACACAATGGAACTATAAAATTCATCTTTAATCAACACGAACTTATTCATCATTAATATTATAATTAACAATATTTAACAACCAGGTCGTTCCAAGGAAAGAGGGGGCTTTCCGATAAGGATTTCTCCTTATTGGCACGCAATTAGGTGACCAAACCTCTCCTTGACAGAACTTCTGGACATTGTCAATATTGCAAATAATAATATGAATAGCTTTGCCGTCTCAATTATTAATTTATAATATATCATATAATGCATATGATACTGTAACAATAATTGAATCAATAATATGAGAAATATGATGCAGCAATTACTGTAGAAATAATTAAGTATAGCTGAGTGACTTCTCACGTAAGCATCAATAATTAGTACCGTGTGCTACTGTGCAACTACGCGTATTACTGTACTTTTACTATCGGGTAGTTCAACAGTTTTAACGGTAACACCTCCGCCGTTATTTTCATAAAGTATTTTTGTCGTTTTCTCAATCCGACAATAATTCCGTTGTGGGGTCCACCAATGATTGTGCCGTCGTACGAATATTCCCTGTTAAAACGAATATTCCCCGACCAATCGAATATTATATAATAACTTGCGTACTTTGCAAAATTTATAAATATTACCCACAACTAAAATATTATATCAAATCAATACCATAATATTCAAAAATATAATTCAAGAAAATTATTCATTATTCATAAAAGTTGGGGCTTACACTACAAGTCCAAGTAAATTAAAGAGTGGGGCCCAATTATTGGTTAATAAACAAGTTAATGTTTATTAATGGAAAGCCCAAAGATTAAGTTGGTCCAAGCCCAAGCTAGAGTCCAATGAATTGATTGACCCATGGGGCAAACCATGTTAATATGGTTTAACTTGGTAATCAAATTAAATGTGTGGTGACCAAGTGTTAGAAGTAATGACCAAGACTTAGGAGTAATGGCCAAGCAAAATATAAGAGTTGTGCTAGCCAAGTAATGAATAGTAAGGAGGTGGCTTAAGGAGGTGGGTTGAATTAATGACTAAACTACCCTAGCTTTGCAATTTCTATAAATAAAGGAGGCTTTCAAGCCATTTGTTAGTTGTTCAAACAATCTAGCTATTACAAAGTACTTAATATTTAGAGAGATTAAGTTACAAATAAGTTACTTCCATAAGTAAGAAGAAGAAGAAAAAGGCTACTTTTAAAGACTTTAAAGAGTAAGACTTCTTCTCCATTTATCTTCTATCTCTACCATGATAGGTTGATAAGAAAAGATGGATTAAGGAACATGAATATTAACAAGTAAGAAGAATGTGTAAGTAATGAACTTAAGACACATAAGTTGGTTATAAGTCATTTAAACTAGCATAAGTTATAAACTTATGTGAAAGTATTATGAACTTGTAATGAGTTTCTTATGAGAAGTGATATGGATGTAAGAGAACTTGAATGATCATATGTATCATGTATACCTAAGTCGAGTTATATGTTAAGAACATATAAGGTATGATGATTAAGAAACTTTAATTGTCATAAGTCATGAACAATGAAATCTTAAGTAGTTTATAATTTAACAAGTTATAAGCTCATGAAGAAATAAGTCTAAAATCTAACAATGAATATAAGTTGTTGTAATAATTATGTTGAGATGTCCACATGATGAATGGAATTCATTTGTAATGTTGAACAAATCATAAGAATGAAGATTTACCAGAAATTGCACGATTGGACGATAATCGTCGAATTCGTAAAATTCTCGGAATAGAAGTTAAATTTTGTGTTTGAATTCGAAACCATTGTTTTCTGATGGAGACAAGTCATATTTGGCATTTAAGAGTTGCGGACTCGAAAATGACCGGATTCCGACTTAGAACGAAGAAACGAGCGATGAACGTTCACAAACGTTTATCGTTTTCGTTAAAAATGAACCAATAGGTGAATTTTTAGCAAAAAAAAAGTCAAATAGATAAAATTATTGCATGAATTGATAGATTACGTAATTTGTGATCCGTTGGCTTTTGAACGAGCCAATTTGGACTTATAACGAAGAAGTTATGCGTCCGGGAAGTTCACAAAAATTCAAGGGCTGAAATTTTTCTGGTGCATATAGTTGGCGCCGCGGCGCCAACCCTAGGCCAAATTGGTCATGCCGCAGCATATAACAGTGTTCAAACACACTGCAAGTGGACGCCGCAGCGCGAACTGTAGTACAAATGGTGGCGCCGCAGCGCCATGTACAGTACAAAACCTTCTGAAGTGTGGCGCCGCAGCGCGACCCACCAAGTAAGGACTCGCGCTGCAGTGCCAAGTCTGGGAAAATGACACTATTAACTCGCGCCGTAGCGCGAGATGTAAGTATAAAGTCGGCGCCACAACGTCAGCCTCAGAACAAGAATACTAATAAATGTAACGACCCGAAATCAGGTCTATCTTCACACCCGAATTCCGTGCGTCACTAGTACATCACGATCCCATCTTCTTCCAAACATACATCATTATATAACTAAATATAACAACATATACTCTCAAATCCCAGGTTCTGGAAACCTTATAACCTTTTTCATTACAAATAATGATAAATACATTATTCATTTCATCTTACAAGAGTGACTTTTAATCCGTCACCAAGGATACATAACAGTTCCTTAAACTAGTCTATAGTTCAATTTCATCTTTCTATATTACAAGTCTTCACTTGATCTTCTCGCTCATTCACACTCTGAAGGGAACTTCATCTGGATACCATCAGCTTGACCTTTACGAGATCCTTAAGTTCGTCTAACATCATTCGCTGAAAATGTTTTTCATTTAAAGCAAGTGTGAGCATTCAATTGCCCAGCAAGTCATAACAGTTGAGCAAACATCTTCAAGAATTTAAACATTCTTTATAACTTCGATAACCGAACAAAGGTTATGAAGCAGCTCGAATAATAGCAATAATCACGATTCCTATCATTTTAAAACATTATTCTCATGCACTTTGAAATACTTTTATTCTTCTACCTTTTTCATACTCATCAGGTCTGGCTAGAATCATTAGCACAGACTTAACAATAACGGATCATGTATAAACAGAACATACTTGTATTGAACAGCTCAATCATAGAACAATTCATATCATAGAAACACCGAAGTGTTCACATTGTGGCACAAGGCCTCATACGTTCTACCACCTTGTACAAATATCACACATTCGCACATAGACATAACTTCTCAAGTTCAACATCTGAGAAGCTAAAGAAACTAGCATTCATTTAGAATATAAATGAAGTTAGGAAACTTGCCTTACGCACAGCTACAGCCTACGCTGAACTGCTCATTTCGGTTCCTATGTAGCACATAAGAAAAACAGCACATACACTAATTAGTCATGTATATTTGACTTATGCATTAGCTTAACTTTACTTCTTAGGGTTCGCATTCTTGCAACCTAAGTTTACGCGACCACTTTCATTATCGTTCTACAGTTTCATAACATACGGAGATGTCTTACTTTTACGCTCATCATCTTTAATGTTTTACATTTTATCTTCTTCTTATTACTTCTCTAAGACACATCACACATCGCTTCTCTGCTAGTAGTCCATATGGTACTCTGAGTGGTTTCCCACAAACAACCAACAAACAAGTTCCCGTCTCGTCTACACTGCCCATAACAGTGAGTTAGATCGGTTGCCAGTTTTGTATATACCTTCGCTCACTGAAGGAATTGTTTAGCCCAGCTCCCATATGTCAACCATCAAAGGTTACGATTGTACCACAACCTATACTCATCTTAACTTATCCGCACTATTAAAATATAATATTCGGTGAGTTAATTTCTTATTCCTTTCGGCTTCCTGGCAACTAAATACCACGCCTCAGAATTCACTCTTTATCGTCTAAGTCATACAGTCTTATGTATACTCAGAGCGATCATTCCCTGCAATCCTTAACTCGGCTTTGTTACGTTAAAGGCTATTATCTTTAATTCAACTTCTTTACCGTTCATGGTTCAATCCATTACCTTCATTATCTTATGGTCAAACCATACACGGGGTGTAGGTCCTATCCGTTTAATATTTACGTTCCCTTAACCTTTACGTCGATTAAAGTGTTTAACGCTTACATTTCATTCTAACGTTCTCATCTGACTCACATTCGGCTTCCATTAATCTCATTATCGCTCATTACTACTTTCTTAATACCATTCATTATTCTTCTTTAATGTCGAAGCGATACAGTTCGCTGTATGCTAAGACCACTCGTTCACCATAACAGCGTTGCATACACAGTGTCTAAACGTTCCATACTTATCTCTCACTATCATGACATAACATCGAAATGTAATTCATTACCCTCGTCCCTCAACATCTAAGGAATCACAACCCTAGCAATCCCTCACGTTCGTTCATCGCGACTACGGTCCCGTATCTCGGTTCCGTACTCGTAAATACAGTCTTTTAATCTCGATTAATCTTTCCGTTCAACCTTCATTAAAAGTTTAATACACTTTTTTAAGTGTTTCATTAATTGAACTATATGTTCGTATTTCTTTCTTGCACATCCCCCAGAAATTGAGCAGTTAAAATCTCATTTCTGGCATTGCACAGCACCGGCGCTGCGGCGCCATGCTCCTTCCTTAATCTCGCGCTGCGGCGCCACTTAGCAGTGGCCAAGGGACGGGACTCGCGCTGCGGCGCCGGCCTCCAAGGCATAATTCCGCGCCGCGGCGCCAAGCAAAAACCCTAGAAAAATTTTTCTAAGTATTTTACAAGCTTGATACGCTAACTTCAAAATCTCATAACTTCTTCGTTATAACTCGGAACGAGATCATTCCAAAGTCATTATCTTCCTTATCTTATGTACTTTAATACCCCTCAGACAGAACTTCATTCTAAATCCGTTAATGTACCATTCGATTGGCTTGATCATCACCCTTCGTTTATTTTATAATTTTAACACTCTTTGTTCGTTCATCCGTAATTCGGTCATCCGAACTCGGAATTCGATCGTTCTTGAATCTAAGACTCACGTTTTCAACATTTTCTTACATCCTTATGACACCCTACATGTTTGGAATTCATTTACTAACTTTCTAATTCTCGTTTGTCTTTTACGAAATTTTCGCCATAACTTCGTTATAGCTAAGTTTTAATCCGTTCTTCATGAACGTTTCTATCATTCCTAACCAATCAATATGCATCAAACTTATACGCGATGGTTTTAAACTTGTCCATCAACAACAATTATCCTACGATGGTTTTAAATTTGTCCATCAACAACATTCTTCGCGTTCTTCGTTCGTTCTTTAATTTTAATCGATATTTGGATTATGATTTCACTTTTTATTGGAATTTGATGTTATAGAACATTTTTCCTTACTTATTTCATCTACTCATTCATATAATCAACTCAGATTGTTCTAATTCATTATGAATCATATACTTCTTTAAGAAATTTATTTACTAAACTTCAAATTCTTATTTCCTTATTTTTCATGATTTTAACCATATGAAATCATCCCTAACATCATCTACTCATTATCCTCATTAAGTTATGTTTTAAACATATATATAACTTAAAGAAAATCTAACATAGAAGTTAGGTTTTAATACCTTTCCTCTTTATTTTTCTTCCGCTAGACAAAACCGGCGATTTGCTAGCTTTTCTATTTCACGAACATTTTTGATCCGATCAATCATGCTCATGATCTTCCTTCTCCCTCTCCATCCGAATTCTCTCTCTCTCTCTAATGTAGGATTTTCAAAATCTCATTTAAATGAAATCTAGCTTCCTATTTATAGATTTTCCAAAGTTAGGGCAAAATAGTCATTTCACCACGTTAACCTCCTTACTATTCATTACCTAACAACTAAGTTAACTTACTCCTTAAGTTTACTTAACAATGAAGTCTACTTAACCTTTAAGTTTGCTTAACTCTTAAGTTTACTTAATACTTAAGTTTACTTAACACTTAAGTTTACTTAATACTTAAGTTTACTTAATACTTAAGTTTTCTATTTCCACCTCCTTAGTTAACCTCCTTACTATTCACGTAGCTTCCCTTGGAAGCTTCGTGGTTCCATCTTTCGGGTTTCGTCCGACAGGTTTAAAAACTGCGATTCTCGGAATCCAAATATTTTTGGATATTTCGTCTTTCCTTTACCGATTAACTTTTACGTATTCTTCGGATTTCCGAAAAACTGAAAAACACTTTTTGGCGTTGAGCGTTTTCCTTCACATTTTATCCTAACGTAGCTAAACGGATGAAAAGTACATAGCAGTACTTTTCGTCGTTTTTATTTTATCCGATTTCTGCACGTTTTTCGAGAAAAACTTTTATCGTCTTACTTAACTCTTCACGATATATTATCAGCAAATCTTTTGACGGAATGTCATTTTGACATACCGAACTCTCAGAATGGCTTAGGTTATTTCAAACCCTAACCCTTAGGTTTCATCAGGTGAATAGTGCCTATTTCGTCTTTTTCCCTGAAATATTTTTGTTCCCGGAAAATTTTCATTTTTGTCTTGAAAATTCCTACTCGTTCAGTCTAGCTCGTAGCCAGAATCCTCCCGACTTATAATCATCCTAGATTCTAAAACGATTAATAACCACATAGCACATAATATTATTAATAAAAATTCATTTTATTAATAACTAATTCTTTAAACTTAAATTCTGGAAAATCCAAATTTCTGGGTCGTTACAATAAATGTTTTTAATTACAAAGAAAAGAAAGTTAATTGGTTTAAAAGTAAACCCAACCTAAGGAATGTAATGTAACATTGTTTAAACTTTGTTAAACCTTAAGGATGTTGTATAAAGGTTGAGATAACCTAGTCAAATATAAATGCAAGGATAATGATAAACCGGAACAGATAGTAACTGAATCTAATACAATTAGATTGAGATAAAGGTTAAGATATAGTCATATACATACTTGATTATATGTGACCTAATGTAAGGCATTATGTGATCATGTATTTTAGAGACTTGAAAGACTTGAACATAAAGTAAATATATCGTAGCAGACGCTAAAGGCAAGTATTCTAACTCTTGTCTCAGTTCAATCTGAATAAGTTTTTTTAAATTCATGTATCCTTACGCATGAATTGAGATATGTGGAAGTTAAAGCCAATTCCTTTGGCTAGACTTAATATATTGTGTGGATTATTTAAAATCTATTCATCTATTAACAAATGTGGTTATCTTTTGTCAACTACATGATATGGTTTTAAAAAGAAGACTGGAAATGTTAAACAAATGTTTTGTCGGTAAAACGACTGGAACGTGAGGTTGCCAAATGATTAAACGTACATACGTTTAATGGTTGTAGTATTGATCAACATAGAATACAATAGGATGATTGTAAAGCCCCCAAATTTAGGTACTTGAAACCCGAATTCAGTGTTTCACGATACTTTTTCTATGAGCGTAATAATACTAATAATAATAACAATAATATAAATATTAAACATAATTACATAACTATCAAAGTCTAGCTCCCAAGTACGTAACATTTAATCATTCCTTACAATACATGATAATAAATATACAACATTGTCTTAATAATAATAAACTATTACATAAGATAACATTGAAATCATTCAGCAACCTTTCACTTTCCCTTGTTCTTAGCAGAACCTTCAGGTTATTCACACTTAGCTGAAAATATTTAAATTAAGCAAGGATGAGCATTTGAGTGCCTAGCAAGTAATAACTGTAACAACTCGGAATTTTGGATTATCCAGAATTTAGGTTTAAAGAATTAGTTATTAATAAAATGAATTTTTATTAATACTATTCTGTGCTATGTGTTTATTAATCATTCTATAACCTAGAATGATTATTAATCAGAAGGATTCTGGCTACGAGCTAGATTGAACGAGTAAGAATTTTCAAGGCAAAAAAAAAAAATTCCGGAGACAAAAATATTTTTGGGGAAAAAGACGAAATAGGCACTATTCACCCGATGAAACCTAAGGGTTAGGGTTTGAATAACCTAAGCCTTTCCGAGAGTTCGGTATGTCGAAATGATATTCCGTTGAAAGATTTGACGATAATATATCGTGAAAAGTTAAGTAAGCCGATAAAAGTTTTCCTCGAAAAATGTGCAGAAATCGAACGAAATAAAAACGATGAAAAGTACTACTGTGTACTTTCCATTCGTTTAACTACGTTAGGGAAAAATGTGAAGGAAAACGCTTAACGAGGAAAAGTGTTTTTCAATTTTTCAAATATCCGAAGAATACGTAAAAGTTAATCGGTAGAGGAAAGACGAAATATTCAAAAATATTTGGATTTCAAGAATCACAGTTTTCGATATGTCGGATGAATTCTGAATTACGGAACCACAAAACTTCCAAGGGAAGCTAGCTAAGGTGGTGGGGCGGCCACTTGGCCAACAAGTAAACTTGGTGGCTAAGTTATGAATAGTAAGGAGGTTAGGGTGGCAAAATGACTAAAATGCCCCTAGCCTTGGTTTTCTATATAAACAAGCTTAAGCTCATTTGTTTGATTGATAATTCAACCAACACTTGAGAGAGAAAGACAGAGAGACTTTGGATGGGAGAGGAAGAGAAAGAGAATGAGGAAAAGCTAGCTTGAATGCACGCTTTGTCCGACGGAAGGATATTAAAGAAGAACGGTAATCCGAACCCTAGTTCTTCTAATTTTTTTTAAGTTTTTATGTTCAAAAACATAACTTAATGAGAATAAGAAGTAAAGGAGATTAGTAATGATTTCATATGGTTGAAATCATGAGAAAATAAGAAATAAGAAATAAGAAATTAGTTTATAAATTTCTTAAGCAAGTATAAGATTCGTGAGGATTTTGAGCAATCCGAATGAATATTATGAACGAGTAGGTGAATTAAGTAAGGAATGATGTTCTATAACATCAAATTCCAAGAAAAAGTAGAATCGTAATCCAAAATATCGATTAAAAATGAAGAACGAACGAAGAACGCGAAGTACACGCGAAGAACACGAAGAACGTTGTTGATGGACAAATTTAAAACCATTGTAGTGTAATTGTTGTTGATGGACAAGTTTAAAACCATCACGTATAAGTTAGATGCTTATTGCTTGGTTATTAACGTTAAAAACGTTAATGAAGAAAGGATTAAAACTTAGCTATAACAATGTTATGGCGAAAAGTTCATAAAAGACGAGCGAGAATTTGAATGTTAGTAAATGAACCCGAACGTGTAGGGTTTCATAAGAATGTAAGAGATCGTAGAAAACGTGAGTCGTGGACTCAAGAATGAATGAATTCTGAGTTCGAATGACCGAATTACGGATGAATGAACAAAGAACGTTAAAAACGTTAAAATGAACGAAGAATGAAGATTAAGCCAATTGAATGGCTCGTTAACGGATTCAGAACAAAGTTTTGTCCAAGGGTAATCGAAGTACATAAGATAAGGAAGAAAATAGCTTTGGAGCTCGGGCCACAGGTGCTATTAATTGGCACCGCAGCGCTAGAGATAACAAAGGACTTGGCGCCGCAGCGCCAGTCCAGGAAGAGAGGAGAGAGAAGTAGGTCGCGTCGCAGCGCGAGAGGAAGGGAAGGGCACGGCGCTGCAGCGCTGGTGCAGAGAAATGCCCAGAAATGAGATTTTTATTTCTCAATTACTGGAGGATGTGCAAGAAAGAAATATGAACACAATGTTCAACTAATGTAACACTTAATCAAGTGTTTTAAACCTTTAATAAAGGTTGAACGAAAAGATTAAACGAGAATAAAAGACAAAGAATGTAGATGCAGGTTACGAAATCGATGTCCGGGGACCGTAGTCGCGACAAATGAACGTGAGGGATTACTATGATTCGGAATTCCTTAGACGTTGGTTGATGAAGGTAATAAATAACATTCCGATGTTTTGTCATGGTAATGAGAGATGAATGTAAAGCATTTAGACGCTGTGAACGTAACGTTGTTACGATGAACGATCGGTCTTAGCATACAGCGAACCGTATGATTTTGACATTAAGAAAGAATAATGAACATGGGGTTCATGGGATGGATAACGATCGAAAGCAATTAAAACCTTGAGTAAAGGTTTAATGAGAGATTAAGAGACGAGCAACGTGAACGTTGAATACGTAAATGATCATCGTGAATCGTATTCGCGTTTGATGAACGTGCTAAGTATACCCTGGTTGTATGACTTAGACGTTGACAAAGGTAGTAAGTAAGATACGAATGGTATTAAGAAAGCCGTAGTGAATGGTAAAAAGATTAATGAAAGTCGATTGTGAGTCATATGAGAATGTTAGAATGAAATGTAAGCGTTGAACACTTTAATCGACGTGAAGGTTGAATGTACGCAAATATTAAACGGGTAGAACCTACACCCTATGTATGGTTTGACCGTAAGATAGCGAAGACTATTGATTAAACCTATGAATGGTGAAGAAACTAAGTTAAAGATAATAACGTATAACGTTAAGAAGCCAAGTTAATAAGTATAACTTGGACAACGTTCCAAGTTGAATGAACCAGACGTTGTAAGGTATGAATAAGTTAATATAAAATGTTCAACGCTATGTTCTCATAGTATTGACATTGGATGATCGTTCCGAGTATACAAAAGATTGTATGACTTAGACGATAAAGAATGAATCCTGAGGTATGGCATTTAGTTGCCAGAAAGACATAAGGAATATGAATTTGACTTAACGAACATTATAGTTTAATAGTTCGTATAAGTTAAGAAAAAGTTAGGTTGTGGTACAATCGTAACCTTTGATGGTTGACATATGGGAGCTGGGCTAAATAATTCCATCAGAGAGCGAAGGTATATACGAAACTGGCAACCGATCTAACTCACTGTGATGGCAGTGTAGATGAGACAAAAACTTGTTTGTTGGTTGTTTGTGGGAAACCACTCAGAGTACTATATGGACTACTAGCAGAGAAGCGATGTGTACTGAGTCCTAGAGAAGTATAAGAAGAAGATAAGAATGTAAATCATCGAAGATGATGAACATTTAGAGTAAGACGTCTCCGTATGTCATGAAACCGTAAGCCGGTAATGAAAGTTAGTCGTGTAAAATTATATTGTAAGAATGTGAACCTTAAGAAGTAAAGTTAGGTAAACCAATGTGTAAGTCAAGTATATAACTAATTGGTGTATTTGTTATTTCCACATGTGTTATAGGGATTGGAATGAGCAGTTCAACGTAAGCTGTAGCTGAGCATAAGGCAAGTTTCCTAACTTCATTCATATTTTTAAATGAATGCTAGTTTCTAAAACTTCTCAGATGTTGAACTTGAGAAGTTCTGTCTATGTGCGAATGTGTGATATTTGTACAAGGTGGTAGAATGTATGAGGCCTTGTGCCACAATTTGAACACTTCGGTGTTTCTATGAGATGAATTGTTCTATGTTTGAACTATTCAATAAAAGAATGTTCTGTTTATACATGAACCGTCATTGTTAAGTTTGTGCTATTGATTCTAGCCAGACAGAATGTGCATGAAAGAGAGTAGAGAATGAAAGTATTTCAAAGTGAATATGACTAATGTTTTATGATGATAGGAATCAAGACTATTCCTATTATTCAAGCTGCTTCGTAACCTTGTTCGATTATTGAAATCTGAAAAGAATGTTTAAATTCTTGAAGTTGTTTGTTCAACTGTTATGACATACTGGGCAATTGAATGCTCACACTTGCTTTAAATGAAAAACATTTTCAGCGAACGATGTTAGAAGAACTTAAGGATCCCATATAGATCAAGCTGACGGTATCCAGATGAAGTGACATTCAGAATGTGAATGAGCCAGAAGATTAAGTGAAGACTTGTAATGTAGAAATATGAAAATTAAACTATAGATTAGTTTAATGAACTAAATGTATCCCTGGTGGCGGATAAAAGTCATTCTTGTAAGATGAAAGGAATAATGTAATTATCATTATTTGTAATGAGGAAGGTTATAAGGTTTCGAGAACCTGGGATTTGAGAGTGTATGCTATTATATTTTATTATATAATGATGTATGCAGAATGAATGATGTACTAGTGACGTACGGAATTCGGGTGTGAAGATAGACCGGATTTCGGGGCGTTGCAATAATAATTATATATATATAAGCTGAAAGAATTTAAATGTTTTCTTTATACTACCCTTCTACAACAAATCAATAGTTGTGTAGTAATCTGAACTGATAATAATAACATAACAACCCTCTTTCAAATTTTTTGAAAGTACGTACTGACTATAAATAGGATTAAGGGGACATACTATGAACATTTTTTTTATTTTCGAAAAGGTTAAACAGAACTTCATCTGTAAACTGTCATAACTTACGGGCACAGGGTGATTAGCCCGTTGTACCCTGTATTGATCAACACTGCATGCAAGAACGATAGGAACGCTCACTCTGTCCGCCTTGGGCGCATAAAAGTTTTTCCGTGTAAGGGATGTTCATACTTGTCGGGGTTCCAAACCAAAGCAATTCGGTTGGATAATAATAAGATTTTATCTTGTTCAACAATAATCTATAATTCAACATATATGTATACGGGTAATTAACAAAGGTGTATCAACATGTGATTAAATGCAATGATTATCCAAGTGGGGACACTTGTATGACCATTTATAGAAATTAACGAACATAATATATATCTGAATTACCATATACTAAATGTTGATAATCAATGAGCGTATATAATATAGGGTTAATAATCTGTACAGTAATAATATAATTCTGAAACATTCTTACTCATCTCCATTGCATAAAAAAATGCAAAGGTATGATACTTGCCTGATGCGTTGTTTACAATACGAAACTTGGTTTAATCTTTTATATCACGACCTATCATTAATCAGATCATTCGTTCGATTAGAACAATATACTATAACATATAATACTGCATTCCACAGTCAGCACATAATCTAATCGCATTATCACACATGTTCAACAGTCATTGCATCACAAACAAATATTAATACAGTCAAAATATCTAAGTTTAGATCAATTTCTAAAATATATCGGTGTACCGACAGCTTTATCAGGTAATTATCGAGTCTAAGACTCTATTCCAACGTTCAATATCTGTAAGTATCAATCATATTATTTTAAATGACTTAATAAACATTTATTAATTTATCATGAATTTTCCAACACCGAAATCATTATTAAATGATTTAAATATCAAATAATTCTATTATCATTTAATTATTATTAAACTATTAATAATACTTTTATTCATTTACCAATAGTATTAATATTTTATTCATTTACTGGTATTATTAATCTTGATATTATTTAATTCATCTCTTAGTATTATTAGTTCGCTAATAATACTTTTATTCGCTTACTAATATTATTAATATCTTAATAATATTTTAATACTTTACTAATATTATTAATCCTCTTAATAATATTTTAATCATGCATTAATATTATTAGTTTAATAATATATTACTTATAATATTTTTATTCATTTACTAATATTATTAATCATTTAATAATATTTTATTCCTTTACTAAAGCTATTACATTTTTAATAATAGTTTATTTAATCTCGAATATTATTATTTACTTAATAAGATTTTAATCATCCAATAATACTTTAATTTAATATTTTTAATCTTTTAATAATATTTTAATCTAAGATTACTATTTTAATCATTTGATCATTTATTAATATTTTAAATCAAAAATGATTAACCATTTAATTATATTTTAATAAAGTTTTAATCTTAATATTAACAATATCATATTCTAATATTATTAATATCATAATAATATTTTAATAATTTATTAGATCAATAAACCATTTATTTTAATTGTTCACCCTTTATAAAACCATTTATTTAATATCCATAAAAGGTCATAATTAATATTTCTTATTATAAATTACCAAAATGCTCTAAGATAGTCATGATGTGATATATTATGAGTATTCAAGCATAAAAATCACATTTTTCTTATTAAAGACATCATTTAACTATTTATTTCTTTTTATTTATAATTTAATCATATTTAGGAAAAATAGCAAAGTGATTCCAAAAATTCGCATCTTCTGGATTTTAACAGATTATGAACCCAGAATGATCTCCAAATTTTTCTGGAATTTTAGAAAATGATCTACTATTTTTAAAGTTTCCAAAACACTCGGATCTTGCTTCATTTTTCATAAATTGAGTTTTACTCAGACAAATCAGAAATTTTCAGGGTATACTCTCCTGACATATATGAACCTACTGTAAAAATTTCGGAAATTTCTAGCGTTTACACAGTGAGATACTTGAAGGTAAATATTTAGGAGTCCTTTACGGAAACAGTCATTATGCACAATCTATAACTCAAAATGTGTCCGTTCATTTTCCTACATGTAGATAACTTCTCGAGGAACCTCTGTGAATTTTCTCAGATTTTTAACAGACATGAAACTGTCCAAAATAGTTCCAAGAAAAACAGGACAGAAGCTATTTTAGGGTTTTTGAACCCTTAATATTCCAAGTGGGTTGTTTTGGGGAAATCAGCCCCAAAGGTTTCAAACCTTGCTAGATTTGTGTTCTATTACTTGGATTTATTAGATAACTCATGTATCTAGCCCCCCCCCCCCCCCTTCGACGGATCACAAATCTAAGTTGGAAAACTTGAGTTACACAAGATTTAGTGGAAGAAAATAAGAGTTTTCACCCTTGGAGAACATATGCTCATATTCTTCCTCTAAGCCTTTGATCTAACACTCAAGATACTTAGTTACATACATGATGATATGTAGGACTAGGGTATCTTGAGTATTTGTTCATAACCACAACAAAACTCAAGCAAAAAAATAAAGTAGAAGAAGAAGATGAAGGTTAGGTTATACCTTGATTTAATGGCAACCTTCCTTGATCTACCAAAGTAAGTGATTAACTTAGGATGCATGAACAAACTAGCACTCATCTCTCTCTCTATATGGCCGAACCTCTCTCTCTTTTCTCTCTCTTGAAGTTGCTAGCTTGGGAGAAAAATTAGAAGAAGAAGAAGAATTAGAGAAATGCAAAATGATCTAGCAAATGAATTGGGTGATTAACTATTATCCCCCATACTTTTATTGTCCCTTGTATAAAAGGCTTCACCTCATCTCTTCCAAATGAGCCTAATCATGTGATTAAAGGTGCTTAATAGATTTGCAACCAATAAGAGCTTGACAACCATGTACTTGTGTGTAAGAGTTACTAATTATGGACATTGTTTAGCTTAATTAGTTGCCTTAAAAGGCCTAATATGGCCAGCTATATAAATGCCCACTAATTCCTTCATTTAGCTTTTATTTTAATGCATAAATTAGATAAATCAAAGGTCTAAAATACCCTTAATCAAGTGGACTAAGTTTGGGCTTGTATTTTATTTCTTTTGGGCTTCTCCTTTAATTGTTTTGGGCCATGTAATAAATATAGTCTAACAATTTTAATATATGCTGCCCAAATTATTTATTTGGGGTTTCTAGTCCAAATCTTATAAAATTTAATTACGTATACATATGACTTTAGCTCATAACCTAATTAGGTTTACTAGAAATAGGTTTAAAATTATTAGTCACTTGAAATAACGAGATTATCCACATAAGTTAGTATACATATTAAATACTAACATTTCCTTATTACCATAACCCTTAGGTTATTTAATTGTCTCATCTAATGTATAATTAGGTTATGAAGCTTTCATTTATGGTTTAAAATAAAATAAAATTAGTTCCTAAAATTTATAATTAGGATTTCACACAGTAATACAAGGGTTTGTCACATACACCATAATTGACCAACCCTTATCGGTCCACATATACAGTACATATTTATAGCACTGAAAAATGAAAATATAATTATTATAATAATTCTAAAAATCATTTCATATATTATATAAATAATATATAATTATATTTTCATGGAAAGTAATTAATAAAAATATTTCCACTATTAAATTAATTATTATAATAATATAGTTTATAATAATCAATAATTCTAAAAATATATTATTTAAAATCATTCATGTAATAGGAATATCACATAAATACATATACACATTATCTTGGCATATATTCCCCATATTTATTTTAATAAATACAAAAAAAAAGTATACGCAAAATTTATAATTTATTTGTATAGAAAATATCGGGTTGTTACATTCACCCTCTCTTATAAAGATTCCGTCCCCGAAATCACCGTTTTAAATCCTACACATACAAGTGTACGTAGCATACACAATCATTGCAAATAGATCTTGATCATAAATGATCGTACTGATCTTTAACCTATTCACGTAAAGTTTGTTAATCTGATTAAACAGAAATTTAATTTCTAAAAGAACTAAAATTCCTTCTTCAAAATTTCTTTATAAAATAATTTACTATGTATATGAAAATAATGCAAAAGAAAATAAAAGCTATTCGAATAATACCTAGAATTGCACCACCAGCTGCTACGATATCCTGGACTGTCATGTTGTAGACCCTTGCTGTTGATTTTGTTTGCTTGCTCGATGTCGTAGGTCCCGTGATTGCCAAAGTCCCGTTGCCTATTCCATTATTCACACTCCCTGCCTCCGTCCTCCTCTTCGGACAATCCTTTACCTTGTGCTCAGTCGATCCACACAGAAAACACCCATTGTTCATCCTAGGATTGGGGCAGTTGGGAGAGATATGGCCCTCCTTCCCGTACTTGTAGCACATGAACTTTCCCTTCAAACATTCTCCAGAGTGGTTCTTTCCACAGTTTCCACACTGCACAGTTTTCTTCTTAACTTCTTTCTACTTTACATGCACACTTCCAAAATTTCTTCCCTTCCTTTTGCTACTACCACCGCTACTCCCACTATTAACTTCCATCTTCCCAGTTCCTTCGACATTACTCTTGTTCTTCCTCTCTTTGTTGTAGAGGCTTATGGCTTCACTCCCCTCCTCAGATATAATAGCTTTCTCCATGAGTGCTGCAAATGTAGGGATCTACAACACCGCCACCGTGTTGTAGAGCCAGGGTTTTAATCCCAGCTCAAACCTTCTAGTTTTCCCAACCTCTGTATCAACTTGATGCGGAGCAAACCTAGCCAACTCATTAAATTTTGCGGCGTATTCGGACACCGTCATATTCTCCTGCTTCAACTCTAAAAATTTTACCTCCATCCTAGCTTGCGTACTAGATGAAAAATAGTTTTCGAAGAACAGTGTCTTAAACCTATCCCAAGTAACAACACCCTCTCCTGCCCTCGCCTGATTCGCTTCCCACCAAAAATTTGCCTCACCCTTCATCATGTAGGTGGCAAAAGCGGTCTTTTGCCCCTCAACTACCCTAGCTACCACGAATGTTTTTTTAATCTCTTTATCCCAAGTCTGGACTTCAACAGGGTCAGTTGTCCCTTTAAATTTGAGCGGTCCCACAACCTTGAAATCTTTAAAGTTAGCTAGTTGGTTGTCCGACTGGTTCCCTGCGACTGGAATTCGTTGATGCATAGCTTGTGCTACCATATTTGCAACGTGCTGCATCGGGTCTGCTTCTTGTTTTCCCTCAACGTTATTGACAGACTCTTCTTCCCTTTGGTTTTGAGTTTGACGCCTTGGAGGCATTATCTGGTTAAGTAAAACCATAAATTATTCTTTACATTCTAAATCTTATCATATAAGTTTAACATATCACGCAAAATTTTCTATTCAAACAGTCATGTACTCAAAATATTAGATTTTGAAAACTTTGGTTTAACGTATTAACCAATATTCAGATAAATAATTTCTATCTTCATACCAACTTATTTCGTTAAACCAACATAGATCCATATTTATAGCACTTTACATACCATAACACATACTGCTTTAAACATTCGTTATCCCTTTGTGACTTAAAAGTCGGGATTCATTACCATAACTTATACAAAATATTACATTACACCTATATACTTATCATATACACAACATAGAATCAGACATATTCAAGTAATTCTAGTACTACTTATTTCTTACGCCTTTATTAAGGATCAATTGCTTAGTAATCTATATATTCTCATTATTCTCGATAATCCATTCACACCTAACTATTCCTAGTTTGTCAAACTTACAACACATTATGAGTTTAAGAACTCACCATAAACATATGAGTTTAAGAACTCGACATTGACCACGTATTCTTTAACTATACTCTACCTATCTGTTATACTATCATTTCTGGGTCCGGTACTATACTTTTCAAATTAACCACCTCATTAAGGTAGCTTTTAATGTGAGCCTCTATTTCAGCTATTGGCTTTGATATTGGCTCGATCATGGAGATTTGCTCTTTGTTTACAACCTGAGGGTATCCTAATCCTTATCCCACATAACATCTACACGCAAACTATCTTGATTAATAAAGAATATATACACACAATAAATAATAGTTTTATGTAAGTTAGCTTTTATTTTGTTTGACGATGAATTTCTCCAATTCATCTCTTTATAAACTCTATATGAGTTATTTGTATTATCAACGTTTCCCTCTATTCCAAGGTTATAGCCTAAGGTCTAACCCACCTAAGGTTTTTAACCCTAAAGCTTTGATATCAACCTGTAAAGCCCCCAAATTCAGGTACTTGAAACCTGAATTCAGTGCTTTACGATACCATTTTTATGAGCGGAATAATATTAATAATAATATCAATAATATAAATATTAAACTTAATTACATAACTATCAAAGTCTAGCTCCCAAGTACGTAACCTTTAATCATTCCTTACAATACATGATAATAAATATATAACATTGTCTTAATAATAATAAACTATTACATAAGATAACATTGAAATCATTCAGCAACCTTTCACTTTCCCTTGTTCTTAGCAGAGCCTTCAGGTTATTCACACTTAGCTGAAAACATTTAAATTAAGCAAGGATGAGCATTTGAGTGCCCATCAAGTAATAACAATTATATATATATAAGCTGAAAAAATTTAAATGTTTTCTTTATACTACCCTTCTACAACAAATCAATAGTTATGAAGTAATCTGAACCGATAATAATAACATAACAACCCTCTTTTAAATTTTTGAAACTACGTACTAACTATAAATAGGGTTAAGGGGACATACTATGAACATTTTTTTCATTTTCAAAAAGGTTAAACAAAAATTCATCTGTAAACCGTCATAACTTACGGGCACGGGGGTGATCAGCCCGTTGTACCCTGTATTGATCAACACTGCATGCAAGAATAATAGGATCGTTCACTCAGTCCGCCTTGGGCGCATAAAAGTTTTTCCGTGTAAGGGATGTTCATACTTGTCGGGGTTCCAAACCAAAGAAATTAGGTTGGATAATAATAAGGTTTTATCCTGTTCAACAATAATCTATAATTCAACATATATGTATACGGGTAATTAACAAAGATGTATCAACATGTGATTAAATGCAATGATTATCTAAGTGGGGACACTTGTATAACCATTTATAGAAATTAACGAATAGAATATATATCTGAATTACCATATACTAACATGTTGATAATCAATGAGCGTATATAATATAGGGTTAATAATCTGTACAGTAATAATATAATTCTGAAACATTCTTACGCATTTCGATTGCATAAAGGAAATGCAAAGGTAGGATACTTGTCTGATGCGTTGTTTACAATACGGAACTTAGTTTAATCTTTTATATCACGACCTATCATTAATCAGATCATTCGTTCGATTAAAATAATATACTATAACATATAATACTGCATTTCACAATCAGCACATAATCTAATCACATTATCACACATATTCAACAGTCATTGCATCACAAACAAACATTAATAGAGTCAAAATATCTAAGTCTAGATCAATTTCTGAAATATGTTGGTGTACCGACAGCTTTATCGGGTAATTATCGAGTTTAAGACTCTATTCCAACGTTCAATATCCGTAAGTATCAGTCATATTATTTTAAATGACTTAATAAACATTTATTAATTTATCATGAATTTTCTAACACCGAAATCATTATTAAATAATTTAAATATCAAATAATTCTATTATCATTTATATATTATTAAACTATTAATAATATTTTTATTCATTCACCAATAGTAGTAATATTTTATTCATTTACTAATATTATTAATTTTGATATTATTTAATTCACCTCTTAGTATTATTAGTTCGCTAATAATACTTTTATTCGCTTACTAATATTATTAATATCTTAATAATATTTTAATACTTTACTAATATTATTAATCCTCTTAATAATATTTTAATCATGCATTAATATTATTACTTTAATAATATCTTACTTATAATATTTTTATTCATTTACTAATATTATTAATCATTTAATAATATTTTATTTAATCTCGAATATTATTATTTACTTAATAATATTTTAATCATCCAATAATACTTTAATTTAATATTTTTAATCTTTTAATAATATTTTAATATAAGATTAATATTTTAATCATTTAATCATTTATTAATATTTTAAATCAAATATGATTAACCATTTAATAATATTTTAATAAAGTTTTAATCTTAATATTAACAATATCATATTCTAATATTATTAATATCATAATAATATTTTAATAATTTATTAGATCAATAAACCATTTATTTTAATTGTTCACCCTTTATAAAACCATTTATTTAATATCCATAAAAGGTCATAAATAATATTTCTTATTATAAATTACCAAAATGCTCTAAGATAGTCATGATGTGATATATTATGAGTATTCAAGCATAAAAATCACATTTTTCTTATTAAAGACATCATTTAACTATTTATTTCTTTTTATTCATAACTTAATCATTTTTAGGAAAAATAGAAAAGTGATTCCAAAAATTCGCATCTTCTGGATTTTGACAGAATATGAACCCAGAAGGATCCCCAAATTTTTCTAGAATTTTAGAAAATGATCTACTATTTTTAAAGTTCCCAAAACCCTCGGATCTTGCTTTATTTTTCATAAATTGAGTTTTGCTCAGACAAATCTGAAAATTTCAGGGTATGCTCTCCTAACATATATGAACCTACTGTAAAAATTTCAGAAATTTCCAGTGTATACACAGTGAAATATTCGAAGGTAAATATTTAGGAATCCTTTACGGAAACAGTCATTACGCACAATCTATAACTCGAAACGTGTCCGTTCATTTTCCTACATGTAAATAACTTCTCAAGTTACCTTTGTGAATTTTTCCAGATTTTTAACAGACATGAAACTATCCGAAACAGTTCCAAGAAAAATGGGATAGAAGCTATTTTAGGGTTTTTGAACCCTTAACATTCCAAGTGGGCTGTTTTGGGAAAATTAGCCACAAAGGTTTCAAACCTTTCTAGATTTGTGTTCTGTTACTTGGGTTTATTAGATAACTCATGTATCTAGCACAAGATTTAGTGGAAGAAAACAAGAGTTTTCACTCTTGGAGAACATATGCTCATATTCTTCCTCTAAGCCTTTGATCTAACACTTAAGATACTTAGTTACATACATGATAATATGTAGGACTAGGGTATCTTGAGATTTGTTCATAACCCCAACAAAAATCAAGCAAAAAAAACAAACTAAAAGAAGAAGATGAAGGTTAGGTTATACCTTGATTTAATGGCAACCTTCCTTGATCTACCAAAGTAAGTGATTAACTTAGGATACATGAACAAACTAGCACTCCTCTCTCTCTCTATATGGCCGAACCTCTCTCTCTTTTCTCTCTCTTGAAGTTGCTTGCTTGGGAGAAAAATTAGAAGAAGAAGAATTAGAGAAATGCAAAATGATCTAGCAAATGAATTGGGTGATTAACTATTATCCCCCATACTTTTATTGTTCCTTGCATAAAAGGCTTCACCTCATCTCTTCCAAATGAGCCTAATCATGTGATTAAAGGTGCTTAATAGATTTGCAACCAATGAGAGCTTGACAACCATGTTCTTGTGTGTAAGAGTTACTAATTATGGACATTGTTTAGCTTAATTAGTTGCCTTAAAAGGCCTAATATGGCCAGCTATATAAATGCCCACTAATTCCTTCATTTAGCTTTTATTTTAATGCATAAATTAGATAAATCAAAGGTCTAAAATACCCTTAATCAAATGGACTAAGTTTGGGCTTGTATTTTATTTCTTTTGGGCTTCTCCTTTAATTGTTTTGGGCCATGTAATAAATATAGTCTAACAATTTTAATATATGCTGCCCAAATTATTTATTTGGGGTTTCTAGTCCAAATCTTATAAAATTTAATTACGTATACATATGACTTTAGCTCATAACCTAATTAGGTTTACTAGAAATAGGTTTAAAACTATTAGTCACTTGAAATAACAAGATTATCCACATAAGTTAGTATACATATTAAATACTAACATTTCCTTATTACCATAACTCTTAGATTATTTAATTGTCTCACCTAATGTATAATTAGGTTACGAAGCTTTCATTTATGGTTTAAAATAAAATAAAATTAGTTCCTAAAATTTGTAATTAGGGTTTCACACAGTAATACAAGGTTTTCTCACATACACCATAATTGACCAACCCTTATCGGTCCAGATATACAGTACATATTTATAGCACTGAAAAATGAAAATATAATTATTATAATAATTCTAAAAATCATTTCATATATTATATAAATAATATATAATTATATTTTCATGGAATGTAATTAATAAAAATATTTCTACTATTAAATTAATTATTATAATATTATAGTTTATAACAATCAATAATTCTAAAAATATATTATTTAAAATCATTCATGTAATAAGTATACCACATAAATACATATAAACATTATCTTGGCACATATTCCCTATATTTATTTTAATAAATACAAAAAAAAATTATATGCAAAATTTATAATTTATTTGTATAGAAAATATCGGGTTGTTACACTGATCACCTAGAAGTGCTCGTAAGTAATATCGGACTTACGGACTTAGTTCTGGGTTGTCCTTTTCCAATAAAGAATGAATACTCGAGGGCTTAGTGTGATGCCCCCAAAATAGGTATACATCACCCATCTTGAGTCGCCAAATACATGGTACAGAATTCAAATACAACTTAATAATACAACTGTCGTGTACAATACGACAAAACATAAACTGTGAGTTTGAATACAAATATTGTCTACTAGAGAGTATACAAACTCAAAAGGAGTCCTCATTACAATTATTATGATACTATTTCACAGAATAGTGAGGACTACTAATGCACCATCTAGGACCATCACTCTGTTCCCCGACTAGTCCCAACTACGTTCTCATTTCCTGAAGAGAACAGTGAAAGAAAGGGTGGGCTCAACTATCCCAGTAAGAAATAATATGACTAAGATGATGCAGAATAATTTATCGTTAGCCTTCAATAATGTTAAACTTATAAAATATAATAACTATCAAGTTTAACTGCAACGGAACAAGTAATCCATTAGAAGAGTCAAGTAGGGAATAAAATCCATTATCTTCTATAATTTAAAAGGTTTTTCATCACTTTTATCACTGGGACTCAGCTTAATAAATAATCCACATCATCGAATCACCCCTGCACTACAGCCAAGGATATTTTTTAGTATCACGACCACGAACTATGCATGCACTACGGCTTAAAATAATCATATTTTCATCAATGGTCCTGATCATGCCATAAAATAATTCATCTTTGCACCCTTGGCTGAAGAGAATCAATAGCCATAATCATACCAAAAACTGTCCATCAATGTACTACGGGCTAATGAGGACTTTTTCCACATCATTTGTAACATTACAGTTATAATTACACCGAATAATCCCTGTCATAATCATACCAAGTCCATCTATGCACTACAGGCCACATATGACTTTCAACAAAATATAAACATGAGGATGATGACAATGATATAAGAATTCAATAAAAACAAGTTCAAGAATTAATTTATCCAGGAACTTATAACGTCCAAATTGTCAACATGACACTTCTTTGTAGAGTAAAATTCAATAATGCTCAAAAGAATATTTCCATGTAAAGATACTAGATGAAGCGCAAATATCAAGGATATTCTACTAATTTGATGGAGTATAGAAGTCAAAACTTTAACCATCTGAGTATAATAAAGAATGGAATAACAAAAGAAATCATCATGCATGCGGTACTTTGCATAGACAGGTTATTCCTACAGAATACTAAATAACAGAACCAGTTCAGGAGAAATTTGCACCGACAGGATGTTCCAACAAAATAATAAAGAATGGAATAACAACAGAAATCACCATACATGCGGTACTTCGCATAGACAGGTTATTCCAACATAATACTAATAAGGACGGAATCAGATCCAGCGTAAAACGCACAGACAGGATATTCCAATAGAATAATAATAAAGACGGAACCAGGTCTGGCGTAAAACGCACAGATGAGATATTCCAACAGAATAATAAAGACGGAATCAGGTCCGATGTAAAATGCACAGACAGGATATTCCAACAGAATAATAAAGATGGAATAATAGAAGAATGTCACCAAGTATAGGGTAGCCTGTGTATACAGGTTATTCCAACAGAATAATAAAGAATGGAAAAACATAAGTTCTCTTCATGAATACAAAAGAATAACACCCCTTACGAGTACAACAAATAATATTTCCTACCTTAGAAAGAAGAGTACTGGATATAGAAGTAGTGAAGTGGTAGAAGACTTTCTTCTTTCTCTCTATAGTTTATCTCTCTAGAGTTTTAGTGAATTCGTAAGAAATAATGAATGAATGAGCTTCTATTTATAGAAAAATGAACTGCATAGTAACTAACTCATGAACGGTACAGATTGATTTACTTTAATCTGACGGTCCATATTTAAAGCAAAATCTTTTAAACAAAATATAATATATTATATTTATAATCTAATAAAACGAATAACTTTATAAAAGATTTTACTATGCAAGAACTATGCAAGAACTATGCAAATACTATGCATAATAAAATATAATATATTCTAATTATTGTCTAATAAAACAGATAACTTTATAAAAGTATTCTGTTTTATTTAAAAAGATTTTACTATACAAAACACTATACAGGCACTATACAAACACTACGTATAATAAAATATAATATATTCTAATTATTTTCTAATAAAACAGACAACTTTATAAAAGTATTCTGTTTTATATAAAAAGATTTTACTATGCAAAACACTATGCAGACACTATGCATAATAGAATATAATATATTCTATTTATAGAATAACTTTATAAAAGTATTTTGTTTTATTTAAAAAGATTTTCTGTATTATTACATTAATAATACCAACAAAACTGAGTGACTTATCACGTAAACATCAATAATTAATATCGTGTGCTACTATGCAACCACGCGTATTACTGTACTTTTACTACCGAGTAGTTCAATAATATTAACGGTAAAACTTTCGTCGTTATTTTCATAAAATATTTTTGTCATTTTCTCAATCCGATAATAATTCTGTTGCGGGGTCCACCAATGATTGTGTCATTGCATGAATATTCCCTGATAAAACAAATATTTCCTGACCAATCGAATATAATATGACAACTTGCATACTTTGCAAAATTTATAAATACTATCCACAACTATAACATTATCTCAAATCCACACCATAATATAAAAAAATATTTCGAGAAAATTAAATCTTTATTCATAAAATTTGGGGTCTCACAATCTCCCCTCCTTATGAAATTTCGTCCTCAAAATTTACGTACGTACCTGGTATGCCGAAGTGTTGAGGATACTTTGACTTCATTTCAGATTCTAAATCTTGAGGTATAACCTTTGAGTGTTGAATACGATCCTTCTTATCCAAGATTTTAACACTTATCTCCTCATACGTTAAATCTTCTGCTATCTCGTCTAGTTCTAATTTAATAATGTGCTTCGGGTCGTCCACATATTTACGTAACATCGATACGTAAAAAAAATATTCTGAACACGCAAAATACTTGGTGGTAAAACGAGTCTATAGGCCACAGTTCCTACTTCATCGAGGATTTCAAATGGGCCAATTAAATCGAGGGTTGAGATTTCCTCTCTTCGTCGATTCTTATTTCTAGAATAATGCCCTCTTGAACCTTCTTCTTCACATTCACCAGCTCTGAGTATATAGCTTGAGCGGCTTTAACTTTATCGATTAAAGTCGATTCTAATCGTATATTCGTTATCTTCACGTGGGTTCATATATTCGCACTTGTAATCACATACGATTTTCTACTCAATGCGTCAGCTACCACGTTCGTACTTCCAAGATGATATTGAATGGTACAATCGTAATCTTCAACAGCTCGAGTCAACGTCTTTGGCACGTTATACGTTCATTTTAGTTGAAAAAATATTTGAGGGTTTTAGAAATGGGTTTTGTACTGGGGTCAATACAAAATTCGATTTCACACTCTAGGGGTAGGCTAAGAAGTCTTCAAGAATACGTCAGGAAATTTATTAACAATAGAAATAGCATTCAAAATTGTGATCCTCATCCAAGACTTGGATAATACGTCACATTAATACCTATCAACTTGCCATCGTCATTCACGACATCGCCTACAGAAAGTCTGGCTTCGGTGCATTCCATATAAGAAAGTCAACAACGAAAGGACTGGGGCTCTTTACTTATGGCTTGATATGACAATAATTGACTTTAGTGGTTTGGTTACTTTGAATTCGCATAACATGTTAGTTAGGAGTATGAAAGCTAACAACCTTACAAAAAGCATGATGAGTAGTTAACCAATCGATTCCTAAAATCACATCAAAGGCAAGTATTTTCAAAGAGATACGATCAACAGGTAACGTGAAAGTGTTGATTTGAACAAGATTTATAAATAGTGGAGGTAACGAAGGTTTCTCCCAACAGATATATCAAAGTCTAACTTCTCCAGAATTAACTTCAAACATTGAACACAACTAGGTGAAATAAAAGAGTGAGTAGAACCGGTATCTAACACGGTATAGACTTCGCAAGAGTTTATGACTAACATACCCGTGATAATTTTATTTAGGTTCCTCATCACGAAAAAAATGCTCTCTCTTAAACTACTGGCTTTGGCTTATCTGGGACATCCTTCGGTGCCTCCATCCTAGCTGAACTTGTCTTCGGTGAATGAAAAAATCGGGCTAAGTGACCTTCTCTTCCACAATTATAGCATGCTTTGGACGACATCACGCAGTTTGGACTGATGTGTCCATCCCCTCCGCATTTGAAGCATATGATATGTGTCGTTCTCCTTCCTTAACAACGGGTGCTGGTGCTGACGTCTTTCCATCATTGTTTAATCTTCTCTTCTTGAAATGTCCATTCTTATTATTTTGACCATGATTACCACCGAAGTGGTTACCATTTTTGGCATGTTGATTCCCTCCATGATTATTGTCACCGCTTTGATGATTGTTATCACTGGTATTATCATTTTTCCGGCTGCTCTCTTTTGGTTGCGTTGACTCGTTATCGCACTCCAATAACTGAGCCCTATCAACAACATCTGAATACAAACACAGTTTATGAAAGATAAGATATTGACGTATCTCAGGTTTTAAACCTCTTAAAAACATCCGCGTCATTCTCTTTTCATTATCAACCAAGTGGGACGTAAATCGGGACAACTCGGCAAACTTGGTTTCGTATTGCGACACGGTCATGTTATTTTGCTCCAACTTGATAAATTCCACCTCCTTCATGTGACGAATGCTTTCGGGAAAGTACTTGTCATTGAACAGCTCTTGGAACTTCTCCCAAGACATCTTGAGTGCGTCAAGCTGGGTACGTTTTATAGATTCCCACCAGTGATCTGCCTCTTCACGTAACATAAAGGTGGCAAAAGGAACCTTTTGCTCCTCGGAGCATCCCAAGACATCAAATATCTTGGTGATCTGCTTTAACCACGTCTCTGCCTTAAGTGGTTCTGGCTTTCCCAAAAACTTTGGTGGTCCCAGCTCCTTGAATTGCTTCGCGGTGACCAACCGTGGGTTGCCATTGTTTCCTCCTGCATTATGAAAAGGAGCTGCCTTCGCCTGATGTTGCATGAATTCTAAACAGATCTTAAACGTACCGGCGTTCGTCAATTGATCAATGTTGTTGTTTATAGGAGGATTATCACCATCCTGTTGCACATTGTCCTGATTATTGATCTGTGGAGAATCAACGGTCTCATGTGCTCCATTGCTTATCTCAACATTTTTAGATGCCATTTTCAAATACTGCCACAAAACAATGGTTAATTAACATATCACATATTATCTCTATACTCTAACCGACCAATTAAATATCAAATAAACTTAAGTAGGTCATAGTAGCGAAGGAATTTCCCGTCTCTCCCCTCCTAGTTCTAGTCTCACATCTTAGCCGGGGATCACATCCCTAAGCTTTGATACCAACTGTGACGCCCCCAAAATAGGTATACATCACCCATCTTGAGTCGCCAGATACATGGTACAGAATTCAAATACAACTTAATAATATAACTGTCGTGTACAATACGACAAAACATAAACTGTGAGTTTGAATACAAATATTGTCTACTAGAGAGTATACAAACTCAAAAGGAGTCCTCATTACAATTATTATCACACTATTTCACAGAATATTGAGGACTACTAATGCAAACATCTAGGATCATCACTATGTTCCCCGACTAGTCCCAGCTACGTTCTCATTTCCTGAAGAGAATAGTGAAAGAAAGGGTGAGCTCAACTAGCCCAATAAGAAATATTATGACTAAGATAATGCAGAATAATTTATCGTTAGCCTTCAACAGTGTTAAACTTATAAAATATAATAACTATCAAGTTTAACTGCAACGGAACAAGCAATCCATTAGAAGAGTCAAGTAGGGAATAAAATCTACTATCTTCTATGATTTAAAAGGTTTTTCATCACTTTTATCGCTGGGACTCAGCTTAATAAATAATCCACCTCAACGAATCACCCCTTCACTACGGCCAAGGATATTCTTTAGTATCACGACCACGAATTATCCATGCACTATGGCTTAAGATAATCATGTTTTTATCAACGGTCCTGATCATGCCATAAAATAATTCATCTTTGCACCTTTTGCCGAAGAGAATCCATAGCCATAATCATTTCAAAAACCGTCCATCAATGCACTACGGGTCAATGAGGACTTTTTCCACATCATTTGTAACATTACGGTTATGATTACACCGAATAATCCCTGGTCATAATCATACCAAGTCCATCTATGCACTATAGGCCACATATGACTTTCAACAAAATATAAACATGAGGATGATGACAATGATATAAGAATTCAATAAAATAAGTTCAAGAATTAATTTATCCAGGAACTAATAACGTCCAAATTATCAACATGATACTTCTTTGTAAAGTTAAATTCAAGAATGCTCAGAAGAATATTTTCATGTATAGATACTGGATGAAGCGCAAATATCAAGGATATTCCACTAATTTCATGTAGTATAGAAGTCAAAACTTTAACCAACTGAGTATAATAAAGAATGGAATAGAAAAAGAAATCACCATGCATGCGGTACTTCGCATAGACAGGTTATTCCAACAGAATACTAAATAACTGAACCACGTCAGGCGAAATTCGCACCGACATGATGTTCCAACAAAATAATAAAGAATGGAATAACAACAGAAATCACCATGCATGCGGTACTTCGCATAGACATGTTATTCCAACAGAATACTAATAAGGACGGAATCAGGTCAGGCGTAAAACACACAGACATGATATTCCAACATAATAATAATAAAGACGGAACCAAGTCCGGTGTAAAACGCAAAGACAGGATATTCCAACAGAATAATAAAGACGAAATCAGGTCCGGCGTAAAACGCACAGACAGGATATTCCAATAGAATAATAAAGACGGAATAATAGAAGAATATCACCAAGTATAGGGTAGCCCGCGTATACAGGTTATTCCAACAGAATAATAAAGAATGGAATAACATAAGTTCTCTTCATGAATACAAAAGAATAACACCCCTTACGAGTACAATAAATAAATTCCCTACCTTAGAAAGGAGAGTACTGGATATAGAAGTAGTGAAGTAGCAGAACACTTTATTCTTTCTCTCTATAGTTTATCTCTCTAGAGTTTCAGTGAATTCGTAAGAAATAATGAATGAATGAGCTTCTATTTTGGAAAAATGGACTGCATAGTAACTAACTCATGAACGGTCCAGATTGATTTACTTTAATCTGACAGTCCATATTTAAAGCAAAATCTTTTAAATAAAATATAATATATTCTATTTATAATCTAATAAAACGAATAACTTTATAAAAGATTTTACTATGCAAACACTATGCAGGCACTATACAAATACTATGCATAATAAAATATAATATATTCTAATTATTGTCTAATAAAATAGATAACTTTATAAAAGTATTCTGTTTTATATAAAAAGATTTTACTATGCAAAATACTATGCATGCACTATACAAATACTATGCATAATAAAAAATAATATATTCTAATTATTGTCTAATAAAATAGATAACTTTATAAAAGCATTCTGTTTTATATAAAAAGATTTTACTATGCAGACACTATGCAACACTATGCATAATTGAATATAATATATTCTATTTATAAAATAACTTTATAAAAGTATTATATTTTATATAAAAAGATTTTTTGTATTATTACATTAATAATACCAACAAAAATGAGTGACTTATCACGTAAGCATCAATAATTAATACCGTGTGCTACTATTCAACTACGCGTATTACTATACTTTTACTACCGAGTAGTTCAACAGTATTAACGGTAAAACTTTCGCCGTTATTTTCATAAAATACTTTTGTCATTTTCTCAATCCGACAATAATTCTGTTGCGGGGTCCGCCAATGATTGTGCCATTGCACGAATATTCCCTAATAAAACAAATATTCCCCGACCAATCGAATATAATATGACAACTTGCATACTTTGCAAAATTTATAAATACTACCCACAACTATAACATTATCTCAAATTCACACCATAATATAAAAATATATTTCGAAAAAATTAAATCTTTATTCATAAAATCTGGGGTCTCACACTTAGACCGAAGTAAATGTTTTACTAAATATTGTTAGTATTGTAAAATATTTTGAAAGAAAGATGAAGTGCTATTTTGAATTATCAATAGTACTTCAAACTATTGTTCAGTTACTGAAGATATACGATTCGTATGTGTCAAGCTTGCTGTTATTGAATTGTTATACTTGCTGAGCTAGTTATGCTCACTCTTACTTGAACCATATGAATGCAGCTAAGACTGAACGTCCCGAAGGATCGAAAAAGGATAAAGGAAAAGCTAAGGCAGATTGTTAAGCTGTCTTGTAATAGTATAAGTCTATTGTTGTAATGTAATTGATATTATGACGAAGAATCTTTGTAATGGGTATAGAACCTGGAAAATGTAAACATTACTTTAAATATATATAGAAGTTATGTTCGTTCTGTGAAACTTTTCAATTGAATGAATGTATGAATGTTGTACAGTATAGCACCATTTGTCGGGTTGAAAGATACCCGAATTTGGGGGCGCTACAATGCTCGTGCCAGATCACCCACAATTTATTTAGTTATAATCGAAAATAAAAATATAACTATAATTTTATTTAGATAAAAGAAAATAATCTCTAATCTTGAAATTAATGAGCTTTTCTTTAACTAGTAAAATAAAATTCTTATGATTTACACAAGAATAACACTGTTGTCTCCACGTCTTAAAATACTTTATGTCCCAGTTTGACGACCAAGCTATTGACTACCGTCTACTTGGGTGAAGCAAGCACAAAGCCAACTTCCCTTTTCTCTCTTTTCCTCACTCACTCTCTCCCTCTCCCTCTCCGACGAATTAAGGTAAACCGCTACCATCATATTCTTATTCTTCCTGTGTGTTGTGTTACTTTGTGTATATATTCAACTCAAAGCCAGTTTGTTGCAATTTGTTTACCTGATTGTGAACTGCATAAATTATCATCTAAGAAATACTCTTATTAGCTAATGAATTATCGTCAAATTGGAACCATTTTACATCTGGGTCTCCTTTCTTTGATGTCTTCTGGTGATCTTGGGTTAATCAGCTTTAAGGTTGTTTGATTTGCTTGTGCTCTTAGCCTCCAACATACAGGAAGTGCATAATTATTGATGGTTACAAATTAATTCCAATTTCATTAATGATTTACCAAGGCTAAAT
Organism: Panax japonicus; assembly: GCA_020205505.1. Lineage (NCBI taxonomy): Eukaryota > Viridiplantae > Streptophyta > Magnoliopsida > Apiales > Araliaceae > Panax > Panax japonicus. The sequence continues at coordinate 30,210,553 of CM035097.1, read as the reverse complement.
AATGATCTTACATGAACAATATCTTTCATGCTTTCGAGGGTAACTTTATGATTACATACCAGTAGAGAATTGGTTTCTATGGGGTTATTTATTGGTGATGTCTTGGTACAATTTTACACCACTTTCTCTGAGTCAAGTATAAAACTAATATTGTTCAAATCAAGTCTACAGTTGTATTCTAATATTGGTGTTACTTGAGAATGTACATGAACTGCAAAATATATTTATCCCCCAGAGCATGAATTTTGTCCTTGCCCATCAATGGAGATAATATACTCCTACAACTTATCAGCAGTTTTTATAATTTACACTTTTTGGTAGAATTTTGAATATTTGAGTTTCTCATTTACCCAACTATTCTGGTTTAGTTTCTTTATGTCTTACCTATAAAATTCTAATACTATGTCAATTATGACTAAGATGAAAATTTCTGATTCGCACTCGTTTTTGTCCTTTTAATGCAAGCGTCTGCTACCCTTTTAAAGGAGGATATTTGTAGCCATATAGAAACAGTGAGAAAGAACGTTCTATGTTTGAAAGGATTGGTTGTGAGATTGCCTAAATGAAAGTGCTATGCGTATGGAACGTATGGTTAATAAATTTATGGTGTAGGAGTAATTTATATTCCAATGATAGACAGATATGCTACTTCATATTGTCAAACATATGAAGGTTTTAGCTGAAGAGTATGATGCAACAAAAGTAGGAAAGAAAAGTCCTTCAAATTTTAATGATGTATTGAGGATATGCTTTGTCTTTTAAGACTCAAGCTGGCCCGAGGAAGTACAATCACTAAGTTATTTCATATGTAAAACATTGCCATCCTGAAAGAATCTTTCTAGTGTTGATGCGCTTTAGTCATAGTTGTTGGACCATTTGACTTGAGCTATGCATTCAGCAGCGTCAGCTAGCTCTTTTCTGCATCATCACTTAGATTGGAAAGCCTCCACTAGCATTTTCAAGCATTGAAATAGCAAAACTTGCTTATTATCTCACAGTTTTGTGTTATCGTGAAATAGCATGTGGTTGCCCCTCTCAAAACCTTACAAAACTATTTAGTTTCAAAAAACTTCTTGGAAGTGCCTTTAATGTACTTGTTACCCTATGCGATATCCAGAATCTTACTTTTCGTTACAAAATACTTTGATAGAATATAGTCTTCAGGAGTTTTTTAAAATAGATTTTTTCCAAGTTTGGAGATATTATGAAGCCTTCTTTTGTTTCGGTTCATTATAAAAATATTAATATATTGGCAGTTTGATAGTGCTTCTGTACACTTTGGTACACTCTGTATTTCGTTTCATATATGCAAATAAATCGATCCTTTTTTATGTTGAAGTTATCAGCATCAGTAGTTAAAGCATTATTCTGCTCTAATAATATTTCTATTAATTTGTTCCACAAGATCAGTGACCAAGGAGTAAGTTTAAAGCATTATGTTTTAGTCTTGCATCTTAACACTTGCTTGAATTTTGGGAGTAACTATATCAGAATTGTTTGCAGCCATACCATTGTTTTCCCATCTAGCTAACTAATGAATTCCTGTGACTCTTCAGTCTTGACGTCAAAATTTTGTATCTTAATGTACTTTGGACAATCACTGCTTTTTTGATAAATTATTCAATACTTTAAACAACTGAAAAGCCTCCTGATCGCCTACTTGGTCATAAATTTTGCAGCATCTTCTTAAAACAATTTCTAACAAATTATATTAGTAGTACAAGCATATTCCATCAGTCTATAGCGCCTCAAAAGAAGCCTCTGAAGAATGGATTCTGCGATGGTGTTACACAGCGGTGGATGTCACTGCAAAAGAGTAAGATGGCAAGTCCAAGCACCATCAAGTATAGTAGCCTGGAAATGCGACTGTTCTAACTGCTCCATGAGAGGAAACACTCACTTCATTGTCCCTTCTGAAAGATTCGAGCTTCTGGGAGAATCAAAGGAGTTCCTCACAACTTACACCTTTGGCACTCACACAGCGCAGCACAAATTTTGCAAGGTTTGTGGCATAACCTCATTCTATATTCCCCGGTCCAACCCAGATGGCGTATCAGTTACATTCAGGTGTGTTGATCCTGGAACGATAACCCATGTTGAGATCAAGGATTTTGATGGGAAAAATTGGGAGAACTCGTATAATACATCAGGCATTGCCTCATGTTCAAAAGTGCTGCCTGAAGGATCAAAATGATACCAACCCAATCGAAACAGTTGAAAGCATTGCAGGGTAGAGTGCTCTACATGCATACAGCATATTTAAAAGCTGATGTTTTGTGGCATGAAAGCTGAATTTTTTGTGGTTTATACAAGACTTCTTTCATGTTTTGCTCTTGGGATATTTCTTGATTCAAGCAACTGGAAATAATACAAACTTACCTCCATTAGTTTAGTTTTGGTTTTTCCTTTCTGTTTCTTTATAATATTGTTCTTATTGAGCAAACTAGCTTTGAATTGTTCAGACTTCATTTTTTTGTACATTGATTAATAATTTTAAGCACTTCTGGGTGATTAATATCATACTTTAGTTTCGTAATATTACCATTTAATTGATAGAAAACTTGGTTTCAAAAGAAAATTATTTACTTTAATTTTGTTAGGGATGTTCTGATATCCATATTTACCAGGTACAATCAAATTTTTGGACCCTTGAATGAATTTGAGATTATTTTTTTTTCATTTGCACATAAATGTTTGAATTAAATGAAAATATGATCAAGTTAAAATAATTCTACAAAATTCAAACTCTCAACTTCTAAATCAATAGAAGTAAGTCATCGATTTGAACTATATCACTTAAATAAATGACCAAGTGGCCATCCGTTTGAACTATAAGACTGTATAAATGATAGTGTTTTTCTATAACTAAGATTTTTTTTTTCTTTTTTTCTTACACTATGGTGAAAAATCACAAATACACATAATTCTTTAGTGAAGATCAATTTTTAGATTCAGAGCTATAAAATTTATAATGAAAATCACATTTTACATTTAATTCAAACCAACACTTCATTTCTTTTTTTTTTTCATTTCTTAATTCACACATAGTATTGCTATTTTATATTCTTTTGAACTCTAGTACCATTATGTTATGTACGTTTGGATTGAGGGAATGAAATAGAAGAAGGAATGAAATAAAAATAGTGTATTTGACGATCATTTTGGAGAATAAATCATTCTAATGGAATCGAAATTCATTACATCATTTTGTTTTTTTATTCCATGTGGAAGATGTGGAATAAAATCCATGGACATATGTGATAATTTTGTCATTATATAACAAAATCTACCACCACCAACCAAACAAACACTTAAAATACCTTAAAATAATTTCATTTCGTCCACTATTCCATTCATTCAATCCAAACGCAACATTAGTGAATGGTATAGATAAGCAAGTATTCATCTTTTTTTTTCCTTCTTTTTTTTGACTATTTTGCTTAATTTTATTCTTTTAAGTTCTCTTATTTGAAATAAAAAATATTAGTAAATCTACGCCAATACTAAAATCATTTGATCGAACTACAAAAGAATTGATAGACCCCATTATGTCTTAATGTTTGATCATCTACGGTTGGATTTGAAATAATAAAAAAAGGTTAAAAAATGTTATTTCTAAGAGTGTTTTGTAGCTAAACTTGACTAATTCCAGAATGTGAACTGATGCTAAGAAATTAAATGTGATACTTTGTACCCAAGCCATTTAGATCTGTGTTTTCTTAAGCATAAAACTAATTAGTTGTTTAATTATAATGTACATGTAATTAGCATTTGTGTTGCACTCGATAATTTTACCTATGAATGAATTAGCTTTTGACTACTATGCACTACCATTTGAAAAGAAAGTGTGGAATTTCATGCATGCATCAAAGTTGGAAAATTATTTGTAATTGAGATAATTCGTATATTGAAGTGAGTAGTGGCGGAACCAGAACGTATATATAGGGGGTTCAAAAAATACATCACTAATTTTAATTTATTTATTGACGTTTGAAGAGCTTCTTTCGGTTGTATGATTTAGAGGAGTCAACTGTTTAGACTATTTGCAAAAAGAAACACCTTTACACAACCAAGTAGATTTCAAAATATAAGTAAAAAGGAACGAACATAATCCATATATAGTTCTGTGGTGGAACTATATATTTCATAATTATTAGAAAATTCATATGTTATTCAATTTATTCCATAAAAGTGAATTATTAATATTAAGAGAGCAATACAAAAATTTTAAAAAATAATGAAAGTTCAAATTTATATAAGTTTCTCCATAATTATAAACCAAATAAACTTAACTCATTTTATAAAATTGTTACCATAAAAAATTATAAAATAAAATATTAAACGAGTACTTATGCAATTCCAATTTACCCTATATAAAATTATAATTATTAATTTTATTGATGCTGTTTTTATTTTTTCATATATTTGACTATTGTGACAATTTACAATTAAAAATATTTCATTCCTAAAAATATTTAATTACCCAATATTAACAAATAAGTATTTAAAATAAAGAAAAGAGTAGTCCATTAATACCTAGAACTAGATTTAAAAAAAACCCGAACTGCATGATATCGGGTTTAAATGGTGTAAAATCCGTCCGTCCCTTGCTAGCGGGGTGGGTCCTTCATACGATGACATGGCGCAAGTGTGTAGAGTAAATCAATGACCTGTACTACTGTACATATGTAGCTCCACGCTACTTCGGTTCGTATATAATCAACTTCCCAGGTATCTCCACCTCGGGAAACTCAATTTGTCGTGATACTTCCCTCTCCTCCGTTCCTCTGGCAAATTAAACCACCTGAATTCCGATTTCCACCACCACATAATCCCTCCTTATTCCGTCTGGAGCTCCTATGCTACCGGGGGCAGATGCCCCCGCCTCCCCCTAGTTTCGCCTCTAGAAGTGGAGAGGTATTGATGTATAAAATGAAGGACACTTGAAGGTTTATATCATGTATAGTGACGAACCTATGGGGGAACAAAATATACTCTACATGTCAAGCAGCAAAACGATGGTTTGACCACCGCCATATCTATTTCTAAACGTATATTGGCGCATAGAGCCACAACTGTAGCCATTCGTTGATCCTTTTTATTAACTAAAAGGCAATCAAGTATTAGCAGACAAAAAGAAGAACAATTGTATATTATTTATAGAAGAAGCTATTACAGAAAAACAAACTCTAGTCCTTACCTTTACACTAGGGCCCTAGGCTAATTATGTAATGTATTTATACAATATGTAACTGATCTTATGATATTTGTTATATTACTAATCCCAATGTATAAATTAAGTCGATACTGGCAATCTGTTCAAGTCCTTGTGCTAGTTTGTGTTGGAGCTGAGCATGTCTTGGTTGTGCTAGTTTGTACTGCATCTATTGTTGTTATTGTACAACACTAGCAGCTAATGTAATACCTGATATACCCCCCCCCCCCACAAGTTGGAGGGGCACAAATATTGTGCACACCCAACTTCGCAAGTAAAAACAAATGAGGAACCTTACCAAGAAGCTTAGTGAAGATGTCAACTAACTGCAACTTGGATGGAATATATGTAGGATGTATAAAATGTGTTTGAACCTTTTCTCTAAGAAAATGACAATCAAGCTCATTGTGTTTGGTTTTAGAATGATGAACAGGATTGGAAGCTATGTCAATGGAAGTAACATTATCACAAAAAACTGTGATTGGTTATGAAGAACTGAAAATTAGAGATCTTTGAGCAATGCAACCAACTAATTTAGTTCACAAGTGATTGTAGCCAAAGCCTTATATTCAACTTCAGCTGTGCTTCGAGAAAAAACTGATTGTTTCTTGGAATGCCAAGCAATTAAAGAAGATCCAAACACAATTGAATAGCATGTGAATGATCCTTTAGTAATAGGACAAGAACCCCAATCACTGTCACAATAAGCTTGAAGAAGCGTATGATTATTTCTGGGGAAAAAATAACCCTTGTCCTACAATACCTTTAAGATATCTGGGCACCCTTTAGCAGCTTTGAGATGAGGTTCTTTAGGTGTTTGCATAAATTGACTTGATAACTGGACTGCATAACTACTATCAGACCTGGAAATAGTAAGGTAAAGGAGCTTTCCTACAATGCTTCTGTACTGAGAAGGATCAGGAAGTAAGACACCATCCTTATCAGCCAGCTTAACATGTTGATCAAGAGGAATAACCAATGGTTTAAAATGAAAAAGATTATTTTCAGTAAGAAGATCCAGAACATATTTTCGCCGACTCAAGGAAATGCCAGCGGAAGATCTACATACCTCCAAGCCAAGATAATATTTAACGAGTCTTAGATTTTTAATGCCAAATGCCCCATCGAGAAATTGTATGATATGACGCCCCCAAATCTGAGTTACCTTTACCTCAAACTTGGTGCTCACGATATTATAAATATCCATTCATTCATGCATATACTAACTTAAACCTATCTTAGATTACATAATAACTCTAATTTAATTCCCAGGTTCTATAGACCTTTACATATTACAATACCGAATAATATTACACAAATATAATACTAAAGGTATATATTACTATAGTCCTTAAATTTAGTTAAGCTCGTGCGCTTAATTACTCCACAACCTTGCTTTTTTCCTTTATCTTTCCCTGATGTACCAGCTTTCTCAGTTTTAATTGAGAACATTATATTTAACGCAAGGGAGAGCAAAAGCTTGCTCAACAAGAAAATAAACACTTGAATATAATAGAATATGAATATTTCTAATAAAGGAAATACAATTCATGAGATACTAAGCAAACAGTTTGTAAGAGCTTTGATTTTTAAAATCAGACTTTTGTATGTTGAAGGGTCAAATGACCAGTGAACTCTGTACTAGAATTGATAGTACTAAAACTGTAATCCATGTATATAAATAGATGCTAAAAACTAAATATACCTTAGACTTTTACTTTAGGTGATCAACCCAAGTGACACATTACATGTCCTTCGGAATCATATGTCCGGTATCATTATGCCCCTATAAAAGGGTTGTTCGTTCACAACATTACATAAGAGTCTGCACCACAACAAAATGGTTTGGAGAACATCAAATGAGATTTTCATGAATGAAGAATATAAATATATCTCAAAATTTGTATAGCTGAAATAATACATTAACATACTTTAAATATTATAAGAATAACTAAATTCAAAATATTACAGTTCAATAAGTTAAATAACTTGAAAGATAAGCTTTAGTTAAAGTACTCGTCTCTCGCGTCGTTTATACTTTTAAGATTATATCTTGCCACTGAGTAGCCTACATGTATAGAGTATTGGCTTACTTAGCTATTTTATAGCACAATGTCTATATTCTTTTGATACAGATGGCCACATGATAGTCTAATACCATAGTATATTAAATAGCTACTGATATGACAACTTTAGGCTTGAATTTGCTTTTTTTTTAGGCATTGATTTAATTATTTATTGAACTCCTAACATTCCTATTGGGGTTCTCAAACTCCAAGCCCAATAGCTATATTGTCAACCTTGACTTTTGTTGACCAAGACTTTGACGTTTCGTATCCATACCGTATAATTCTCGTATTATTTACATATTTACTTTCCCTAACCTCTTAGAATTGAGTACACAGTCGAAAAACAGTGTCTCTCATTTTCAAATTTTATTTGACATTCCGTCTTTCTTCGTCATTCTAATATTTACGCATTCTTCGAAAAATCAAAAATACGAAAAACTGATTTCGGCCGAATAATGTTTTTACATCTTTTTCTCTATTTTTTTTTATTTTTCCACATGTTCTCGAATTCGTAAACTGTTAGCATGATATAAATTGTTGGGCCCTCCATCTAACAGCTTAAACTTTTAAATGAGTTGGTTATTTAACATGGTATCAAAGCTAGAGGGAATATCCTAGAGAAAATTAAACACAGTTTTTTTTCTCTTTCTTACAGATCAAACACCATAAGAAATTATGGCTGGTGGGGATGAGAAGAACGGTGAGAATAGTGGTAATGCCGAGAAGAAGGTCGACTTGACTTATTTTCTTGTCCCAAGTGACAATCCCGACAACGTGATTGCACCAATCAAATTGTGTAGTCCGAATTATGATGAATGGGCGAGGGCAATTCGAACCTCGTTGCAAGCGAAGAAAAAATACAGTTTTGCAGAAGGGATAATCTCAAAACCAACGACACTTGAGAAACTGGAGGACTGGATTACGGTACATTCAATGCTCATATCGTGGTTGCTCAACACTATTCAGCCCTCACTACGTTCTACTCTTTCTTATTATGATGATGCGCAATCCTTGTGGGTACATCTCAAGCAGAGTTTTTATGTTGTGAACGAGACTCGTATATGCCAATTAAAGGCATATCTAGGAGAATGAAAGCAAGATAAAGATGAAGAGATGTCGGTCTACTTTGGCCGTCTATTTCATCTATGGGATGAACTTGTGACTTATGTCAAAATGTCGACTTGCAAATGTGGAACATGTGCGTGTGATATCAACAAACAAGTGATTAATTTGCGTGCCGCATATTACCTACATCATTTTCTTATTGGCCTCGATGGGGTCTATGCAACGATTCGCTCCAATTTGCTTTCTTAAGATCCTTTACCAACCATTGATCAAGCATATCAGCGCGTCATACAAGATGAGAGGCTGGTGCGAGGAGAGTCCTCAAATCATGAAAACCGTGACAACATTATGGCTTTTCGACTTACAACCGATGCACGAGGTAAATCTAAATTTGTGAATAACTTTGAAAAATTTTGTCCCCACTACAACAGAGAAGGCCATGACGAAAGCTCGTGTTTTCAACTTCATGGGTTCCCCGAGTGGTGGGGGGACCGTCCTCGAGGTGGACGTGGATCGGGTCGTGGTAGAACAGCGACATGACATGGAGCTGGTTGTTCTGGAGGGCGTGGGAGGGGTACCCACAATGCACCTGTGCCCGCCAACAAAGCAACGACGGGTAACTGTAGCAGCGGTGCTAAGGGTGGGCAGTCTCACGCACCACCAACCTCGAGTGAGGCAGCATGTATATCAGACATTACTCCGGCACAGTGGCAACAAATTCTTGATGTTTTGAACATTCCCAAACCCACAGATCGTCTTCACGGTAAGAATAACATTGCTTGGATTATTGACACTAGAGCCTCAAACCATGTGACATGAAGTTTAAATTGTCTGCTTAATGTAAAAAATATTACCAACTGCCCGGTGGGGTTACCAGATGGGAAAGATGCGACTGCTACAAAGGAAGGAAGTGTGATTTTGGATGGTGGTTTGCAGCTCAATAATGGTCTTTTTGTTCCTCAATTAACTTGCAATCTAATTTCTGTAACACAATTAATCGATGACTCCAATTGTATCGTTCAAATCACTAATGCATTGTGTGTAATACAGGATCGGATGACGAGGACATTGATTGGAGCTGGTGAACAGACTGATGGACTTTACTTTTTCCGGGGTGTTCCGAGGGTGCGTGATTTAGCGATGGAAGGGGATTCATCTATGGCTTTGTGGCATAAACGCTTGGGTCATCCGTCGGATAAGGTGTTAAGGTTCATCCCTAATGTGAGTTAGTTTAGTAGAAGCAAGAATAAAAGAGCATGTGATGTATGTCCACGTGCTAAACAACATAGAGATAGTTTTTCTTTAACTGCGAATAATGCAAGTGGTTTGTTTGACTTAGTTCATTGTGATTTATGGGGACCTTATCAAACTCCTTCCTCATGTAGGGAGAAATAGTTCTTGACAATTGTCGATAATTATTCGCGTGCTTTTATTTATTTTGCAATAAAACTGAGATTGCGACCATGTTTATGAACTTTGTTGCTTTGGTTAATAGACAATTTTATAAGAAAATGAAGAAAGTAAGAAGTGACAACGACACAAAATTTAATTATCTACGTGATTATTTTTTTAAGAATGGGATTGTGTTTGAGACATCCTGTGTGGGCACTCCACAACAAAATGGGTGAGTTGAAAGAAAACATCAACATATTATGAATGTGGCACGTGCATTTAGATTTCAGGGTCATTTACAATTACAATTTTGGGGAGAATGCGTGTTAGCAACGTGTTATTTAATTAATCGAACACCGTCTAGTGTGCTTAATTATATGATACCTTATGAAAAATTAATTGGTAAACTCCCTAAATTTGATAGCATGAAAATTTTTGGTTGCCTATGTTATGCCCATAATTAAAGACGTGACGAGGATAAATTTGCAAGTAAAAGTCAAAAGTGCATATTTGTGGGGTATTCCTATGGGAAAAAGGGATGGAAATTGTATGATTTGGAATCACAAGAATTCTTTGTCTCTAAAGATGTAAATTTTTTTGAACATGAATTTCCATTCGTTGTGCAACAAGACCCAACCTACTCTACTACTCAAATTAATTCTGACATTGAGTATGCTGATGATGATATGGGCTGGGCGAATTATGATGCATCTTTTGGAGGGGGGGGGTTGCATCTGTGGCCTTGCAAGGAGATGAACACAAGGTTGATAGTGCTGATATTGTGGTGGTGTAAGAAGACGATATAGAGCCCGGAGAGCCAGAGGTGGCTGTTGTAAAAGAAGAAGGGCCTGACACAAGAATGGGCAGAGGGATGAGAGACAAAATTCCATCGACAAAATAAAAGGACTTTATCACTCATAAATTTAGAAAGTAAAGTCCTCGGACAGTTCATCTGCCCAACAACATGCCTCAGGTACTCCTTATCCTATTACTAACTTTGTATCTTGTGAACGATTTTCTGCTAGACATCGAAACTTTGTTGTAGTTGTGACAGTAGGGAAAGAACCTAAGAATTTTAAGGAAGCCATCACACATTCTGGGTGGCGTGATGTAATGGGCATCGAGATACGAGCCTTGGAAGATAATAAGACATGGGTCCTGGAGAAACTGCTGCCCGGGAAGAAAGCACTGGGAAGTAAATGGGTGTATCGAATAAAATATCACTCAAATGGGAGCATAGAACGATTGAAAGTGAGACTTGTTATATTCGGCCATCATCAAATAGAGGGAATAGACTATGATGAAACATTTTCCCCAGTGGCAAAAATGGTGACTGTTCGTACATTCGTGGCAGTGGCGACAATTAAAAAGTGGGAAGTCTATCAAATGGATGTGCACAATGCTTTTCTTCATGGTGACTTGGATGAGGAGGTGTACATAAAAGTTCCTCCAGGTTTTAAAAACACTAACCCCAATTTAGTTTGCAGGTTGAAAAAGTTACTATATGGGTTCAAACAGGCTCCCCGGTGTTGGTTTGCTAAACTAACTGTAGCAATGAAGCACTATAGATTTGCTCAATCTTACCCCGACTATTCTCTTTTTCATTGCACAAGGGAGAAATACAAATCAATGTGTTAGTTTATGATGACGATTTAATCATTGAAGGAAATGATATTATGACCCTGAATTTCTTTAAAGCATACTTAGGTGACTGCTTTCATATGAAGGATTTGCGCGACTTAAAATATTTTTTGGGGATAGAATTAAGTAGCCCGAAGTCCTGAGGGAATTTATCTTTTTCAGCAAAAATATGCATTGGAAATTATTACAGAAATATACTTGTTGGGAGCAAAGCCAGCCGACTTTCTGGTGGAATAACATCATAAATTTGCATTGGCCAAAGGTGCATTACTCGAGAATCTAGATCCCTATCAAAGACTTATAGGGAAGTTGATTTGTTTATCTGTGACTAGGCTTGATCTTGCGTATTCTGTCCACATTTTGTCTCAGTTTATGCAACATCCTCGTGAAGAACATTGGGAGGAGGCCTTGAGGGTGGTTAGATACTTGAAGAAAAAACTGGGCCAATCCATTCTGCTTAGGTCTAATAGTCGATTGAACTTAGAAGGATAGTGTGATTCAGATTGGGCTAGTTGCCCACTTACGAGACGTTCTTTGACAATATGGTTTTTGTTACTTGGTCTTTCCCCGATGTCTTGGAAAACTAAGAAACAATCAACCGTGTCACGCTCTTTTGCAGAAGCTGAGTACCGATCTATGGAAATGACTACATGTGAGTTAAAATGGCTCAAACAGCTACTGGGTGATTTGGGAGTTAGTCATCTTAAAGGGATGCGTTTATATTGTGATAGTCAATCCGCTTTACGTATTGCTCAGAATCTAGTGTTTCATGAGTGCACGAAGCATATTGAAGCCGATTTCCATTTCGTTCGCGATGCGGTTATGGAAGGAGTTATTTGTCCCTCGTATGTTCCTACAACGGTGCAATTAGAAGATATTTTTACAAAAGCCTTGGGAAAGGCGCAATTTGAATTTCTCCTTCGCAAGTTGGGCATTCGAGATCTTCATGCTCCCACTTGAGGGGGGGGGGGTATTGAGATATTATATGATATATTGTGACTAATAATATTATGTGAAAAGATACTTACTATTATTAAGAGATAGAGCTATAGGAGGCATGATTTATGGGCATGATTTATGGGCATGAGTTATGGGATAATAGTGATGTTAGGCATGATTTGTGGGCTTGCACGCCAATTATATGAATTCCTGAATATACTAGGTCTCTTGTAATATTTATAGGGGTGAAGGATGAATGAGATGAGACATAGAAAAAGATTTTGAGGAGAACTTATCATAAACCCTAGCATTCAAACACATTCTAGGTCATTGAATCAAGCTTTAAACATATTATACAGAATAAATTTACATAATCTCATTTTATTCAATATAATCAAATAAAACTTATTTATGAATATATACGATTTTCTCGGTCGTTACATTCTCCCCTTTATAAGGATTCTGTCCCCATAATCTCGATACAAGTTAGTCAAATGAATCAGGGTAATTCTTCTTCATTTTATCTTTGAGTTCCCACGTTGCTTCTTCGGCATTGTGGTTTCTTCAAATTACCTTTACAGAAGGTATTACTTTAGTTCTTAAGACTTGCTCTTTCCTATCAATACTTTGAATCAGAATTTCTTTATATGACAAGTCTTTTTCAACCTAAATAGGTTCATACTCTATTATGTGCTTATAATCTAGTTTATAAGGTAGTAATACTGATAAATGAAACACATTGTAAATATGCTCCAACTCTGGAGGTAATGCTATCACATAAACTACCTCTCCTACTCTTTTTAATACTTCAAAAGGTCCTATAAATCTTGGACTTAACTTTTCTTTCTTCACAAAACGTATATTTCTTTTCCAAGGAGATACCTTCAAAAATGTATACGAATCGACTTCAAAGTCTTTCTTCTTACGATGCGGACTTGCATACTTTTTCTGTCTATCTTAAGCGGCTACCGGTCGGGTACGTATTAACTTAACCACATCTGACGTTAACTGAACCATCTCTGGCCCCAACATTCGACGCTCACCTACCTCATCCCAACAGTGTTATACACTTTCTTCCGTATAACGCTTCATAAGGCGGCATGCCTATACTTGCGTGATAACTGTTGTTATAAGAAAACTATACTAACGATAGATGATCTTCCCAATTCCCTTTAAAATCCATATCGTAAGATCTTAACATATCTTCAAGCATCTGAATTGTTCTTTCACTATGCCCATCGGTTTGAAGATGGTATGATGTTACTTAACCTCAACTGTGTTCCCATTTGTTCTTGCAAACTCTTCTAAAAATTCAATGAGAACCGTGGATCACGATCTGACACAATCGACACCGGTACTCCATGTCTTGAAACAATCTCCTTGACATAAATTTTAGCTAACTGTTCTAAATTAAATCATACTCTTATTGGCAAAAAGTGAGCCGACTTTGTCAAATAATCCACTATAACCCAAATAGCGTCGTATCCATTTTTGCGTAACTTGATGTCCCACCACAAAATCCATCGTGATATTCTCCCACTTCCATTTAGGAATCTCCAACGATTGTAACAATCCACTTGTTCTTTGATATTCAGCCTTGACCTTGTGACAAGTCAAATACCTACTAATATACTCTGCTGACTTTCTCTTCATATTTGACCACCAAAAATTTCGTCGAAGGTCTTGATACATCGTAGTTCAAATATTTCTTATTTAAGTCACATATTTAATTCATATTTAAGCCTCTTGCAATATTTATTCCTTTAGTTCTGTTTCACATAGAACCCAAATTCTTCCTCCAATTCGTAATAATCTTTCATTATCAAGATTGTACTTAGTCTCTTCTCTGTCTGCAATCCTTTTCTTTATCTGCTCACATTCACCATCTTTGAATTGTGCTTCCTTTACTCTTTTACCAATTGTAGGTCGAGTCTCTATTGTAAATAACTTTCCTCCAAATTCATTTAGAAATCTCACTTCCAACTCCATTCTAGCCATCTCTGTTATTAACTCATTTTGAGTCGTTAACATTGATAATTTCTCCCGATCCTTTCTACTTAAAGCATCGACCACTACATTCGCTTTTCCTGGATGATACAAAATATCAAAGTCATAATATTTTATCAACTCCAACCATCTTTTTTGTCTTATATTCAACTTCTTCTGTGTGAAGATATATTTTAAACTTTTATGGTCCGTGTATATCTCACATTTCTCTCTGTATAGATAATGCCTCCATATCTTCAAGGCAAAAACCACTATTGCCATTTCTAGGTAATGAGTATGATAACCTTTCTCATAATCCTTTAACTGCCTAGATGCATACGCAATGACCTTGCCATGTTGCATGAGCACATGACCCTGTCCTCTATGCAAAACATCGCTATATACTACAAAATTCCATGTATCATCTGGTAAAGATAATACGAGTGTTTCACTCAATATTTTCTTCAGTTCTTGAAAACTTTCTTCACACTTCTCTGTCCATACATACTTCACTTTCTTCCTTGTCAAATTTGTCAATAGAGTAGCTATCTTAGAATAATCCTGGATGAATCTTCAATAGTATACCGCTAACCCTAGGAAACTACGCACCTTTATCGGCATCTTCGATTTTTCCCAATTTATCACCGCTCCACTTTCACTGGATCTACTGAAATTCCTTCTTTGTCAATAATGTGCCCTAAAAACTACACTTTTTCAAGCCAAAATTCACACTTGGTGAATTTAGCATACAATTTCTCTTTTCTTAGTGTTTCCAACACTAATCTCAAATGTTCAGCTTGATCTTCTAACGTCTTAGAGTAGACTAGAATATCATCAATAAACACCACTACGAACATGTCTAAGTATTGTTTGAACACTATGTTCATCATATCCAAGAATGTGGCTGGCGCATTTGTTAACCTGAACAACATCACTAGAAACTCATAATGGTTGTAACGAGTCTTGAACACCGTCTTAGATACATCCTGCTTTCTTACTTTCAACTGATGGTACCCCGTTCACAAATCTAATTAAAAAAAATACTTCGCCCCTTTTAATTGATAAAATAAATCATCGATCCTGGGCAATAGGTACTTATTCTTAATCGTTAACTAGTTCAACTCCCGATAGTCGATACAAAGTCTTAGTGATCCGTCCTTCTTCTTTACAAACAATATCGGTGCTTCCTACGAGGAAACACTCGGTTGAATATGTGAGAGCCCCTAATTCGGGTCCCAAATCACCGCGGATCCGGTACAATCATTCTATCACTATTTACTATTACGGAAGATATAAACATAAATTATTTATAAAATAAACTTTACACATTATTCCCCAAGGTCGAGTAACCATAACTTATACATAATTCATAACCTGTCAAATATATTACATTATTATCATACTATACTATTACAATTTAGCTGCACATATTATCCCAAGCTGAACTTGGCTTATCCTTTCCTGTATCCGAACTTATTCGCCTTATTTGCAATGTTTATCATGATATAGCAAGGGTGAGCAATAAGTTTGCCCAGCAAGTTTAAGTTCAATAAATTAATGATATATCATGATTGAAAGAATTGAACAAAAGCTGGCTACAGTTCTATAATATAATTGCGAACAAACATTATCAAATTTTCATAGCTGAACGAACATTGAATATGAATATATATATATATATATATATATATATATATATATATATATATATATATATATTATATCTTGACCGAATGGTAATGAAGGTGATCAGCCTTTCATACCTGATGAATACATGCAATATGCACTGAGTACGATTCAACAATTCATAGACATAGCAATCAGTAATGATTAACCCCAAGTATATTTGAATAAACAACTCAAAGTTGAGTTAAGGAAAACTTACCTGATCCGTTGATTATCGTTACACAATTTATTTAAGCTTTGTCTGAAAACCTAATATAAATAATATCAATATATAAATTAGAATAATATCATCACAATATTTAAAATAACCTGAACACATTATCACATAACTCTATCAGTCTATAACACACATAAGACCTAATATTAAGTCAAACTATTTCAGCCTGAGTTGAATTCGGTACAACTCTGACATCCCGACATCCTAGTCGGAAAATTATCGAGTTTAAGTTCAATTAAACTCTGCCTAAACACTTAACAATTATCTTAGATAATTATATTATCAGCCAAAATATTTTTCATAAGCTCGTAATAAATTTTAAATAATTATTACCATTTATCATGATTTTTCAATCATTAATATCGTATTTATAAGAATTAAATACCACATAAATCCTTTATCATTAATATTTATTTAATACTAAATATTAATAAAATCATAACATAATATTATAATATATCAAAGTATTTTTAATACCTTAAAATTATATTTATATGATTTTTTAAATAATTAAATTCATTATCCGATGATTGCCATTAATATTAAATATTAATGTTTTTCATGACAAAATATCAAAAGTTATATTTTTTAACTTCAAATATTTTTATAACACTTAAATAATTTTTATATAATTTCTAAATCATTAATTCTATTTTTCCACAATTTATTTAATATAATTATCAAATAAATTAATTACCATTATTATTAATTAATTAATGAAATTAATCAAAAAAATTTAAAGTCGTTAAAAATAACTTAAAATATTTTCTTATAACATAATATAATTTTTCATGTATTAAAATTATTTTTAAATAATTTATTTAATATTATAATTAAATAAATTAAATACCATTATTATTTTAAAAATATTAAATATTTATGAAATATATTCAGAATAATTAAAAACTTATTTTTGGACTTTAAAATAATTTTTAGGAATTTATTATATTATTTTAATAATTAAAAACTATTTTTTTCTATTTATTTAATAAAAATATTAATTTTCCAAAATTAACTATCGCTAAATGGGCTTTAGGCAAAAAATTCGTCGCTATTGGTGTTCTTGAGCAAAAACCCTGATATGCATGTCAGTTAGCAAGTGGGTAAGTTTGATCACATGCTGATTCTTGGTCACAAAGATTCTGGACTTGAACTGTTGTTAGGATTATAGAATTTATGTAGCACTACAACCTACAGCAACATTCATGGCCATAACATTACACAATCGAGAGATATAGGCCTCCAAATATCATGTCAGAGTTGTTCTTCATTTATAGGTTTTCCAGAAATGAAGAACAGTTCGAGGGGTTACTTTCCAGGTCTAGGATCTATGCGTTCCAGGTTTGTTTAGTGTAATCTAAAGATTGAAGCTTGTAGAACACATGTCAGGGTACATTTATATATCATATGACAGAACAAAGACGGTCAAACCATGTCAGAAAAATTGCACATGAAGTTTCTGGGTTTTCCAGAATTTCAACAAAACAGACGGTCAACGCTATTTTGACCATGATTAATTTTCATACCGGTCATGATCTGAGGAATGTAAAAGCATGAATGTATATTCCTCATGCCAGGCTACCACATAAAAACAACAACTTGGCCTAACAATCAAAGATCAGTAAGATCAGAGCCTTCAAAAATGGTTGTCAGGCTTTCTGGGTTTCTGGTTTACCCAGATTCCAGTTTCCGTGGTCGGTCAACTATCTTTGACCACTAATATCTTGTAATCTACACATGATCTGGCCCTGTTTCCAGTTTCAGATCATAGTGCACATGCCATAGAACAGATCCATAACATAAAACACACATAACACTTAACATACAATAATCTATGAGCCCTGACATTAGGCTGTCAAACAATTTTTTTCCACTTTTCCAGATTTCTAAAAACTTCAATTTCGAGCATCTAGATGTTATAGATCCTTGATCTAACAACCCAAATCACTAAAGAACACCTTCTAACATAACTTTAAACATCTAAATACAACACATAACATGGATCATATAGATTTTTAAGATTAGGGTTTATACCTCTATTATGCTTTGATCCTTGAATTTGACTTTGATGATTTGATATTGGAAAGTTAAGTAGTGATATTATCTTAACTTATCTCTCTTTTTCACTCCCAATCCCTAAAATATAGAGAGATAATGGACTTGGCTCAAATGAAAAGTAAAGTAAGCTTTTTCTTACTTTTAATCTCTTAGACTTTTAATCCATGGTCACAATTGATGCTAGGTGGCAAGGAAATCTGATATTGGTGAGATGTAGTCACATGAGAGATTTTAATTTGGTGAACCACCAATATCTTGGCAAGATTTTCACACTTCCTAATTAAAGAATGACAAAAATGGGCATTAAGGTCATTTGGCATTTAATTTTAATGGCTAACTTGACATTTGCCCTAAACCTTAGGTTTTAGGGTTTAACCCTTAGGGTTTAGGATTTAACCCTTAGATTTTTGCAATTGAATTTCTAAGATTTACAAATTTTGGTTTTCAAAATAGAAAATTAATATTTCTTAATTATAATTAGAATTCTCTTATTATATTAAAATTTCTTAATCATAATTCAAGCATGCTAATTAGGATTAACATTTCATAATTAAAATTGTTAATTTAAAAATTAAGTCCATAATTGTACATTAGGGTTTTAAACGAAAAAATTAGGGTTTCAAACTTTAAAATTAGGGTTTTCTAATTAATTCATTAAGGTTTACCCTAATTAAGTTTATAATTAATGCACTCAAGTCTTTGAGATCCCAAGTTAGGGTTTTCGTAATCCGAATTAGGGTTTCAGATTCCCGGGACTGAAATTAGGGTTTCCAGAACCGGTTTTAGAGTTTCTTATTAATCGATAGAATTTTCGAACTGAACGTTGAGGTTCTTAATATAATAATAGGGTTTGCCACTGATATAGGCTATCTGGTCAACCCTTGACCCTTAACTACATACTGTACATATATACAACAATATACACAGAAAATATTGACTTATATACTTAATCCTGAATAATTCACCAAAAGATTTTAAAACTACCAAAATTCATCATAGAATTTTGAAATCCTTAAAATTTCTTCACAGAAATATCAAATCCATTCACTTATTTTCTGTCTAGGTTTATTATTTAACTTTAATTCAATATTTTAAGATTTTATAAATATCCAAATTCTCGGGCTGTCACAGAATGTATTTCTTATCCAACAACTCTTGCAACTGAATCATTAACTCTTTCATTTCTACTGGCGCCATTCGGTACGGTACCCTAGAAACTGGTGCCGTTCCGGCAAAACATCTATCATAAATTCTATCTCCCTATTTGGCGGAAGACCTGATAATTCATCTACAAATACATCAGTTAGTCATTTTCAGAATCAATAAACTCGCGCATGTATACGAAGTCTAACAAGTAATATAATGAAAAGTAGAGTGTCGAACCCACGAGGACAAAGTACTAATGCTATTCAAATACTAAAATTATATCAATTCAGTCTTATCTAAACAAGTAAATAAGGATGGTGTGTTTAAAACTATATGATTAAAACAGTAAAATATGAGATCGAGTTGTATCAAATATGGAAAGCTAGGATTACAACTCCCCTAATGCTTCGTCTAATCTCCTAACTCTCCATTTAACTAACAAATCACAAGAATGGCCAACCGAGAACATTAAGTACACATAAGCCTCTTCTGAAGATTAAATGCAAATCCTAAGTAGATAAATCACAATATTCCTATGGTGAAAATAACTAGACTAAGGGTCATTAAGCTTAATCTTAATGGTTACACAAGGCAAATAGATATATTCCTATTCTATTATGCAATATATCCTCTCATTCCCATAGGCATGGCCATAATAAGTGTTATTATATTTAGGGTTAGGCATTAAAATTCATTTTCCAATATCAATTCCTTAGCCAAGCAATTAATAAATAAACATGAAATACAACAACTCATTCAAACATGATTCATTATAATAAATAGGAGAGAAATTCAATTAAGCTAATCATGAGGTTACATTGTAATCATAGAAATGTAATTAGTTCATAACTATAGAACTAATAAACATTATCAAAGTGTTCAACATGCTCAAAATACACAAATGAATAAAAGATTTCGAAAAAGAAAACTCCTCTATTGAATTTTTTTGGCTCCAACTCTTCTATTCACCGCAAAGAATCCGAACAATGAAGGAAGCAATGAACTTGGAAGACTTAAAGATCTAACTTTCTCTCTTGCTAACTAGATAACTCTCTATTCTCTATTCTCTGTAATTTGATAAGGAGGCTCCAGATATATGATACATTTTATTTGATAAGTAGGTTAGGTCATTAAATCTTTCTGTCTGCCTAAAAATTGAAGGTGGCACTGCGGCGCCACCATTATGCCTAGGATAGGTGCTGCGATGTCAGTAAAAGCCCTTTTGGTCAATTAGTCGCGCTTCGGCGCCATCTTTGCCTGGGAACAGGAGCGCTTCGGCATTAGCACTGGTCTTGCTGGCATATGCAAGCGCTGGGGTGCCAGTTTACAAAGGAAACCAGGCGTTGCGACGTCGGTTGCATGAAAATGACAATTTTACCCTTTAAACAGTTGGAAATGACCTAATAATCCGTGCAAAGCACTTTTAAGCCAAATAATAGCAAATGATATATAAAAATAGTATAAAATAAGATAAACATGCAACTTCTTAAGGTTTAGAGTGCTTTATTCACATGTATAAATCTCACTCATCAAATACCCCCAAACTTAAGCTTTTATTTGTCCTTAACCAAAAATATCTGAACAAAAATAATAATAAAAAGTAATTTTAACTACGCATTATGCGCTAAGGTACTATATACTCGCAATGTGGCTTCTAAGCTCAAAACAACTACTCTCAGAGAATAAGAAAAACACCGTTATGAGTAAAGGTTCAATTAATCTCAAGCTTAAGACTGTATTCAATTCATTCTATGTGTGTGTGTGAATACCATCTTAACTAATCATAGCTCAAAATAAACTCACACAATCGATCGCAATGAAAATGCTAACTTTGCAACTCAAACAACTTCAAGCATTAAGAACAAGACACAGATGCAAAAAAAGATCAAAAGGCATTAACATGAAGACATCTAAATTTGACTTGTGCAATGCTTAATTGTAATAACTCAATATTTTCAACATAATTAAATAAGAAATTTTTCATATATATTTTTTTTATTTATATAAGGTGGGCATATGTGCAAAGTAATGTATATGTACATATGTGATAAATAAAATTTATCTATTATATGAATAATTGTAAATAATTTCTTTTAAGAATTATTGATCAATATAGATTATACTCTTATAATAAATTAATTTTGTAATAAAAATAATTATTAATTATTTTTATAAAAATATGATTATTGTATATATGATATGATTATTATGATAAATGATGTAATAGCCGAGAATTTCCACGACTTATTAAATGAATATATTAATGGAAATGAATATTTATTTGAATATAAATGATTTTGTGTTACCAGATGAGTTAACTCAATTATATTGAATAATTGAATAATTGAGAATATATAGAATTTATGATGAACTCGTTGAAAGCCCTGTGTGGCACGGTGATGGGAAAAATTAATAATTATATTAATTATTGAAAGAACTGTAAAGCGAATAATTAATCTATATTAATTGTTATTATTTATTAAAGAATATCAGTTAAATATTAACGGTGATTAATAGTATGTGACTATTATTAGTGTAAGAGATATAATAGCAATGAGCAACGTGTTTTTAAATATAATAAGATTCTTAATTGTTATAAAGATTAGTAATGTCATTGATTAATAAGGAAGGGATTAATTAATATTATTATTGATTAATTGGTAAGATAAATAATTTATTAATGGCTATACGCAAGCATGTGATAGTTAAATGTATATGTATAGTAGCTACCTATATGCATAATATAAAGTGTGAAGTGCAATGTGACTATATTACATATAGAAACCATATAAGGAGATTTATATTTATTGAGACCATATGTTATGAATACATCATGAAATGCTTATGTGAAAATATATGTGTGAGCATACATTAAAATACCACGAGCATATTGTAAACTATTATTTTAATAAAGAAGGCAATGTAATGTGTATATATAGTGCATTAATATATATCTTATGACTATGTGAATAAATAATATAATAAATGTTATGATAATGTGGTACGTCACTACTCAATTAAATCCTAATTTGGCATTATCAAAATGTACATGGATTATATTTAATACCCAAATTGCTAACATAATATTGCCATATCATTTAAACCCATGTATGCACCCAATCGTATTTAAAACCTAAGTATACATATATGTTTATTAAACATATTGTGACATTAGATAGCTATCAAATGCTGAGATTTAGATTGTCCCATTTTGTGAGTCACTTTTCTTCCACACGTGAAGAACCATTGGCCTAAGGCTACCTATTCCTTTATCTCTTAAACTTCCCAATAGTTAGCCATGATGAAGAAGAGTGTGGGTGATGGGGGTGGTTGGCCAATATTGCACCAACTCTTAATTACCCAATGAATTCTCCCTTCATCTCTTGGTTTAATTTTTTGGACAATGGCTTGGCATGGTTAGTAAGTTTTCTATAAATTGAGCACTCTACTTCATGTGCTATGTTGCTGAGAATTACTTGCATAGTTGCTATAGAGAGTGAGAAGGAGTAATCTGATTTTGAGTTAAGTCATGTCTAATTCAAAGCAAATGTATAAAATTATGTTCTTAGTTAAGTTTTGTTAAATTCTTGCAATTCTATTGAATTTTTTGTTATTCGGCATGATTTGGCTTAAGAGTCTGTTGTATTAGTTATTATGCATGCTTTGAAGTATTAGAAGTAGTTGGTGTTGCAGCAAAAGATGTTTGTCAATGTTTGGGGTTGAGGCTCTGCAGAAGTAGAAGCCATATTTTTGTTTTTGGGCGAAGTGGAACGCCCGCGCCACTTCCCTAGTTTTTCACCGCGCGGCCGCGCGGGTATTATAGTACAGTTACTCCTGTTAGCTCCTTAAGATGTTCTGAGCATGCTATGTCAGTAAGGATATACAAGTAACTAACCTTAACATGTGGACTAAGGCTGATTTGCATATAGTAAGCCATGTTAGTTAATTTTGGTATAAACGTTTAAAGAACACTTTAAGAATTAGAAAACTAGAAATTTTGAACTTGGGGTAATGCATATTCTGATCTTGCAAGCATGTTAGTATGGTTTTGAAATGCATGTCAAACATACTAACTTAAGTATATGGATTTCATAATGAAGCATGATCATGTTAGACTTATTAGTAAGTTTTACTAAATGAAAATATGAACTTTAAACGTGAATGTTAACATACTACTTTAAGGGTTAAAATCTGATAATTGTGAACATGTTGGATGATATTCTTAGACTCACTTGTGTATAATGAATATGTATATATACCATGCTTAGGTAGTATAATTCAAGTGAAGCATAAACGAAGCATATTTTTAAACCAAAACGATGCTAATTACACACATGTGATATGAATAATCACAAGCATGTCTAATATGAGTTATATGACCACCTTATATGTTTAAAAATCAAACATGTTAAATTTTGTTGTTTCATATCCTTGAATGGCCTTAACTTGTTGAGATATTAAAACTTAGAACCATATTATAAAAGAAGGAACCTAGATTAAACTTGAGAGGTAGGAAGGGACCCTTGACATGTTAATATTTGTTATGTGTGTAAGGATGGGCAGGCTAAGCTAAGCAAGTGATTGCTCAGACCTGGTTTAAACTGCGAGCCACGCGGCCGCGCATCTCTTTAGTACAAATTAGGCGCGATCGCGCCACCCTGCAGTAGGATAATATTTCTGTAGTTGTTCTGTGGTTTCATAAATGCCTAAGTTGTTACTCTAATCTGTAATTCATGTCCAGTGTAGTATAAATGTTTAAATAAAATGTTGTTGATAGGATCCTATGATGAATAAGTGTTTACCACTTTAAAGTCAAATTATGATTTCAACTATGACATGGTATATTATAAACTAATTTTCATGCGATGACATACGTATAAGATTATGGGACTAGAAGACTAGCAGCTATATGTTGTATTGATAAATTTAACTTGTGTATGATAGTAAATTAAGATATTAGGTGTACATGTTGAACTTGTATAACTAATGTGATTATACATAAATAGGATATCATAGTTCATTGGCTTGATATTAAGCTTTACTTTGGTAAACTACACTTGAGGCAAGTATCAGAACCCTACTTTTATTGTGCAAGTATCTAAACCATCCTTTTTCATTGTGCAATTATCCTAAATCCTTGCTTTGCTTTATTCAACGAATATCGTAAGCTTATCTCTTGAATGCAAGTATCTTTACTCTTTATATCTATTTCTGCAATAAACCTGCGTAAGTAAGTTATTGAATTATATTCCGGTTATACGGGTTTTTAAACTTTATTGTTATTAATCATAATATTCATCCAAGTATCCGAACCCTACTTTTATTGTGCAAGTATCTAAACCATCCCTTTTCATTATGCAAGTATCCTAAATCCTTGCTTTACTTTATTCAACGAATATCGTAAGCTTATCTCTTGAATGCAAGTATCTTTACTCTTTATATCTATTTATGTGTGACGCACCAAAAATTAGGTATACATCACTCATCTTGAGTCGCCAGATACATGGTACAGAATTCAAATACAACTTAACAATACAACTGTCGTGTACAATATGACAAAACATAAACTGTGAGTTTGAATACAAATATTGTCTACTAGAGAGTATACAAACTCAAAAGGAGTCCTCATTACAATTATTATCACACTATTTCACAGAATATTGAGGACTACTAATGCAAACATCTAGGATCATCACTATATTCCCCGACTAGTCTCAGCTACGTTCTCATTTCCTGAAGAGAATAGTGAAAGAAAGGGTGAGCTCAACTAGCCCAGTAAGAAATATTATGACTAAGATAATGCAGAATAATTTATCGTTAGCCTTCAACAATGTTAAATTGATAAAATATAATACCTATCAAGTTTAACTGCAGCGGAACAAGCAATCCATTAGAAGAGTCAAGTAGAGAATAAAATCTACTATCTTATATGATTTAAAAGGTTTTTCATCACTCTTATCGATGGGACTCAGCTTAAGAAATAATCCACATCATCGAATCACACCTGAACTACGGCCAAGGATATTCTTTAGTATCACGACCACGAATTATCCATGCACTACGGCTAAAGATAATCATGTTTTCATCAATGGTCCTGATCATGCCATAAAACAATTCATCTTTACACTACGGCCAAAATGAATCCATAGCCATAATCATACCAAAAACTGTTCATCAATGCACTACGGGCCAATGAGAACTTTTTCCACATTATTTGTAACATTACAGTTATGATTATACCGAATAATCCCTGGTCATAATCATACCATGTCCATCTATACACTACAGGCCACAGATGACTTTCAACATAATATAAGCATGAGGATGATGACAATGATATAAGAATTCAATAAAACAAGTTCAAGAATTAATTTATCCAGGAACTAATAACATCCAAATTGTCAACATGATACTTCTTTGTAGACTAAACTTCAAGAATGCTCAGAAGAATATTTCCTTGAAAAGATACTGGAAGCAACGCAAATATCAAGGATATTCCACTAATTTCATGGAGTATAGATGTCAAAGTTTTAACCAACTGAGTATAATAAAGAATGGAATAACAAAAGAAATCACCATGCATGCGATAGACCGCACAGGCATGTTATTCCAATAGAATAATAAATAACGGAACCAAGTCCGGCGTAAAACGTACAGATAGAATATTCCAACAGAATAATAAAGAATGGAACCAGATCCGGCGTAAACGTACAGACAGGATATTCTGACAGAATAATAAATAATGGAACCAGGTCCGGCGTAAACGCACAGACAGGATATTCTGACAGAATAATAAATAATGAAATCATAGAAGAATTTCAACAAGTATAGGGTAGCCCGCGTATACAGGTTATTCCAACAGAATAATAAATAATGGAATAACAGAAGTTCTCTTCATGAATACAAAAGAAATAATACCCCTTACGAGTACAACAAATAATATCCCTTACCGTAAAAGAAACTGAATATAAGAGTAGGGAAGTAGCAGTATACTTTTCTATAGTTTCTCTATAACTTTTCTCTCTAGAGTTTCAATGAATTCGTAAGAAATAATGAATGAATGAGCTTCTATTTATAGAAAAATGGATTGCATAGTAACTAACTCATGAACGGTCCAGATTGATTTACTTTAATCTGACGGTCCATATTTAAAGCAAAATCTTTTAAATAAAATATAATATATTATATTTATAATCTAATAAAACGAATAATTTTATAAAAGATTTTACTATGCAAATACTATGCAGGCACTATGCAAATACTATGCATAATAAAATATAATATAATATTTATAGAATAACTTTATAACAGTATTTTGTTTTATATAAAAAGATTTTACTATAAAAAACACTATGCAGACAATATGCAATACTATGCATAATAGAATATAATATATTCTATTTATAGAATAACTTTATAAAATATTTTGTTTTATATAAAAAGTTTTTCTGTTTTATTACATTAATAATACCAATAAAAAAAATTGAGTGACTTATCACGTAAGCATTAATAATCAATACCGTGTGCTACTATGCAACCACGCGTATTACTGTACCTTTACTACCGAGTAGTTCAACAGTATTAACGGTAAAACTTCCGCCGTTATTTTCATAAAAATATTTTTGTCGTTTTCTTATTCTGGTAATAATTCTGTTGTGGGGTCCACCAATGATTGTACCTTCGTACGGATATTCCCCGACAAAAAGAATATTATACAACAACTTGTATACTTTGCAAAATTTATAAATATTACCCACAACTATAACATTATATCAAATCTCCACCATATTATTTAAAAAAATTATTTCGAGAATATTAAATATTTATTCATAAAATATGGGGTCTCACAATCTCCCCTCCTTATGGAATTTCGCCCTCGAAATTTACGTAAGTACTTGGTATGCTAAATAGGTGAGGATACCTCGACTTCATTTTAAATTCTAACTCTTGAGTTATAACCTTTGAGTGTTGAATACGATTATTCTTATTCAAGATTTTAACACGTATCTCCTCAAACGTTAAATCATCATCTATCTCGTCCGGTTCTAAATTAATAATGTGGTTTGGGTTGTCCACATATTTACGTAACATCGATACATTAAAAACATTATGAACATGCGACATACTTCGCGGTAAAACGAGTCTATAAACCACAGTTCATACTCGATCGAGGATTTCTAATGGGTTAATTAAATCGAGGGTTGAGATTTCCTCTCTTCGTCGATTCTTGCTTCTAGAATAACTCCCTCTTGATCCTTCTTAATTCTTCACATTCATCAGCTCCGGGTATTTAGCTTGAATGGCTTTAACTTTATCGATTAAAGTCAATTCTACTTGTATATTCGTTATCTTCACGTGGGTTCATATATTCGTACTTGTAACCGCTTACGATCTTCTACTCAACGCATAAGCTACCACGTTCGTACTTCCACGATGATATTGAATGGTACGATCATAATCTTCAACAGCTCGAGTCAACGTCTTTGGCGCATGTTACGTTCATTTTAGTTGAAGAAATATTTGAGGGTTTAAGAAATGGGTTTTGTACTGGGGTCAATACAAAATTCGATTTCACGCTCTAGGGGTAGGCTAAGACGTCTTCAAGAATACGTTAGGAAATTTATTAACAATAGAAATATCATTCAAAACTGTGACCCTCATCCAAGACTTAGATAGTACGTCACATTGATACCTATATACTTGCCATCGTCATTCACGACATCGCCTACAGAAAGTCTGGCTTTGGTGCATTCCACATAAGAAAGTCAACAACGAAAGGACCGGGGATCTTTACTTATGGCTTGATATGTCAATGATTGACTTTAGTGGTTTGGTTGCTTGAATTCGTATAACAGGTTGGTTAGGAATATGAAAGCTAACAACCTTACGAAAAGCTTGATGAGTAGTTAACCAATCGATTCTTAAAATCTCATCAAAGGCAAGTATTTTTAAAGAGATAAGATCGACAAGTAACATGAAAGTTTCGATTTGAATCAACAAGATTTATAAACAGTGGATGTAACGCAGGTTTCTACTATCGAAGTTTCAACCAATAAGTTAAAGTCTAATTTCTCCGAAGTCAAATGTAAACTTTGAGCGCAAGCAAGAGATATAAAAGAATGGGTAGAACTAGTATCGAATAAGGTATAGACTTTGCATAACTTCGTTCGATTCCTCGTCACGAAAAACGCTCTCCTTTAAACTATCGAATTTGACTTGTTCGGGACAGTCTTTGGTGTCGTCATTACCACTGGAATTGACTTTCGCTATAGGGCATATTCCACCCTCAACTGCTTCGTCGTACTCCTGCTCCATGATCTGAATCATTAGCCTTCGATCCATATCAAATTGGGGTTGACCGCAATGTATAGGGTAATTCAAAACTCGATGATGGGTTCTCCCAATAGCTGTTGAAAAAGAGAAATACATATCATCTATTTTATCTTTCTTGGATCGGAATTCTCTTTCCACAATATCAACGTGTCGTGTGGCTTTTACCCATGCATCTTTCATTCTCACTCGTTCAGTTGTTTCTTCTTTCTGCTGCTCCTTGACATTTGAATTCTCAGATTCCAGCTTAAATATCGTATACTCTGCCAAAGAGCACTCCTATTTAGCTATCGCACTTCGGGTAATACAATTTTGAATTGTTACATTCCTTTGCTCCATGACCGCCTTCCGTTTTTCAGTCTGCTCTTCTAACTCATGAATACGATTTTGTAATTCTACATTTTGATCAATAAGTTCTTCTAATAAATCCTCCTCAGGTTTCTCTTCTTCCTCACTCTCAGTTGCTACCTTTGCGACTAGCTTGAGTGCAACTTTTAATTCCTTAATCACCACATGGATATCTCTAATCACATTATCTGGGTTGGTGATTAGAGGTGTCTCCACGGTCTCATGTGCTCCATTGCTATTCTCAACATTCTCGGATGTCATTTTCAAATACTGCCACAAAACAAGGGTTAATTAATATACCACATATTATCCCTATACTCTGACCGACCAATTAAATACCAAATAAACTTAGGTAGGTCATACTAGCGAATGAATTCCCCGTCTCTCCCCTCCTAGTTCTATTCTCACATCCTTGCCAGGGAACATATCCCTAAGCTTTGATACCAACTGTGACGCCCCCAAAATTAGGTATACATCACCCATCTTGAGTTTCCAGATATATGGTGCAGAATTCAAATACAACTTAATAATACAACTGTCGTGTACAATACGAAAAAACATAAACTGTGAGTTTGAATACAAATATTGTCTACTAGAGAGTATACAAACTCAAAAGGAGTCCTCATTACAATTATTATCACACTATTTCATAGAATAGCGAGGATTACTAATGCAAACATCTAGGATCATCACTCTGTTCCCCGACTAGTCCCAGTTACGTTCTCATTTCCTGAAGAGAACAATAAAAGAAAGGGTGAGCTCAACTAGCCAAGTAAGAAATATTATGACTAAGATAATGCAGAATAATTTATCGTTAGCCTTCAACAGTGTTAAACTGATAAAATATAATAACTATAAAGTTTAACTACAGCGGAACAAGCAATCCATTAGAAGAGTCAAGTACGGAATAAAATCTACTATCTTATATGATTTAAAATGTTTTTCATCATTCTTATCGATGGGACTCAACTTAATAAATAATCCACATCATCGAATCACCCCTGCACTACGGCCAAGGATATTCTTTAGTGTCACGACCACAAATTATCCATGCACTACGGCTAAAGATAATCATGTTTTCATCAACGGTCCTGATCATGATATAAAACAATTCATCTTTGCACTACGGACAAAGAGAATCCATAGCCATAATCATACCAAAAACTGTCCATCAATGCACTACGGCCCGATGATGACTTTTTCCACATCATTTGTAACATTACGGTTATGATTATACCGAATAATCCCTGGTCATAATCATACCAAGTCCATCTATGCACTACAGGCCACAGATGACTTTCAACATAATATAATCATGAGGATGATGACAATGATATAAGAATTCAATAAAACAAGTTCAAGAATTAATTTATCCAGGAACTAATAACATCCAAATTGTCAACATGATACTTCTTTGTAGACTAAAATTCAAGAATGCTCAGAAGAATATTTCCATGAAAAGATACTGGAAGCAACGCAAATATCAAGGATATTCCACTAATTTCATGGAGAATAGAAGTCAAAGTTTTAACCAACTGAGTATAATAAAGAATGGAATAACAAAAGAAATCACCATGCATGCGATAGACTGCACAGGCAGGTTATTCCAACAGAATAATAAATAACGGAACCAGGTCCGGCGTAAAATACACAGACAGGATATTCCAACACAATAATAAAGAATGGAACTAGGTCCGGCGTAAACGCACAGACAGGATATTCAGAAATAATAATAAATAATGGAACCAGGTCCGGCGTAAATGCACATACAAAATATTTTGACAGAATAATAAATAATGAAATCACAGAAGAATTTCACCAAGTATAGGGTAGCCCGCGTATACAGGTTATTCCAATAGAATAATAAATAATGGAATAACAGAAGTTCTCTTCATGAATACTAAAGAAATAATAGCCCTTACGAGTACAACAAATAATATCCCTTACCGTAAAAGAAACTGAATATAAGAGTAGGGAAGTAGCAGAATACTTTTCTATAGTTTCTCTATAACTTTTCTCTCTAGAGTTTCAGTGAATTCGTAAGAAATAATAAATGAATGAGCTTCTATTTATAGAAAAATGGACTGCATAGTAACTAACTCATGAACGGTCCAGATTGATTTACTTTAATCGGACGGTCCATATTTAAAGCAAAATCTTTTAAATAAAATATAATATATTCTATTTATAATCTAATAAAACGAATAACTTTATAAAAGATTTTACTATACAAACACTATGCATAATAAAATATAATATATTTTATTTATAGAATAACTTTATAAAAGTATTCTGTTTTATATAAAAAGATTTTACTATGCAAAATACTATGCAGACACTATACAACACTATACATAATAGAATATAATATATTCTATTTATAGAATAATTTATAAAAGTATTATGTTTTATATAAAAAGTTTTTCTGTTTTATTACATTAATAATACCAATAAAACAAAACTGAGTGACTTATCACGTAAGCATTAATAATCAATATCGTGTGCTACTATGCAACCACACGTATTACTGTACTTTTACTACCGAGTAGTTCAACTGTATTAACGGTAAAACTTCCGCCATTATTTTCAAAAAAATATTTTTGTCGTTTTCTCATTCTGACAATAATTCTGTTGTGGGGTCAACCAATGATTGTACCGTCGTACAGATATTCCCCGACAAAAAGAATATTATACAACAACTTGCATACTTTGTAAAATTTATAAATATTACCCACAAATATAACATTATATCAAATCTACACCATAATATTTAACAAAATTATTTTGAGAAAATTAAATATTTATTCATAAAATCTGGGGTCTCACATTATGCAATAAACTTGCATAAGTAAGTTATTGAATTATATTCCGGTTATACGGGTTTTTAAAATTTATTGTTATTAATCATAGTATTCATGCAAGTTCCCTAAACTTACTTAAATTTATATTGAGCAAGTTCTTTGAACTATACTTTTATTGTGCAAGTTTCCTAATCGTACTCAAATTACATTGTACAAGTATATATTGAGCAAGTTCCTTGAACTATACTTTTATTGTGCAAGTTTCCTAACCGTACTCAAATTACATTATGCAAGTATCTAAATTATCCTTTACATTGTCCAAATTCTCGAACTTTATCCGTTCATTGTTTATCAATACAGTATTACGGTAAGATGCAAATATATATATATTCTGTTCATGGTTATACAAATGTCCTCACTTGGATAATTATTGTACATGTTGATACATACTTATTGATATTCAGTATGTATACCTTAATTAAAAGTCGTCTAAGCTATTTGACTTGGTTAGACACAAATTTAAAAATATTGTTGAACATGATAGAACCTTATTAATAGCCAACCAATTTTTTTTGGTTCAGATTACCGACTAAGTATGAACATCCCGAACATGGGAAAAATTTGTTCGCCTAAGGCGGATAAGATAAACGAGAATATCGTTTTAGTATGTAGTATTGATCAATACAGGGCATAAAGGGCTGATCACCCCCGTGCCTGTAAGTTATGATGGTTTACAGATGAAGTTCTGTTAAACCTTTTCAAAAATTGAAAACAAAGTTCATAGTCTGTCGTCTGCTCTCCATTTATAGTTAGTACGTAGTTTCAAAATTTGAAATAGAATTGTTATGTTGTTTAGTGTTGCTTCAGTTTACTGAACAACTATTGCTTCATTGTAGAAGTGTCATTCAAAGAAAACATTTAATCCTTCCAGCTAATGTTTTTCTTGATGTTTGCTATTACTTGCTGGGCACTCAAATGCTCATTCTTGTTTAATTTAAATGTTTTCAGTTAAGTATGATCAACTAGAGGGCTCTGCCAAGAACAAAGGGAAAGGAAAGCTATCTGGATAAGTTTGTGTTATCTTATGTAATAGCTAGGCTTAAATAAGATGATTATATTTATTATCTATCATGTAATGAAATGTTTTTAAAGGTCGCGTACCTGGGATTTAGACAACTCTAATTTGTAAATTAGGTTTGATATTTATGACCTTATTATTATTATTATTCCGCTCAAAGAAATGGTACTGTGAAGCACTGAATTCAGGTTTCAAGCACCTGAAGTTGGGGGCGTCACATTAAGTACCTTTGGCTCTTCAGAGTTACCCACGCAATAAGCTTTCGATCAAGGACTCCCAAGCCAGATGGCTTTAGGACACTAGGTGTAGAACACCCCTATAGATCTAATAACTCGAGCAACAAAGGTCACTTAATCAAACTTAAGCCAAATTAGACTTTTATTCTAAATATTATAACAATCAAAACCTTTAGGAAGACCATGCAATGCTTAATTACATTATGTTATTTAGAGTTACCTGTTAATGAGCTTTTGGTCAATGACTCCCAAGCCAGATGACTTTAGGGCACTAGGTGTAGAACACCCCTAAGAATCTAATAACTCAAGCAACAAAAGCCACGTAATTAAGATTAGTCAAATAAGGTTATTATATATATATATATATATATATATATATATATATATATATATATATATATATATATATATATATATACATGAAAACATGTCGAAAGCAATAAAATCTGAACTTGCATAAGTGCTATGTCTATTATCACCTTGTAATTACTTAAGTTAAACAAAGGCAATGCAGTTTCAAAATAATAACCACGCAAACTATAGCTGAAAAATAACTACCTAGAATAGTTGGTTGGTGCTCACTAAGAAAAAGAATCAATAATAGTCTCAACTATCAACTAAACTAAACCCTCATCCACACATGCTTAACATATATCTCTTTGAAATAGTTGTAATCCAACATGCTTATCATTAGCCACAATCAAAAATTAATAATTTATATAACCCATTTCAAAAATATAGACAGTTCAAAAAAGGGTTAATTGTTGTGTAAAATCTAGTTACGCACAACACACAAGTATACGTGGTCAATAAGTAATAAAGTGTAAGTAGAGTATCATTCTTACGAGAAATCATTAATACAAATTACCAAATACTAACTCTTAACCAAACTAATTTTATGTAAACAATCAATTTAAGGTTATGAATTAAATTATTTAATTAAACTAATTCTAATTACCACTAGTTAAAAATTAGATTATGGAGATTTAAGATCACAACTTCACTTATTTCTTTACTTAAGTTAATACACTTCTTATCAATTATGCTCACTATTCTAAATTGTTAATCAAGAATATAAAAGTAACTATGATCATCTCTCAATCCATCATACTCAAATTAACTTAAATCCATAAATGATAAAATTAAGAAGAACACCCTAATTAACTAATTCACTATATCTTTTTGTGAATTATAATTAAAGAGGATTTTAAGCACAAGTTCTATATCAGATTACATGCAATGTATATGTGTATCTCTATCCTAGACATAAATTATGAATTCCAATGCCATGCAGAAAACACAATCACATACTATTATGATTAGATCTAAATCTATAATTCATCTCTTGAGTTCATATAGATTATCACGGTAATTGTTAGCTAGAAAACTAAGCATTAAGCACAAACCATAATAACAATCCAAGAATAATCACAATAAGTCATATAGAAGCATATTAAAATAAACTACGCAACAAGCTCCATTGTAATCTTAAATGAGAATTTAGTTCATGATTATTGAATTAAAACCAAGAATTCACAATTGAATAAATATTAAAAGACAAAGATAGAAGTAGAGAAGAAGATAAAATCTATTGTCTGCAAATTTGATGCTCCTTTCTTGCTCCTGCTTTGAATCTTCAATGGTCTCCAAGTTGCTTCAATCTCGAATCTAATAAAAACTAGGGTTTTATTCTAATCTAATGAAAATCTAATCTAATGGAATTATCTCCCTTAATCCTTGTGATTCTCCTCTTTTTATACCCTCTTCATGCGTCTTTTAGAGTCCTTAAAGTCCTTGAAACAATCTGTTAGTTCCCAGTAGGCACACAATAAATCTAGAAGGGGGGGGGGTGAATAGATCCTTTTTGATTTCAAATACTTTTCCTGTATATTTAGTATTGCTAACGAATTAGCATGTGACAAACATAAGAATCTTTTCAAGTACAATAGAATAAGTAAAAGACCCCCTTCATTGATATATTCATGAACATACATACATTATTCGTAGAGTTAGTTAAGTTGTAAGCAGTTAATACATACATAGAATTTATAGAAGTTAGGTACATAATGTAAATGACAAAAAGTAAATGACTGAATATAAAAGACACAAGGGATTTTAAGTGGTTCAGAGACTTAAGCTCTTAACCCACTCTTCTGCTTTAATGAGCAGGAATTCCACTAAGGAAGGACATCACCAAGAATCACTAAGATTCCTTCAAGGCCAGCAACCATGGAACTCTAGTTCACTAAGAACTCTTTAAGCCCAGCAGGCTTGGAACTCCACTAGTTCACTAAGAACTCTTCAAGCCCAACAGGCTTAGAACTTCATTTAGTCCCTCCGGACAAGGACCCCTCAGGCCCTGGCTACTCTTTGTTGTTATAGTTGTTGTTGGTGCTTTGCTGCTAAGATGTCTTGAAGCTTGTACCTCTTTTGTACTTAGCATCTTGGCCTGGTCCTCTTTGCATTCTGCATAGAGTCTGGACCACCTCTTCTCTGGTGTAACTGATCTTCATTTTGTTCTTCTTATCTTTATCCGATGTCAGCTGTGCAACATCACCATTTACGTTTGCTAAGTGTTTGAGCTTTTGGTAGACTTCGTCAGGCACTTAGAATTCACTGAACCCTTCTTGAATGGTATGCAAACATGGTTCTGCATCTGTTCTATTTCAACTTTTGGTTCATGGTGATTTGTAGAGTGACTCTCTGGATCTTCTTTGTGCTCTGCCACTTTTCTGAATGATATCTTCTTGGCCTTCTCGACTCTCAGCTTAGATACCATCTTCAATGGCATTCTCATCCTTGTTGAGTGAAGCTTTAGTTTGTTCAAGTCCTTCTTTAAATCTGCTTCACTTCCACCTTCGTAGTCTCACTGCCTCTGAGACTTGTTCTGTTTAGCTCTGGTGGAACTCGTATAGTCAACAATATTGCATTCCAACAACTCAACGATCTTTCAACTCAGCAACTTTTGATCTTTGAAGCTCTAACTGATATATACTCCTTCACAATCTTTTCGTTGGAATATTGCCGTTGAAGGATATTTGAATTGCTTCGTAGATCTCGAGTTATTTGGTGCAGATTGCTTGATGTGACATGACAACTCCTTTATGACTTTACTGACACAACAGTCTGCTACCTTACCTACCACCTTAAAGTTGTCACCTTTCCATGTCAGGCACGTAGTCAACTTTATTTCTCCTTTCTGATTCCTCGATTAGAACATCATGAGTTATCCTTTTGCACCGATTCTCTAAAATATCAATGTTCGAATATCAGTCTTCAGATTGAACCGTTGCCAATCCTTCAATCTTCAGATGACCGAACTTTACGATTCTGATGCAGATATTCTTGGACCTGATCGTAGTGCGTCTTGTTGAATGTTTCTCATTGACTGGTTGAGACAACAATACGATTCTGAAGAGTGGTTATTGGATCTTCAATGTAGAACACCTCTTCATTCTCTTGTGAAGTGCTTCATCACTTCTGTTTGTCTTTACTTATTTTAGGTACTAACAACTTGTCTGATTATTCTGGCCCTCCTCAACTTCAAGACTTATCATATTAGGCATACTCAATCTTTTTCTCCTTATGATCTCCCGTTCACCTATCATCAATGGTCTGACCCATGCTTCATCTTCTTTGTTTGTTCTGTATAGGTTGGCCATCGTTTTTGTGTAAACTGCATCAGTTCCTGCTTTTTTGGGCAAACACTACGATCCTGGTTGACCCCAAGATCGTTGTCATCTGTTCTCTTGACAGCTACTATACTAGCTAACTTTCCTTAGTCAGTCACTTTTACTAAAGTCTTCTTCTAATCAACTTGTGGAAGACTTCATCTTGAATGACTTCACAACTCAATCTGGATGTTGATTGTGACGAACGAGATTTTTGTAATTTAATTTTAATATTTATTAAATTAAATAAATATTTTCGATGATTTAATTATTAGATTAAATAATTAATTGGTGAAGTTGTGGTATATTAATTTAATTATATATGTTATATTTATTAAATTAATGTGGAGAATGTTTATAACAACCCAATATTTTCTGTATAAATAAATCAGAAATTTTGCATATAAATATAAATATTTTTTATTTTAAGGATGAGAATTTGTACAAGATAATGTATATATGTAATTATGTAATAAATAAAAATATATTTATTACATGAATGTTTACAAATAATGTTATTTTAGAATTATTGACTATTATAAAGTTGATTCTTATAATAATTAATTTTATAGAATAAATGTTTTTATTAATTATTTTCTATGAAAATATAATTATATATTATTTAAATAATATATGAAATGATTTTTAGAATAATTAGAATAAATATTTTATTATATTAATTTTAGTATACATTATTAAGTTAATTATTTTACCATAATTATTAAGGTTAAATATGAAAGATAAATCAGATATGGAATCCAAAACCCTAATTCTGGATTTTTATCAATGGATAATAATAATAATATAATAATATTATATTTTGAGTTTTCAGTGCTATAAATATGTATTGTATGTTTGTGGACTGACAATGGTTGGTCAATTATGGTGTATAATGTTAAAACCCTAGCATTAATTTGTTTAACCCTGT
The DNA here is from genome assembly GCA_020205505.1 of Panax japonicus. Taxonomy (NCBI): domain Eukaryota; kingdom Viridiplantae; phylum Streptophyta; class Magnoliopsida; order Apiales; family Araliaceae; genus Panax; species Panax japonicus. The sequence continues at coordinate 30,172,747 of CM035097.1, read as the reverse complement.
TTTTTAAATTCAAATGGGAAAGTCAATAATGTTATATAACAGTGTTATGTGATATATACGATTTATTATAGAATTTAATATTAATTAGAGAAACCCTAATTAATATTCAAAAATCCTAATGTTTTTTTTGAAACCCTAATTCGAAGGCCATTTACGACTCTATGGATTTGTTAAGTCGTTATGTAATTATGATAATGTGATTAACGACCGATATTATTGATATTAACATTAATTAGGGGAAAAAACCGTAATTGTTGGAAACCCTAATCGTGAAATTAGAAACCCTAATTTCTTAAGTTAAATCCCTAAATTAATATTTTGAAATCCCAATTTCTATATTAGGTAACCCTAATTAGTGATTATAAAACCTTAATTACTAAGTTATTAACCCTAATTGTTTAATGATGAAACTTAATGCTAAATAGGGATTTTAAACCTTAATGATAATGTATAAGGTAATTAGATAACTTAATCTAATCATCAAACCCTAAATTGCTATTTTTAGAAACTAATTTTATTTTTAGTTTAATTTAAACCCTAATTACTAAATTAGCAATGTTAAGTATAATTAGTGGACTTTAAAACCAATATATTCAAGTTATGTAATTAGAAAACTAATTATAATTAGTAATCTCTAAATTGCATTTTTAGGAAACTAAATTTTTATTTTAACCTAATTTGCAAAATCCTAGAAATCCTATAATTTTGTGCTTAACCTTAGGGTTAAACCCTAAGGGTTTGTCATGTTTACAAGTTTACCCTTTATTGTACAAGCTAAAAGACATTTTTACCCTTAGTTGTATTATTGAAGCTAGTATAGGTTTTGACAATAGGGGAAGTTGGTGACCAAATCCAACAACCCCATGTGATGAAAAATGACAGCAACAAGTCTCTTGATCAGCCAATTCATTGTATCTAACACATATATATAGATTATGAGAGAGAAAAGTCTCATTATTTGCCCCATTTTATCATAACAATAATTCTAGACCCTCTATCTAGATCACGAAATCTTAATGTATATCAGTCCCATATACAAGCCCCATGTTTACCAAAAACAGGTCAAGAAGTCAGAATCAAGAATTTGTTCATAAAGGTATAAACCATAATCGAAAAATATGACTTTAATCCTCTGTTAGATCTTGTGTTTTAAAGTTAAAACATGTTGTATGGAGTCTAATTAAGTGATCTGGTTGCTAGATGTTAGATCCATAACATCTAGAGGCTCGGATCTGAAGATTTCAAAAATCTAGAAAAAATTATTTTTGTGTCTGACAGTCTAATGTCAGACCCTGTAAATCTTTGGCTGTTAACGATTTTGTGTATTTTATATTTGTAGTATGTCATGAGGTCTTTGTTCTGGAGTTTGAATCAGGACCAAATAATGCATGGATTGAAAGTTATTCTTGGTCAAAGTCGGTTGACCGACCATGACCAAGTGATTTCTGGGTAACCCATAAATCCTTTAACCGTGTCTGACAAGAATTTTTCGAGCCTTGATCTTGCTTCTGTTTGTTGTTTTGTTGTTGTTGTAATGGAATCATAATATGTTATGTGTACTACATATGTATACCTGTAAACCACTTAAATGATAACCAGAAAATAAGTAGTGTTGGTCAAACCAAGTAGAAGATCATGGGATCGGTTTTCTAGGTAACCCAGAAAACTGATGACCATGTCTTTTGACATGGTTTGACCGGATCAGATCTAATGATTGTTATGTTGTTAAAGTGTATTTGTGTAATGGATCTGTTATCGTACATGTTTTTTTACAATCTTGAACTTTTAAATCACAAAAACATTATACGGATAGAAAGTTGTGGAAGCCCAAAAGTGTTAGCATGAACTGTTCTTCAATTCTGGAAAACCCAGAAATTGAAGAACAGTGTCTGACAGGATTTCCAAGGCTTGGATCTCACTTATGTTATGATGTTTGGCCATGTTTGTTATCTAATCGTGTAGCCTTGTTCGTGTACCACAAGATCTGACCAAGATCAAGCACAGAAACCTCATAGATTAAAAGTAATCCTTGGTCAAAGTAGGTACCTCTATCACTGACTGTTAGTGTTCTTGAGTGTTCTTGAGCCTCAAGTACACTAACAGCGACAGAAAGCATCGCTAAAGGCTACAACGACGGATTTAATTTTTTTAATTTTCTGAAGTTCTGAAAAATGATTAAAAATAGAAAATAAATTCTAAAAATTACAAAAATGGTTTTAAAAATTATTTTAAATTATGAAAAATAACTTTTAATTATTTGAGACATTTTTCATTAATATTTATAATTATTGGAATATTAATGATATTTAATTTATTTAATTAGGGTATTAAATAAATTAGAGAAAAATGATTTTAACGTTATAATAATCATTTTAAATATGAATAAAGTGTTTTAAAATATTTTCGGAGTTATAAATGTAACTTTTAATATTTTTTGATGAATTTCAATAATTAATTAATATTAATGGTAATTAATTTATTTATTAAATATATTAAATAAATGATGAAAAATAAAATTAATGATTTAAAAATTATATAAAGGATTATAAAAATATTTTAAGTTATAAAATATAACTTTTGATATTTTGTCATGAAAAATAATAATATTTTAATATTAATGATATTATATTTATTTAATAATTATATTAAATAAATTAGTTTAAAAATGATTTTAATATTAGAAAAATTATTTTAAATGAAAATAATGAGTTTAATAATATTTTAAGTTATAAAATATAACTTTCTATATTTAAAGGTAACTTTCATTAATTATTTACTATTAATGATATTAGAATTATTTAATAATTATATTAAATAAATTAGTTTAAAAATGATTTTAATATTATAAAAATCATTTAAAATGAAAATATAGTGTTTAAAGATATTTTAAGTTATAAATTATAACTTTTGATATTTAAAGGAAAATTTCATTAATAATTTAATATTAAATAATATTAGATTTATTTAATAATTATATTAAATAAATAGTTTAAAAATAGTTTTATTTATTTAAAAATCATTTGAAAAGGCTATAAATGAATTAAAAATATTTCAAGTTATGATTAATGACTTTTAATAATTTGATAAATAATACATTAATACTTTAATAGTAATGATAATTATTTAAAAATGATTTTAATTTTTTTAAAAATCATTTTAGTGTAATATTAATACTCTAAAAGTATCTTTAAGATTTTGACAATGGTTTCATTAATAGTTTAATATTAATTAAATATTAATGATAATAGAATTAATTGATATTTAAATCATTTAATAATGATTCTGGTGTTTGAAAATTCATGATAAATTATAATAAATGTTTAAAAATTATTATAAGTCATTTTAAAAAATAATATGATTGATACGTACATATATTGAACTACAGGATAGAGTCTTAGACTCGATAATTACCCGATAAAGTCGTCAGTACACCGACATATTTCAGAAATTAATCTGGACTTAGGTAATTTGATTAGATATGTGGTTATTTGTGATTCAATGGTTGTAGAACATATTTGACAATGTGATTAGGTTATGTGCTGACTGCAATACGCAGTGCTATGTGTTATAGTATGTTATTCTAATCGATCAAATGATCTTATTACTGATAGGTGTTATATAAAGATAGAACTAAGTTACAAACTGTAAGCAGCGCATCAGGCAAGTATCTTACCTTTGCATTTCCTTTATGCAATTGATATGAGTAAGAAGTTTCAGAATTATATTATTATTATACTATATTATTAATCCTATTGTGATATATTCTATATCCGATCATTGTTTATTAACATGTTAGTATATGGTAATTCAGATATATATTCTGTTCGTTAATTTCTATATATGGTTATACAAGTGTCCCCACTTGGATAATCAATGTATTTAATCACATGTTGATATATATATATATATATATATATATATATATATATATATATATATATATATATATAAAGTCGTCTAAGCTATTTGACCCAGCTAGACACAAATTCAGAAATATCGTTGAATAAGTTAAAATCTTTTTGTATCCAATCAAATTATTTTGGTTCGGATTCCAGACTAAGTATGAACACCCCAATCACGGGAAAACTTTTATGCGGCCAAGGCGGACAGAGTGAACGATCATATCGTTCTTATAATGTAGTATTGATCAATACAGGGCCCATGGGAAGTACAACCTAACGCCCGTAAGATATGACAGATTGCAGATGAAGTTCTGCTAAACCTTAGCGAAAACTAAAAATAATGTTCATAGTATGTCAACTACCCTATATATGTATTCAATACGTAGTTTCAAAAATTTGATATAAAATTGTTATGTTATTATTATCGCTTTAGTTTACTTCACAACTATAAATTCGTTGTAGAAGTGATGTACAAAGAAAACATTTATTTCTTTCAGCTAATTATATTTCCAATTGTTATTACTTGCTGGGCACCCAAATGCTCATCCTTGCTTAAAATTAAATGTTTTCAGCTAGGCATGAACAACTCGAAGGTTTAGACAAGAACAAGTGAAAAGGAAAGCAAACAGATCATGTTTAATGGTATCTTTTGTAATAGTTAGACTGTATTAAGATAATGATATGTATTATATATCATGTAAAGAATTATAGTAAAGGTTGCGTAATTGGGATTAGACTCTGATAAATGTAAGATAAGTTTGATATTTATATTATTGTTATTATTATTAGTATTATTCTGCTCATAGAAATGGTATCGTGAAGCACCGAGTTCGGGTTTCAAGTACCTGAATTTGGGGGCTTTACAAGTTGGTATCAGAGCTTAGGGTTAGAAACTTTAGGTGGGCTAGACCTTAGGCTATAACCTTGGAACAAAGAGAAACGTTGAAAATACAAATAATTCATATAGAGTTTAAAAATGGGAGATGAATTGAATAAGTTCATCATCAAATCAAATAAAAGATAACTTATATAAAACTATTAATTGTTGCGTGTATATATTAATTGATAATCAAGATAGTTTGTGTGTATATGTCAGATAGAAAATGATTAGGATACCCTCAGGTCGTAAAATAGGATTAAATCCATACCCCCGAGCCAATATCAAAGCTAATAGCTGAAATAGAGGCTCACATTGAAAGCTACCTCAATGAGGTGGTTATTTTGTAAAGTATAGTACCGGACCCTGAAACGATAGTATAACTGATAGGTAGAGTATAGTTAAAGAATATGTGTTCAATGTTGAGTTCCTAAACTCATATGTTTATGGTGAGTTCTTAAACTCATAATTTATGGTAAGTTGGACGAACTAGGTGTAGTTAGGTGTGAATGGATTATTGAGGATAATGAGAATAGATAGATTTCTAAGCAATTGATCCTTAGTGGAGGCGTAAGAAATAATTAGTACTAGTATTACTTGAATAGGTATGATTCTATGTTATGTATATAATAGGTATGTTTGTATAAGGTAATATTTTTCAAATTTTGTATAAGTTGTGGTAGCGATTCCCGACTTTTGAGTCACAAAGGGATATCAGATGATTAAATCAATATGTGATATGGTATGTCAAGTGTTATGAATATGAGTCTATGATGGGTTAATGAAATAAGTTGGTATAAAGATAGTAGTTATTATATGAGTACTGGTTAAGGCAGAAAACCAAAATTTTAAATTATATAATATTTTGAGTACATGATAAATATAGAATTTCCTGTTATATGATTATATGTATACGATAAAGCTTAGAATAAAGAGTAAATTGTGATAATTCCGCCAAGGAGACGAAAACGAAATACACGGACATAAGAACCTGTTAACAATGCTGGAAGACAACCAGACCCGATACAAGATTTTGCGAATATGGACGATCAAGTTGTGCAGAACAGAATACCATTTGCCGAAAGATCAGCCAGATAATCGATCGACAAACGTCAAAGACTTTAAGGCCATCGTACTGCCAGGATTCGGAATATCAACCCTGTTGACGTGTTTTTGATAGTTAGGATAACGAAGGGATAAAAGATAGTTTTGTCACCTATAAGATAAAAGGAATGGAGATAAAGGGCAAGTCTGTGTGAGTTAAGTGTGAATCAATGGAGTATAAGATGGAAGACTGCCCAAGAAAGAGAAGGGAGGCAAGGAATGCGCAAACAAGGAAAAGGCAGCCGGACATTGGCGACGACGGGACCAACATCAACAATCAAACCAACGAAATCAATCACAAGCTTCTTCAACATGACCGTTCAAGAAACTGTAGTAGCCGGGGGATGCAACTCCAGGTATTACTCAAACCAATTTTATTTCTTATGTATAGTAAATTATTTTATAAATTATTTTGAAGGAGGAAATTGAGTTCTATTAGAAATCAATTTTTCCGTATAAGCAGATAGATAAGCTTTATTCTGAATAGTTAAAGATTAGTTCGATCAATTTTGATCGAGATCTACTCGCAATGATTGTATATGATATGTACCCTGATATGTATATGTTTTAAAACAGTGATTCCGGGGACGAAATCTTTATAAGGTAGAGTGACTGTAACAACCCGATATTTTATGTATAAATAAATCAGAAATTTTGCATATAAATTTTATTTTTTTTATTATTTTAAGGACGAGGATTTGTACAAGACAATGTATGTATGTAATTATGTAATAAATAAAAATATATTTATTACATGAATGTTTACAAATAATGTTATTTTAGAATTATTGACTATTATAAAGTTGATTCTTATAATAATTAATTTTATAGCATAAATGTTTTTATTAATTATTTTCTATGAAAATATAATTATATATTATTTAAATAATATATGAAATGATTTTTAGAATAATTATAATAATTATTTTATTATATGAATTTTAGTATAGATTATTAAGTTAATTATTTTACTTAATTATTAAGGTTAAATATGAAAGATAAATCAGATATAGAATCCAAAACTCTAATTTTAGATTTTTATCAATGGATAAGAATAATAATATTATATTTTGAGTTTTCAGTGCTATAAATATGTATTGTATGTTTGTGGACTGACAATGGTTGGTCAATTATGGTGTATAATGTTAAAACCCTAACATTAATTTGTTTAACCCTATTTTTTAAATTCAAATGGGAAAGTCAATAATGTTATATAACAGTGTTATGTGATATATATGGTGTATTATAGAATTTAATATTAATTAGAGAAACCCTAATTAATATTTAGAAATCCTAATGTTTTCTTATAAACCCTAATTCGAAGGCCATTTACGACTCTATAGATTTGTTAAGTCGTTATGTAATCATGATAATGTGATTAATGACTAATATTATTGATATTAACATTAATTAGGAAAAAAACCCTAATTGTTGGAAACCCTAATCGTGAAATTAGAAACCCTAATTTCTTAAGTGAAATCCCTAAATTATTATTTTGAAATCCTAATTTCTATATTAGGTAACCCTAATTAGTGATTATAAAACCTTAATTACTAAGTTATTAACCCTAATCGTTTAATGATGAAACTTAATGCTAAATAGGGATTTTAAACCTTAATGATAATGTATAAGGTAATTAGATAACTTAATCTAATCATCAAACCCTAAATTGCTATTTTTAGAAACTAATTTTATTTTTAGTTTAATTTAAACCCTAATTTCTAAATTAGCAATGTTAAGTATAATTAGTGGACTTTAAAACCAATATATTCAAGTTATGTAATTAGAAAACTAATTATAATTAGTAATCTCTAAATTACATTTTTAGGAAACTAAAATTTTATTTTAACCTAATTTGCAAAATCCTAGAAATCCTATAATTTTGTGCTTAACCTTAGGGTTAAACCCTAAGGGTTTGTCATGTTTACAAGTTTGCCCTTAATTGTACAAGCTAAAAGACATTTTTACCCTTAGTTGTATTATTGAAGCTAGTATAGGTTTTGACAATAGGGGAAGTTGGTGACCAAATCCAACAACCCCATGTGATGAAAAATGACAGCAACAAGTCTCTTGATCAGCCAATTCAATGTGTCTAACACATATATATAGATTATGAGAGAGAAAAGTCTCATTATTTGCCCCATTTTATCATAACAATAATTCTAGACCCTCTATCTAGATCACGAAATCTTAATGTATATCAGTCCCATATACAAGCCCCATGTTTACCAAAAACAGATTAAGAAGTCAGAATCAAGAATTTGTTCATAAAGGTATAAACCCTAATCGAAAAATATGACTTTAATCCTCTGTTAGATCTTGTATTTTAAAGTTAAAACATGTTGTATGGAGTCTAATTAAGTGATCTGGGTTGCTAGATGTTAGATCCATAACATCTAGAGGCTCGAATTAGAAGATTTCAAAAATCTGGAAAAATTATTTTTGTGTTTGACAGTCTAATGTCAGACCCTGTAAATCTTTGGCTGTTAACGATTTTGTGTATTTTATATTTGTAGTATGTCATGAGGTCTTTGTTTTGGAGTTTGAATCAGGACCAAATAATGCATGGATTGAAAGTTATTCTTGGTCAAAGTCGGTTGACCGACCATGACCAAGTGATTTCTGGGTAACCCATAAATCCATTAACCATGTCTGACAAGAATTTTCCAAGCCTTAATCTTGCTTCTGTTTGTTGTTTTGTTGTTGTTGTTGTAATGGAATCATAATATGTTATGTGTACTACATATGTATGCCCGTAAACCACTTAAATGATAACCAGAAAATAAGTAGTGGATTGGTCAAACCAAGTAGAAGATCATGGGATCTGTTTTCTGGGTAACCCAGAAAACATATGACCATGTCTTCTGACATGGTTTGACCAGACCGGATCTAATGATTGTTATGTTGTTAAAGTGTATTTGTGTAATGGATCTGTTGTCGTACATGTTTTCTACAATCTAGAACTTTTAAATCACAAAACATCATACGGATAGAAAGTTGTGGAAGCCCAAAAGTGTTAGCATGAACTGTTTTTCAATTCTGGAAAACCCAAAAATTGAAGAACAGTGTCTGACAGGATTTCCAGGGCTTTGATCTCACTTATGTTATGATGTTTGGCCATGTTTGTTATCGACTCGTGTAGCCTTATTCGTGTACCACAAGATCTGACCAAGATCAAGCACAGAAACTTCATAGATTAAAAGTAATCCTTAGTCAAAGTAGGTACCTTTATCACTGACTGTCAGTGTTCTTGAGTGTTTTTGAGCCTCAAGAACACCAACAGCGACATAAAGCGTCGCTAAAGGCTTCATCGACGCTTTTAATTTTTTTTTAATTTTCTGAATTTCTGAAAAATGATTAAAAATAGAAAATAAATTCTAAAAATTATAAAAATAGTTTTAAAAATTATTTTAAATTACGAAAAATAACTTTTAATTATTTGGGACATTTTTCAATAATATTTATAATTATTTGAATATTAATGATATTAAGTTTTTTAATTAGTGTATTAAATTAATTAGAGAAAAATGATTTTAATGTTATAATAATCATTTTAAATATGAATAAAGTGTTTTAAAATATTTTTGGAGTTATAAATGTAACTCTTAATATATTTTGATGAATTTTATTAATTAATTAATATTAATAATAATTAAGTTATTTATTGAATATATTAAATAAATGATGAAATATAGAATTAATGATTTAAAAATTATATAAAAATTATATAGAGGATTATAAAAATATTTTAAGTTATAAAATATAACTTTTGATATTTTTTTTATGAAAAATGATAATATTTTAATATTAATGATATTAGATTTATTTAATAATTATATTAAATAAATTAGTTTAAAAATGATTTTAATATTAGAAAAATCATTTTAATTGAAAATAATGAGTTTAATAATATTTTATGTTATAAAATATAACTTTCTATATTTAAATGTAAATTTCATTAATTATTTACTATTAATGATATTAGAATTATTTAATAATTATATTAAATAAATTAGTTTAAAAATGATTTTAATATTATAAAAATCATTTAAAATGAAAATATAGTGTTTAAAGATATTTTAAGTTATAAATTATAACTTTTGATATTTAAAAGAAATTTCATTAATAATTCAATATTAAATGATATTAGATTTATTTAATAATTATATTAAATAAATAGTTTAAAAATGGTTTTATTTATTTAAAAATCATTTAAAAAGGATATAAATGACTTAAAAATATTTCAAGTTATCATTAATGACTTTTAATATTTTGATAAATAATACATTAATACTTTAATATTAATGATAATTATTTAAAAATGATTTTTATTCTTTTAAAAATCATTTAATTTTAATATTACTACTCTAAAAGTATTTTAAAGATTTTTGCAATAGTTTCATTAATAGTTTAATATTAATTAAATATTAATGATAATAGAATTAATTGATATTTAAATCATTTAATAATGATTCTGGTGTTTGAAAATTCATGATAAATTATAATAAATGTTTAAAAATTATTATAAGTCATTTTAAAAAATAATATGACTGATACGTACATATATTGAACTACAGGATAGAGTCTTAGACTCGATAATTACCCGATAAAGCCGTCAGTACACCGACACATTTCAGAAATTAATCTGGACTTAGATAATTTGATTAGATATGTGTTTATTTGTGATTCAATGGTTGTGGAACAAATTTGACAATGTGATTAGATTATGTGCTGACTGCAATACGCAGTGCTATGTGTTATAGTATGTTATTCTAATCGATCAAATGATCTTATTACTGATAAGTGTTATATAAAGATAGAACTATGTTACAAACTGTAAGCAGCGAATCAGGCAAGTATCTTACCTTTGCATTTTTTATGTAATGGATATGAGTAAGAAGTTTCAGAATTATATTATTATTATACTATATTATTAATCCTATTGTGATATATTCTATATCCGATCATTGTTTATCAACATGTTAGTATATGGTAATACAGATATATATCCTGTTCGTTAATTTCTATATATGGTTATACAAGTGTCCCCACTTGGATAATCATTGTATTTAATAACATTGTGATATATATATATATATATATAAAGCCGTCTAAGCTATTTAACACAGCTAGGCACAAATTCAGAAATAATAAGTTAAAATCTTTTTGTATCCAATCAAATTATTTTGGTTCGGATTCCAGACTAAGTGTGAACACCCCGATCACTAAAAAACTTTTATGCGCCCAAGGCGGACAGAGTGAACGATCCTATCGTTCTGGTAATGTAGTATTGATCAATACAGGGGCCATGGAAAGTACAATCTAACGCCCGTAAGTTATGACTGTTTGCAGATGAAGTTCTGCTAAACCTTAGCAAAATTTAAAAATAATGTTCATAGTATGTCAACTACCCTATATATATAGTCAATACGTAGTTTCAAAAATTTGAGATAAAATTGTTATGTTATTATTATTGGTTCAGTTTACTTCACAACTATAAATTCGTTGTAGAAGTGATGTACAAAGAAAATATTTATTTCTCTCAGCTAAGTATATTTCTAATTGTTATTACTTGCTGGGCACCCAAATGCTCATCCTTGCTTAAATTTAAATGTTTTCAACTAGACATGAACAACTCAAAGGTTCAGACAAGAACAAGTGAAAAGGAAAGCAAATAAATCATGTTTAATGGTATCTTTTGTAATAATTAGACTGTATTAAGATAATGATATGTATTATATATCATGTAAAGAATTATAGTTAAGGTTGTGTAATTGGGATTAGACTCTGATAAATGTAAGATAAGTTTGATATTTATATTATTGTTATTATTATTAGTATTATTCCGCTCATAGAAATGGTATTGAGAAGCACTGAGTTCGGGTTTCAAGTACCCGAGTTTGGGGGCTTTACAATATTTATTATTCAAAGTATGTATTTATGTGAGCTTATTGAATTAAATGAAATATTTAATAAGCATAATGTTATTTTAATTAATGTAATAATTAATTAGAGATTTAATAATTTGACATAATTAATAAATAAGAAATTAATTATGTGACTATGTGAATTAATGACAAATTATCATATTCTATTTAAAGTAAAGTAAATAAGATAATTGATTATTTTATATTTGGATGTGACATTATTAAACTATAAGATAAAAGAGTTATTAAATTAAATGATTTTGAGCCATTTAAGGCTTGCCAAACAAGGCCTTAGTGTAGGTTGAGTACAATTAACCATTTCTGGGTAACTGAACACCACTCCACGCTAAGTTATTTTTATAAAATACGACGTCTTTTATTTTCATTCTTCGCTAAGTCTAGAAAAGGAAAATTCACAGAGAGAAATTGTGAAGTTGAGAGAAATTGTGAGTGTTGTGATTTATCTAATAACTTAGAAAGGATCATCAAGGCTCTCTTAGTCTACACTTTATAATCTGGGTAATTCCTTTAACCCAATTTCTATTTTTTATGATTGTTTAAGTTTTATAAGAAAATGGCTTCACTTTTTGTTAAAGTCTGTGTAATTATAAAGGGTATGGATTATGTGTTGATACATGTAATAAGCTGTTATCACATCGTATTTGATTATATATATATATATTATATAAACAATATCATCAGTTGTATAAAACATGTTGTATATTATTGCTACAAAATTACAGAGTATAAAATATGGCCATATGGCCTTATGTACCAAATTTGATACGTCTATCATAGGTTATATCATAAATTTATGCTTGTAATGGATTATGTATATTATAACGAAGAGACCAAACTTCAAATGAACAGATTCGGTGTTATAACTAACCCGTAGTATTGATTTGCATGTTTTATTTTCAAAACTTTCAAGAACATCAAGAAAAGTAAAATTAAATGTATTGATTATGTTAATTATGTGTTTTAAATTATTAATATCATGCTAGAAGGGTTGAGTAATGATTAGATGTGTATTACAATGTTTGGGTATGTCTAATTTCGTGTAAAAATAAATTAATTAGAATTTTTGGCCATGTTCTGCAATATTTCGCGACTTGCAGAACTGTTACTGGTTCACCGCGCCGCGGTGCCAGTCCTAAGCTTTAAGACCCGCGCCATAGCACCACCGCGCCGCAGCGCTAAGAGTCCAGCCGCAGCGCCACCGCGCCGCAGCGCCGATAGTAAGCCTATTAGTGGCGCTACAGCGCCACTCTGCAGAATGTACAGAATTGAAAATTTTAAAGTGTTCAAGTCCATGAATGTGATATTAACCTAATCTAATGAACCTAAAAATATGTTAGAAGTATAGTAAGATGTTAAAACAGATTCGTAACATATCAATAACATAAGTGCATGTAGATTGAATTATTGAATGTATAATTAGCTTATTATTCGTGAAGTGTAAATTGTGTAACTATAAGTATGATAAATTGACTAAGTATAGTCATAATTTGAATTAGACAAAAAGAATGAACTTATGATGACTAGTTACATTATAATTAACTAGAGTTTTAAATGAAAATGGTATGTAGGATTATATCGAAGAACGTGTATAATTAACGTGTAATCTACACACGAGGCAAGTTTCCTAACCTTACTTACTATCATTATTAAAGTTTATAAATCAAGTTCAGTTTGTTATATTAAAGATTATCTATCATTTTAAAGTATGATTCTGTTATACAATACTTGTTCTATTATGTACCTCTTAAGTTTTTTATTCAATTTATTTATCATTTATTGTTGAACCTTATTAGACTAGTGAACCCTTATTTGATTCGACTAGTCCATAGTTGATGAACGTTCTAAATTTCAAAACCCTTATTGAATCATTCAAACCAAACTTCCTTTGGTGCGGACTCTGATGTCAAACTGAGATGAACAACCCTGTATAGGGATTACTTATGCGTTAGCGTTAAGATATTGTGCACATTATGGTACTAAGGGCTAATCCCCCTAAGTACGAGTAGAAGAGTCGAGTCCATAGTCTTATGACTATTAAAGGTTTCAAGTATAACCCTTGATAACCTAGGACATAGTTCAAGGTCTTATAACCCTCAGAAATCTTTTTAATTCTTGTTATTCATTCTTGATTCAAAAGATGAACTTTTATTTCAGAAGTCTTTGATTCACTCGCATGTTATTATATATTGTAATTTCATTTTTATACTTGTGGGCAATCATTCTCACTCTTGCGTAATAATAACATTACAGTTAAGAACAAAAGGTACGATGCGCCTTCTACTAGCAAAGGCAAGGGCAAAGCTAATAAGTGATGAAGACTTGTTATTTAATTTTATGAATGTTATTGTCAAGACTTGATGTTGTTTAAGACTTATTATTTATTTATGTTTTCGTACAGATGTTTAAGGTTAGTTTGACCAGGGATTGTATTTATTATTCAGATATTGTAACCCCATAAGGGGAGGATTTATTTCTATCTATTGCATGGTTTGCATTTATTATGGGTAGATAGATAGATGATATTTGTACAGCGAACATCAAATCCCATGGAATTAAAGTACACAAATTTTGGGATGTCACATTGATTGAGTTGGTGCTTAGATCTTCTTGTTAGCTTGCATGCCATTCGTTGACTGCTCTCTAGTTTCCTTCAGGTGGAATGTATCTTTGCAGCTCAGACCAGAGACTTCATATTTTAGATATTCTGGTAGTGCTCATTTATTGAGAATCGTGTTAACTCTACGATTCTGCCTTGGCGTTGTGAGCACCTCTGTTGAAGCCTTAGTTCTGCACACTAGGATTTAGCTTTTGTGCTGCATACACTATAACTTCGAGATCAGATCTTGACACACTACGATTGTAACGCCCCCAAATCCAGGTATCTTCCAACTCGACAGATGGTGCTACACGGTACTACTAACTATACATTCATTTCATTCAAATGACATCAAAATGAGTGTATTAACTACATTCTTATAACAATCATAATAAATTTATTCCCAGGTTCTGAAACCGAACACATTCTTTATTGTTCATAAGTGTAATACATACACAATACTAGTCTATTACAAGATATCTAATTATCAATCTTAGCTTTGCCTTTATCTTTCATAAAACTCTCAGTTCGTTCGACCTTAACTGCAATCATATAATTCAAGCAAGAAATGAGCATAACTAGTAACAAGTCTAACAAAGGATAATATAAATACCACATCGAGAATTATATGATTATCTTCCATAACTGAACAAATAGCTATGAAGTGCTATGAACCATTGAATAGAACTTCTCATTCCATAACAACGATTCCAAAGTATATATAATAGCTTAGGAATTCTGAATCGGTCGAAAGACCATGAATATACTATTTTTGTTTTCATACATGATAAGGACATCTCGACACTAAGGTCGTACATCCGATATTTTTTATGCGCACTTCTAGGCTATCATTCTATTGTACTCTATATTGATCAACACTCATTTGTTAAACGTATTTACGTTTAAGTTTTGGAAACCTCACGTGCCCATCGAATAATCGATGAAATAAATTTGTTTGTTCATATACAAACTTACCTTTGAAGTCCAAACCGCACCCGAAACCGTTTAGGTGCGGTTTGAAAAATTCAAAACCGCACAAGAAATCGCTTGTGATTGGTGGGGTGCGGTTTTATAGTGTACGGTGCAATTTTAATTGGTGCGGTTTCAGTTCCAAAACTAATTGAAACAACAAAAAAATCTAAGCCTTCAATAAAATTTAACATAAAACTTACATTGAGCAATTAACTTAGTGACAAAGTCGACAACGTGAATTATATCAAGCATGCTTTAAAACTAAAACATATGCTATATAAAACAACGGAGACCATATATTCGATAGCAAACAAGAACGTTTATCTAGTTCCCCAAAAATTAAAAGTATATACTGGAGATAGAATGAAATTTTATGCAGGGAGGACTTATAGAATATAATCCTAACTATACCTAATTTGAAAAATAATCTATTAGACTATTAATATTATAGTATTGACATTAACCAATGCATCAAGTACTCGAGCCCCTCAGCTATAATCCCCTCCAATAACGTATCAAACAAATTCAAAATTCCAAAACCCAATTGCTTAATTTTTGAATCTATAACCTCTAATATCTTCTTTCAATTGCTGAAAAAATGACAATACAAGACTCGGGTTTTCTCTGAGCGTGTTCAAGTGAAAAGTAACTTTAGAATTTACTAGAGATAATACATACATACACACACATGGTGCGGTTTCGATTTTATGCGTGCGGTTTTGGCTAGTAACCAAATCGGAAACGTAAATTTGGTTATTCAACCCACCTAAAATCCCCACATACGCCGGAAGCATTGGTGCAATTTTAATTGGTGTGGTTCGTGCAGTTTTTGGTGCATTTTCGGTTCCAATTTGGTTACTTGCTCAGCCCTATCGGCTACTATATTTGTTTTCCCTAGATGATATAAGATATCACAGTCGTAATCTTTTATCAACTCTAACCACATTCTCTGTCTCATATTCAACTCCTTCTGTGTGAAGATATATTTCAGACTTTTATGGTCCGTGTATATCTCACACTTCTCTCCGTATAAATAATGTCTCCATATTTTTAAGGAAAAAACTACAACTGCCAATTCTAAGTCATGAGTAGATAGGCCTTCTCATAATCCTTTAACTGACGTGACGCGTACGCAATGACCTTTCCATGCTGCATGAGCACGAAACCAAGTCCTCTATGCAAAGCATCGCTATAAACTACAAAATTTCCGGTATCATCTGGTAAGGATAATACAGGTGCCTCACTTAACCTACTTTTTAGTTCTTGAAAACTATTCTCATACTTTCCCGTCCACACACACTTTACTGACTTTCTCGTCAAATTCGTTAGCAGAATATCTATTTTAGAAAAGTCCAAGATGAACCTTCTATAATATCCCACTAACCACAGAAAACTCCGAACCTCGATTGGCGTTTTTGGTTCCTCCCACTCATTCATTGCTTCCACCTTCGCTGGATCTACCGATATGCCATCTTTATCTATAACATGTCCTAAAAACTGCACTCGTTCAAGCCAAAATTCACATAGTAAATTTTGCACACAACTTCTCCCTTCGTAGTGTTTCTAACATTATCCTTAAATGTTCAGCATGATCTTCTGGAGTCTTAGAATAGACTAGAATATCATCAATTAACACTACAACGAACTTGTCCAAATACTTTTTGAACACTCTGTTCATCATATCCATGAATGCGGCTGGTGTGACAACCCGGAAATTCGGATTGTCCAGAATTTAAGTTTAAAGAATTAGTTATTAATAAAATCAATTTTTATTAATAATATTTTGTGCTATGTGTTTATTAATCGTTCTAAAACCTAGGATGATTATAAATCGAGAGGATTTTGGCTACGAGCTAGACTGAACGAGTAAGAATTTTCAAAATTAAAATAAAAATTTTCTAGGAACAAAAATATTTTCGGGGAAAAAGACGAAATAGGTACTATTCACCTGACGAAACCCTAAGGGGTAAGGTTTGAATAACATAAGCGTTTTTGAGAGTTCGATATGTCGAAATGTTATTCCGTCGAAATAT
Source organism: Panax japonicus (assembly GCA_020205505.1). Classification (NCBI taxonomy): domain Eukaryota; kingdom Viridiplantae; phylum Streptophyta; class Magnoliopsida; order Apiales; family Araliaceae; genus Panax; species Panax japonicus. The sequence goes on along the minus strand of CM035097.1, from coordinate 30,155,315 downwards.
TTGACGATAATATATCGTGACAAGTTAAGTAAGCTGATAAAAGTTTTTCTCAAAAAACGTATAGAAATCAGACAAAATAAAAATGACGAAAAGTATTGTTACGTACTTTTCATTCATTTTTACGTTAGGGGAAAACGTGAAGAAAATGCTTGACACCAAAAAGTGTTTTTTAGTATTTCAAAATTCGAAGAATACGTAAAAGTTAATCGGTAAAAGAAAGACGAAATATCCAAAAATATTTGGATTTTGAGAATTTCAGTTTTCGAACTATCGGACGAATTCTGCAAGACGGAAGCATGAAGCTTCCAAGGAAAGCTACGTGAATAGTAAGGAGGTGGAATGAGGAGGTGTGAATAATAAGGAGGTTGGGGGAAATGACAAAAATACCCCTAACCTTGATTTTTTATAAATAGGAAGCTTATTTCATTTGTTTGGAATTTTGAAAATTTTCCAACATTTGAGAGAGAGAGAGAGAGAGATTTTGGATGAGGCAGAAGAGGAAAAGGAGGAGGAAAATCTTGCTCGTGTGCAAACTTTGTCCGACGGAAAGAGAGTAAAGAAGAAAGGTATCGAAAATCTAACTTATAAAATAATTTTTTTTAAGTTTAATATGTTTAAAACATAATTTAATGAAGATAAGAAGTAGATGATGTTAGAGATGATTTCATATGGTTGAAATCATGAGAAAAGAAGAAATAAGAAATTTGAAGTTTATGTTAAAAAATTTCTTAAGGAAGCGTAAGATTCGTAATGAATTTGAACGATACGAATGGATTAAATGAATGAGTAGGTGAAATAAGTAAGGAATGATGTTTTATAACATCAAATTCCAAGAAAAAGTGAAATTATAATCAAAATATCGATTAAAAATGAAGAACAAACGAAGAACACGAAGACTACGCTACGAACACGAAGAACGTTGTTGATGAATAAATTTAAAACCATCGTAGGATAATTATTGTTGATGGACAAGTTTAAAACCATTGTATAAGTTATATGTGTATTTCTTGGTTAGGAACGTTAGAAACGTTCATTAAGAACGAATTAAAATTGAGCTATAACGAACTTATGGCTAAAATTTCGTAAAAGACAAACAAGAATTATAAAGTTAGTAATTAAACCCAAATGTGTAGGATTTCATAAGAAAGTAAGATAACGTAGAAAATGTGATTCATGGACTTAAGAACGAACGAGTTTTGAGTTCGGATGACCAAATTACGGATGAACGAATGAAGAGCGTTAAAAATATAAAAATGAATTAAGGGTGAATATTAAGCCAATTGAATGGCACATTAATGGATTCAGAACGAAGTTCTGTCTAAGGGGCATTGAAGTAAATAATATAAGGAAGAGAATGACTTTGGAACGACCTCGTTATGAGTTATAACGAAGGAGTTATGAGATTGGGAAGTAAGCGTCTCAAATTAGATTTAACACGTAGAGAAATTTTCTAGGGTTAGGGCTTGGCGCCGCGGCACCAGCCATTCCTTGTAGAGTGGCTGTAGCGCTAGACAGGAGGCCAGCCACTAGAGTCTCGTTCCGCAGTGCGAGAAAGAGAGAAGGGAGTGGCGCCGCAGCGCCGGTGTAGAGAAAAGAAATAGCCAGAGAAGAGCTTTTAACTGCTCAGCTCTTGGGGGAAACATAAGGGAAGTTAAAGAACATAATGTTCAACTAATGTAACACTTAATCAAGTGTTTTAAACCTTTAGTACAGGTTAAACGAAATGGTCGAAAGCGATTAACAGACCAAAATGTAATGAAAGTAAACGTAACGCAATTGCGAGCAGTCTTAGCATACAACGAACGGTATGGCTTCGACATTAGACATGAGTAATGAACATAGGGTTCATGTAATGAATAATGAATGTATTAAGTAAGATACGAATGGTATCAAGAAAGCTGTAACAAATGGTAATAAGATTATTAAAAACCGAATAGGAGTCAAATAAAGAATGTTAGAATGAAAGGTAAACGTTAAACACTTTAACCGACGTGAGGGTTGAGTGTACGTGAATATTAAACGTGCAGAGCCTACACCCCTTGTATGGTTTGACCGTATGATAATAAAGATCAATAATTAAACCAGCAATGGTAAAGAACTGAATTAAGATAATTAGATTAACATAACGAAGCTGAGTTAATGATTAAATTGAATGATCGCTTTGAGTATACAAAAGACTGTATGACTTAGATGATAAAGAATGAACCCTGATTTGATGCCCCCAAAATAGGTATACATCACCCATTATGAGTTTTCAAATACGACAAAAGCGTAGCTTAGAGTTTTTACATGAATATTATCTCATAGACAGTATTCAAACTCAAATGAAGTCCTCATTACATTTATTATCACACCATTTCATAAAATAATGAGGACTACTATAGCCACCATCTCAGACCATCACTTTGTATTCTAACTAGTCCCTGCTATGTTCTCATTTTCTGAAGAGAACAATGAAAGCAAAAGAGTGAGCTCAACTAGCCCAGTAAGAAATATTATGACTAAGATAATGTAGAATAAATTATCGTTAGCCTTCAATAGTGTTAAACTGATAAAATACAATAAACATCAAGTTTAACTGCAGCGAAACAAACAATCCATTAGAAGAGTCAACTCGAATCTGTTTGGGATTCTGGAAACCCGGAATAAGTCTGACAGCTACTTTGAAGCTTTAGATCTTGCAGTATTGTTATTGTTTGATCGAGATGTTGATTGTGTGTTGTAGTATTATATATTGGCTACATGCTCAAAGTTCAATATTGTCCAGAAACCATTTTTGCTGTGAATTAAAGTCGGTCAAAGTTACACCCTTGCACAGTCGGCTGTCAGTGTTCTTGAACCCAAGAACACCTATAGCGACAGAAAGTGTCGCTATAGGCCATTAGCGACGGATTAATTAAATTATTTTCTGAATTTTCCGGAAAATGATTAAAAATAAAAAATAAATTATAAAAATTACCAAAAATAGTTTTAAAAATTATTTTAAATTATGAAAAATAATTTTTGAGCAATTGGATTATTTTTCTTAAATATTTATAATTATTTAAATATTAAAAGTATTTAATTTATTTAATTAGTATATTAAATAAATTAGAGAAAATGATTTAATATTATGAAAAATCATTTTAAATAAGAAAAATGTATTTAAAAATATTTTGAGTTATAAAATGTAACTTTTAATATTTTTGGAGAATTTTTATTAATAATTTAATATTAATGATATTAGATTTATTTGATTATTAAATTAAATAATTAAGATAAAAATGATTTTAATGATTTAAAAATCATTTTAATTGAGAATAAAGTGTTAGAAAATATTTTAAATTATAAAATATAATTTTCAATATTTTTGGAGTATTCTCATTAATAAATTAATATTAATGATGCTAGATTTATTTAATTGTTATATTAAATAAATGAATTAAAAATAGTTTTATTGATTTAAAAATGAGAAAAATGATTTAAAAATATTTTATGTTATATTTAATGACTTTTAATATTTAGATGATAATTTCATTAATAATTCTATATTAATTATGATGATTTAAAAATGATTTTAAATACTTTAAAAATCATTTAAGTGGAATATTGCTGATTTAAAAATATTTTAAGTTATTAATAATAACTTTAATATTTTGACAAGTATGTTATTAATATTTGGATATTATTAAATATTAATAATGACATGATTAATTGATAATTAAATCATTTAAAAATGTTTATGATATTTAGAAAATTATTATAAATTATAATAATTTCTTGATAATTATTAAAAGCTTCCAAAAAATATTATTATTGATAATTGACTTATCTGAATTAATATTAAAGCTTAGAGACCAAGTGTAATAGACAGATAACTGTGTTAATTATCGGATAGGGTGACCAGAACACCGAGAACGGACCGAAGTCCAACCAGACCGAAATAGTTAGACTTGTTAAGTGTTTATATAGGTTATAAACACTGTTGTGATTATGTGCTAATGTGTTTAGGAGAAGGTTTGACTGTAAATTACAGTGATGTGTGTTGTGAATTTTTGTACTAATTGTGAGACCGATATTATTGATTATAGGTCTTACGAGCGCAATTAATTATATTGTGTAACAGTAATCAACGCTAAAGGCAAGTTTCCTAACTCAACTTGAGTTACTGTTTTTCAAGCATGGTAGTGAATAATTATTGATAGTTATTCAAATCTATAATGATTGTTGTAATTCGCACGTAGTGCAATCGAATCATGTTCTATTATTTGAACTAATTATAAATTATGTCTCAACTAATTGTTTATGCTAGACTAATATTTGTTAAAGCATGAAAGGTTCTATCCATTATGAACTGAAATGTTATTGGAAGATCTATGCCATTGATTTCGGCTAGATTAGCATTGTTGTTAATTATTGAAATCCTAGTATTTCTTTGAAAGTAATCCAAACCATATTATTGTGGTACGAACCCGTGAAGTAAAACTAAGATGAATAAATTTTATTGTCGTAAATCGACATGTGCACTATTATTGAGTATTATGCATAATATAGGGTACAAAGGAGTTGGCCACTCCAGGTACTTGCAGAAGAGTATAGTTTAGTTTTGATAACTAATTTATATTCTTGTGGTAATTTAGTTTTAATAACTAAATGAATCCTCTATTAGTTCATGATCCTCTGTGATCACTTAGCATGAAATCTGGGTATATCCCACATTATTGAATATTGTTACAGTAGTGTTAATTCAATTGAATATTATTGAATCTTTGAAAGAATTATACTCTTTCATATCGAATAAAATAGTAGAAAGTTATTATTCAGACTGAATTATTATTTCATTATCTCGAAATTGTTTGATAATTGTTGAAGCTCTATTCAATCTAGACTCTTCTATTTTTGATTCATATATCATTTATTGTATATTTTAACTTGCGGGGCAAACTTGTTGCTCACCCTTGCTAAATAAAATATTTCAGCTAGCAACGATGAGGCCATCGGGGCTAAGCGGAATAAAGGCAAATGCATAGTGCTGGAATAGTTTTATATTAAGCATATTTAATATGTTGTTTTGTAAACCCTTTTTGTATATCGAAAGGGTAAAGTTTGTAATGTTAAGGTTAGTTGACCTGGGATGATGTTGTTAACTTAATAACTAATGATATGTAAGTTTATTATAATTAATGAATGGGTAGTTAGATGTTATTATATTGTGGATCGTGAGCACCAAACTCGGGGGGGAGGGGGGTCAGGTAACTCGAATTTGGGGGCGTCACACTTCCCTAGCGATGTTATTAGCCTAAGGTTCTTCCCCCCTTTAAGTTTTATAACCTAATTCTCTGATACCAACCTGTGACGCCCCAAAATCCGGGTATCTTCTAACCCGACAGATGGTGCTACATGGTACTACTAATTATACATTCATTTCATTGAAACGACATCAGAATGAGTGTATTAACTACATTCCTATTACAATCATAATAAATTTATTCCCAGGTTCTAAAACCGAATACATTCTTTATTGTTCATAAGTGTAATACATACAAACATACTAGTCTATTACAGGATATCTAATTATCTATCTTAGCTTTGCCTTTATCTTTCTTAGAACTCTCAGTTCGTTCGGCCTTAGCTGCAATTATATAATTCAAGCAAGAAATGAGTATAACTAGCTCAACAAGTTTAACAAAGGATAATATAAATACCACATCGAGAATTATATGCTTATCTTCCATAACTGAACAAATAGCTAAGAAGTACTATAAAACATTGACTAATACTTCTCATTCCATAACAATGATTCCAAAGTATATATAATAGATTAGGAATTCTGAACCAGTCGAAAGACTATGAACATACTCTTTTTGTTTTCATACATGAAAAGGACATCCCAACACTAAGGCCATACATCTGATATTTCTTACGAGCACTTCTAGGTGATCAGCCTATAGTACTTTATGTTGATTAACACTCATCCGTTAAATGTATTAACGTTTAAGTTCTGGAAACCTCACGTGCCCATCGAATAATCAATAAAAATACATTTGTTTGTTCATATACAAACTTACCTTTGAATTCATACAAAATACTTGGCATATGATAACGTTAATAGTTCTATATCGAAAGACTTGTAAACAAATCAATCTAACTCTTAAAAATAGTCTAGCCGAGTTAAAATTGGCATCGACCCTTTCGTAAACCAATTCATGCATCTCAAAACATGAATCACATAGAACTTGACTAACAAGGAGGTTAGACAATCGTTAAGAAAACTTGCCTTTAAGCGTCTTCGAATAAAATATTCAACAATTCTTGTTCGATACAGTATCTACATGATATATTCACATAGCACACTGAGATTAGTTACTAAACAATCTAACTTCATTAATTTAACCAACTTCTTTCTCTTCTATGTCTTACTTGAATATATTTCATTAATAAATGTCAACTCGACTTACTATGCTTCCTTACGTCTTGTTACATTCTTAAGTTACTAACCGAGACTCGATCATCTTTGGTTAAGTAACTTAGTAAATACCGTTCACGGTTTACTTACTTAAACTTCACGTTCTTCGTTTACTTACTATTACACCATGCTCAAGTCCTTAAAGTCATCACTACATAAGTGATTTAAGATTGATTTTACTATATATATTAAGTACATACATGCTTCACCATTGGTTTACAATTACTTTGGTTCAACAAAACTTGGTCAACATTATTTCAGTACCCCCCACCCGACGGGGGTTTACTCTTTGAATATGCCCACCCCGGCGTGGGTCTAAGCTATTAATTCCTTAAGTTTACTTTTTTTGCCAAGTTTTATGTGTTTTTTTTACATATATAACCTTTCCTAATTCGTTTATATCCGAATTGGCTCAATCAAAAGCTATTAGCTCCTAAATTATGTGCATTATGATTTCATTATCAAATTTTTTAACACGGAATTCACCGCTTAGTTCATTATTAAGCGTTCATTTATTATTCGTGAGCGTTCATAGCTCGTTTCTTCGTTCTAAGTCAGAATTCAATAATTCATGAGTCCACGACTCTTGAATACGTTATACTATGCTATACCATTGAAAACCAAAGTTTCCAAGTTACACGACAAGTTGACTACTTATCCAGAATTATACGATTTCAACGTTTAACGTCTAATTTCGTAAAATTCTCCATAACTTCATTACTCGTGTGTTGTACACCAAATCAAATGGAATCAATCTATTGATTCATTGTCTACATCCTAACCAAGCAATATTCACATATCATATCAATGATGTTTTTCAATTGTCCATCCACAACCAAGTCAATGTGCATTGGTTTCTTTAGTTTAAACTTACGTGAACACTTACGATTTCTACTTTGACTTATCAATGTTTTAATCATTAATAGCCATCTTTATCCCTCTGGAAAAGACATGCTCTACCAATCTACGATTCTCAACAAAAAATAAATCAAAATGGTCGAAGACTAACGTTTACGAAATATTACCTTTTCGTTCTTCACGTTCTTGCTAAAACTCTTATGCTTTGCTTCAAAGTAGCTTGTTTACTTGTTTCTAGCTCTTTCTATCTCTCAACATATGTTGGAAAAAGTTTGTAAAATAACAAATGAACAAAATAAGCTTCTTTATATAGGAAATTCAAATGGAGGGTAAAATGGTCAATTGGACACCGCCTTACTATTTTGTACCTCCTTAGTAACTTAGTCACTAAGTAACAACTTTACTTGGTGGCCAAGTGGCCGGCCCACATGCCCCATGGGTCTTCCCCATGGGTTGCCCCATTGGTTTACCCATTCGATTACCGATCGGTTCGACCCACAATTTGTTTTCTTGGATCAGGCTTAATTAAACCTAACATTGGGCCTTAAATTGGGCTTGATTACACAATTCATTGGGATTTGTGAGGGCCTCGAATCCGAGGTCTCGAATCACCGCGGATCCGGTTCTATCATTCTATACAACTATTACTATTTACGGAAGATATAAACATAAATTGTTTATACATTACATTACACACTATTCCCCGAGGTCGAGTAACCTTAACTTAATCACATTTATAATTTATTTAACACATAACATTATTATTATACAACTATTACAAATCCACTGCACACGTATACTCAAGCTGGAACTGTCTTGGACCTTTCCTTATATCTGACGCGTTCGTCTTAATCTGCAATGTTTTATCATGATATAGCAAGGGTGAGCATAAGGATTGCCAGCAAGTTTAAGTTCAATAATATAACGACATATCATGATTGAAAGAGTTTGAATAATAAGCTGGCTATAATTCAACAATATAATTGTGAACTAGCAGGAACAAATTTATGACTGAACAAGTATTATACATGAACAAATATATCTGAACCAACTGGTAATGAAGGTGATCAGCCTTTAATACCTGACTTATACATGCAATATGTACAGAGTATAATTCATAGCAACCAGCAATGATTAACCATAAGCTTATCCGAATAAAACAACACTTAGTAGAGTTACGTAAAAATAAACTTGCCTGAACCTTTGATTACCGCAATGCAATTTATAACGCTTTATCCGGAGACCTAATATTAGTAATATAGATCTCTAATATTAGAATAATATCATCACAATATAATACTATAATATATATATATATATATATATATATATATATATATATATATATATATATATATATATATATATATAGAATAACCTAAACATATAACACATAACACATAACCCTATCAGTCTACAACACACATAAAACTTAGTACCAGGTCTAACTATTTCAGTCTGACTTGAAACCGGCAAAATTCTAACATCCCGACGGTTTAGTCGGACTTTTATCGAGTTTAAGTTCAATTAAACTCTACCTAACACTTAACAATTATCTCAGATAATTTTAATAACAGTAGAAATAATTTTCAAAGTCTCGTAATAATTTTTTAAGTAATTATTACTATTTATCGTGAATTTTCAATCATTAAAATTGTATTTAAATAAATCAAATACCACATAATTACTTTATCATTAATATTTATTTATTATCAAATATTAATGAAATACATGTCATAATATTATAATATATTTATAATATATCATAGTATTTTTAATACCTTAAAATTACCTTTATATGATTTTTAAATAATTAAATTCATTATTCGATAATTTCTTTTATCATTAAAATATTAATATTTTCATGGAAAAATATCAAAAGTTATAGGTTATAACTTAAAATATTTTTATAACACTTAAATCATTTTTATATGATTTATAAAACATTAATTCTATTTTTCCATAATTTATTTAATATATTTATTAAATAAACTAATTACCATTAATATTAATTAATTAATGAAATTCATCATAAAATATTAAAAGTCACTTAAAATATTTTCATATACAATAATATTATTTTTCATGAATTAAAATCATTTTTAAATTATTTATTTAATATTATAATTAAATAAATTAAATACCATTTATATTCCAAAAATATTAAATATTTATGAAATATACTCTAAATAATTAAAAACTATTTTTCAGATTTTAAAATAATTTTTCAAAATTTATTTAGTATTTTTAAAAATTAAAAACCATTTTATCTATTTTAATTAATTTATGGAAAATAATAATAATAAAACTGTCGCTAAAAGGCCCAATAGTGACAGACCCGTCGCTATAGGTGTTCTTGGCCTGTTCTTGAGCTTTTATGTCAGTTTACAATGTTGCTACTTTGACCACAAAACGTTTCATGCTCCTGTTATATTTTGGTTAGCTAATGGTGTTATATGTGTAGTAATGATGTAATAATACAAGAACAAGCTAATGTCATGACCAAACAACAATAGATCAGTGAGATCTATGCTACAGAAAACTCTGACAACACTGTTCTTGAGTTTCTGGGCTGCCCAGAAACTCAAGCAGTACGAAGGTCCCTACTTTGCCACCTCATATCTTTGCTTATAGGAATGTTTTATGTGATCTATGAATTCAAATGTGTAGTAGAGGTGTCCGAGTATAATAACATAACATAGGAACATCATAAAACACCGAATCTAAGAGAAAAGGACCGGTCAAACTTGTAGTCAAGAACTTCCTTTGAAGATTCTGGGTTTCCCAGAATCCTCATATGGTCGTGATGGTCAACGCTTGTTTGACCGGCTATAACATCGTTTCTATTATAGATCTGGGTGATCTAAAGGTTTTAACATGTAGTCCTCATGTCAGGATACAACCATAAAACAACAAAACAACATAAAACATTACAGACAAGCAAGATTAAGGCCTGCAATATCACTGTCAGACTTTCTGGGTTTTTGGGTTTGCCTAGATTTCCAGAAGTCATGCTCGGTCAACGTCCTTTGACCGATCATAACGTGGAATAAACACATGATATGAGCTTGATTAAAGTCTCTGATCCAAGACCAAATAACAAAGAAAAAATCTAAAACATAAAACACACCTAAACATTAACACAAAGAGTTCTATGAGGGCTGACATATGCCTGTCAGACGACTTTTTTCAACTTTTCCAGATTTGATAAATCTTTATATTCGAGCATCTAGATGATATGGATCTGATTTTTGACAACCCAGATCATCAAATGACACTCTAATACACATATCTAAACATCAAACAACAACATCAAACATAAGATCACAAGATTTCTAGGATTAGGGTTCTTATACCTTTCTAGTGCTTAATCTTGACTTTTGACTTTGTGATCTGATATTGTTTAACTAAGAAGTGTTCTTGGTTTATCTTAACACTCTCTCTCTCATTCCCCATTCCTGAATTTCTAGAGAGAGAAGGTCTTGGGAGAAATGAACTTTAAAGTGTCTTTCTCTCTCTTTAATCTCTTATAATTTTATATAATGAAGTTACATGGTTGATAAAGCTGCTGATTTCTGGACCAATAAATCATAAGCTAGTGTTAGTGTTGGTTCACCAACTTATTTAGGGATAGATCTACAAGCAATCTTCAATTATGCAATAAGGGTAGTATAGTCATTTAGCAATTAATTTTAATGTCATTTTAGAGAATTAGCCAAACCCTTAGGGTTTAGGGTTTGAGTCATTTTAGGGTTTAGGGTTTAACCCTAAACTTGCAAATTTAATTTCTAAAATTTCTAATTTAGGTTTTAAAAATAGAAAATTAATATTTCTAAATTATAATTAGAATTTTCTAATTATAATAAAATTTCTTAATCATAATTTAAATATTGCTAATTATGATTATTATTTCTTAATTAAAATTGTTAAATTTAGCAATTAAGGTTAACATTGTCATTAGGGTTCATAACCCACGAATTAGGGATTTAATTAGAAAAATAATATTTCTAAATTTCGAAATTAGATTTCTTAATTAGATTAGGGTTTTCTTATTACGTCACTTGAAAATTAGGATTAATATTTCCTAATTATCATTAAAATTATTAAATTAAATCTTAGGTTTTCCCTAATTATAAAATAGGGTTTCAAATCCATCATTAGGGTTTCAAATTTGGAATTAGGGTTTTGTAACCAATTTGTTAAGACTAACCCTAATTAATAATAACACTTACGGCATTAGGTTCCCAATTTAGGGTTTCATGCACCGAATTAGGGTTTCAGATTCCCGGAACTGAAATTAGGGTTTCCAAAATCGGTTTTAGAGTTTCTTATTAAACGCTAGGGTTTTTTCTAACCGAATGTTGACGTTCTTAATATATACTTAGGGTTTGTTACAGATATCGTTTATCCGGTCAACCCTTGACCCTTAACTACTTACTGTACACATATTCACATAAACACTTAATCCTGAATAATTCACTTAAATCCTTCATAGATTTTTGAAATCCTCAAAATTCTATCTTAAAAATATCGAACGCATACACTAATTTTCTATCTAGGTTCTAATTTTGAACCTTAAATCAATTAATAAAAATTTCTAAAATTTTCAAAATTCTCGGGTTGTCACAGGCTTGATATAATCTAAGTCCAATTGGATTCTATAGAGTCCTTAAACTCAAAGTTCATTAAGAACTAATCATATTCTACACGTATAACTCTATTCTCTTCGTATACTATTCGTATGACATTCATATTTATATGTCATAATATTCTTCATACTATACTCGTATATTACACGTATAATAACCTTAATCATCATACGCATTTCATTCCCTATAATATCATACGTTTGCCATAAATGTAATATTATTGCATATTCCATCTCGTCTTAGAATTCTATCATTACGAGTTTCTTGGAAATTCAAACTTAATTCCCGAGCAGAAACGGATGAATAGTGTTTGTCGACGTCAGGATTTTTATTTGTCCCTTTCCGTTACATGTTCTTTGGTGTTCTCATGTTATGTGAGATTTGTTTGAAAAAAACAAGTTAAAAAGGTCCGACATGTATCATGTCGACGATGGACTGTTAAGAGTCGCTAGTTGGTTTTTTATATGGTTGTACCAACACAACCGAGAAAAGGTTTGCACATTGACCCAGTGATGTGACACTACTAAACGGGTCGGTGAAACCGAGATTCATTAGGATCCGTGGACTTGCTTATGCGGAGGGAAGGTGTTAGGCACCCCCCGACATCCATGTTACCACGGTGACCGCCACTTTTCAAGAAATTGTTATATGAGTTTGTGTGTGTGTGTGTGTGGATCAATGTGCTATTACATGAAAGTATTGCAATTTATATAAAAGTAATAAGCAGGTATATATATAAAAAGCGGTGTATATATATATATATATATATATATATATATATATATATATATATATATATATATATATATATATATATATATATATATATATATACGGAAAGCTTCAAGAGCATATTTCTTAAATAACATAATGCCTTAAATAGCATAATTTTATCAAAACAACGTTGTTTTGTAAACACGCGGTGACATTTTTGTAAATATGCGTTGGCATGGTATTTACAAAAATATCACCGCGTGTTTACAAAACTACGTCGTTTTGATAAAATTATGCTATTTAAGAATTATGCTCTTGAAGCTTCCCGTATATATATATATATATATATATATATATATATATATATATATATATATATATATATATATACAGACAGGATCACCAACCACGAAGAACCTCCATGGGGAATCAAAAATATAAATAAAGTTGTAAATACGGTCAACCGCCACGAAAGAAACTCCAGGCGGGATAGAATGTAAATAAAGCTGTAAATGCAGTCAACTGCCACGAAGTAAACTCCAGGCGGGATAGAATGTAAATAAAGCTGTAAATGCAGTCAACTGCCACGAAGTAAACTCCAGGCAGGACTAAATATAAAGAAAGCTGTAAAAGCGATCAACTGCCATGAAGGGAACTCCAGGCAGGACAATATATATATATATATATATATATATATATATATATATATATATATATATATATATATATATATATATGTATGTATGTATATATATATATATGAACTGTGGTCGAACTATGTTCGATGATCCTGGATTTTACATCTGATGCGTTTATTGCTTCTATATATATATATACATACATACATACACACACACACACACACACACATATATATATATATATATATATATATATATATATATATATATATATATCTATAATATAAAAGAGAGCGGAGAGAGAAAATAGACAAATGTCACATCAAAAATCAAATAATAAAAAATGACAAATATCTGCATGTGTTGCTGTACGGCTGGGGCCACCTGACGTGGACATAGACAAATAATAAATATTTTTAATAAAAATAAAACAAAATGCAGTTTTTTTAATAAAAAATGCAGTTTTTTTTAATAAAATTATTTTTTTATATAAAATACAGTTTTTTTTAATAAAAATAAAAAAATGCATTTTTTTAATAAAAAAAATGCTGTTTTTTAATAAAAAAAATGTTGTTTTTTATTAAAAAAAAGCGCTGTTATTAAAAATAACAGCATTATTATTAAAAACAGTGTTATTAAATAACAGCATTTTTATTTTAATAAAAAACATTATTTTAAAAAAACAGTTTAAAAAACAGTGTTTTTTAATAAAAGAACAACAGTTTATAAAAAATAGTTTATTTTTTTTAATAAAAAATAACAGCATTTTTATTTTAATAAAAAACCGCATTATTTTTAAAAAAAACAGTTTAAAAACAGTATTTTTTTTATTTTTATTAAAAAAAACTGCATTTTATAAAAAAAATAATTTTATTAAAAAAATTGCATTTTTAAAAAAATTGTGTTTTACTTTTTTTTAAAAAAAACCAATTATTTTTATTAAAAAAATGCTTTTTAATTTTTTTTAATAAAAATTGAAAAAAAAATACTTTTTTTAATTTTTATGAAATATAATTATTTTTATTTATTTATTTTCTTATTTTTTTGCTGATTTTTATAATTTTTATTATATTTTAAAATATTTTTTTCCATTTTTTCATCAAAATTTTCATCTATATCCACATCATCACTGCCACGTCGCATGCTAACTGTCGCATAGATTTTTTTTTAAGACAAGTCAGCTGCCACATCATCATTTCCATTAAGTCAACTTTGACTTAACGATTTTTGTAACGGAGTGTTAGTAAATTAAAGTTCAGTGAGTTGACTGTAAGAAAAAAAAGTTCAGTGACCCATTTGTAAGTCAACCTATAGTACAGTGACTTAGGAAGCATTTAACCCTAAAGTTAACTAATTATTCATGGTTATGATGATTTTGGATGTGGATTGATGGTTTTTTTGGTGGTTTGAATATGTATCGATGATTGTAAGTTTTATAGACATGTTTAGAATTTTCTGGATATCTATTTTTAAAGAAAATTTTGCCGAAATTTTTTGAAATTAGTACCGACTAGCTCGATGTTTTGGTGGTTGGATATGTATTGATGATTGAGTAATATTTTTCGATTTTTAATTTAATTTTTCGTTACATCGTGCCTTCAGGCACGGGTTATAGCTAGTATATATATATACTAGTAATTGCCCGTGCCTAAAGGCACGACATAATGAAAAATTAGATTAAAATTCTAAAAATACTACATTACCTAAAGACTTTTTGCAACCTAAAATAACTTACAATCAGACATAACAATTATCATAATTCACCAAACCTCCACAATAATTAATTTTTATTTAAAAATAGATATCCAAAAAAATCTCAAACCTGTTTACAAAACTTAAAAATTATCAATAACAATTTTTATAATTCACCAAACCACCATAATAACAATTATTATTATTACAACTATTATTATAATATTTATTATTATTATAATTATTATAATTATTGTTATTATTATTGTTATTTGATTTGGGCGGGAATTTTTAGTGTGAGATGAAATGTGAGCCTTTAGATTAAGTTGGAAGAATTGAGATGAAATCTGAACCGTTCTTGTGGGTTGTCAAATGAAATATTCAAAATGGTTTCTATTTTATTATATAGGTATTATATTATTTTTATAATAATAATAATAATTATTATTATTAGTACTATTATAATAATATTTATTATTATTAGTACAATAATAATTATAATAATTATTATTATTATTTATTTGTGTGTGTGAAGAAGAAAGGATAAAGAAAGATTTTGTGTGTGAACATGAGAGAGAGTATGGTGTATGAGTGAATTTGATTAGGTCGGGAAGAAAAAATATGAGCTTTTAAATTAAGTTGGAAGAATTAAGTTAGAATGAATCTGAATCGTCCTTCTGCTTTGTCAAATGGGTTCTGTTTTATTATATAGATTATTATTAGTACTATTATAATAATTATAATTATAATTATAATTATAATTATTATTAGTATTATTAATATTAATATTAATATTAATATTCTTATTATTATTACTACTATTATTATAATCATAATAATAGTAATTATTATAATTATCATTATTGTTATTATTATTGTTATTTGATTTGGGCGAGAATTTTTAGTGTGAGATGAAATGTGAGCCTTTAGATTAATTTGGAAGAATTGAGATGAAATCTGAACCGTTCTTGTGGTTTATCAAATAAAATATTCAAAATTGTTTCTATTTTGTTATATAGATATTATAATTATTTTTATTATATTAATAATAATTATTATTATTATTAGTACTATTATAATAATAATATTATTATTATTAGTAGTAGTAGTACTATTATAATAATAATAATTATAATAATAATAATACTTATTATTATTATTATTATTTGTTTGTGTGTTTGAAGAAGAGAGGAGAGAGAAAGATTTTGGGTGTGAACATAAGAGAGAGTATGATGTATAAGTGAATTTGATTTGGGCGGGAAGAAATATGAGCCTTTAGATTAAGTTGAAATAATTAAGTTAGAATGAATCTGAACCGTTCTTGTGCTTTGTCAAATGAAAGATTCAAAATGTGTTCTGTTTTATTATATATATATATATATATATATATATATATATATATATATATATATATATATAGAATCAGGATCCTGTCCGAGAGTCCGGACAGGTCCTAAAATGCGGACCAAATTTTTTTTTTTTTACTTTTTTTTTTTGAAACAACTAAAAAAAAAATTTATGGAACTGAAATTTTTCCATAATACAGTGTTTTGGGTGTGTTTTTAATACCTATACCAACCAATGTATGTACAGTCTGCCCAGACTGTACAGAAATGTTTTGGTATAGGCATCCAAATCACGCCCAAAACACTGTATTGTGGAAAAATTCCAATTCCATAATTTTTTTTTTAGTTGTTTCAAAAAAAAAAGGTCCGGATTTTGTTAAAATCCGGGAGTCCGGACCTGATCCGGACTATATATATATATATATATATATATATATATATATATATATATATATATATATATATATATATAAGTGAATAAACGCACCAGACTGAAGTCTAGGCTCATCGAACAATGTCTGACACACATTTGATATATATAAGTATATATATATATATAAAAGCGAATAAAAGCACCAAACCGAAGTCTAGGCTCATCGTACAAAGTCCGACAAACAGTTAATATATATATAAGTATATATATATATATTAAAATAGTAAACGCTTTTGACCGAAGTCTAGGCTCAATCGAGGCATAACTCGATAATGTTAGTCAATATATATATATATATATATATATATATATATATATATATATATATATATATATATATATATATATATATAATATACAGACTGGAATGAAACCACGGACTGAAGTCCGGGCAAAAGCAAGCAACACGACTCTCAACGTGTAGAAGGGTGTGTGCAAAGATGAAGAGAAAGACTCTAAAGTGTGTGAGAAGGCTTATAGCTGACTGATAAAAAAGGCTTCTATATCTTTAGAGTGGGTAGACACTGGGCTTTTGTGGGTACAAAAGAGGCTATATATGAGCTCACAGGTGTTTGAAAATGGGAAAACACACTGTATGGCGAGTGCAGAACAAATTGTGCAGTGTTTCCCCGTCTTTTTTCTCTTAAAAATCAGCACCCCAAGCCTCTTATCTATAGGCAAAAGGTGCCGCAGGTGTACCTGCGGCTCAGCTGCAGGTGTACCAGAGGCGGGTCGGGTCGGCCCGATTCTGTTGGGTCGGGTCGTCTCAAAGTACGTGCACTCAGACACTGTAATGTCCACTCGGATTTTGAGAAGTGCAATTTGGGCATCCGTTTGGAGGTATTCAGGACCTATTTCGGACCGCCATTGTCGAGAGTTGTACGATAGCATGGGATTAGAGTTTGTACGAAGTCTTTGAAGATGGGACGATGCCCTCCGGTCTTCAAGCTTCAACTTTCATCCGTTACCCCGCACAATAGTCACTCGGGATTGGTTAGTCTTGTGGGACATTGTTGCATAAAGATGAGACGTGGTATCGTTTTGGACTAGATGGCGACGTTGCCCCTCACCGGTGTTACTGCCGGATTGGGCCGATAAGCAAACGTTGTTCAGACTTCGCTGAGATTGGACTGCTGCATTTGTTGAAGGTCCTCATTGTCATCTTTGAGGTGTGCCTGTCTTCCCGATGTGATTACCGTCTTGGCACAGTGTATTTCGTTGTGAGTGCCAAGATTGAAGCTGATGGCATTTGAAACAAGCATTTTTGGGGTTATCTCCGAAACCGCATTCCTTGGGGTTATCACCAAGGTTGGTGGCTATTCCCATGGTTAGGACTGAGACTGGATACCTCGGTGTTATCTCCGAGATTAATCAGCCTTCTCCGGTGTGTGTTCCGGTATTGTATCTGCAGGTCTTAGGGTTAAATCCGAGGTTGAAACCGTTACTCCCAGATTGCGATACGGGGTTAATGTTGAACTTTAGGTAGTGTCTGGTATGGATTTGGATTGTGTTTCAGGATTCTATCTTAAAAGACGAATCTGTCCTCCTATAATATTAGTAACAGTAGTACAAAAAATTTTGAGTGTCTACAGATGCCCCTCTTTATCATACTCATGCATGGCAATGCATGGGTAGGATAAAGAATCCTAGACACTTGAAACGCAACAAGATAAACATGGTACAATGGAGAGTAACATGATGCAAATGTATGATGCATGTGTAAGGGGTTGTGGCCCAACATGCTGGGGATGATTGCTGGTTCCCTATTGCTTTAACTGGGGATTGGCAATACTGACCAGATCTGATGTGCAAGCCTAATCTGCTAGGATATTGTTGTTGGAGTTATCACTAAATTCCTGTGTTCTTGATAACGACTTGATACTGAAGGGGTGTCTCTTATGTGTAAGAGATCTGTGGGGATAAGGCTTGATCTGTTTGAGGATGTGTATAACATATTCCATCATCTATCCTCTTGGATAATGTTGACCTCTCCTGGTTAGTATCGCCAAAATATGTCATGATTCTGTTGGATTTAATACCAACAACAACTGTTGTCAGGGATGCCTGACCTTCGTTGACGTGTGAATCAACGGCTGAAACATCCTGTGGGATATACTGTCAAGGTTGCTTGACCTTCGCTGATGTGTGAATCAATGGCTGAAACTCTGTGAGGAGATCGTCAAGGTTACTTGACATTCGCTGACGTGTAGAACCACGGAGCATTACATTGTGACCCCCGCCGTGGATCCGCTGGGGAATATGACCAGCTGGGTATGAGAACCTCGAACAGCTCTATATCTCTGACAGGTTTAAACGCTATCGGCTAAAATGATGTCAAGGTTGCTTGACCTTCGTTGATATGTGTGTCAATGGATGAAGGTGTTGTAACCTCCATCGGGGATCTATGTTGTAACCCCCATTGGGTACTCACATTGTAACCCCCGTCGGGGATCCACTGGGGATGCATGAATACGTACGCAACTACCGAACGGTTCTTAACGTTTCGATGGGTTTACCTACCATCGGCTGAAATAATGTCAAGGCTGCTTGACCTTCGTTGATAGAGTTGTCAATGTATGAACGTGTTGTAACCCCACCGGCGATCTACATTGTAACCCTCGTCGGGGACTCACGTTGTAACCCCCGTCGGGGATTCACGTTGTAACCCCCGTCAGGGACTCACGTAGGGTAACGACCCAGAGTCGGCGACATCAGACCTATGTACGGTATTGTCTTATGTAATTTGTGACAATTGAGGTCATCGGCAGAGTATACCTTGTGTTCAGGCAACTACCAATGAGTGATGTACAGATTCAAAGTCTCATCTGAGAAGACTAGGATTGTATGCTATTTTACTCAATCGCGTGGCATTTTTATTCCCGATTTGACCTTTATAGCCTGTAAGAACTCCGTTTCAACTCGAACTGGACCGAGTCAGAGGGGTGGGGCCCACATAGAGGAGCCACTGGTGCACTTGCTACAGCCACAGGTGGGCCTGCGGCCAGGCGTGGATGATAAATCCCTGCAGTCTGCCTTCATAAGTCACTTTTAACTTATTTCTCTTTAGAAAAAACCGTGAGCCACTTCCAGATTTGCTGTGTTCGGGCTGCTTTTTGTAAATTCTATCACCGTACAAGTGTTCTACACTATCCTGGTAACGTATGCATGAATTTTTTTTCCAGTTTCTATCCGTTAGATTGTGAGATATTGCACGAAATGCATCTAAACACATAGTAGTGATTATGTATGCACAAATGACTTGATAAAAAATATTCAACATAGTAAATGTTAGTATTAAACCATGTTGAACATAATGATGTAAAAAAATTTAACTTCTGAGACAGTCAAATTGGCACCTTTTTCTGCTATTTTTTTGTCCTATTTGAGGTCCAATGAGCAAAAGGTAGAAAGGAAAAATACTCCTAGCATTGAGGTTGGCCTTATGTATGATGTTTTTGATTTTTAATGCATATATTAGGTATATGACTTTGGGACAGGTGTGCTACTGAAGGGCCACCTAGACATGCCTGTGCGCATGTGGATAGTCCTATTTTCAAAGGGGACTATTGCAAAAATTTTCCAAATGTAGGCATTGGGTAGTCATGCATTCTAACTCTATTATATGTTAAACTAAATGCATACATGCATATAGTCATATAATGCATTTTAGAAAGCTCCAGGTAAAGCAATACCACACCCTTTCTGAGGTGATTTGGAGACTTGTTGTCCAGATATTATGGATCCGGATTAGCCGAGCAGTTCTTACAGGACCGCTTCTGGCGTACGGCGGAGGGCTTCCCATCCAGGTAGAGGTTCCAGACGTTGAGGACGAGGAGGTGGATATTGAGGATCCCGCTCCTGCTGTACGTATCCCTCGCAGGGAGCTTCCGAGCATCTAGGTGGTGAACCCAGAGTTGCTAGGTGATTTGGGTAGACACCCATAGATGTACTTGCATGCTAACGAGGTATGACGTTATACTTTATCTTCATTCTTTCCTATTGATGAGGATTAAAAGGGTTCTGATGTTGATATGTGCTTCATATTGGTTCCAAGTTTTACACAGCCTCGGGGGAACTTGTTTAGCATCCACTCCATGTACCAGGCGCTTCATCCTGATTATAGAGCAGTAGTGCATGAGTGGGGATTTGGGGCATTTTTCTCTATCCTTCCCCGTCGTTGTCCCTGGGGTTACCTCAAGGCATTATTTGAGCGATGGTTTCATCAGACTCAGTCACTCCACCTGCTGGATTGCAAGGTGATGATGACACCTATGGATTGGCAATTTATCACAGGTATGGAGTTTAGAGGGGAGCCAGTGCCTTACATGGCGAATATCACCCATACTACCGTTCGGTCCTTGTTAAGAGTTTCGGCGGGTGCGCTCAAAGGTAGGACTGTCCGTTCAGGTCCTTTGAGCGTAGTTGTTATGAGCGATCTATTGAGTGAGCCCATGCCTGATGATGTAAGAATCAGGGATCGCATTTTGCGACGATTGTTCCTGATAATCATTCGAGACTGCTTCATAGCAGATAACTCTTCCACGGTATATTTCGCTCTGGTTAGCGCCACACGCGATGTGGACCGTATAGGAGAGTATGATTGGGGCTCTTACACCTTTGCCTATTTCCTCCGGGGCATGCGTCTGCGCTCACAGGGTTTGACCGAGGCTTGGCTAGGATTTTACCCATTTCTACTGGTGAGTATTTCTCTTGTCTTTTCCTTTCACAGTTTAAGAGTGTTTACTGATAACAGATGTTTTGCCATTGTGTTGGTAGTTTTGTGCCTATGAGAGGCTTCCATGTTTGCGTTATGTGAGTGTGTTAGGCTTAGATACCTATCCACGAGGATGACGATGGCATCATTCTATTTTGCCAAAGGTTCCTATATCTGAGGGATTCGCTCATTGTCGTATGGAGCTGGAGTTGCTGATGGTCGATGCCATCACATGGCTTCAATATTCGGGGGATCATTTGATCATCGGTTTTGAGGATGGACACCCTACTGGAGTATTAGTATTTGATTTCCACCCAGAGATTTCCTCTTTTCACCGATGGAGGCTGGGAGCTCTATTTAGGAGAGCGTACTATAAGGAGCACTACAGGGGAGATTCGTATACCAATCTTGCCTCCTATTAGGCATCATTGGCATGTATCACAGTCACCCGCCATTGATATTCCATTGTTGGGAGTTAACGGTTTTGATTTATCCGAGGGTCCATGTACTCAGGAGATATTCCAGCGCTGGTGGCTCCTCGCACTATTGGGGCCCAGTCTCGTGCCACACAGTTTATCGGGGACATGGTTCCTGGATCATTGATGATGACAGATTGGGTAGCTTGTGTTCGAGCTCCAACCCATATGACCCAGATTGATAGCTTGACCCGATAGTTGGATCGGGCACAGATATTTATTCGGCATTTGGGCAGAGATCCAGCAGAGGCGGAGATATTTGTTCCTTCCAGCTCAGGTGCTGGCCCCTCAGACGACCCAATTGATTTTACCGGCGCAGATCCTCCCCTTTATAGGCCTTACATCCCTGTTGATAGAGATCCAGTGACTCAGGAGGAGTTACATCAGGTGGATAGGATTGAGGATGTGGACATCGAGTCCATTGTCTTCTTCTAATTTGTATTCTCGCTATATCTTTTGATAGGCCTCTGTTAGATATTGGGTGGCTGTTCCCCATTCTCGCTATATCTTTAGATAGGCCTCTATTAGTAGTAGGGCGTTTGTGCCCCATTTTCATTAACTTGTAGCTTTATAGAGCTGATGTACTAGATGATGATATATTTAGGAATGTATGCACCGTTTTTTCATTCCCTATATCATATTGTCATCTATTATCTATTATACATGTATCATTTTATGCATATGTATTTATGTCCAGAGATACTCGGTATTGACCCCGGGATGGTGTTATGACACGGCCCGCACAGATGTCTTCTTCGATAGTTAACCGTATAGATCATACCCCACAGTCAGTTATGGTATTGGGTATGCGCTCGTGGTACGATAGCATGTCACCACCAGATAGGGTGACTGTAGATCTGTTATTGTAGCATACCATGACCCTTTTAGCATTTCAAGTTCATGCAAGATTTGTAGATGGGATGCTAGAGCATTGGCTAGCTGATAGGCATGTATTTCACTTTGGCACCCATGAGTTGACTCTTACTCTGGAGGAGTATGCCCGTTTGACGATGCTGCCCCTAGACTGACCATGCGTACACATGGCTTTGGGAGACATGAGTAGACGATTCATGACTCTCACCAGATTGAGGCACAGAGTGGTGCAGGATGAGCTGACATCTGGCCATATGATCTCTCAGCATTTTCTGTGTGACAGATTTGGTGCGGAGGATAACTACTCACGATATTCAGGGGATTTCACTGTGTCGGAGGATCATTGGCATTCGGCCAGAGTTGATGTACTGATGCTATGTGTACAGTCATACGTGTACATGCCGTGGTAAATGGATGAGATAGATATAGGCGTTATCATGGAGGTGAGAGCTCTTAGGGAGGGTCATACCATTGTACCTATGATTGTGGCAGAGACCTTGCAATCAGCGTCCTACTACCGTACTTACCCATCAGGTGTGTTTACTGGGAGTTCAGTCATGCTGTATGTGTGGTTTATGTCACACTTGCGACTAGTTGGTACCTTTAGACGACACGGGTATTGTTTCTCCCATGAGGTGGCTATGTCGTATTCCTTTCTGCCATCGGAGTGTGTAGATGCTCAGTCCTGGTCTGCATTTTTGGAAGATATCCGAGATCCATTTAGCATATTGCTCTGCTCAGGGCTTTGCTCATAATACAGCTTCATTACTCATTCTCTGGGCATGGATTTCCTTCCTTTGACTGGCTTGAGGGGTGTGACGACTTATCATCCATTCGCCGTGATGTCGTAGTTTGACCAGTTCTAGGATTTTCATCCTTTCGAGGGGGTGGCAGGTCAGCGCTCAGCTTCTCGATACCTCTCAGCCGAGGACCGATCTCATGTATACGCTTGCTGGGATAAGTGTGAGCTAGCTGCTTTTCCTGCCAGTCGTCCCGGTTATTCCGCAGAGTACTCCGCATGGATGGAGACGGAGGTTTTATCGGCTGCAGCAGTATTTACAGTACCGGAGATTGAGTTAGACGATGTAGAGCCTATAGAGGACATTGATACCTACATCGAGGAGGATACTGTTGTTGGGTTACCAGCATTTCTCCCGAATTCTCCTAGTACCAGTACTTTTGTGATCCAGCACTCGGCACAATATTTAGAGCAGAGTCTTCATCTGATGACCTTTGAGAGAGACCAGATTCGATCTATGATGTCGATTGATCTTGATGTGAGGGACGCCGCCCTATTAAAGTGAGACGAGGCATTAGCTCGTAGAGATGCCGCTGTTGTTGAGCGGGATGAGGCCAGGTCAGACAGAGATACAGTGATAGTTGAGCAAGATAGTGTTATATCTGCCCGGGATGTGGCTGTCACAGATAATACTGCAGCGAGGTCCCTTACCACTGGTATGATCATAGGGATGAGCGCTTATATCGATGAGCATATGGTCATCATTCAGTTGGCTATAGATCTATTGGGTCGTGTGGATATTCTTATCCAGGAGACTACAACTTTACCTCCTTCATCTGAGAGGGATGCCATGTTGGTCTTGCTAGCTCGTATGTACTCTGATTCGTAGATGAGCTTGTATTTACCTGCACAAACTAGCTTAGGCATTTTTTATGTATTGTTCACATTGTATATATATCAAACAACATTGTATATGATAGGGAAATATATTTTTGGATCACTTCCCTATTAGATATGCCTTGCTATTTGTTTGATATTTTGCATGCTGCTTCAGGGCTTGTGATCTGGATGAATTCTGAATTCTTCCTTAGTGGATGGCCATTGAGATGTCTTTGGATAGTTCAGAATGGATCATCGATCTATGTATATCCCTACCATCTTTGGTGTCTTGGGACTTATTTCTGAATGGAAATGTGGAGAGGAGTATGGCTTTCCTCTTTGAGATTGACCGCACCACAGATGGTTGCCAGTACTTCTATTTAGGAGAAGCCTAGTTAATTCCACCTCTTATGGTTTAGTATTGCTCTTTGAGGTATGACCGCAACTTAGATGGTTACCTAATCTCCTATTTGGGAGGAGTTCAGGTAATTACATCCCTTTGGTCTGAAGCCGAATGAAATGTAGTGGATTAAAAGAGAATCCTAATACCCGCTGACAATGGTTTGTGTTTTGGTAGGGGGTGATACCGCACCATGAATGGCTGCCTACATACTCCTATTAAAGAGGAGATCAGGTCTGCGTAGTTTGAACATGGTGTAAGAGGTTCAACGCTGTATATAGCTGATATGGTGTAGGAATGTTTTTGGTTGTTTTTTTTTGTTAGGAGAAGAGGGTAGAAATGTTTTTGTTATTTTTATTTTATTGCGACCGGGCCATGTAATATGGTTGCCTACGTACTCCTATTGAAGAGGAGATCAGGTCGACGTAGTTCGCCACTCAGGGCAAGAATAAAAGAGTAATCCCATGTGTAGGTCAGAGTGCGGGGGAGGAGAAAGTTTAATCCTAGGTTGAGGATAAACTGCAGGCAGGAGAAGTTTGATCCCATGTATGGGTAGCCAAACTGCGAACGTAAGAGGTTCAATCCGTGGTGGGATGACCTAAGTTGTATGAGCGCAAAGGAGAAAGCCAGGCTGTTGGCTTGAAGAGTATGTTTCCCTGAGGAGCAAAGTGTAGCAAGTTGTAGGTGGTAAAGGGTTAAAGAACCGGAATGACTGGTGACCTAATGATGATGCACCAGGGTGTTTGCTGGTTACTTCAGACATAATACCATTTCACGGTGTCTGAGTTGATGAGTTGTGGAAATTCATCACCGTCCATTTCTTGTAATCTGAGAGCACCTCCTGTCAATACTTCTTTGACAATAAACGGGCCTTCCCAGTTAGGAGCGAATTTTCCTTTACCCTGGTCTTGATTGTCAAGAATCTTCTTCAGAACCAAGTCATGTTATTTAAATTGCCGTAGCAGGACTTTTTTGTTGTAGGATCTGGCGATCCTTTGTTGATATAGCTGACCATGGAAGATAGCCGCGGTTCGCCTTTCGTCTATCAGAGACAATTGGTGATACCTGTCTTGTACCCATTGGTTTTCATCCAGCTGAGCGTCGAGCAACACTCTGAGAGATTCCATCTCAACTTCTATGGGTAGCACTGCTTCCATCCCATAGGTTAAAGCGTAGGGGGTTTCCCCAACTGAAGTACGCATTGTGGTTCTGTAGGCTAATAGAGTAAAAGGCAACACGTTAGGCCAATCTTTGTGGTTGGCTGACATCTTCTGCATAATCTTCTTGATATTTTTGTTAGCCGCTTCAACAACACCGTTCATCTTCAGAAGATAGATGACAGAGTTAAGATGTTTGATGTGGAATTTACTGCATAACTCCTCCATCATTTTGTTGTTAAGGTTTTTGGCATTGTCTGACACAATCACCTCTGGTTTTCCATATTGACAAACGACATTGTTTCTGATGAAAGCAATGACAATTTCTTTAGTGACCCTGGGGAAGGAGGCTTCTTCTACCCACTTGGTGAAGTAGTCAATCATGGTGAAGATAAATCGTCGACCATTACAGGCTTTAGGCTCAATGGGTCCAATAACGTCCATTCCCCACATTGAGAAGGGCCAAGACAAACTCATATTGTGGAGCTCCCGTGGAGGGACGTGTATAGCATTCCCATGAATCTGGCACTGATAGCATCTTCTGACGTGGTCGTTGCAATCAGCTTTGAGAGACAGCCAGTAATGTCCCGTCTTGAGGATTTTTTTGACAAGGAGGGGACCACTCATGTGGGAGCCACAGGCTCCGCCATGGATTTCATCCATAAGCCTTTGGGCTTGATCTTTGTCTAGACACCTGAGGAGACCTAGTCCTGCATCTCTTTTATAGAGCGCATCTCCAATCAGGTAGAACTTTATAGTAAGTCAATGGATCCGCCTTTTCTCAGTCAGGCTCGCCTCAGCGGGTGTAGATCTATCTCACAGATATTCCTTAATATGCTGATACTAAGGAGGTTGGATGGGAGGTAGCTCATCCAATACTTCTCCAACGTAATTCCCATAGGCTGGGGCCTTGTGCAAGGAAATTGTGACGCTTGACGAGTGTTCCTTGTCTGATATGCGAATCAAGGAGGCCAAAGTTGCTAATGCGTCCGTAAAATCATTCTTATTACGAGGAATGTGTAGGAAGGAGATTTCTTCGAACTCCAAAGCCATCTCCAAAACCTGCCGATGGTAAGGCAGCAAATGTAGTTCCTTGGTTTGATAGACTCCGGTGGATTGTCTGATTTCCAACTACGAATCTCCAAGGACAGTTAACCGCTTGATGCTCATTGAACGGGCAAGTTTTAGCCCCATGAGACAGCCTTCATACTCAGCTGTATTGTTGGTGCTGACAAATTGTAATTTGACGGCAACGGGATACTGCTCCCCCGTATCAGATACTAGAATTGCTCCAGCTCCAGAACCTTCCATGTTAACAGCTCCATAAAAATACATCTTCCATGATTGGCGTGTATTGTACTGATGGTGTTGCTGTCCTGTTATTACTCCTTCATCGGAGAAATATGTTTCCAAGGGTTTGAAATCCCCTGAAGGTGCGGCGGCCAGTTGATCTGCGATTCCTTGACCTTTGATGGACTTTTGAGTCACATATACAATGTCAAATTGTTGTAGGATCTACTGCCATCTGGACAGCCGGCAATTCAACATGGGTTTGTTGAACACGTACTTGAGAGGATCCACGCGGGATATGAGATGTGTTGTGTGACCATGGAGGTAATGCTGTAACCTCATGGAAGCCCATGCTAAAGCACAACATGTCTTCTCAATCAGAGTGTACTTGTGTTCACTACTACTGAACCTTTTGTTGAGGTAATTGATAGCTCGTTCTTGGCCTCTATCGTCTTTCTGTCTCAGCATACAGCCCATGGCATTGTAACTTATGGACAGGTACATGAACATGGGAACATCATCCCTGGGTGGTACCAAGATAGGAGCTTTGACTAGCTGTTTCTTGATTGTAAGGAAGGCATTCTGGCACTCATCATTGTAAGACTCCAAATAATTAATAAATGAAATTTAATTTCCTCTATTTATTATTTTGAAATAGTAAGGGTTGATTTGATTAATGTGGATAGTTATGGGTAAAATACGCAAATATTTCAAAATAAGCAAGTGGTTATAAAATATTCATTATTGTCGGGGAATATTCGTTTGGTCGTGGAATATTTGTAGTGTCGGGGAATATTCGTACAACGGCGCAGCCATGTGTGGGCCCCATAATGGAAAGCGATTGGATGAAGAAAACGACAAATAGAAGTTATTTAAAAATAACGGCGTAGTTGTTACCGTTAATACTGCTAAAATACTCGGTGGTTAACATACAGTAGCACACGGTATTGCACCAATTATTGATTCTTACGTAAGAAGGCACTACTCAATAATTGTTACAGTAATTACTGTTCAATATTTTATTTTATTGATTCAATTATTACTGCATTAATATTTTATATTGTTGTTGTTTCAATAATTGTCATTACACAGTATTTTTCATTATCGAAGCAATAAATCATATTATCTGAATAATATTATTAGATAACATTATTGGCATTGTCTAGAAAGTTCTGTCTAAGGAGAGGTTTGGTTACCTAATTGCGCGCTAGTAAGGAGAGATCCTTATTGGAAAGCCCCCACTTTCCTGGAAACTGCCTGGTTGTCAATATTGTGATTCTGTAATATTATTTGTGAATAATTAATTATTGAATCATATGATGAGGAAAATATTGATTTTATGAGGATATAGATGGAGAAATTTTTTAATGTGACAATTATTGAAAATTAAAATTTTATCTTTTTCTAATAAAATAATTATTATATTTTAATAATATAATAATAATGATAATTTTATGATGAATGTGGGATATATGAGTATATGTGGAGGAGTATTTTTGTTACCAAAAATATTTAAAACATGTTAAACATGTCGGTGGACCCCATTTCTTGACTGAAATTTGATTATAGCTTGTAAAATTACCCGTTTATGGATTTCGGGCAATTTCTGGTTGGAATTTAGAAAAACTTTCTTCTGTAAACTTGTAGAGAATTGATTTCCTATAAAAACTCGCGAGATTCGATTTTTCTGATAAAAGGGCTATTTATTATGAATTATTGAAGTTCCGAAGCTCCGAAATAATTAATTTTTGGAAGTTTAAAATATTTGAAGTAACAAAAACGTTTTTTTTTATTTTGGTGTGTTTCACATGTGTGTGGAAGGAGCTGAATTCAGATTCTTGGTGCGTATGAAGTTGTGGAAAAAAATAATAATATTATTAAATTAAATTTTCTGCTTTGGTGTTCTAAGCATTTTCCTATAAATAGGGTGCTTAGGTTAGAATTGAAAATCACACCAGAAACTGTAGTTTTCTCTCTCTATCTTATCGAGCGTATTCTTGTGAGTATTTTGAGTATACTTTGAGTACTGTTATACGGTGCAAGTTCAAGTCATAGCCTATATCCGGTGTTTCAGCTAGAAGTACTGAGCTTCCGAGGTAAGGGATATTATTTTTTTAAAATGATATTATTTCTTCTAATATCATTATGCCGAAGTATTGATCTGAACTATTTATCAAATTTGGAACTTTTGGTGTCGGAGTTACTATTCACGTATACAGCACTATTCACGTATACGACACTATTCACGAATACGACACTATTCATCGAAAAAAGAAAATTTTCCTTTTCGTCTAAAATATCTATTGTGGATACTAGCTTTGATTGTATCCATGTTTTGATCATTCTTGAATTTTACACCACTATGATTATTTTTGAGGTATTTTTGGACATGGATAAAACAAAGTACGAAACCTTAATCCTTAATCCTTGTCATTTTGTATCACTGGATTCGTTTCTTTAAAAATATTTTTCATCATCCTCAGTCATAAATGATGATATTATTGAATATCTTTGGCCTGTAGTGCAAAGATGAATGATTTCTGATGAATATCTTTGGCCTGTAGTGCAAAGATGAACATGTGTTTAGATGAGCATGACCAACTGATGAATATCTTTGGCCTGTAGTGCAAAGATGAATATTTGATTCCAGATATATATCTATTGATGTTACAGGGACAAAATAATGATGATGGAGTGTTAAATTCATAGATATTAGTAGATTTCATCCTCTACGTAACTCTTCTATGAATTAATATTTTCTGCTCTGATTATTGATTTAAAACTTGTTGTCTATTGTATTCTATTAGATTTTTTCCCTGTTGAAGACTAACGATAATTTGTTGTATATTATCTTAGTCATAATATTCTTTACTGGGCTAGTTGAGCTCACCCTTTTCCTTTTTGTTCCATTTTTCTTATCAGGAGATGAGAATGTAGCGAGTACGAGTCGGGGGATGTAGTGATGGTTCTAGAGAGAGTTGTTTAGTAGTCCTCACCATTTTTGTAAAATAATGTATCAATAATTTTGATGAGGATTTATTTGTATGTGGATATTGTCTAGATGGCAATATCTGTACATAAACTCACAGTTTGTATGTTGTAATAATAAAGTTGTAGTTGTTTCTGTACCATGTATTGACAACTCAGAATGGGTGATGTATACCTATTTTGGGGGCGTTATAGTTGGTATCAAAGCTTAGGGATATGATCTCTGGCGGAGATCGGGGAGTAGAACTAGGAGAGGAGAGATGAGTAAATACTTCGCTAGTGTGTCCTACCTAAGCTTATTTGTTAGTTGGTCAGTATATAGGGATATTATATGATATATTGATTTCCCTTATTAACCCTTGTTTTATAACAGTATTTGAGAATGTCGACTGAGAATATTAACAACGGAAATGAGACCGTGGAGACGTCTGTACTCACCAACGAGGAGAACGTGTAACAGGGTGGCAATGTTCCTCCTGTGAACAACACCATTGAGCAGATGATAAACGAGGGATGTTTAGAAGCTTTTTGCTGTTTATGCAAAATCAGACGAGGGAGACTCGTGTTCAAAATACAGGAGGAAATGATAGCAATTCACGGGTTGTCAAAGCCAAGCAGTTCAAAGAGTTGGGACCACCAAAATTTAAGGGAAAGCCAGATCTGATCATGGCGGAAACATGGGTCAAGAAAATTACCAAGATATTCGATGTCTTTGGATGCACGGAGGAACAAAAGGTTCCATTCACCACCTTTATGTTCCGTGGCGAGGCAGACTACTAGTGGGAGTCTGTGAAGCGTACACATCCAGCCGCACTCAGCATGTCTTGGGAGACGTTTCAAAAACTATTTAATGACAAATACTTTCCTGAAAGTGTTCGTCATATGAAGGAAGTGGAGTTCATCAGATTAGAACAAAACAACATGACGGTGTCTCAGTACGAGGCAAAGTTTGTAGAGTTATCCAGGTTTGCACCTCATTTGGTGGAGAATGAGGAACGTATGACGCGGATGTTTCAGAAAGGTTTGGAACCCGGCATACGACAATATCTCATTTCTCATAAATTTTCTCTTTATTCAGATATTGTAAACATGGCTCAATTATTAGACCGAGATAACGAGTATGGTCAACCGAGGGATCACAACCAGGATCATACCGGAGATAACAGTCAACAAAACAATGATAACCAGCGGAGAAAGAAAAAGATGGATAAAAATGGTAACCACTCTGGTAGTAATCATGTCCATGAAAATTGAAGAAGCGAGTCAGGAGGAGATTTTAAAAAGAGGAGATTTAACAGCGACCATGTAAAGACGACAGTGCCGGCAGCAACTGGTTCTAAGGGAGGAGAACGACCACCGGTTATATGCTACACATGCAGGAAAGAGGGACATATCAGTCCAAACTGCCCACAACATTTCAAGGTATGCTATAATTATGGAAAGGAAGGACATATCACTCGAGATTGTACGGTAGCGAAACCTAGTTCAGCGGGGACGGTGACTCAAAAGACAATCCCAAAAAAGTCAAAGTCAACAGTTCCTGGAAGAGCGTTTGTTGTGACTGGTCAAAATGCGAGGAACCCAAACGAGGTGATCACGGGTAAGCTATTTATAAATTCTTGCGAAGTTTATACCTTACTTGATACCAGTGCTACCCGTTCATTTATCTCTCCTGCTTGTGATCAACGTTTAAACTTGACTCCGGAGAAATTAGACTTTGACCTATCTATGGAAACTCCGTTAGGAGAAACTTTCATCACATCCATTGTTTATAAATCTTGTTTAATTCAAGTTGGCACCATCACCTTACCTGTTGACCTTATCTCTTTAAAGATACTTGCTTTTGATGTGATTTTAGGGATTGATTGGTTAGCTACTCATCATGCCAAAATTGATTGTTTTCGTAAGGTTGTTAGTTTTCATATTCCTAACTAACCTGTTGTACGAATTCAAGCAACTAAACCATTAAAATCAATCACTGTCATATCTAATCATAAAGCTATTCGTTTATTAAAAAACGGATGTCAAGCTTTCTTAGCCCATGTTATGGATTTGAATAAAGACACGTCAAATTTGAATAATATTCCTGTTGTTATTGACTTTCCTGACGTATTTCCTGAAGAACTTCCCGGTCTACCCCCAGAACGTGAAGTTGAATTTTTATTGATCTTGAACCTGGTACAAAGCCCATTTCTAAAAATCCATATCGAATGGCTCCTATTGAACTTCAGGAGTTAAAGGTCCAACTACAGGAGTTGTTGGACATCGGTTTCATTCGTCCTAGTACATCTCCTTAGGGTGCTCCTGTTTTATTCGAAAAGAAGAAAGACGGTAGTATGCGACTTTGTATTGACTATCGGGAATTGAACCATGTCACCATCAAGAATAGGTATACTCTACCTCGTATTGATGACTTGTTTGACCAGTTGCAAGGAGCACAATTCTTTTCAAAAATCGATCTTTGTTCTGGATATCATCAGTTGAAGATTAGAACTGAGGATATTCCAAAGACTGCCTTCAGAACTCGGTACGGGCATTATGAATTCTTAGTCATGTCTTTCGGATTGACTAATTCTCCTGCGGCTTTTATGGATATGATGAACCGAGTATTCAAGGAATATTTGGATCAGTTCATTGTTGTTTTTATTGATGACATCCTCATATATTACAAAAGTCGTGAAGATAATGAGCACCATTTGAAGCTGGTACTCCAAAGGCTTCGTGAAAACAAACTATATGCCAAATTAAAGAAATGTGAGTTCTGGCTTGAGGAAGTAGCATTCCTTAGGCACGTGGTGTCGAAACATGGAGTATCTATTGATTCGACGAAGATTGAAGCAATACAAAGTTGGGAGCAACCGAAGTCGGTGACTGAAGTACGTAGCTTTTTGGGCTTAGCTGGTTATTATCGGAGATTCATGGAAGGGTTTTCTCGAATCGCTACTCCATTAACCCAGCTAACTCGAAAGGATACAAAATTCGTTTGGAGCGAAGAATGAGAGAAGAGTTTCCAAGAGCTCAAGAGGAGACTCATTTCAGCACCTGTTCTAACAATACCATCTGGTACAGATGGATTTGTTATCTACAGCGATGCTTCAGGCAAAGGGTTAGGATGTGTTCTTATGCAACGTGGGAAAGTCATAGCCTATGCCTCGCGACAACTTAAAGAGTATGAGAGGAATTATACTACTCATGATCTAGAGTTGGCAGCAGTCGTTTTCGCGCTAAAGATCTGGAGGCACTATCTATATGGGGAGAAAGTGGAGATATATTCAGACCATAAAAGCCTTAAATATTTCTTCACTAAAAAAGAACTCAACATGCGACAGCGACGTTGGCTCGAGCTATTGAAAGACTACGACCACACTATTGAATACCATCCCGGAAAAGCGAACATGGTAGCTGACGCGTTGAGTAGAAGATCATATGCAGGAACGAGTGCGATGATGTCAAGTATACGCATAGAGCCAACTTTAATAGAAAAAGTTAAGGTTGCTCAAGCCACCGACCTGGAGCTGATGCGTATGAAGAAGAAAGTACAAGAAGGTGCTATTCCGGAAGCGAGAATTGATGAAGAAGGAATACTTCGAGTCCACTCCAGACTTTGTGTTCCTAAAGACTCTGATTTGAAGTACAAGATTATGATGGAAGCACACAATACACCATTTGCAATCCATCCCGGAAGTACTAAAATGTATCGTGATCTTCGACATACATTTTGGTGGAACAATATGAAGAGAAAGATTGCAAAGTTTGTGTCGATGTGTTTAACTTGTCAACGTGTAAAGGCGGAGCATCTATTACCTAAGGGTCCGTTGGAACCACTTGAGATTCCGAAATGGAAGTGGGAACACATTACCATGGATTTCGTTACGGGTCTTCCTACGGTTTCTCAAGGTATCAATGCCATCTGGGTTATTATTGATAGATTAACCAAGTCTGCTCATTTCTTGCCGATACGGGAGATTTATTCCCTTGAACGTCTTGCTAGTATATATGTAAATGAGATTGTGAGGTTGCATGGCATGCCAGTATCCATAGTTTCGGATCGTGACCCAAGATTCACTTCAAGATTTTGGGTTAGCTTGCAAAAAGCTATGGGTACGGATTTACGATTCAGTTCGGTATACCATCCTCAAACGGACGAACAATAAGAGAGGACTATTCAAACTCTTGAAGATTTATTAAGACTCTGTGTCCTAGACTTCAAGGGCAGTTGGGATAAGTATTTACCATTGGTGGAATTCTCCTACAACAACAGTTATCAGGTAAGTAAAGGTGTGGCTCCATTTGAAGCATTATATGGACAAAAGTGTCGCTCTCCAATATGTTGGGATGAGGTGGGTGAAGCAACATTGTTGGGACCCGAGTTAGTATGCATGACTACCAAAAAGATCCAAATGATTCGACAGCGTATACAAACGGCACAAGATCGACAAAAGAGTTATGCGGATCTTCATCGAAAGGACGTGGAATTTAGTATAGGGGATCATGTATTGTTACGAGTTGCTCCATGGAAGGGAGTTACAAGTTTGGGAAGAGAGGAAAGCTCAATCCACGATTTATTGGTCCATTTCAAATTCTTGACTGAGTAGGAAATGTAGCCTATAGACTCGCGTTACCTTCGAGTATGTCTCGTGTTCATAATGTGTTTCACATATCTGTACTTCGTAAATATATGAAAGACCCGAACCACATTATTGAGTTAGAACCGGACGAGATAGCCAAAGACTTAACGTATGAAGAGGTACCTGTTAAGATCTTGGATAGAAAGGAGCATGTCCTACGCACGAAGGTCATACCACAAGTTAAAGTTATGTGGAGGAATCATGCTATAGAGGAAATGACATGGGAATTGGAAACGAAAATGAAAATGAGGTATCCTCACCTTTTCGAAACACCAGGTACGTACGTCAATTTCGAGGACGAAATTTCATAAGGAGGGGAGGTTGTAAGACCCCAAATAATTAATAAATGAAATTTAATTTCCTCTATTTATTATTTTGAAATAGTAAGGGTTGATTTGATTAATGTGGATAGTTATGGGTAAAATACGCAAATATTTCAAAATAAGCAAGTGGTTATAAAATATTCATTGTTGTCGGGGAATATTCGTTTGGTCGTAGAATATTCGTACTATCGGGGAATATTCGTACGACAGTGCATCCATGTGTGGGTCCCATAACGGAAAGCGATTGGATGAAGAAAACGACAAATATAAGTTGTTTAAAAATAACGGCATAGTTGTTACCGTTAATACTATTAAAATAATCGGTGGTTAACATACAATAACAAACGATATTGCACCAATTATTGATTCTTACGTAAGAAGGCACTACTCAATAATTGTGACAGTAATTACTGTTCAGTATTTTATTTTATTGATTCAATAATTACTGCATTGATATTTTATATTGATGTTGTTTCAATAATTGTCATTACATAGTACTTTTCATTAGCGAAGCAATAATTCATATTATCTGAATAATATTATTAGATAATATTATTGGAAATGTCTAGAAAGTTCTGTCTAAGGAGAGGTTTGGTCACCTAATTGTACGCCAGAAAGGAGAGATCCTTATTGGAAAGTCCCCTCTTTCCTAGGAACTGTCTGGTTGTACATATTGTGATTCTGTAATATTATTTGTGAATAATTAATTATTGATTCATATGATGAGGAAAATATTAATTTTATGAGGATATAGATGGAGAATTTTTTTAATGTGACAATTGTTGAAAATTGAAATTTTATCTTTTTCTGATAAAATAATTATTATATTTTAATAATATAATAATGATAATATTTTTACGATGAATGTGAGAAATATGAGTATATGTGGAGGAGTATTTTTGTTACCAAAAATATTTAAAACATGTTAAACATGTCGGTAGACCCCATTTCTTGACTGAAATTTGACTATAGCATGTAAAATCGCCCGTTTGTGGATTTCGGGCAATTTTTGTTTGGAATTTAGAAAAACTTTCTTCTATAAAGTTGTAGAGAATTGAATTTCCTATAAAAACTTGCGAGATTCGAATTTTCTGATAAAAGGGCTATTTATTATGAATTATTGAAGTTCTGAAGCTCCGAAATAATTAATTTTTAGAAGTTTAAAATATTTTAAGTAACAAAAACGTTTATTTTATTTTGGTGCGTTTCACATGTGTGTGGAAGGAGCTGAATTCAGATTCTTGGTGCGTATGAAGTTGTGGAAAAAAATAATAATATTATTAAATTAAATTTTCTGCTTTGGTGTTCTAAGCATTTTCCTATAAATAGGGTGCTTAGGTTAGAATTGAAAATCACACCAGAAACTGAAGTTTTCTCTCTCTATATTATCGAGCGTATTCTTGTGTGTATTTTGAGTATACTTTAAGTATTGCTATACGGTGCAAGTTCAAGTCACAGCCTATATCCGGTGTTTCAGCTAGAAGTACTGATCTTCCGAGGTAAGGGATATTATTTTTTTAAAATGATATTATTTCTTCTAATATCATTATGCCGAAGTATTGATCTGAACTTTTCATCAAATTTGGAACTTTCGGTGTCGGAGTTACTATTCACGTATACGAAACTATTCACGTATACGACACTATTCATCGAAAAATGAAAATTTTCCTTTTCGTCTAAAATATCTATTGTGGATACTAGCTTTGATTGTATCCATGTTTTGATCATTCTTGAATTTTACACCGCTATGATTATTTTTGAGGTATTTTTGGACATGGATAAAATAAAGTACGAATCCTTAATCCTTAATCCTTGTCATTTTGTTTCACTGGATTCGTTTCTTTAAAAATATTTTTCATCATCCTCAGTCTTAAATGATGATATTATTGAATATCTTTGGCCTGTAGTGCAAAGATGAATGATTTCTGATGAATATCTTTGGCCCGTAGTGCAAAGATGAACAGGTGTTTAGATGAACATGACCAACTGATGAATATCTTTGGTCTGTAGTGCAAAGATGAATATTTGATTCCAGATATATATTGATTGATGTTACAGGGACAAAATAATATTGATGGACTGTTAAATTCATAGATATTAGTAGATTTCATCTTCTACGTAACTCTTCTATGAATTAATATTTTTTGCTGCGATTATTGATTTAAAACTTGTTGTCTATTGTATTCTATTAGATTTTTTTCCCCGTTGAAGACTAACGATAATTTATTGTATATTATCTTAGTCATAATATTCTTTACTGAGCTAGTTTAGCTCAACCTTTTTCTTTTTTGTCCCATTTTTCTTCTCAGGAGATGAGAATGTAGCGAGTACGAGTCGGGGGATGTAATGACAGTTCTAGAGAGAGTTGTTTAGTAGTCTTCACCATTTTTGTAAAATAATGTATCAATATTTATGATGAGGATTTATTTGTATGTGTATATTGTCTAGATGGAAATATCTGTACTTAAACTCATAGTTTGTATGTTGTACCATGTATTGACAACTCAGAATGGGTGATGTATACCTATTTTGGGGGTGTCACAATCATTTCATTTCATGGAGGAGTTCTTCCTTAATAACTTGAAGATTGGCTCACAGGTTGCTGTGAGTTGGGAGATAAACCTGCTGATGAAGTTGATCCTTCCCAAAAATCCCCGTATTTCCTTCTCTGTCTGAGGAATGGGCATTTCTGTAATGGCTTGGATTTTGGTAGGATCCAACACAATTCCTTTGTGGCTGACTAGAAATCCTAGCAACTTGCCTGACTTGACGCCAAAGGAGAACTTAGCTGGATTCAACTTCAAGTTGTACTTACGCAACCTGTTGAACAACTTTCTGAGATGGTCTAGATGGTCATCCTCCTTTCGGGACTTGACAATGATGTCATCCATGTAGATCTCAATCTCTTTATGCATTATGTCATGGAAAAGAGCCATCATAGCTCGTTGATAGGTAGATCCGGCATTGATGAGGCCGAATGACAACCGTCTATAGCAAAAAGTTCCCCAAGGAGTGATGAAAGCAGTCTTCTCACGATCTTCCTTGGCAACAATGATCTGATGGTACCCTGCAAAACAATCAGCAAAGGAGTACATGTCGTATTGCGCAGTATTGTCAATGAGAATGTGGATAAATGGCATGGGAAAGCTGTCTTTTAAGCAAGCTTTGTTCAAGTCCTGGTAATCCACGCAAACTCGAACCTTCCCTCCAGGTTTAGGCACGGGTACAATGTTGGATATCCACTCAGGATATGTAGACACCATGATGATGTCGGCTTGAAATTGTTTCACAATTTCTTCTTTCACCTTTAAACTCCACTCAGGTTTCAATCGCCTAAGCTTTTGCTTGACTGGCTTAAATCCCTCTTTAATGGGAAGGCGATGAAGGAAAATGTCCGTGGATAAACCCACCATGTCTTTATGAGACCATGCAAACACATCCTGGAATTGGGTTAATAGCGTAACCATGTCATTCCGTTGGTTTGGGGTAAGGTCTGAACCAATCTGGATTAACTTAGGGCTTTCTATGGTTCCGAAATTGAAAGAAGTGGTTTGATCAAGATTGGGTTGGGGTTTGTCTTTGACCCATTCTTGAATTTTTGGAGGCACCTCAATGTCATCTTTGAGATCCATCAAGGCTGAATTCATCTCTACATCAAAGGTACAATCCTTGTGTAGGAGAGGCATCGTATCCGCAAATATAGGCACATCTAAATTCAGAGTCCTGAAACAAAATATGCTTTCACTTAGTATATATAAAATGCGTCAATCATAAACAGTGTTAGCATATACTGGCAAAATAAACTGCTAATACTGTACAAAAAAGTAAACAGTTATTGTATCTACAGGGCAGAAAAGAATTTCTGCCCGCTTTACCCTTGTCGACCAAAGTAAGGAATGCTGTTCCAATTGGTAAGGGTAAAGTCCGGGTGGACCGCAGTGATGGAGGGATTGTCATCATCCTCCTTGACCCGAATGATGGCCATTATGTCAGGGCAATCATCATCTGAGGTGTATCTGTTGGTATGTTCATCATGGACGATGATGCGCATGCCCGACATTATTCGGACAACATTTTCTTTGATTCTCCGCTCCTCTTCTTTAATTACGGGATCTGGAATAACGATTTTCTTTTCCTCTACCGGTTTCGGCTTAGGAAATAACATGGCCATGACATTGGCCGGCACCTTTACTGGAGGTTGTTCGGACTCGGAGTTTGAAGGCGAAGTTAAACGCCACATGATTGAAGCTGAAGGAAGCTGTTGATGTTTATGAGGATTCCTGTGACTAGAGCTGGCAGAATAGCCTAGTCCAGCTGTTCCAACTTCATTGGTTAATCGAATGGGGTACTGGATACCCTGTCCATCTTTACCTAACCCTCGTCCTGGCTTATGACCCAACGACAACATTTCTTGAGTGGCTGACATCACCTCAGCAGAAATGTGGGCATCGGGCAGTGGTGCTCCAATAGCGTGGTATTGGGTGTTGCGTATTTCTAAAGCATGAAAACTGACTGGTTCCACGTCTGCATTGGCATTGATGAAAGGTATATCCCCATGCTGAGGAATGTCTGGTTCAGCGTTGACCGTGACCAGGCTATTGTTGATAATGTACTTCAATTATTGGTGAAGGGTGGAGGGGACTGCCCCTGCCATGTGGATCCATGGTCATCCCAAGAGCAGGTTGTATCCTGAATCTATCTTGAGCACATGGAAGGATACTCAGAATGTATGAGGGCTAATTTCGACTGGCAGCTCAATTACTCCAACCGAGTTATGGCGGGCTCCATCAAAAGCTTTGATGATAGTATGGCTACTCTGAATTCGGTTGAGATTGATATTCATCTTCACCAAAGTGACATATGGCCAGATATTCAGAGAGGGACCTCCATCTATTAAGACCCCTGCTACCATGTATCCGAAAGACAAGACCGCAATGTGTAACGGCTTGCAATGACCAGTCCTTTCGGATGGTATGTCATCATCAGTGAAGGATATCACATTGTTGTTGAAAATTTGATCAACCATGTGTTGAAATGTTTTTGTATCCACTGATGTCGGAAGATAGGCTTCTTCCAAAACCTTTAACAAGACCTTCCGATGATTCTTGGAAGTTAGGACCAAGTCCAAAATTGATATTTGTGGTGGAGCTTCCTTCAAGCTTAAAACCACCGAGGCTTCGTTATGACCCACAGCGCGAAGGAATTTTTTAATCTTCTCCATGGGTATTTTTCCCTTTGATTTGATGGTGGGGTTAATCCCCCGACGGGGAAGATACAGTGGATTTTCCTTCGACACTGCAGCAGTGGTATGTGAGGTGGATCTTTCACCTTCTCCATAATTCCATGGAACCTTGTGCAAGCTAACAATAAGATATTTTGCTCTGAATGGCAAGTTGATTGGCTCGGGAGCGGTAACTTTCAAAGGATTGTTTCCTCATTTGAGCTGAGTTATCGGTGTTGTAAGAACAATATTAATCCCTTCAACTTCAGTAGATATAACAGCTACCACACTTTTCCACTTAGTAGGGCCTGCATTCTCACTTGCACGTAGCACAGTGTCGTTATCTGCCAAGCGCAGTACACCACTGTCGATTAGATTTTGAATAAGGTGGCGGAGTGCCCAGCATTCTTCTGTCCTATGACCGCGAGACTGGGAGTGGTATTGACATACTCCATCAGAGTTGTATCGTCCCGAATGGGGGTTGATTGGAGGTATAAGGGATCTGATCCTTCCTTCATTGATTAACATGTGAAGGATTTACTCCATGGGTTGGCCCAAATAGGTGAATTCCCGTTTGTTGGAAAAATCCCGACGGGCTTTGACATTTTCTCTCTTCGTCACTTTGTATTCCAGCATTTCATTTTCTGAAAGGGACGATGGAATATTCATGACGATTGGTAAAAGACTGGCATGCTCCTGGCTGATTAATTGCCGAGTCACTTGATGCTGATAGGTCACCAGTTCTGCCAATTGCTCAATTTATTTGTAGAGAGCTTTCATCTTTCGTTCCATTGTGAACTGGAACTTAGCATAATCCCATCTGTCATCACTGTCTTTGATGGTCTGGGGGGAATCACAGCTAAAGTTGGAACTCTGTCCACTGCTCTAATTAATCATGTTCACCTCTTCTTCTTTGTGTTGAGGAAGAGGGTTGTTGTACGTGAGGCTGATCGGGTTTGGTGACTACGATCTCTCCATTATCTATTAGGTCTTGGATCTTGTGTTTCAAAGCCCAACAATCCTGAGTATCATGTCCAGGTGCCCCGGCATGATAAGCACATTTCCTAACAGCATTGAAACCCCGTCAATTAGGGCTGGCTGGTGGAAGAAGATGCATAATTTTCTTCTTTGTTGTCAGAAGATTAAGAATGTTCTTGAGGGTATCCCCTAAGGGTGTAAACACTAGCTGGCATTTGACTTCTCCACCTTTTGGTACTGGAGGGTTTGCAGACTGTGCTGGAAAGGGAGTGTAGTTTCTCCTTTGAATGGGCATACTTTGATTGCCTTTTTGTCCCCGTAGTATCAGGGAAACATCTTCCTCTTTCTTTTTATGGACCCTCCGGGGGTTGTTCCCATAATTTCCAGATTGGATGTGATCAGCAACAGCTTTGAGTATGGCTAGGTCTTGAATCTTCCCTGACTTCAACCCCATTTCAGCCATCTCCCCATATTTAACCATTTCAGAAAACGATTTGCCGATGTCGGCTAAAACTCTCTCATAGAAGGGAGCTTCTTGTATGTCTATAAATGTCATGACCATTTCTGATTCTGACATGGCAGGACTAACTTGGGCAGCCAGGCGTCTCCACCTTTGAGCATACTCTCCGAAAGACTCGTTAGACTATTTCTTGATCTTGGTAATCTGATACCGATAAGGAGCCATTTGAGTTTGAAAAATGTATTGAGTGAGGAAGGCATGTGCTAGCTCTTCCCAGCTATGGATTTTGGAGTTGTCTAATCGTGTATACCACGAACGGGCTTCTCTAGTTAGACTCTTTTGGAACAATTGCATTATGAGTTTTTCATCCTCTGAATAGGATCCCAGTTCTCCAATAAAGACTTTTAAATGTGTACAAGGATCCCCTAACTCGTCATATTTTTCAAAGTCAGGAGTTTTAAATTTTTCTGAATAGTGAACACCAGGAAAAATATATAGATCAGCATATGAAACACTCCCGTGTGTTCCAATTTATTTGATAACGCGAAGGGTCTCTTCCATTTGGAGGACTTTCTTTTTGATGTCACCATTGTCTGGATCTCTAGTGGAATGGGTAGCATCCTACGTTTTGTTGGTCGTATCCAACTGTGGCTATGGTATGGTAATTACCAGAATTCCTCCTTGTGTGGAGGGCTTAGTAAGTACGGGTATTTTCTGACCCTTTGTAAACTGGTGTAATTCTTTTAATAGAATAGCCAAATCTGTAATCTGTTTACTTATCTCATCGAATTCTTTATGAGAAACTAGATTAAGTTCAGTCTGGTCGGATGACGACATGATTGACTGAAGGCCTGTTGCCTTTTTGGACTTTAACCGGGTAGTAGGTCCGATTAATTCCCTGCGAAAGACTGGCATAGTTTAGTCCTTAGGGAAGGTGTATAATGACATGTTATGTGATGTGTCCATTTTAGGAATTATATCCTGCAAAACGGGTTTCAGCTGTTTGTAGCATGTATGTGGACATATTGCTTCATATTTCTCATTACATGGAGATAGATATGGAATGAAATTACAAGTAATTGTGTTTATAAGTAATTGAAATGAGAGCATGAAAAGACTTTCCTTCGTTTTGGGTTTATCAGAGGCTGACATATCTTAGGTTACTCTCACGGCTTTTTGGCATGAAGGTTCCCAAATCATCGCAATCTACTAGATGGAAGTTAATCCGGTCTTTCAACTGGAACGAATTTGGGTGGTGCCTTTCCTGAGCCTCGGAGAATTAGTGATGATTGGGTAATATACCAATGAATTGATTACGTTTAGCCTTAATTTGTTGTGTGTTCGAAGTGTTTTAGAGTTATTTTACTCATTTAAGTTGTGTTGTGGCAGCATTGTGCGTTGTTGGAACGATTGGAGGCAATTGGGCTAAAAAAAGGGGCAAGATTCATTTTCTGCTCAATAGCACCGGGACGCTATTACAAAGGTACAAAACAGCGCTGGGGCGCTAGTCGTCCGTTGACTCTGACTTGGACGCGCGCGTGTGGAACATACGAGGGTTGGGCTTTGACCATCGTTTGGCTACGAATTTGGTGTGTTTTAGAAGCCTATTTGGACTTGGATTTGTGGAATTGGGCAAGGAAATATAAATGGATTCTATTTATCAAATGGAGGGGATTGACTACACAATTTTGGGGAGAGAGCAAGGAGAAAGATCAGATCGGAAGGCTTACAATTTGGAGTTCTTCTACATTATTCTTTTAAATTGTGTAACTTCTTTAAGGATGATTTATCAATTATTTATGATTTTTATTTCCATCATGAACTAATTCTCTTTATTAAGATTCCAATAGAACCTTTTATGATTATGAATTGATTATTTAATTTATTCCAATTATTTATGTTGAAGTGAATTGTTCATCATGCCTTGTATTTATTGATTATTTATCTGGCTAATAATTACCTTGTTACTCTAGAAGGAATCGAGAGAGGAATTCTAGGGTTAGAATTGGGCATGGTGACATGTGACTTAGTTATTTGCACAGTGAATAATTAGGTTTGTGAATAGAATGAGAATATTTATTTGCCGCATGTAACACATAAGGAATTGGGATCGTAACGAGTTTAATTCAATTGTTTTGCATAGAGATATAGCAAAATTAAACTGGGTTAAATAGCAGGCAATTGATCACTCGAGAGAAGGCTTTTGGCATTTGAGAATTCCTGTTAACAATTCAGTAGACATAATAATTGGGATAATTGAATAATTGATTTAGTAATAATAATTGGGAAAATTGGAGTCTTAGTTATCATTCATCTGCTTTCAAATAATTGTTAATTAGTTCTTGTTTTCTTTTAGCATAATTTCTTGGTTAGATTTGCAATTA
Organism: Panax japonicus; assembly: GCA_020205505.1. Classification (NCBI taxonomy): domain Eukaryota; kingdom Viridiplantae; phylum Streptophyta; class Magnoliopsida; order Apiales; family Araliaceae; genus Panax; species Panax japonicus. Next base: position 30,111,027 of record CM035097.1, on the reverse strand, counting down.
GTTTTCTTAACTTTAATAATTACAATTTTTGGATTGTTTAAATAAAATTGGATTGATATAGTACTACTAGTTGGAGTTTATTAATTAGAATTCTCTGAGGGATTGATACTCTAATTTATCACTATATTACTTGTTAATCGTGTATACTTGCACGTTTGCTTTGATTGTGAAATCAACCAACAAGTTTTTGGCGCCGTTGCCAGGGAGTTCTTTTGTTAATATTAATTCCATATTATTTACAATCAATTCGGTCTTAATTTAAACGTTACTTAATTTTTCTTTTTGTTCTCGCAGGGACTCTTTGTGAGTTTATGTACACTAGATCAGGGGCAAGAAGGTAGCTTTTTCCTTATATCGACGAGATTAAAAGGAAATTCCGGAAAGGGCAATCGACTAGTGCGGTAGCACCCGAGGAAGAAGAACTGGCGGATCAAAAAATTCTAGTGAACATGGCAGGGAAAGATCAGAAATCACTTAGGGATTATGCCATGCCCAATGTCACGGATATACAGTCGAGCATTAGGAGACCAACAATCAATGCTAACAATTTTGAGATCAAACCAGCTACCATTCAAATGCTTCAGAATCAATGTCAGTTTGGGGGTGGTCCATTAGATGATCCGAATGAGCATATCTTGAGTTTTTTGGAAGTTTGCGACACCTTCAAATTCAACAATGTGTCGGAAGATGCTACAAGGTTGAGAATGTTCCCATTCACTTTGAAAGACAAAGCACGCAGTTGGTTATACGCTCAGCCTCCTGACTCAATCCACACTTGGGACGACTTAGCTCAAAAGTTTCTAGATAAATTTTTTCCGCCAGCTAAATCAGCAAAACTACGAAATGACATTCATACCTTCGCACAGTTTGATTTGGAATCGTTGTATGAAGTGTGGGAAAGATTTAAGGATATGCTCCGCAAATGCCCACACCATGGAATTCAACAGTGGATGCAATTAGCAATATTTTGCGATGGGTTAAAAACATCCACAAGGGCAAGTATTGACGCAGCAGCAGGAGGAGCAATTATGTCTAAAAACCTTGATGAGGCATTTCAGTTGTTAGAAATGATGGCCACCAACAATTATCAGTGGCCCATGACGAGGTCTAACCCTCCGAAAGCAGCGGGAAAGTATGATGTGGATGCAATAGCATCTTTACAAGTGCAAATGACAACAATGGCTAAGCAGATAGAATTATTGCGTCCGCAATCCACTCAGCAGATAGCTATGGTCTGTGAAATTTGTGATGGGGCTCATACTACGGACTAATGTGCCATCAATACGGAAGCAGCACAATATGTGGGAAGTTACAGTCGGTCTACTCAGCCTTATCCGAATCAAAATACATATAATCCGAGGTGGAGAAATCTTCCTGGGTTTTCATGGAGTAACAACCAATCTGCAAAACAAGCACCGAGACAGCAAAACAATTCTGTATTTTAAAACCAGACACAACAACCCGTACGGAGAGCAAGCTGGGAAGAAGCCATGGAAAGATTTGTTAAGGCAGTTGAGAAAAAAAATGAGGAGAGTGATAAAAGATTGGATCAAGTGGAGTTGAGTATACAAAGTCAGACTGTATCAATAAAAAACCTAGAAAATAAAATGGGGCAAATGGCGCATGCGTTGAATAACCAACCACTTGGAACACTTCCAAGCGACACCGAGAAAAATCTGGGTAGAGACGAGCATTGTAAAGCGGTAACTCTACGAAGTGGGAAAGAACTACAAGACGCAGTCACGGATAAGGAAAAGGAGGGCAAGGTAGAAATTGAAATTGAGAAAGTGGTGGATAACGAAAAGCATTAAGAGGAGACTTCACAGCAGAAAAATTTTGAACCAACCCGTACAATGCCCCCCATACCCTATTCGCAGAGATTTCAGAAATCCAAGTTATATAAGAAGTTCTCTCGATTTTTGGATATCTTCAAGAAATTGAACATTAACATCCCCTTTGCTGAAGCCTTGGAACAGATGCCAAGTTATGCGAAATTTATGAAGGAGGTCCTATCGAAGAAAAGGAAATTGGGTGAATTTGAGACAGTAGCATTGACAAAAGAATGTAGTGCTATCATTCAGAATAAGTTACCGCCAAAGCTCAAGGATCCAGGTAGTTTTAATATACCGTGCGAGATTGGAAATCAATTTTCTGGACGAGCCCTATGTGATTTGGGGGCCAATATTAATCTAATGCCATTATCCGTCTACAACCAGTTCGGACTTCAGGCTCCACGCCCAATAAATAATAGTTTGCAGCTAGCGGATAGATCGGTTACATATCCATGAGGTATAGTTGAAGATGTGCTAGTAAAAGTGGATAAATTTATCTTCCCCGCAGATTTCTTTATTCTGGACTGTGAAGTGGACAGTGAGATCCCAAACATTCTTGGACGACCATTTTTGGCAACAAGTAGAACATTGATTGATGTTCAAAATGGTGAATTGACTATGCGTGTTGAAGATCAACAGGTCACCTTTAATGTTTTAAAGTCAATGTCATTTCCAAAAGAAAAAGGTGAATGTATGCGGGTTGATATCATGGATGAATTGGTGAATCACAAGTTCAGTACAACTTTTTCGGAGGACCCAATTGAATCTATTTTGCTTGGGGCAGACGAATATGGTATTGAAGAGGATATCAAATATGTCAAATGGCTAGACACACCAGTAATTTTCCAGAAAAGCACTCAATCTTTCGACACCATAGAGAGGCCTGAAGCGGAAGGTAAACAGTTCAAACCATCAATAGAAGAGCCGCCAGTGCTAGAATTAAAGCCATTACCATCCCATCTGCAATATGCTTACTTGGGAGAAGACGAGACCCTACCAGTAATTGTTTCCATAGAATTGACTGATACACAAAAGGAAAAACTGCTACGGGTTTTGCGGGAATTCAAGACAGCAATTGGGAGGACCATAGCGGACATTCGTGGAATTAGCCCATCATTCTGCATGCATGAAATCTTGATGGAAGAAGGGGTGAAACCAACCATCGAGATGCAAAGAAGGCTAAACCCCATCATGAAGGAAGTGATGAAAAAGGAGATTATAAAGTGGTTGGATGCTGGCATTATTTACCCGATTTCAGATAGTTCATTGGTGAGTCCTGTACAATGCATACCAAAGAAAGGGGGTATGACAGTGGTGAAGATTGAAGCGAATGAGCTCATCCCTATTCAAACAGTTACAGGATGAAGAGTGTGCATGGACTAACGCAAGCTAAATAAAGCCACAAGTAAGGATCACTTCCCCTTACCATTCATTATCAGATGTTGGATAGACTATCGGGACATCAATTCTATTGTCTTTTGGATGGTTATTCTGGATATAATAAAATTGCCATAGCACCGGAGGATCAAGAGAAAATGACTTTCACATGCCCATATGGTACGTTCGCATTCCGACGAATGTCTTTTGGTTTATGCAATGCACCAGCAACCTTTCAACGGTGCATGATGGCAATCTTCTCCGACATGGTCGAGAAAAATTTGGAGGTATTTATAGACGATTTTTCCGGTTTTGGAGATAGCTTCGATCTTTGCTTGAAAAATCTGATGTTAGTATTGAAACGATGCGTGGAGACTAATCTGGTTCTTAATTGGGAAATATGTCACTTTATGGTGAAAGAAGGGATTATTCTTGGACATAGGGTTTCTGCAGCAGGGCTAGAGGTGGACAAAGCAAATATTGAAACTATTTAGAAATTACCACCTCCTTCATCTGTGAAGGGAATCCAAAGCTTTTTGGGAAATGCAAGTTTTTATCGATGTTTCATCAAAGATTTTTCAAAAATCTCAAAACCCTTGTGTTCCTTATTAGAGAAAGATGTGCCTTTCAAAATAGATCAGTCATGTATCGTGGCATTCGAGATTTTAAAGAATAAGCTAGTATCTGCTCCAATCATTGTGGCGCCTGATTGGTCCCTACCATTCGAATTGATGTACGATGCCAGCGACTATACAGTGGGAGCAGTTTTGGGTCAACGTCTCAACAAAATTTTCCATACAATCTATTACTCAAGCAAGATGTTGATAGATGCTCAGTTGAACTATACAACCACCGAAAAAGAACTACTTGCAGTTGTGTTTGCCTTCGACAAATTCAGAGCATATCTCATCGGAACCAAAGTTATTGTCTACACGGATCATTCTGCAATCAAATATTTGATCGAATAGAAGGATGCCAAAACCAAGGTTAATCCGTTGGGTGTTATTGCTTCAGGATTTAGATTTGGAGATCCGGGATAGAAAGGGTACCGAAAATCAAATAGCGGAACATCTTTCGCGGCTAAAAAATGATGAGCTGCAGAGGAAAGACAACGCATTGATTAACGAGAAATTTCCGGACGAACAACTTCTACAAGTGACGACAACATTGCCTTGGTATGCTGATTATATGAATTATGTGGTTGCTAAGGTATTACCTCTAGATTTGAATTCGCAACAACGAAAGAAATTCCTCCATGATGTGAAGCAATACTTTTGGGATGAACCATTCTTGTTTAAAGCTTGCGCGGATCAAATGATTAGACGTTGTGTGCCTAATGAAGAGATGGACAGTATACTGGGTCATTACCACTCATCGGAGTATGGAGGTCATTATTTCGGTGATCGTACTGCGACAAAAGGTGCTACAATCAGGTTTTTACTGGCCTTCGTTATTCAAGGACGCATATCTTTATGTGCTAAAGTGCGACAGATGCCAACACGTCGGTAATATCTCCAAGTGAAATGAAATGCCACTCAACTCTATTTTGGAGGTAGAATTGTTCGACGTTTAGGGAATCGATTTCATGGGACCGTTACCCTCATCACTTAATAATCAATATATTTTGTTGGCAGTGGATTATGTATCCAAATGGGTAGAAGCCACAGCTTTTCCCATAAACGACGCTAACGTTGTCCTGTGATTTTTAAAGAAAAATAGTTTTACGCGATTTGGGACCCCACGGGCAATAATCAGTGATGAGGGAACACATTTTTGCAACAAGCAGTTCACAAAGTTACTGGTAAAGTATGGGGTTCACCATAAAATCGCAGCTGCGTATCACCCCCAAACCAATGGCCAAGGTTAAGTTTCGAATAGGGAGGTCAAGAGAATTCTGGAAAAGGTGGTCAATCTGTCTCAAAAAGATTGGTCGCTACGTCTTGACGATGCTCTATGGGCATATCGTACAGCATATAAGAATCTGATTGGTATGTCCCCTTATCGAATGGTTTATGGAAAAGCGTGTCACCTCCCAGTCGAGCTAGAATATAGTGCATATTGGGCCATTCGGAAGCTCAAATTTGATGAACAAGCAGTGGGTGAGCAAAGGTTACTGTAGTTCAATGAGATGGATGAATTCCGCTTCAATGCGTATGAAAACACAAAACTCTACAAGGCGAAAGTCAAAGCTTGACATGACAAGAAAATTCTCGATAAAACATTTCAACCGGGCCAACAAGTCTTGATTTTCAATTTGAGATTGCGCTTATTTCTGGGGAAACTTAAATTGCGATGGTCCGGACCTTTTACAGTCGTATCTGTTGCCCCACATGGTAACATTGAGATCGAAAAACCAAATTCAAAGTGCACATTCAAGGTTAACGGTCATCAACTCAAACATTACTGGACTGGACCTATAGAAAGGGAAACTACGTTCGTAAATCTCTCCGACCCAGTGACCAGTTGAGCAAACTAGCAAAGTCGGGCCGTCGACAGTAAACCAGGCGCTCATTGGGAGGCAACCCAATTAATTTTTATTTTATTTTACTTTATTTTATTTCGTTGAGTATTTTAGTTATTTTTATTGTCTATTGCATATCATGTATCTATTAGAAAGTAGAGTTACTCATCATTGTGGGTGTTTAATTAAATTTCATGTTGTAGGTGAAAAGAAGGGTGAACAAGGGAATTCTTGAAGACACTGCATAACAGCGCCCCGGCGCTGTGAATTACCCATGAAATAGCGCCCCGGTGCTGAGGCGTTTCACCAGATTCTGCTCTATAGCGCCCCGGCGCTGTTCTGTAGTAAAAAAATAGCACCCCAGTGCTAAGTCGTTTCACAAGACTCTGATCTAGAATGCCCCGGCGCTGTCTGCCTAGGTTTAACTAGCGCCCCGGTGCTAAGGGGCTCCTAAACCTACTGACCAATAACGCCCCGGCGCTGTGTTACCATACAAAGCTAGCGCCCGGACGCTAGGGGTCGACCAAGAGTCCTATTTTAGTTACAACTACTGAACAATTTTACTCCTTTATATCAGCACACGTCTCCTTCCTTTCATCTAATACACAATTCCCTTCTCTCTCTCACTTGGATACACCGAAAAACATTTTGTAAAACTTGTTATCAAATTCTAGGGTTCAATCCTCCAATAGTGACACAATCCCCATCTCTCTCACAATCATCTACCAAGAACTGTTGATATGGCATCCAAACATCAACGAGGAGAAGGCTCAGGTTCCACAACTACCCCCCAAGATTTGACAGCCGACGTTTTGTTAGCCTTACGGCCCAGGAAAAATACAACCGCATGGCTACTCGATCATTGGTTTCAGAACATGGGTTGAGACCGGATCAATCAAAGGATGGCGATATGGCAGTCATGATAGCCGAGAGAAACTGGTTCACACTCACCGAGCAGCCCGATCTAGCAGTGATTGCAGTTGTGAAAGAATTTTACGCCAACGTGCCCGAACATAATCATTACGGAGTATTTGTAAGGGGCAAAATAGTGGAAATTGGCAAAGAGGACTTCAATGGATGCTATCAGCTGCCACTGGAAGGATTGGATGACGAATACGCACGGTTAGTGAGTGATGGGCCAGATTATGAGCAGATAATTCGGGAGTTATGTCAGCCGGGCACCACATGGACAGTACACGAACGCGGTAACATGACTTTCCCACTTCGGAACTTCGGAACTTCGGAAATTCAATAATTCATAATAAATAGCCCTTTTATCAGAAAATTCGAATCTCGCAAGTTTTTATAAGAAATTCAATTCTCTACAACTTTGCAGAAGAAATATTTTCCAAATTCCAAACAAAAATTGACCGAAATCCCTAAACGGGCGATTTTATAGGCTATAATCAAATTTCAGTCAAGAAATGGGTCCACCAACATGTTTAACATATTTTTAGTATTTATTGCAACAAAAATACTCTTCCTCCTCATATACTCATATATCTCACATTCATTGTTAAAATATGACCATTATTATATTGTTAAAATATAATAATATATTAAAATGAATATTAATTAATTTTCAACAATTGTCACATTAAAAATTTTCTCCATCTATATCCACATAAAATCAATATTTTCCTCATCATATAAATCAATAATTAATTATTCACAAATTATATTACAGAATCACAATAATGACAACCAGGCCGTTCCCAGGAAAGAGGGAGCTTTCTAATAAGAATTTCTCCTTATTGGCGCGCAATTAGGTGACCAAACCTCTCCTTAGGCAGAACTTTCTAGACATTGCCAATAATGTTATCTAGTAATATTATTAAAACAATATGAACTATTAATCTCATAATGGAAAATACTGTGTAGTGACAATTATTGAAACAACAATAATATAAAATATCAACGCACCAATTATTGAATCAATAAAATAAAATACTGAACAGTAATTACTCTAACAATTATTGAGTAGTGCCTTCTTACGTAAGAATCAATAATTCAAAAATAGTGTGCAATACCATGTGTTACTGTGCAACAACGCGTATTACTTTACTTTACCCACCGGGTATTCCAACAGTGTTAACGGTAACCACTACGCCGTTATTTATAAACCTTTAATTTTTCTTTTTCTTCATCCGACAGTTATTCTATTATGGGGCCCAAAAATGGCTGTGCCGTCATACGAATATTCCCCAATAGAAAGAATATTCCACGATCAAACGAATACTCCCCGACAACAATGAATATTTTATAACCACTTGCTTATTTTTGAAAAAAATTCATATATCACCCTTAACTTTACCTTTTTATCAATTTAACCATTTACTGAATTGTAATTATAAGAAAAATTGAATACTTTTATTTCATAAAAGTCGGGGTCTTACACATACAGGTTATTCCAACAGAATAATAAAGAATGGAATAATAGAAGAATTTCACCATGTATGCAGTACTTCACATAAACAGGTTATTCCAACATAATGATAAAGAATGGAATAACAGAAGTTCTCTTCATGAATAAGAAAGAAATAATACCTCTTACGAGTATAACAAATAATATCCCCTACCTTAGAAAAAACTGGATATTGGAGTAGAGAAGTAGTAGAATACTTTTCTTCTTTCTCTCTATAGTTTCTCTCTCTAGAGTTTCAGTGAATTCGTAAGAAATAATGAAGGAATTAGCTTTTATTTATAGAAGAACTGAAAGTGGCTCTTGGTCTTAACAAATGGTCAAAATGACTCTTGGTAATATTGAAGAGACAACTACTATTTGTGAAGGGGCAATTAACTCTTGAAACAACAAAGGGGCAAATAACTTTTGAAAAAACGAAGGGGCAAATAACTATTGAAACACCGAAGGGACAAGTTACTATTAAAACTTTAAATCAACGATCCATATTGATTTACTATTATAATTTCAACCAACGGTCTGAAAAATTAGCACATCTCCTCATGGAATAATATTGTACTCAACAATGATTTGGACCGAAAAGAAATAAATTTTACGGGTGAATAGTACCCCGTGAATAATAACTCGTGAATAGTATCTCATGAATACTACTCCGACACAAAAATTGCCCCGAATACCCGATTGAACAATATAACCTCCAGACATCAATTATTATTGAAACAAATGTCGATTTCCACTAACACAAATAATTCTAACACAATGGAACTATAAAATTCATCTTTAATCAACACGAACATATTTATCATTAATATTATAATTTATAATATTTAACAACCAGGTCGTTACCAGGAAAAAGGGGCTTTCTGATAAAGATTTCTCCTTATTGGCGCACAATTAGGTGACCAAACCTCTCTTTGACAGAACTTCTAAACATTATCAATATTGCAAATAATAATATGAATAACTTTGTCGTCTCATTTATTGATTTAATAATATAACATATTATGCAGATGATACTGTGATAATAATCGAATCAATAATATGAGAGATATGATGCAAAAATTACTGTAACAATAATTGAGTATTACTGAGTGACTTATCACGTAAGCATCAATAATCAATACTGTGTGGTACTATGCAACCACGTGTATTACTGTACTTTTACTACCGAGTAGTTCAACAGTTTTAACGGTAACACTTCTGCCGTTATTTTTATAAAATGATAATTCTGTCGTTTTCTAACTACGATAATACTTTCGTTGTGGGGTCCACCAATGATTGTGCCATCGTACAATATTCCCTATTAAAACGAATATTCCCCGACCAATCGAATATTATACAACAACTTGCATACTTTGAAAAATTTATAAATATTATCCACAACTATAACATTATATAAAATCCACACCATAATATTAAAAAAAAATATTTCGAGAAAAATTAAATCTTATTCATAAAATTCGAGGTCTCACAATCTCCCCTCCTTATGAAATTTCGTTCTCAAAATTTACGTACGTACCTGGTATGCCGAAGAGGTGAGGATACCTTGACTTCATTTCAAATTCTAACTCTTGAGGTATAACCTTTGAGTGTTGAATACGATCCTTCTTATCCAGGATTTTAACACGTAGCTCCTCATACGTTAAATCTTCTGCTATCTCGTCTAGTTCTAATTTAATAACGTGGTTCGGGTCATCCATATATTTACATAACATCGATACGTGAAAAAAAATGTTATGAACACACGACATACTTGGCGGTAAACAAGTCTATAGGCCACAGTTCCTACTCGATCAAGGATTTCAAATGGGCCAATAAAATCGAAGGTTGAGATTTCCTCTCTTCATCGATTCTAGCTTCTAGAATAATGCCTTCTTGAACCTTCATCTTCACATACATCAGCTCTGAGTATGTAGCTTGCACAGCTTTAACTTTATCGATTAAAGTCGATTCTAATCGTATATTCATTATCTTCACGTGGGTCCCTAGAGTCTTTAACTCTATCTTCATCATTTGTAAGTTATACCAAATGGGTTTTTGTATTAACAACATCGCACTCGTAAACGCATACGATCTTCTACTCAACGCATCAGCTACCACGTTTGATTTTCCCACGATGATATTTAATGGTACGATCGTAATCTTCTACAGCTCTAGCCAACGTCTTTGGCACATTACACGTTCATTTTGGGTGAAGAAAATATTTGAGGGTTTTAGAAATGGGTTTTGTACTGGGTTCAATACAAAATTCGATTTCACGCTCTAGGGGTAGGCTAAGAAGTCTTCAATAATACGTCATGAAATTTATTAACAATAGAAATATCATTCAAAACAGTGACTCTCATCCAAGACTTGGATATCATGTCACATTGATACCTATCAACTTGCCACCGTTATTCACAACGTCCCCTACGGAAAGTTTGGCTTCGGTGCATTCCTCACAAGGAAGTCACCAGCAAAAGGCTCAGGGTTCTTTATTTATGACCTGATATGACAATGATTGGTTTGGTTGCTTGAATTAACATAATAGGTTAGTTAGGAATATGAAAGCTAATAACCTTACAAAAAGCTTGATGATTAGTTAACCAATCGATTCCTAAAATCACTTCTAAGGCAAGTATTTTTAAAGAGATAAGATCGACAGGTAACGTGAAAGTGTCGATTTGAATCAACAAGATCTATAAACCGTGGAGGTAACGAAGTTTTCTAATATCGAGGTTTCAACCAATAAGTCAAAGTCTAATTTCTCCGAAGTCAAATTTAAACATTGATCGCAAGCAAGAAAGATAAAAGACTGGGTAGAATCAGTCTAATAAGGTATAGACTTCGGAAGAATTTATAATTAACTAAACCATGCTAACTTCGTTCGGGTTACTCGCTTTTTGAGGTGTCACAAAAAACGCTCTTCATGAAACCACCGACTTTGTTTTGTTCATATCCGCCTTTGGTGTCACCGTCCTAGCTGGACTTGACTTCACTATATAACAAAATCGAGCTAAATGACCTTCTCTTCTTGAAATTTCCACTTCTATTATCTTGGCCATGATAATTTCCCCCACGATGGTTATCATTGTTCCGATGGTTGTTGCCACCGATACGATTATTATCGTGATGTTGCTCATTACCTTTTGGTTGAGCTGACTCAACGGTTTCATGTGCTTCATTGCGTATCTCAACATTCTCGGATGTCATTTTTAAACACTGTCAAAAAACAAGGGTTGATTAACATATCACAAATTATCCCTATACTTTGACCGATCAATTAAATACGAAATAAACTTAGGTAGGTCATATTAGCGAAGGAATTCCTCGTCTCTCCCCCTCTAGTTCTTGTTCCACATCTCAGCCAGCGAACACATCCCTAAGCTTTGATACCAACTGTGACGCCCCCAAAACAGGTATACATCATCCATCCTGGGTCGCCAAATACAAGGTACTGAATACAAATACAACTTAATTATATAACAGTCGTGTAAAATACGACAAAACATAGGCTGTGAGTTTTAATACAAATATTGTCATCTAGACAATATCCACACTCAATGGAGTCCTCATTACAATTATTATCACACTATTTCACAGAATAGTGAAGACTACTAAAGCACCATCTAGGACCATCACTCTGTTCCCCGACTAGTCCCAGCTACGTTCTCATTTCCTGAAGAGAACAGTGAAAGAAAGGGTGAGCTCAACTAACCTAGTAAGAAATATTATGACTAAGATAATGTAGAATAAATTATCCTTAGCCTTCAAGAGTATAACAACTGATAGAATATAATAGACAACAAGTTTTAGATCAACAACTGCAGCGGAATAAGCAATCCATTAGAAGAGTCAAGTACAGTATAAAATATACTATCTTCTATGATTTAAAAAGTTTTTCATCAACTTTATCGCTGAGACTCAGCTTAATAAATAAAATCAAACCATACCAACTCCACGGCCAAGGATATTCATATAATCATCAATGGTCATGACTATACCGAATAATCCCTGGTCATAATCATACCAACAACTGTCCACCACTGAACTACATGCTAATGAGGACTTTTACCACATCATTTGTCACATTACGGTCATGATTATACCGAATAATCCCTGGTCATAATCATACCAAGTCCATGTATGCACGTAAGCCAAAGATGACTTTCAACATAATATAAGCATGAGAATGATGACAATTCAATAAAACAAGTTCAAGAATAAATTTTAAAGAGTTATAAGTTAATTTATCATGAACTCAATAACGTCAAAATTGTCAACTTGATACTGCTTTGTGAAGTAAAATTCAAGAATGCTCAGAAGAATATTTTCATGAAAAGATACAAGATGAAGCGCAAATATCAAGGATATTCCACTAATTTCATGGAGTATAGAAGCCAAAACTTTAACCAAGTGAGTATAATAGAATATATGAAACAGCAAATGAATTTTTGCCCGCCATGCGGTAATCCACATAAACAGATCATTTCCACAATTTAATAAGGAATGAATACAAAGGATCATTCACCATGCATGTGGTAATCCACATAGACAGGTTATTCCAACAGAATAATAAAGAATGGAATAACAGAAGGATTCACCATGCGTGCGGTAGACTGAACAAACATGTTATTCCCAACAGAATAATAAATAATGGAACCAGGTCCGGCGTAAACGCATAGACAGGATATTCTGACAGAATAATAAAGAACGGAATATTAGAAGAATTTCACCATGTATGCGGTACTTCGCATAAATAGATTATTCCAACATAATAATAAGAATGAAATAACAGAAGAATTTCACCAGGAATGTGATATACCGCACAGAAAGTTATTCCAACAGAATAATAAAGAATGGAATAATAGAAGAATTTCACCATGTATGTTGTACTTCGCATAAACAGGTTATTCCAACATAATGATAATGAATGGAATAACAAAAGTTCTCTTCATGAATGAGAAAGAAATAATACCCCTTACGAGTACAACAAATAATATCCCCTACCTTAGAAGAAACTGGATATTGGAGTAATGAAGTAGAATAATACTTTTCTTCTTTCTCGCTATACTTTCTCTCTCTAGAGTTTCAGTGAATTCGTAAGAAATAATGAAGGAATGAGCTTCTATTTATAGAAGAGCTGAAATTGGCTCTTGGTCTTAACGAAGGGTCAAAATGACTCTTGGTAATATTGAAGAGACATCTACTATTTGCGAAGGGGCAATTAACTCTTGAAACACCAAAGGGGCAAATAACTCTTGAAAAACCGAAGGGGCAAATAACTCTTGAAACACCGAAGGGACAAGTTACTATTATAACTTTAAATCAACGATCCATATTGATTTACTATTATAATTTCAACCAACGGTCTGAAAAATTACCACATCTCCTCATAGAATAATATTGTACCCAAAAATGATTTGGACCGAAAAGAAATATATTTTACGGGTGAATAGTACTCCGTGAATAGTTACTCATAAATAGTAACTCGTGAATAGTAACTCATGAATAATAACTCATGAATAGTAACTCGTGAATAGTACTCCAACTCAAAAAGTGCCCCGAATACTCGATTGAACAATATAACCTCCAGACATCAATTATTATTGAAACAAATGTCAATTTCCACTAACGCAAATAATTCTAACACAATGGAACTATAAAATTCATCTTTAATCAACACGAACTTATTCATCATTAATATTATATTTCACAATATTTAATAACCAGGTCGTTCCCAGGAAAGAGGGGGTTTCCGATAAGGATTTCTGCTTATTAGCGCGCAATTAGGTGACCAAACCTCTCCTTGACAGAACTTCTAGACATTGTCAATATTGCAAATAATAATATGAATAACTTTGTCGTCTCAATTATTGATTTAATAATATAACATATTATGCAGATGATACTGTGACAATAATCAAATCAATAATATAAGAGATATGATGCAACAATTACTGTAGCAATAATTGAGTATTACTGAGTGACTTATCACGTAAGCATCAATAATCAATACCGTGTGCTACTATGCAACCATGCGTATTACTGTACTTTTACTACCGAATAGTTCAACAGTTTTAACGGTAACACTTCCGCCGTTATTTTTATAAGAAAGATAATTCTTGTCGTTTTCTAACTACGACAATACTTCCGTTGTGGGGTCCACCAATGATTGTGTCATCGTACAATATTCCCTGTTAAAATGAATATTCCCCGACCAATCGAATATTATACAACAACTTGCATACTTTGAAAAATTTATAAATATTACCCACAACTATAACATTATATCAAATCCACACACTAATATTAAAAAAACTATTTCGAGAAAAATTAAATCTTATTTATAAAATTCGGGGTCTCACAGTATAATCAGGAATATGATACGAAATAATATTACTCACATACTACAGAGTATGGAAGACAATATTATTCCTATGAATACTGAAAACAATAATATCCATTATCTTAGAAGAAGAGTGGATACTGGAATAGTGAGGTATCAGACTTCTCTTCTACTTTCTCTCTAAAGCTTCTCTCTCTATAATTGCTCTTATGAGTCTTAGTGAATTGGTGAGAATGAAAGAAGAATGAGCATCTATTTATAGGAAAACATAGTTTTGATAATTTCACGTTTTGGGGCTCAAAATATTACAGTATAATTCCTTCATCTTTTCATTCATTTTAATTTAGTCCTGCAAGTCTTATCAAACTTGCACCATCTCTCCTAATAGTACATCTTGTGAATCAATAGTACAATCATGTGAAAAAAATAATTACAGTTTAGTACCTTTATCTATACCTCTATTTTTAATTTAGTCATGCAAGTATTATCAATCTTACACCACCTCCCCTAATAGTACATGCATGTGAATCAATAGTACACACATGTGAACAAATAGTTATAAGATTGTGAATTAACAACAATTAATTACTCATTTATCCGATTAATTACCCAATTTTTTAATATAACATTCAGACATCCATTATTATCAAAATAGATGTCAATTTCCACTAACACTAATAATCCCAACACAATGGAAATATCAGTTTCATATTTAATCAACACGAACTTATTCATCATTAATATTATAACTCACAATATTTAACAACCATATCATTCCCAAGAAAGAAGGGGCTTTCCAATAAGGATTTCTCCCTATTGGCGCGCAATTAGGTGACCAAACCTCTCCTTGACAGAACTTTCTAGACATTTTCAATATTGCAAATAATAATATGAATAACTTTGTAGTCTCAATTATTGATTTAATAATATAAGATATTATGCAGATGATACTGTGACAATCATTGAATCAATAATATGAGAGATATTATGCAGCAACTACTATAGCAATAATTGAGTATAACTGAGAGACATCTCACGTAAGCATCAATAATCAATACCGTGTGCTACTATGCAACCACGCGTATTACTGTACTTTTACTACCGGGTAGTTCAACAGTTTAACAGTAAAACTTTCGCCGTTATTTTTATATAAAGATAATTCTGTCGTTTTCTAACTACGACAATACTTCCGTTGTGGGGTTCACCAATGATTGTGACGTCGTACGAATATTCCCTGTTAAAACGAATATTCCCCGACCAATTGAATATTATATAACCACTTACTTACTTTGCAAAAATTGTAAATCATACCTACAACTATAACATTATATCAAATCCACACCATAATATTGAAAAATATATTTCGAGAAAAATTAATCTTTATTCATAAAAGTTGGGGTCTTACAACCTCCCCTTCTTATGAAATTTCGTCTTCAAAATTAGGGTGCGTACTTGGTGTGTCGAAGAGGTGAGGATACCTTGACTTCATTTCAGATTCTAACTACCAGTTCATTTCCTTAACATCGTGGTTTCTCCATAAAACTTTTACTTGAGGTATAACCTTGGAGCATAGAATATCATCCTTCTATCCAACATTTTAGCAAGTACCTCCTCATACGTTAAATCTTCCGCTATCTCGTCCAGTTCTAATTCGTGGTTCGGGTCTTTCACATATTTACGTAACATAGATATGTGAAAAATGTTATGAACACGAGATATACTTGGCGGTAAGGCGAGTCTATAGGCCACAGTTCCTACTCGATCGAGGATTAAAAATGGGCCAATGAATCGAGGATTGAGCTTTCCTCTCTTTTTAAATCTCGTAACTCTTTTCCATGGAGCAACACGTAACAACACATGATCTCCAATATTGAATTCGACGTCCTTTTGATTAAAATCAACATAACTCTTTTGTCGATCTTGTGAGGTTTTTATATATTGTCGGATCTTTTGAATCTTTTCAGTAGTCATACGTACCAACTCCGGTCCCAATAATGTTGCGTCACCCACCTCATCCCAGCATACTAGAGAACAACACTTTTTTCCATACACCGCCTCAAATGGAGCCATGCTAATACTTTCTTGATAACAGTTGTTGTAGGAAAACTCCACCAATGGTAAGAACTTGTCCCAACTTCCTTTGAAGTCAAGGACACAGAGCCTTAATAAATCTTCAAGAGTTTGAATAGTCTTTTCCGACTGACCGTCCGTTTGAGGATGATATGCCGAACTAAATCATAAATCTGTGCCTATGGCTTTTTGCAAACTAACCCAAAATCGTGAAGTGAATCTTCGGTCTCTATAAAAAACTATGGATACTGGCATACCATGCAATCTTACAATCTCGTTTATGTCCATACGAGAAAGACGTTCAAGTGTATAAGTCTCTCGCATCGGTAAGAAATGAGCAGACTTGGTCAATCTATCAACAATGACCCAAATCGCATCTATGCCTTAAGAAACCTTGGGAAGACCAGTAACAAAATCCATGGTAATGTGCTCCCACTTCCATTCTAGAATTTCAAGTGGTTGCAATGGACCTTTTGGCATTTGATGTTCCGCCTTGACTCATTGACAAGTTAGACACCTTGAGATAAACCCCGCTATCTCTTTCTTCATATTGCTCCAGCAAAATATATGTCGAAGATCACGATATATTTTAGTACTCCCAGGATGGATTGCAAACGGTGTGTTATGATCCTCAATCATGATTTTATACTTCTAATCAGAATCGTTAGGAACACAAAGTCTGGAGTTGACTCGAAGTATTCCTTCCTCATCGATTCTTGCTTTTGGAATAGCACATTCTTGCACTTTCTTACTCATACGCATCAGCTCCAGGTCTGTAGCTTGAGTAGATTTAACTTTATTGATTAAAGTCGGTTCTACTCGTATATTCGCCATCATCACATGGGTCCCTGGAGTCTTTAACTCTATCTTGATCATTTGTAAGTCATACAAAAAGGGCCTTTACGTTGACAATATCGCACTCGTACCCGCATATGATCTTCTACTCAATGCGTCAGCTACTACGTTCGCTTTTCCAAGATGGTATTGAATGGTATGATCATAATCTTTCAATAGCTCAAGCCATCGTCATTGCCACATGTTAAGTTCCTTTTGAGTGAAGAAATATTTGAGGCTTTTATGATCCGTATAGATCTCCACCTTCTCTCCATACAGGTTGTGCCTCCAAATCTTAAGCGCAAAAATGACAGCTGCCAACTTTAGATCATTAGTAGGATAATTCCTCTCATATTCCTTGAGTTGTCATGAGGCATAAGCTATGACTTTCCCATGTTGCATGAGAACACATCCTAACCCTTTGCTTGAAGCATCACTATAGATGACAAATCCCTCCGAGCCAGATGGAGTAGTTATTCAAGAAAACCCTTCTACGAATCTCCAATAATAACTAGCTAAGCCGAAAAAGTTAAGTACTTCAGTCACTGACTTTGGTTACTCCCAGCTTTGAATTTCTTCAATCTTTGTCGAGTCAACAGATAACTTGTTTTCACGAAGCTTTTAGAGTATCAGCCTCAAGTGTTGCTCATGATCTTCACGGCTTTTGGAGTAAATGAGGATGTCATCAATAAATACGACCATAAAGTAATCCAAATATTCATTGAATACTCGGTTCATCATATCAATGAAGGCGGCATGAGCATTAGTTAATCTAAAAGACATGACTAGGAATTCATAATACCCGTACCGAGTTCTGAAAGCAGTCTTTCGAATGTCATCAATTTTAATCTTCAACTGATGATATCCAGAACGAAGATAGATCTTTGAAAAGAATTTAGCGTCTTGCAACTGGTCAAATATGTCATTAATGCGAGGCAACGTGAACCTATTTTTGATGGTGATATGATTCAAGTCCCGATAATCAATATAAAGTCACATACTTCTATCTTTCTTCTTCAAGAATAGAACAGGAGCACCCCAAGGAGATGTACTATGTCGAATGAAACAGATGTCAAACAATTCCTGCAATTGGGTTTTTAACTCCTAAAGTTCAATAGGAGCCATTCGATATGGGGATTTAGAAATGGGTTTTGTATCGGGTTCAAGGTCGATACCAAACACGATTTCACGCTCCAGGGGTAAGCCAGGAAGTTCTTTAGGGAATACGCCAGGAAATTTATTAACAATAGAAATATCATTCAAATCTGACGTATTTTTGTTTAAATCTGTGACATGAGCTAAGAAAGCTTGACATCCGTTTTTT
The DNA here is from genome assembly GCA_020205505.1 of Panax japonicus. Classification (NCBI taxonomy): domain Eukaryota; kingdom Viridiplantae; phylum Streptophyta; class Magnoliopsida; order Apiales; family Araliaceae; genus Panax; species Panax japonicus. The sequence goes on along the minus strand of CM035097.1, from coordinate 30,092,379 downwards.
CAATAAACGAATAGCTTTATGGCTTGAGATGACCGTGATTGATTTTAATGGTTTGGTCACCTGAATTCACATAATAGGTTGATTAGGAATATGAAAGCTAACAACCTTACGAAAACAATCAATTTTAGCATGATGAGCAGTTAACCAATCAATCCCTAGAATCACGTCAAATGCAAGTATTTTAAGGAGATAAGATCGACAGGTAACGTGCGATTACCGAATTGAATTAAACAAGACTTATAAATAGTAGATTTAATGAAGGTTTCTCCCAACGTAGTTTCAACAGATAAGTCAAAGTCTAATTTCTCCAGAGTCAAATTTAAACGTTAAGCGCAAGTAGGAGAAATAAATGAATGGGTAGAACCGGTATCAAATAAGGTTTATACTTCACTTGAGTTTATGATTATCTTACCCATGATCACCTCGTTTGGATTCCTCTCTTTTTGGGAGGTTACGACAAACGCTCTCCATTGAACTACCGATTTTTTCTTATCTGGGACAACCTTTGATGCCTCCATCCCAGCTGGACTTGACTTCGGTGCACGACAAAATTGAGCTAGGTGACCTTCTATTCCATAATTATAACACGCTTTGGATTATTGCGTACAATTCGGACTGATATGTCCCTCCCTTCCGCATTTGTAACATACGATTGGCTGTCATTCCCTTTCCTTAACAACAGGTGCTGGTGATGACGTCTTTCCATCATTGTTAAATCCCCTCTTCTTGAAATTTCCACTTCTATTATCTTGGCCATGATTTCCACCGAAGTGGTTATAATTTTTGGCATGTTGATTCCCTCCACGTTTGTTGTCATCGCTTCGATGACTGCTACCACTGGTATTATCATTTTGTTGGCTGCTCTATCTCTGTTGGGTTAACTCATCTGAATACAACATCTGATTACAAACACAGTTTATGAGAAATTAAGTATCGACGTATCTCGGGTTTCAAACCTCCTAGAAATATCCATGTCATTCTCTCCTTATTATCAACCAAGTGGGATGCAAACTGGGACAACTCGACAAACTTAGCTTCGTACTGTGACGTGGTCATATTGTTCTGGTCCAACATGATGAACTCTACCTCCTTTATGTGATGAATACTTTAGGGAATGTACTTGTCGTTGAACAGTTCTTGAAATTTCTCCCAAGACATCATCAGTGCAGCAGGTTGAGTACGCTTTACCGATTCCCACTAGTAATCTACCTCTCCTAGCAACATAAAGGTGGTAAAGGGAACCTTTTGCTCCTCAGAGCATCCCAAGATATCAAATATCTTGGTGATCTACTTTATCCACATCTCTGCCTTAAGTGGTTTTGGTTCTCCAGTAAACTCCGGTGGTCCTAGCTCTTTGAACTGTTTAGCGATGATCGTCCGAGAGTTGCCAGTGTTTCCACCTGCATTTTGAACAAGAGTCGTTCTCGCCTGATGTTGCATTAATTGCACATTATCCCGGGTACTGATCGTTGGTGACTCAACGGTCTCATGTGGTTCATTGCTTATCTCAACATTTTTGGATGACAATATCAAATACTGCCACAAACCAAGGGTTAATTGACATGTCACATATTATTCCTATACTCTGACCGACCAATTCAATACCAAATAAACTTAGGTAGGTCATACTAGCGAAGGAATTCTCCGTCTCTCCCCTCCTAGTTTTTGTCTCACATCTCAGCCAGGGATCATATCTCTAAGCTTTGATACCAACTGCGATGCCCCTAAAATAGGTATACATCAGCCTTCTTAAGTCGCCAAATACATGGTATAAAATTTAAATACAAACTTCTTTTATACAGTACGACAAAACGTATCTGAGAGTTTCAAAATGGATAATGTCTCGTAGAGAGTATCCAAACTAAAATAAAGTCCTCATTACAATTATTATCACACTATTTCACTGAATAGTGAAGACTACAATTGCAAACATCTGGACCGTCACTCCAGTCCCCAACTAGTTCCAGCTACGATCTCATTTCTTGAAGAGAACAATGAAAGAAAAAGGGTGAGCTCAACTAGCCCAGTAAGAAATATTATGACTAAGATAATGCAGAATAAATTATCGTTAGCCTTCAACAGTGTTAAACTGATAAAATATAATAAACATCAAGTTTAACTGCAGTGGAACAAGCAATCCATTAGAATAGTCAAGTAGAGCATGATATATACTATCTTTTATGATTTTAAAAGTATATCATCAATTTTATCGCCGAGACTCAGTTTAATAAATAAACCACATCATCGAATCATCCTGCACTACGAACCAAGGATATTCATGTAATCATCAATGGTCATGATTATACCGAATAATCCCTGGTCATAAACATACCAACAACTGTCCATCAGTGCACTACAGGCCAATGAGGATTTTTACCACATCATTTTTAACATTACGGTCATGATTATATCGAATAATCCCTAGTCATAATCATACCAATCAATAGTACATCTATGCACGTAAGCCACATATGACTTTTATCACAATATAAGCATGAAGATGATGACAATGATATAGGATTTTTTATTAAAAGAAAGCAAAGGATAAATTTTTAAAGATTATAACTTAATTTATCCAGAATTTAATAATGTCCAAATTGTCAACATGATACTGCTTTGTGGAGTAAAATTCAAGAACAATATTGTATCAAAAATGATTTGGACAGCAAAGAAATCAATTTTTGTCATGAATAATTCCACGGGTGAATAGTACACAAGTGAATAGTACCCCATGAATAGTACTTCAGGAATAGTACCTCATGAATAGTACTTTGTGAATAGTACTCATAAATAGTACTTTGTGAATAGTACTCATGAATAGTACTTTGTGAATAGTAGCATAAAAATGAATACTACTCATGGACAGTACTCCGGCATGAAAAGCTTAAAATTTAACAAGTATGTGCAGAAAATATCCTTGTGAAACGATACTAGATGAAGCGCAAATTTCAAGGACATTCTACTAATTTCACGGAGTATAGAAGCAATACTTTAACAAAATGAGGGTATAATTAAGAAATACGAGACGAAATAATATTACTCACATACTACAGAGTGTGGAAGACAATATTATTCCTATGGATACTGAAAAAAATAATATCCCTTACCTCAGAAGAAGACTGGATACTGGAATAGTGAGGTAGCAGAATTCTCTTCTACTTTCTCTCTAAAGCTTCTCTCTCTATAATTGCTCTTGTGTGTCTTAGTGAATTGGTGACAATGAAAGAAGAATGAGCTTATATTTATAGGAAAGCATAGTTTTGATAATTTCACGTTTTGGGGATCGAAATATTACAATATAATTCCTTCATCTTTTCCTTCATTTTTAATTTTGTCCTGCAAGTATTATCAAACTTGCACCACCTCCTCTAATAGTACATCTTGTGAATCAATAGTACAATCATGTGAACTAATAGTACAATCATGTGAAAAAAATAATTACAGTATAATACCTTCATCTATACCTCTATTTTTAATTTAGTCATTCAAGTATTATCAATCTTGCACCACCTCCCCTAATAGTAAATGTATTTGAATCAATAGTACACACATGTGAACAAATAGTTATAAGATTGTGAATTAACATCAATTATTTGCTCATTTATCCGATTAATTACCCGATTGGTCAATATAACCTTCAGACATCCATTATTTTCAAAATAGATGTCGATATCCACTAACACTAATTGTGACACCCCCAAAATTAGGTATACATCACCCATCTTGGGTCGTCAGATACATGGCACAAAATTCAAATACAACTTACTAATACAACTCCCTTATTGTCTACTAGAGATTATAAAAACTCAAAAGGAGTCCTCATTACAATTATTAATAAACTATTTCACAGAATAGTGAGGACTACTAATGCTATCCTTTGGACCGTCACTCCGTTCCCCGACTAGTCCCTGCTATGTTCTCATTTCCTGAAGAGAACAGTAAAAGAAAGGGTGAGCTCAACTAGCCCAGTAAGAAATATTATGACTAAGATAATGCAGAATAAATTATCGTTAGCCTTCAACAGTGTTAAACTGATAAAATATAACAACACAAAGTTTAACTACAGTGGAACAAGCAATCCATTAAAAGAGTCAAGTAGAGAATAAAAGCTACTATCTTTTATGATTTAAAAGGTTTTTCATTACTTTTATCGCTGGGACTCAGTTTAATAAATAATCCACATCATCCAATCACCCCTGCACTACGGCCAAGGATATTCTTTAGTATCATGACCACAAATTATCCATGCACTATAGCCAAGGACATTCGTGTATTCATTAATGGTCATGATCATGCCAACAACTGTCCATCAATGCACTACGGGCGAATGATAACTTTTACCACATCATTTGTAACATTACGGTCATGATTACACCGAATAATCCCTGGTCATAATCATACCAAGTCCATCTATCCACTACAGGCCACATATGACTTTTAACATAATATAAACATGAGGATGATGACAATGATATAAGAATTCAATAAAACAAGTTCAACAATTATTTTATCCAGGAACTAATAATGTCCAAATTGTCAACATGATACTGCTTTATAGAGTAAAATTCAAGAATGATTAGAAGAATATTTCTATGAAAAGATATTGGATGAAGCGCAAATACCAAGGATATTCTACTAATTTCATGGAGTATAGAAGTCAAAACTTTAACCAAATGAGTATAATAAAGAATGGAAAAACAAAAGAAATCACCATGGATGCGGTACTTCGCATAGACAGGTTATTCCTACAGAATAAAAATAACGAAACCAAGTCAGGCAAAATTTGCATCGACAGGATGTTCCAACAGAATAATAAAGACGGAACCAGGTCCGGTGTAAAACACACATACAGGATGTTCCAACGGAATAATAATAAAGACGGAACCAGGTCCGATGTAAAACACACAGACAGAATGTTCCAACAGCATAATAGAAGAATGTCACCAAGTATAGGGTAAACCGCGTATACAGGTTATTCCAACAGAATAATAAGCAATGGAATAACAATAGTTCTCTTCATGAATAAGAAAGAATAACACCCCTTACATTAGTAGTAGATTGAATACTACAGTAGTGTAGTAACAGAATACTCTTCTTCTTTCTCTCTATAGCTTTAATGAATTCGTGAAAAATAATGAAGCACTAGGCCTCTATTTATAGAATATTTCTAGCTTAGCACTTGAAATGTGAAAGGTAAGTGGCTTGACGACTGGTGATGTGAAAAGAAAAGTGGTTTGATGCCTGTAATGTGAAACGACAATTGGTTCAACGCCTGTAATATGAAATGGCAAGTGGTTTGACGTCTGGTAAAGGTAGTTACTATTGATGAAGGTAATTACTATTGATGAAGGTAATTACTATTGACGAATAGACTCTTAGATGATGACATATGGCCCCCCATAAAATAACCAAACTTACCACAAACGTCTCATAATAGACTCTTTATATACATCAAGGATTGAATAAATATTACCACAAATCATTTTATTTTTAATCAACACATATTTAATCTTTCAACAATTATTAATCATTTATAACTTGTCATCTCAATTATTAATTTAATAATATAACATATTATACATATGTTTCTGTGACAATAATTGAATCAATAATATAAGAGATATGATACAACAATTACTGTAGCAATAATTGAGTATAGCTGAGTGACTTCTCACGTAAGCATCAATAATCAATACCGTCTGCTACTATGTAACCACACATATTACTGTACTTTTACTACCGGGTAGTTCATTAGTTTTAACGGTAACACCTCCACCGTTATTTTCATAAAGTATTTTTGTCGTTTTCTCAATCCGACAATAATTCCGTTGTTGGGTCCACCAATGATTGTGCCGTCGTACGAATATTCCTCTACAAAAATAATATTCCCCGACCAAACGAATATTTTATAACAACTTACTTACTTTGCAAAATTTATAAATATTACCCACAACTATAACATTATATCAAATTTACTCCATAATATTCAAAAATAATATTTATAGAAAATTCATCTTTATTTATAAAAGTTGGGGTCTTACAACCTCCCCTTCTTATGAAATTTCGCTCTCGAAATTAGGGTACGTACCTGGTATGTCGAAGAGGTAAGGATACCTTGATTTCATTTCAGATTCTAACTCCCAAGTCATTTCCTCAACATTGTGGTTTCTCCACAAAACTTTGACTTGAGGTATAACCTTGGAGCGTAGAATATGTTCTTTCTTATCCAAGATTTGAACAGGAACCTCTTCATACGTCAAATCTTTCGCTATTTCGTCCGGTTCTAACTCAATAATTTGGTTCGGGTCTTTCACATATTTACGTAACATGGATATGTGAAAAAGTTATGAACACGAGACATACTTGACGGTAAAACGAGTCTATAGGCCACAGTTCCTACTCGATCGAGGATTAAAAATGGGCCAATGAATCGAGGATTGAGTTTTCTTCTATTTTCAAATCTCGTAACTTCTTTCCATGGAGCAACACGCAACAACACATGATCTCCTATATCGAATTCAATGTCCTTTCGATGAAGATCAACATAACTCTTTTGTTGATCTTGTGAGGTTTTTATACGTTGTCGGATCGTTTGAATCTTTTCCATAGTCTTACGTACCAGTTCTGGTCCCAACAATGCTTCGAATGGAGCCGTGCCAATACTTGCTTAATAACTGTTGTCGTAGGAAAACTCCACCAATGGTAAGAACTTGTCCCAACTTCCCTTGAAATCAAGGACACAGAGTCTTAATAGATCTTCAAGAGTTTGAATAGTCCTCTCCGACCGTTCGTCCGTCTGAGGATGATATGATGAGCTAAATCGTAAGTCTGTGCCTATAGCTTTTTGCAAACTAACCGAAAATCGTGAAGTGAATCTTGGGTCTCGATCAGAAACTATGGATGCCGGCATACCATACAGTCTTACAATCTCGTTTATGTACATACGAACAAGACGTTCAAGTGTAAAAGGTTCTCATATATGTAAGAAATGAGTAGACTTGGTCAATCTATCAACAATGACCCAAATCGCATCTATGCTTTGAGAAACCTTAGGAAGACCGGTAACGAAATCCATGGTAATGTGCTCCCACTTCCATTCTAGAATTTCAAGTGGTTGCAATGGACCTTTTGGTACTTGATGCTCTACTTTAACTCATTGACAAGTTAGACACCTTGAGATAAATAATGCTATCTCTCTCTTCATATTGCTCCACCAAAATGTATGACGAATATCATGATACATTTTGGTACTCCTAGGATGGATTGCAAACGGTGTGTTCTGCGCTTCCATCATGATTTTATACTTTAAATCAGGGTCGTTAGGAACACAAAGTCTGGAGTTGACTCGAAGCATTCCTTCTTCATCGATTCTTGCTTCCGGCATAGCACCTTCTTGTACTTTCTTCCTCATACGCATCAGCTCCAGGTCTGTAGCTTGAGTAGATTTAACTTTATTGATTAAAGTTGGTTCTACTCGTATATTCGCCATCATCACATGGGTCCCTAGAGTCTTTAACTCTATCTCCATCCTTTGCAAGTCACACAAAATGGGCCTTTGCGTTGACAATATCGCACTCGTACTTGCATATGATCTTCTACTCAATGCGTCAGCTACCACGTTCGCTTTTCCAGGATGGTATTGGATGGTATGATCATAATCTTTCAACAGTTCAAGCTAACGTCATTGTCTCATGTTGAGTTCCTTTTGAGTAAAGAAATATTTGAGGCTTTTATGATCCGTAAAGATCTCCACCTTCTCCCCATACAAGTAATGCCTCTAAATCTTTAGTGCGAAAACAACAGCTGTCAACTCTAGATCATGAGTAGGATAATTCCTCTCATATTCTTTGAGTTGTTTGAGGTATAGGCTATAACATTTCTATGTTGCATGAGAACACATCCCAACCCTTTGCCCGAAGCATCACTGTAGATAACAAATCCCTCCGAGCCAGATGGTATTGTCAGAACAAGTAACAAAATGAGTCTCCTCTTGAGTTCTTGAAAACTCTTCTCACATTCTTCGCTCCAACCTAACTTTGTAACTTTTTGAGTCAGCTGAGTCAATGGAGTAGCGATTCGAGAAAATCCTTCCATGAATCTTCGATAATAACCACCTAAACCGAGAAAGCTACGTACTTTGGTCACTGATTTAGGTTGCTCCCAGCTTTGAATTGCTTCAATCGTTGCTGAGTCAACAGATATTCTATGACTTGATACTACGTGCCAAAGGAATGCTACTTCCTCAAGCCAGAATTTGCATTTCTTCAACTTGGCATAAAACTTGTATTCACGAAGCTTTTGGAGTGTCAGCCTCAATTGTTGCTCATGATCTTCATGACTTTTGGAATAAATAAGAATGTCATCAATAAAGACGACCACAAAGTGATCCAAATATTGCTTGAATACTCAGTTCATCATATCCATGAAGGCAGCAGGAGCATTAGTCAATCCAAACGACATGACTAGGAATTCATAATGCTCGTACCGAGTTCTGAAAGCCGTCTTTGGAATGTCATCGGTTCTAATCTTCAATTGGTGATATCCAGAATGAAGATCAATCTTTGAAAAGAATTTGGCTCCTTGAAACTGGTCAAACATGTCATCAATACGTGGAAATGGATACCTAATTTTGATGGTGACATGATTCAACTCCCGATAATCAATACAAAGTCGCATACTCCCATCTTTCTTCTTCACGAATAGAATAAGAGCACCCCAAGGAGAAGTACTTGGACGAATAAAGCCAATGTCTAATAATTCCTGCAGTTGGGTCTTTAACTCCTGAAGTTCAATAGGAGCCATTCGATATAGGGCTTTGGAAATGGGTTTTGTACTGGGTTCAAGGTCGATACAAAATTTAATTTCACGCTTAGGGGGTAGGCCAGGAAGTTCTTTGGGGAATACGTCAGGAAATTTATTAACAATAGAAATATCGTTCAAAATTGACGTATTTTTGTTTAAATATGTGACATGAGCTAAGAAAGCTTGACATCTGATTTTTAATAAACGAATAACTTTATGGCTTGAGATGACCATGATTGATTTTAATGGTTTGGTCGCTTGAATTCGCATAATAGGTTGATTAGGAATATAAAAGCTAACAACCTTACAAAAATAATCAATTTTTGCATGATGAGTAGTTAACCAATCAATCCCTAGAATCACGTCAAATGCAAGTATTTTCAATGAAATAAGATCTACAGGTAATGTGAGGGTACCGATTTGAACCAAACAAGACTTATAAACAGTGGATGTGATGAAGGTTTCTCCCAACGGAGTTTCCACAGATAAGTCAAAGTTTAATTTCTCCGGAGTCAAATATAATCGATGAGTGCAAGTAAGAGAAATAAAAGAATGGGTAGAACCGGTATCAAATAAAGTATAGATTTCGTTAGAGTTTATGATAAGCTTACCCGTGATGACCTCATTCGGGTTCCTTGCTTTTTGGGAGGTCACAACAAACGCTCTCCCTTGTACTACCGATTTTGACTTTTCTGGGACGGCTTTTGGTGCCTCCTTTCTAGCTGAATTTGTCTTCGGTGAACGGAAAAATCAGGCTAAGTGACCTTCTCTTCCACAATTATAACATGCTTTGGATGGCATCGTGCAGTTTGGACTGATGTGCCCCTCCCCTCTGCATTTGAAACATATGATAGGTTGTCGTTCTCCTTCCTTAACAACAGGTGCTGGTGTTGATGTCTTTCCATCGTTGTTGAATCTCCTCTTCTTGAAATGTCAATTCTTATTGTTTTGGCCCTGATTACCACCGAAGTGGTTACAATTTTTGGCCTGTTGATTACCTCCACCCTTGTTATCACCGCTTCGATGACTGCTCTCACTGGTATTATCACTTTGCCGGCTGCCCTCTTTTAGTTGCGTTGACTCATTATCGCGCTCAACTAACTGAGCCCTATTTACAACATCTGAATATAAACACGGTTTATGAGAAATAAGATGTTGACGTATCTCCGGCTTCAAACCTCTTAAAAACATCCATGTCATTCTCTCTTCATTATCCACCAAGTGGGATGCAAACCGGGATAACTCCGCAAATTTAGCCTCATATTGCGACACGGTCATATTGTTTTGTTCCAACTTGATAAACTCTACCTCCTTCATGTGACGAATACTTTCGGGAAAGTATTTGTCGTTGAACAGCTCTTGGAACTTCTCCCAAGACATCTTCAGTATGGCAGGATGAGTACGTTTTACCGATTCCCACCAGTAATCTGCCTCTCCGCGTACTATAAAGGCGGTAAAGGGAACCTTTTGCTCCTCAGAGCATCCCAAGACATCAAATATCTTGGTGATCTGCTTTATCCATGCTTCCACAATAAGTGGTTTTGGCTCTCCCTTAAACTCTGGTGGTCCCAACTCCTTGAACTATTTAGCGGTGACCGCCCGAGAGTTTCCAGTGTTTCCACCTGCATTTTGGACAGGAGCAGCTCTCGCCTGCTGTTGTGTGAATTGCATAAAGCCCCTGAACATTTGATCATTCATCATTTGGTCAATGTTGTTGTTTGCATGAGGATTGTCGCCTTCCTGATGCACATTATCCTGATTATTAATATGTGGTGAATCAACGGTTGCCTGTGCTCCATTGCTATTCTCAACATTCTCGGATGTCATTTTTAGATACTGCCACAAAACAAAGGTTAATTGACATATAACATATTATCCCTAAATTCTGACCGACCAATTAAATACCACATAAACTTAGGTAGGTCATACTAGTGAAGGAATTCCCCGTCTCTCCTCTCCTAGTACTATTCTAACATCTTAGCCAGGGATCATATCCCTAAGCTTTGATACCAACTATGATGCCCCCAAAATTAGGTATACATCACCCATCTTGGGTCATCAGATACATGGTACAAAATTCAAATACAACTTACTAATACAACTGTCGTGTATAATACGATAAAACTTAACTGTGAGCTTGAATACAATTATTGTCTACTAGAGATTATACAAACTCAAAAGGAGTCCTCATTACAATTATTAACACACTATTTCACAGAATAGTGTGGACTATTAATGCTATCCTCTCGACCGTCATTCCGTTCCCCGACTAGTCCCTGCTATGTTCTCATTTCCTGAAGAGAACAGTGAAAGAAAGGGTGAGCTCAACTAGCCCAGTATGAAATATTATGACTAAGATAATGCAGAATAAATTATCGTTAGCCTTCAACAGTGTTAAACTGATAAAATATAACAACACCAAGTTTAACTGCAGCGGAACAAGAAATCCATTAAAAGAGTCAAGTAGAGAATAAAATATACCATCTTTTACGATTTAAAAGGTTTTTCATGACTTTTATCGATGAGACTCAGCTTAATAAATAATCCACATCATTGAATCACCCCTGCACTACGGCCAAGGATATTATTTAGTATCACGACCAAAAATTATCCATGCACTACAGCCAAGGACATTCGTGTATTCATTAATGGTCATGATCATGCCAACAACTGTCCATCCACTACGGGCTATGATAACTTTTACCACATCATTTATAACATTACGATCATGATTACACCGAATAATCTCTGGTCATAATCATACCGGGTCCATCTATGCACTACAGGCCACATATGACTTTCAACATAATATAAACATGAGGATGATGACAATGATATAAGAATTCAATAAAACAAGTTCAAGAATTAATTTATCCAGGAACTAATAATGTCCAAATTGTCAAAATGATACTACTTTGTAGAGTAAAATTCAAGAATGATCAGAAGAATGTTTTCATGAAAAGATATTGGATGAAGCGCAAATATCAAGATATTCTACTAATTTCATGGAGTATAGAAGTCAAAACTTTAACCAACTGTGTATAATAAAGAATGGAATAACAAAAGAAATCACCATGCATGCGGTACTTTGCATAGACAGGTTATTCCAACAGAATAGTAATAACGGAACCAGGTCAGGCAAAATTTGCACCGATAGGATGTTCCAACAGAATATTAAGTACGGAACCAGGTCCGGTGTAAAACACATAGACAATATATTCCAACAGAATAATAATAAAGAAGGAACCAGGTCCAGTGTAAAACACACAGACAGGATGTTCCAACAGCATAATAGAAGAATGTCACCAAGTATAGGGTAAACCGTGTATACAGGTTATTCCAACAGAATAATAATCAATGGAATAACAACAGTTCTCTTCATGAATAAGAAAGAATAACACCCCTTACATTAGTAGTAGATTGAATACTGCAGTAGTGTAGTAACATAATACTCTTCTTCTTTCTCTCTTATTCTCTCTATACTTTCTCTCTCTATAGCTTGAATGAATTCGTGAAAAATAATGAAGCACTAGGCCTCTATTTATAGAAGATTTCTAGCTTAACACTTGAAATGTGAAAAGGAAAGTGGTTTGACGACTGGTGATGTGAAAAGAAAAATGGTTTGACGCCTGTAATGTGAAATGACAATTGGTTCGACGCCTGTAATATGAAATGGCAAGTGGTTTGACGTCTGGTAAAGGTAGTTACTATTGACGAAAGTAATTACTATTGATGAAGGTAATTACTATTGACGAAGGTAATTACTATTGACAAAGAGACTCTTAAATGATGACATATGGGTCCCCCATAAAATAACCAAACTTACCACAAACGTCTCATAATAGACTCTTTATATACATCAAGGATTGAATAAATATTACCACAAATTATTTTATTTTTAATCAACACATATTTAATCTTTTAACAATTATTAATCATTTATAACTTGTCGTCTCAATTATTAATTTAATAATATAACATATTATACAGATGATACTGTGACAATAATTGAATCAATAATATAAGAGATATGATGCAGCAATTACTATAGTAATAATTGAGTATAGCTGAGTGACTTCTCACGTAAGCATCAATAATCAATATCTCGTGTGCTACTATGCAATCACGCGTATTACTGTACTTTTACTATCGGGTAGTTCAACAATTTTAACGGTAACACCTCCGCCGTTATTTTCATAAAGTATTTTTGTCATTTTCACAATCCGACAATAATTTCGTTGTTGGGTCCACCAATGATTGTGTCATCGTACGAATATTCCCCGACAAAAAGAATATTCCCCGACCTAACGAATATTTTATAACAACTTGCTTACTTTGCAAAATTTATAAATATTACCCATAATTATAACATTATATTAAATTTACTCCATAATATTCAAAAATAATATTTATAGAAAATTCAACTTTATTTATAAAAGTTGGGGTCTTACACTAATAATCCCAACACAATGGAAATATCAGTTTCATCTTTAATCAACACGAACCTATTCATCATTAATATTATAACTCACAATATTTAACAACCCGATCATTCCCAGGAAAGAGGGGGCTTTTCGATAAAGATTTCTCCATATTGGCGCGTAATTAGGTGACCAAAACTCTCCTTAATAGAACTTTCTAAACATTGTCAATATTGTAAATAATAATATGAACAACTTTGTCGTCTCAATTATTGATTTAATAATATAAGATATTGTGCAGATGATACTTGACAATAACTGAATCAATAATATAAGAGAATTATGCAGAAACTACTGTAGAAATAATTGAGTATAACTGAGTGACTTCTCACGTAAGTATCAATAATAAATACCATGTGCTACTACGCAACCTCGCGTATTATTGTACTTTTACTACCGGGTAGTTCAACAGTTTAACGGTAAAACTTTCGCCGTTATTTTTATAAAAAGATAATTCTGTCATTTTCTAACTACGACAATACTTCTGTTGTAGGGTCCACCAATGATTGTGCCGTCGTACGAATATTCCCTGTTAAAACGAATATTTCCCGACTAATCGAAAATTACATAATCACTTGCTTACTTTGCAAAATTTTTAAATAATACCCACAACTATAACATTATATCAAATCCACACCATAATATTCAAAAATATATTTTGAGAAAAATTAACTTTATTCATAAAAGTTTGGGTCTTACAAATATCATTCACATGTTTATTCCTAACTCAATCAGCTCAAACCAATCCTCCTTGAACTCAACTTCTGAAAACTATTTTTCTTTCCGATAAGCCTGTCCCAGCGGGCTATTTGTACTTGGAAAGTTCCGCCCATTGGGGTCACTATTGAATGCCGCCTCGACGGGATTTTTACACTAAGGATTGCCGCCACGGTGGGCTTTCTTCACCTGAAATTATAGAAATGCCACTAAGCTCCATTTTTCATGTTTTGACCTTCCGAAGCTGTTTCCTACAACACAAACACAAAAACAAGGAAAATGGCACTAAGAATACATAAAGTTAACAACGAATTAAGCATTAACGGTGTCCAATTTGTAGGTATAAAACCCACTCATCATTAATCAATAACAACATAGCATGACAAGATAAAAGATAATGTAAACATTTGTACTAATATCATCTGAAAATAGGGTCTAATAAGGCCATAGTATGGCCCAAAAATGGGTATACTCCAAACATGATAACATCTATGTAATCCCAATTTGCATAAGCCGATAGGATGCATCCATATATAATAATCAAAAATAATTTATTTATGCATCCATACATCATAATCAAATGTAAAAACACGATAAATCTATACATAATAATCCAACCAAAACCTAATAAGTCTAAGGCTACATAAGATAATCCCAATAATGCCAAAAAATAGTTCATAACAGTTCATAGAGAATAATATAATGAAATACTAACAAACTCCCCTAGACTTGAATCGGACAATGCCCTCATTGGTTAGTAATGAGGAACTCAGCATGGGAGGGCATTGTTGTGAACACGATCACTGTGACGCCCCCGAGTCTGGGTCCTTTGACCCCGGTTCGGTCATCACGACAAAATAAAAACATCCACCTTTAAAAAACATACGATAACTAAATTATGGAATATAATAAACGTACGTCGTTCATTCAAAAGGTATTACTACTCCCAAGATACGATAACCTTAATATCGTCTTACAAACATACCCTATAATAGTAATTAGGGTTCATATTACATAACAGTAATTTAAATTAAGCGTAAAATAAATTCTGCTCCTCCCAACTATCCTACATCTTTCCTTTACCCTTGTCATTTCCTGAGTTCTCGGGCTTAGCTGCAATATAATTCATGATATAGCAAGGATGAGAAACAAGTTTGCTCAACAAGTTTAAATACAACAATAAGGATATATCATGATGAATGAAAAATACCTGACAATGAATTCAACAATATGAATATCTGAAGGATTCAACAATATGAGTATTAGAAGCAAATATAATGATTTCTTTTAGAATAACTGCTAGTCAAGTAGACTTTGAACTATAACACTCCGATGGAATCAATCGTTAATTGACCCTTTGGTTACTAGCTACAGAATAAGTACTTGAGGGGATCAGCCTCGCGTATACCATGCATATGCATAACATTTAAATCTGCTCTGTGTATCTTATATTAGATACCTGGGGTACTCCCCAATAATAAAAGAGGTGTTTTTTCAGTCTAAGAATCCTTACCATCAATTGGTTTGGATAGCTTTTATAAAACTTCATACACGTGTCTGATCGAACAAAGGTTCAGACTCTATCTTACATAGTTCAAGAATCATAGAACTTTAAACGATGTACAAATCCAAGACTGTACAAACTCAAGTGCACTAAGTATGAATATCAATAATATCGATATGGAATAATTGTAAGGTAATTAAACCACTTAATAGCATGCTTGTAAATAAATTTCTAGCTTAAATGAATAACTTTCTTACTCATGTCCATTACATAAAGTAAATGCAAAGGTTAGGATAATTTGTACAATAAAAGTATGGTTCAAGGAACTTGTTCAATCAAAGAGTGAAGTTCAAGGAAAATTGTTCGATATAAATTTGAGTAAGGTTATGGAAACTTGCATTCAACATACGAATTATACGAAATTCAAGAACTTTCACAAATCCAAAGTTGTATAAGTTAGGAAACTTGTCTGTTTCCTCAGCTATAATTTAATTCTAGCTCTAAATAACTTGTGTTAAAACAACCTAACGTTAACAAGTCAATCATTCAAATAGTATGTGTAAATTAGTATGAGTCTACACTTACAAGAATTAAGTCATCACATAGCTTGCTTCTAAACAAACTATATGGCATATTCGTCATATATTACAAGGTAAAGAAATCATATAAACATGCCTTGAATTTTAGATCAAAAATAGAATCTTGGCAAGACTGCAAGACGGCACAGCTGGGCCTGGTCTAGGCTTAGGGACGGCGCAGCTGCGCTGTCCCCTGGTCAGACAAGGTTTAAGCTTTGCTCCCTTGACTTCAGTCCAACTCTATCAAACTAAGTACACATATATTTTAACATACAAACATGCTAGAGTTTCACACATAACACATGCCATAATTGAATTTACCTTTGTAAGTTTTTAGCTTATAATTTACATGGTGCTTAGGAATAGAAAAGTCACGTGGTTATCATGCTTCGTAACTTGGTTATACAATACTCAGTAGTCATACTTGTATATAAACAACATATATATACCTTACTCACATAGTTCATATTTTAGAAATCTTCTTCTTATGACTATGTGTGAATAAGTGAAAACCATACATTGACCAAACGATGTTCATGCCAAGATATCTATAGGCATAACGAGTCCTAATAGACATACTCAAATGGTCAGAACTTACAAGATAAAGGTCTTAGTCAAGTTCACTTTGAAAAGTCTTAAATTTCTTATCTTTGAAATAGTCTTAACTTTCAATCATGTATGCTAGTGTGTTTAATCACTTTAGTCTTGCATTTCATGTCAATATAAACCATATTATCATGTTCATAAAGTCAGAATGCTCACATGATGTCTTCGTGACAAAGTTCATTTTTGAAACTACAATCTTTATTTCAAAACCATAAGTGATGTGTCCCTCATGTGTACTAACATTTTCATACTTGTTCATACTACATGCATGTGCTTACATGTGTGTGCTAAAATAGTTTACAAGCTTGTTCTAATAATGTACCAACAACTTAGTACACCAGAAACATAACAGAAAGCACAAGACCTAGTGAAGGTATGGTGCAGCTGCGCTGCTGGCCAGTACAAAACTTGAGCAGTTGCGCAGGCTGTCGGCCAGAGATAGACACTGCTCTGATTCGACAGTTCAACAACCCATCACAAAAATTCCTTATGGGAATGGTTTCTAACATAACCTAACACATTTAGAAGCTTGTATAACACTAAGTTACATAACATAAATCAAATATCAACTAATACATGCTTAATTCAACGAATCAATTCACTAAGCAATATATCAAAAACGAAGATTAGGGATGAGAAGTTATACCTCTGTGAATTAATTCAATTGTAATATATCAATCTACTCAATCTTAGCAAACTAATTCTCAGCAAATTGTAATGAGGAAGGTGAAGGTCTCATTTATTAGAGAATGGTTACATAGATAATGTCATTACCTCTCAAATCAAACCAAAGGATTTCAAGAATGTATAATGGATAAGAGGAGGTTGGTGAGAGTTGGTGATTCCACTCATGAATCTCACTCCCCATCCACTTATTGTTCTAGGTTGGTTGATTTTGAGATGAAAATAAATTAGGATAGCTAGCTTTTTTGAAAATACATAAGTTAGCTTCGTGCTACTATTCATGTACTTGGTGACACTCAATTTGGGACAATAGAGAAAAATCTCAGCACTTGCAAAAGAAATGAAATGCAACAATTGGCTTATACACATAATATAAACTTTGGTTATAAAATGTGTATACACAATTCATTTCATATTAACAATATTATTATTCAACTCATATGAATGCAAATAACTCTTACTATATACATAATATATATACATATAAATGTGCCACCTTGGACTATATAAAATATATAGTTAACTACCATATAATAAAGATTTACTATTTTGTATGCTTGCACAAATTAATCGAGTAAATATAATTATATAATAATTATAAATCTCTTACTCGTTAATTATTATTTATTCATAATAATTATTAATCAACACATTATTAATTAATAAATATTATCTAACTAGTGTACACACATAATTTCTTTACCAAATTTTTGGAATACATAAATATTCAATTATCTCTGTTTAACAATCAATTATGATTTTATTGCACTACTTGATACTCCATATCATTAGGATGTATTTTTATTATATAATTTTATGCATGTCACACCTTACATTAATGTTCCATTTCATTTTCTAAAGTAGAACTCATTTTTCTCAGGTTGGACACTGGCGCAGCTGTGCCATTTTGTACTGCTGGGAGGGCACAGCTGCGTCGGACCCTGGCAGTGACAAAATGGGTTAGCTTCAAGCCATTTCAAATTTCTATCACCACACAAGTTCCATATGATATAGTTTAACTTTTATAGTGGTGACATACCCATAATTGAAATGAATCAATATGTTCAAAATCTATAACTATATTCAAATGGATTGAATATTTAATCATTAAGAATCCTATCAATTCTTTGATATCGACCTCTTAGGATTAGTCCACCAATTTAAATAATTATTAGTGACTCCCTTTAATCATTTCATAATTTCACATAACCACATAAGGTTTAAAAAGACTCACAAAACGAACTCATTAAAAATTAAATCACATTTAATTAAATAAGGAGTTTAAAATTCACGGTCATTACATCCCTCATCCCTTATAAAAATTTCATCCTCGAAATTATAAAAATAAGGTTACTCAAATAAAAATGAATAATTCGCTCTCATTTTCTCTTCTAATTCCCACGTAGCTTCTTCGACTACGTGATTCCTCCAGAAAATCTTAACGGAGAGGATGATTTTATTCCTCATCTTCTGTTCCTTCCTATCTAGTATCTGGACATGAACTTCCTCATACGATAAGTCTTTCTCTACTTGGATTAGTTCATAGGAGATAACGTGCTTGTAATCTGGTTTATATTGCCGCAATACTGACACATGAAACACGTTGTGAATGTGCTCAAGTTCAAGAGGTAATGCTACCTCATACGCCACTTCACCGACTCACCTCAGAATCTTGAACAGTCCTATGAACCTAGGGCTCAACTTTCCCTTCTTCCCAAAAAGAATCTTCCCTTTCAAGGGAGATACTTTCAGAAATGCACAACCTCCTAATTCAAAGTCTTTCTTTTTGCGATGTATGTCCGCATACTTCTTCTGGCGATCTTAAGTTGCTACTAGTCGAGCTCTTATCCCCTTAATGATTTCTATCGTCTGTTGTACCAACTTGGGTCCCAACAATTGACGTTCTCCAACTTCATCCCATCATAAGTGCTCTCTTCATTTCCTCCCATGCAGTGCTTCGTACAACGACATTCCAATACTAGCGTGATAACTATTGTTATATGCAAACTCTACTAATGGAAGGTGATCCTCCCAACTACCCTTGAAGTCCATCACACAAGCTCGGAGCATGTCTTCAAGTGTTTGAATTGTTCTCTCACTTTGCCCATTAGTTTGTGGATGATACGCGGTACTCACTCATAGTTGTGTCCCAATTCCTTCTTAAAGACTCTTCCAGAAGTTTAACGTGAATCACGGATCTCTATACAATTTGGCTAAATGGTCCAATCTATACTTAATCTTAATCGGGAAAAAGTGAGCTGACTTAGTAAGATGATCTACAATCGCCCATATGACATCGTGCCTCTTCTGCGTTGCCGAAAGTCCCACCACAAAGTCCATTGTGATGTGCTCTCATTTCTATTATGGAATCTCTGATGGTTTTAATAACCAGCTTTGTCGTTGGTTCTCTGCCTTGACTCTTGACAAGTTAGACATCTACTTACGCATTTCGCAACCTCTCTCTTCATTTTTGGCCACCAGAAGTGGTGACGCAAATCTTTGTTCATCTTCGTGTTTCCTGGGTGTATCGAATATCTCATACTATGCACTTCTAGTAAAATCTCTTCTCTCAGTTCTGGTACTAACGGTACCCAAATTCATCCTTCAAATCTTAGCAGTCTAGTGCTATCAACCTTAAATTTCAATTTATTACCTTCAGTCAATCGATTCTTGATGTTATTGCAATCTTCGTCCTTTTCTTGTGCCTGTTTAACCTTATCCAATAAAGTCGAGCTTGTTGTCACCGTAAATAATTATTAGTCAGTCTCCATCAATACTTAATCTCCAAGTCTAGTCGTTCGAAATCTTTCACCAATTCTTCTTGAATGGTCAACTTCAATAACTTCTCTCTGCCTTTTCTACTCAAGGCATCTGTCACTACATTTGCTTTGCCTGGATAGTACAGAATCTCATAATCATAATCTTTGATCAATTCTAAGCATCGGCGCTGCCTCATGTTTAACTATCTCTACGTGATGATATACTTCAGACTCTTGTGATCCGTATATATCTCACACTTCTCGCCATACAAATAATGCCTCCAAATCTTCAAGGCGAAAACTACTGCTGTTAACTCCAGGACATGAGTCTGATATCCCTTCTCATAATCTTTTAGCTGCCGTGAAGCGTACGCAATGACCCTTCTATGTTGCATCAATACACAGCCAATACCCTTGTGTGATGCATCACTATACACTATAAACCCTCCCGTGTTGTCCGATAAGGCCAACTCAGGTGCTTGAATAAGCTTCTTCTTTAATTCTAGGAAACTTTCTTCACACTTCTTGGTCAACAGTGATGCTAATTTTTAAAAATCCTAAATAAATCTTCGATAGTATCCCGCCAATCCTAAGAAATACCGAATTTCTGTCGGCGTCTTTGGCTTCTCCCAGTTGATAATAGCTTCTACCTTCGCTGGATCCACTAAAACACCATTTTTGTTGATAACATGCCCCAAAATCTGTACTCTCTGCAACCAAAACTCATACTTGGAGAATTTTGCATACAACTTCTCCCTCCTTAATGTCTCCAACATTATCCGAAGATGCTCGGCGTGTTCTTCCTCTGTCTCTGGAAACACTAGAATGTCATCGATGAATATGACAACAAACTTATCTAAATACTATTTGAACACTCTGTTCATCAAATCCATAAATGTTGCTGGTGCGTTTGTCAATCTGAATGACCTTACCAGAAACTTAAAGTGTCCATATCTAGTTCTGAATGCCATCTTTGGAATGTCTTCCGGCCTCACTTTCAGTTGGTGATAACCGGTTCTCATGCTAATCTTTGAAAAGTACTTTACCCCCTTCAACTGATAAAACAAATCGTCTATCCTGGGCAATTGGTAATTATTCTTAATGGTGACCTTGTTCAAATCTCGGTAGTCGATACAAAGTCTTAGTGACCCATCTTTCTTCTTTACGAATAAGACTGGTGCTCTCCATGGTGATACGCTTGGTCGAATGTATCCCTTATCTAACAATTGTTGTAATTGAGCCATCAGTTCTTTCATCTCTATTGGTGCCATACGATACTGCGCTTTGTATACCGGTGTTGTCCCCGGTGCCAAATCAATAACAAACTCAATCTCCCTATCCGGTGGCAATCCCGAAATCTCGTCTGGGAAGACATCAACAAACACCCTTACAATAGGTATCTGACTCAGCTCATCCTCGACTCATCGAGTTTCAACCACGTGAGCCAAATAACCTATACAACCCTTCCTAAGCAATCTCTGCGCTTGTACCATCATCATACAACGAAATTGTGTCGGTGATTTACTACCATAATATACCACCTTCGACTTATTCGGAGTCTTAAGATGTACACGCTTCTTTTTACAGTCTAAAACTACTCCGTAAACTGACAACCAATCCATTTCAAGGATTACATCGAACTCCCCCAAACGAATCAGTATCAAATCCACTTTGAGCTTAAATCCTCGCAATTCGGCATAATAATTCCTATGAATGTATTATACGGGAATAATTTCCTTGTTCGTTACTTCTACATTCATAAGGTATTCTAATCTCTCACGGGGAAAGTCTAAATGTTTAGCAAATTATTTGAAAATAAAAGAGTAGGTAGCACCCAAATCAAATAAGAAATATGCATTTATATCATTGATCAGGAAGATACCTGAGACCATATCCCTAGATTCCACCGCATCCTGTACGGTCATGTTAAACGTTTGTGTCGTTGGTCTGTTGGCTTGACTGGCTGGCCCTCCAATGTTTAGCTCGTTGTTGTTGTGTTGCAGTTGCCGCTAGCTGCATCTCCCTTTTCCTTCAGGCAGTCCTTGATTTGATGGTATGTGGCACCACACGAGAAACATCCTCCCTTCTGCTTATTTGGACACTGAGGAGCCATGTGCCCCGGTTGTCCGCAACAATAACAAACACTGTTCCCATTCATATACTCCCCTGAGTGATTCCTCCCACAGTTATTGCACTTCATACTTTTCTTGGCCTCCCCTCCGGACTTATTACCTCCCGAGGATTAGCTCTCCCTCCATTTACACTTGTTGGGATTGCTTCCTCCGCTACTCACCCATTTCTGTCCATCCTGTCTGGTCTTCTTTTCTTGCTTGAATCGAGTGATGGCTTTATTATCTCCTTCGGCAATGATAGCCCTTTCTAATATATCACAGTAAGTCTTAATCTTTAATACATCCACTTCTTTCTGCACCCATGGTTTCAATCCTAATTTGAACCTTATTACCTTTTTGGCCTTCGTGTTAACCTGATGTGACGCGAATCGGGCCAACTCATTAAATTTTGTCGCATACTCTACGACAGACATACTACCTTGCTTCAGTTCCAGAAACTTAACTTCCATATCCTGTTGTGTATTCTCTGAGAAATAATTCTAGAGGAATAGATCCATAAATCTGTCCCAAGGAATAACTCATTCGTCTGCTCGACCCTTATTGGCTTTCCACGAATAATTAGCTTTGCCCTTCATCATGCAAGTGGGAAAACCTGTTTTCTGTGCTTTGGCCACTCGTGCGACCTCAAACACCTTCTCCATTTCTTCTATCCATGTCTAGGCCTCAATTAGGTCCAAGGTTCCCCAGAACTCCAGTGGTCCTACCAATTTAAAGTCCTTAAAGCTAGCCAGGTGTTGTCCTGGCTGCCTTACTGCTGGCGGGGGTATTTTTTGCATTGCCTCAGTTAACAGGTTAACGAAGTTCTGCATTGGATCAACATTTTCCCCTCCACCATTGTTAATGGATCCTTTCTCCCTCTGATTCTGCCGAAGTCTCCTAGGCAGCATGATATGAGGAAATGAAGAAATAATTAGGCTTTATGTGATATGCTATCCATATTAGCATTAAGAAGTTTAAAACGTCTATCATTCATTTTTGATTTAAATAAACCACTTTAATATCACAATAAAACTCGATGGATTTCCTCCTCCCATCACTTACATACACTTCTTGAGTTTTCTACTAAGGTTATAACCTAGGTTTCTCATTTCTAATGTTTATAACCTAGGCTCTGATACCAACTTGTGACGCCTTTGAGTCTGGGTCCTCTGACCCCGGTTCGATCATCACGACAAAAAAAACATCCACCTTTAAACAACATACGATAACTAAAATGCAGAATATAATAAACGTGCGTCGTTCGTTCGAAAGGTATTACTAGTCTCAAGATACGATAACCATAATATTGTCTTACAAACCTACCTTATAATAGTAATTAGGGTTAATATTACATAACAGTAATTTAAATTAAGCATAAGATAAATTTTGCTCCTCGCAACTATCCTACATCTTTCTTCTACCCTTGTGCTTTCCTGAGGTCTCGGGCTTAGCCGCAATATAATTCATGATATAGCAAGGATGAACAACAAGTTCGTTCAACAAGTTTAAATACAACAATAAGGATATATCATGATGAATGGAAAATATCTGACAATGAATTCAACAATATGAATAGCTGAAGGATTAAACAATATGAATATTAGAAGAAAAGGTAATGATTTCTTTTAGAATAACTGATAGTCAAGTAGACTTTGAACTATAACACTCCAAAGGAATTAATTGATAATTGACCCTTTGGTTACTGGCTACATAATAAGTACTTTAGGGGATCAGCCTCACGTACACCATGTATATGCATAACATTTAAATTTGCTCTGTGTATTTTATATTAGATACCTGGGGTACTCCCCTATCATAAAAGGGGTCTTCATTCAGTCTAAGAATCCTTACCATCATTTGGTTTAGATAGCTTTTATAAAACATTATACACGTGTCTGACCGAACAAATGTTTAAACTCTATCTAACTTAGTTCAAGAATCATAGAACTTTAAACGATGTACAAGTCCAAGACTGTACGAACTCAAGTGCACTAAGTGTGAATATCAATAATATCAATGTTGAATAATTGTGAGGTAATTAAACCACTTAATAGCATGCTTAGAAATAAAGTTCAAGCTTAAATGAATAACTGTGATGACCCAGAAATTCGGGTTGTCCAGAATTTAAGTTTAAAGAATTAGTTATTAATAAAAGGAATTTTTATTAATAATATTATGTGCTATGTGTTTATTAATCATTCTAGAACCTAGAATGATTATAAGTCAGGAGGATTTTGGTTACGAGCTAGATTGTACGAGTAAGAATTTTCAAGACAAAAATAAAAAAATATCGGGAAAAATTTTCAAGACGAAAATAAAATTTTCATGACGAAAATAATATTCATTTGTTTTGGATTTTGAAAATCCTATAACACTTGAGAGAGAGAAAGAGAGTTCGGATGGGAGGAAAGAGGAGGATGAAAAGCTTGCTCGTGTCCAATTTTTGTCTGACAAAAGAAAATTAAAGGATAACGAAAATCCGAAACCTAGGCTCTTATAAATTTTCTTTAAGTTTCTATGTTTAAAAACATAACTTAATGATGATATGAAGTAGATGATGTTAGTGATGATTTCATATGGTTGAAATTGTAAGAAAATGAAGAAATAAGAATTAGAAATTTATTTTATAAATTACTTAAGGAAGTATATGATTCGTAATGAATTAGAACAATCGAGTGGATTATATGAATATGCTGGTGAAATAAGTAAGGAATGTTGTTCTATAACATCAAATTCCAAAAAAAAAGTGAAATCGTAATCCAAAATATCTGTGACAACACGAGAATTTGAATATTTATAAAATCATAGAATATTGAATTAAGGTTAAATAATAAACCTAGACAGAAAATAAGTGAATGAATTTGATATTTCCGAGAAGGAATTTTATGTATTTAAAATTTATGTGGTGGATTATTCAGGATTAAAGGTATAAGCGAATATGTTCTGTGTATATGGTATTATATGTGTACAGTATGTGGTTAAGGGTCAAGGGTTGATCAGATAAGCTATATTAGTGGCAAACCATAATTTTATGTTAAGAACGTCAACGTTTAGTTATAAAATTCTTACGATTTATAAGATATCCTAAAATCGGTTCTGGAAATCCTAATTTCTGTTCTGGGAATCCAAAACCCTAATTCAGAAGTTAAAAACCCTAATTTGAGAATGCAAATGCTAGTATAAGGTTTAAACGTTATTAATGATAACCTAATTAGGGATAACCCTAATTAATTTAGAAAACCCTAATTTCTGGATTAGAAATCCTAATTTATAATTAGGGAAAACCAAATTGTTAATTTAATAATTTTAATGTTAATTAGGAAACATTAATCCTAATTTCCAAGTTATAAGTATTTAGAAAACCCTAATCTAATTAGGAAACCTAATTTCTAAATTAGAAAGATTATTTTTCTATTTAAAATCCTAATTCTTGGGTTATAAACCCTAATGTACAATTATGACTCTAATTGCTAAATTAGCAATTTTAATTAGGAAATAATAATCCTAATTAGCAAGCTTGGATTATGATTAGAAAATTTTAATATAATTATAGAATCATAATTATAAGTTAGAAATATTAATTTTATATTTAGAAAACCTAATTTTGAAATTCTTGAAAATAAATTTTGAAAAACCTTAGGTTTTAACACTAAGGGTCAAACCCTAAGGGTTGTAGCAAATGTGTAACATTCCAGAATTTTAAATGTAATATTAAATATTTATTGATTTATATAAATATTTAATGGATGTGATTATCGTTGAATAAATATTTGTTTAATTGATTTAATTTCATTTGGAGAATTATTTGTTAAATACTTAATTGATGAATTAAGGAAATGATTATTATATTGATATTTCAATTTAATGGTTAATTATTTGTATTATGTTATGTGATTAAAGGATTGATTTAATTAATTGTGATTTGAATTAATTAAAATAAAATTGAAAGCTTGATTAAATATAGTGTGACAAATAACTATATTATAAGGAGTTATTAAAATAAATTAAAGTGGTTTAATTTAGTTTTGCCAAACAAGGCTTAATATATTAATTCTTTAATGTTTAAAGGGTTTTTGTCAAACAAGCCTTATGGCTTTTGGAATTTCTAGTTTTTTTAAATTAAATAAAACAAATAAAATAATAAATATAATATATTTATAACTTACACGTATTGTTAGTTGTCTAGTCTAAGCCTAAGAGACGAAAAGTAAGAAGTTCAGAGAACTTGAGAGAGAATTAGAGAGGAGTCTTGAGAATTTTCACAGCAAGTTCAGTGTTTAGCAAGGTTGTGCAAGCTAATTGAAGGTAATTCTTCATAATCTCTATATTATATATATATATGTATATGTATATGTATATGTATGGATGAGTTTACAGTATGAAGTTTCAAAAATCTGTGAATTCTAGTTTTCTATGAATTGTGGTTATATAATCTGTTGAATGGTAATTAGATATAGTTATGATTAGAGATGTTGATTAAACAACAATTGGATGCTAATTTCATTTTTTACAGTAGAAATTTTGACAGTATATGGAATTTTCATATGTTCATGAAAAGTATCAATTCTAGTGGATAATTAGTATGTGAAATTGTAAATTGAAGCATGTATATGTTAGTTCATTGAGATACGAACATAACGTAATTTGAATGAGATGATTTTGCCAACTAATGAATTCACATTGATGATTTTTAAAATGAATATCAAAAAATTAATTTTTGTATGAAAACATGAAAATTAAGGAATTAAAATAGTTCTTGTTGTTGATAAATTATGCTAATTGGTTGTAAAAGTTAGCAAACGTGTTTATGATACTATTATATTTATCTTACGTGTTATTATCACTGTTTGGTGTGTAAAATTCGTGTTTGTTGGCTTAAGAAAAGTTCCAAAGTTCTGTCTGCAAAACTGAGCTATGTATGTCGCGCGGCCGCACAGCCCTTAGGCGTAGGTGCACAGCCACCGCGCCAGTGCCCATTTCCAGACACTGAAGTCTACTAATTCTGCAGACTTTGGTCGTTCTTTGTAGCTTAACTAAAGGTTATGGTAATGTTTCCAACATGTAACAACAAGGCTAATACAGAGTTGTGTTATATGTATTATGAATTCAAAGTTACAAAAATGATTAGTAAATCAAAAACGCGTTATGTGATAGCCTAGTTTATACAATGAACGTTAGTTAAGTGTTGTGATGATTAACACTTGAGAATTCTGAAATGTAAATGGTAGCTTAAGACTTATGCTAAAATAACAAGTTTAGCTAGCAATGCGTTTTATACTGAAAAGTGAATATTGGTATGTCTAATAGATGTTGTTGTTTTAATACTGTGTATAGGTGAACATGAGTTTAAGATTTTAGCTTACGCTCGAGGCAAGTTTTCTAACTCTACACTTTAGTTGAGTTAGTTTATTATTATATTGTATAAATTCATGCTTTTGATTGAGCAAACTTCTTATCTTAACTGTTATTGAATAAATCAAGTGTCCTAAATTTCATTCTAGCAAACTCTAATGTTATTGGAAATTCTTATTGATTGATTCATTCTAACTTGTTTACAGTTAAGCAAGCTTCTTAAGTTCTTTTATTGTATAATGAACGTAATTTTGAACTCTCGTCTCTATTACTGAACTATTTTGATTATTTGCATGAGTTAATACATTATTGGGCAAGTTTTTAGTTTCCAGCTTGCTATCAGTTAAATGTACGTTCAGGAATTTCATTTCGAATGTTATAAGACTCAAACCTTAGCTATTTTACTGTTCAAGCAAAGGTTAACCATTTTATTCATTTTATTAAATGCTTATGCTCTATAGTTATTTCAAGCATGAGTTTCATATGTGGAATCAGTTCATTTATGATTCTCAAATGTTCTAAGTTAGGTTGTTATTAAACAACTGTTGCATTAGCAAGCGTTGTTGATTTAACTAGTTCCCTAGTTGATGATTGTTAAACTTCAATTACCCTTGAAAGCTTATCCAAACCAAACTTTTTTTGGGGCGGACTTGTACTCTAAACACTGAGATGAACAACCCTATGTTTAGGGGTTTACGCTTAACGTTGAAATGGTTGTGCACAATACATTGTACGAAGGATTGATCCCCCTAAGTACGTGGAGTCTTTATAGTCATACGACTGTTAAAGTTAAAGTTGAAAGATTACTTATAACTGTGGACATGGTTCGTGGTCATTTGACCCTCAGTAGTATACTTAAGAATGTTAATAGAACAAAACATTCAGTTCTATTGAGCCTATGAATTGTCAAACGTTGTAATGTTAATAGAAAATATCATTCAGTTCTATTGAGCCTATTATTTGGAAAATGATGTAAAGATATTTATTCTTATTTCAAGTGAACTTTGTTTGCTCACTCTTGCATATTTATACACTTATTGCAGCTATGATTGAGAATGTAGATAAACCTATAACTATCAAAGGAAAGAAATATACAAGTGATGAAGACTTGTAATTTTGTTTTATCGTTATGATGATAGACTTTTAATAATGATGTGATGTAATAATTTAATTTACGCACTTGAATGAATGTATTAAAGGTTAGAGAACCTAGGAGATAACGTTTTTTATTACTGTAATCCTATATGGGCAGGTTTTATTATTCAATTTATTTTGATTGGAAAGTTAGATATGAATGTTTTGATTACGTAAACACCAAATCTTGAGGTAATGAAGTACCGGGATTTGGGGGTGTCACGAAATGTCCATTGTGCCATTAAATTTAGAAATCAAAGAAATAAATTACCCTTGTTGCATTATTGGATGTTGCTTGTAGATCTTGCCATTTATTGGTAAGTCAACCACCCTAGATCAGCCACATGCTAAACACTCCAGCAATCAGTCCCATTTTATCGGCCTTATACATTGCAAGTGTGATATATATAGAATTAGAGAGAGAAAGTTCACATATTTGGTTTATTAGTGTTCTAACTCTCAGACAACTCCTTCTCTCTCTAGACCCATGAAATTAATTAGTGATTCAGTCCCTAGATTGATCCTTAGCCAGCTATGATCAGATCATAAAAATCAGAATCAAAGATCAAGCATAAAAGTGGTATAAACCCTAAACTTAGAAATTTATGTGATTCATGTTATTTGTTATTGTTTGTTGTTAAATGTTGTGTTATAAGGTGTCTTTAAGTGATCTGGGTTGTTAGATCCCAGATCCATAACATCAAAGTGCTCGATATTGAAGTTTCTAGAAATCTAGAAAACTTGAAAATTGTGTCTGACAGTCAAATGTCAGGTCTCCTAGATCCATCTCTGTAAATGTTTCTAGTGTTTTAAATGTTATAAATGTGTTCTGTGGCATGTGGGCTATGATCTGAAACTAGAAACAGGGCCATATCATGAATAGATTTAGTGATATGAGTAGTCAAACTGCGTTGACCGTTCACGGAAATCAAATTATGGGCATCCCAGATTTCCAAGAACTTCCTGACAACATTTGTGTGACCTTCGATCTTGCTACTGTTAAGTTGTTTGGCCATGTTTATGCAATATATTGGTAGACTGACATGTATGCTATACATTAAAGCCATTAGAACACCCATATCATAACCAGAATAAAATATAAATATGGTCAAACTAGCGTTGACCACCACCTTGATGAAGAAATCTAGAAAACCCAGATTTCTCAAGAACAATTATTCTGATAAACTTTGACCGGATTAAATCTGGCGATTTTGATGTATGTGGACTTAGATGTTGATTCATACGCGTTCTTTGATATTAGTACTACATATTTAGAGCTTCACAATATTTAACTAATGACCAGCACCCTAAGATATTTGAGCCACATAGTGAGCACTCGAACCTGTCTGGGTTTCTAGATAACCCAGAAAACCCAGCAGGCCTCTGACAGTAATTTTGTGAGCTTGGATCTTGCAGTTATGTGATGTTATGGCCATGGAAATTGTTTGTGATTGTAGTATTACACTAATACTACAATCATAACCCATTAGCAAGCCTAGAAACATAATAACCAAAGATTAAATGGTGGTCAAACTAGCTAACCTGTATACTGCATGTGACCCCCCCAAATCCAGGTACTTGAAACCCGAACTCGGTGCTTCATGATACCATTTCTATGAGCGAAATAATACTAATAATAATAACAATAATATAGATTTTCAAACTTAATTTACATATTATCAGAGTTTAGTTCCCAAGTACGAAACCTTTAAACATTCGTTACATGATCATAATAATAATATTTATTATCCTTATCATAAAGTCAGACTATTACATAAAATAACTTAAACATTTAGTCATCAACTTTCCCTTTCCCCTTGTTCTTGGCAGATCCTTCGGGTTGTTCACACTTAGCTGAAAACATTTAAAATTAAGCAAGAATGAGCATTCGAGTGCCCAGCAAGTAATAGCAACAATAATAGTTAACTGAAAGGATTAAATGTTTTCTTTGAAAGATACTTCTACAACGGATCAACAGTTGTGAAGTAAGCTGAACCAATAATCAACAAACATGTCATTTCGATTTCAAATTTTTGAAACTACGTATTGAATATAAATGAGAATCAGTTGAAAGACTATGAACATTATTTTCTATTTTTGAAAAGGTTTAAACAGAAATTCATCTGTAAACCGTCATTGCTTACGGGCACGGGGGTGATCAGCCCGTTATGCCCTGTATTGATCAATACTACATTGCTAGAACGATATTATCATTCATCCTTTGTCCGCCTTAGCGCATAAAAATTTCCCATAATTGGGATGTTCATAACAGTCTTGAATCCAAACCAAAACAATTCGGTTGGATAACAGTAAAGTTTTATCTTGTTCAACAGCAACTTTAAATTTATGTCTAGCTGGATCAAATAGCTTAGACGACTTTTATTTCAATGTATACATACTAGGCAACTATAAGTATGTATCAACATGTGATAAAATATAATGATTATCCAAGTGGGGACACTTGTATAACCATGTTATAGAAATTAACGAACAGAATAAATAACTTGATCAATATTAACAGGATAAAGGAAATTGTACAACAATTATTACTTAATAGCTTACTTATACAGAATCATTGAATAAGTATATACAAATATTGAAATATTTGAACAGTTCAGATATTATCTTACGCATATCCTTAACATAAAGTAAATGCAAAGGGTTAGATACTTGCCTTGTCTGCTACTTACACAACTTAGATATATCTTTTCTATCAAGTCTTATCATTAAATAGATCATTTTCTGATTAGAATAATATATTGTATCATATAATACTGCTAATTGCAGTCAGCACATTCCTAATCACATTGTCACATAACTTTAACACCATTGAATCACAAATAAACAGTTATACAGTCAATTTAGCTAAGTACAGATCAATTTCTGAAACATGTCGGTCTACCAACAACTTTATCGGGTAATATCGAGTCTAAGACTCTATACAGTAATTATATATCCATTTAGATATCTTAAACACCAATTATAACATTTTTCATGACCTTATAATAATTATAAAATAATTATTACCATTTACCATAAATTTTGAAATATCAGAATCACTGTTAAATGATTTAAACATCAAACAATTCTATTATCATTAATATTTAATTAATATTAAACTATTAATGAAATCATTGCCAAAATATTAAAGTCATTAATAATAACTTAAAATAGTTTTAAAACATTTATATTACCCTTAAATGATTTTTAAAACATTTAAAATCATCATTAAATAATTACCATTAATATTTAAATATTAATTTATCATTATCCAAATATTAAAAGTTATTAATTACAACTTAAAATATTTTTAATTCACTTATATCCTTTTTAAATGATTTTTAAATAAATAAAACCATTTTAAACTATTTATTTAATATAATTATTAAATAAATTTAATATCATTAATCATTAAATAAATATCATTAATATTAAATTAATAATGAAATTATCCTTTAAATATTAAAAGTTATAGTTTATAACTTAAAATATCTTTAAATACTTTATTTTCATTTAAAATGAATATTATAATATTAAAATCATTTTCAAACTAAATTATTTAATATAATTATTAAATAATTTTAATATCATTAATAATAATTAATTACTAAAATTTACCTTTAAGTATAAAAAGTTATATTTTATAACTTAAAATATTTTTAAATACCTTATTCTTATTTAAAATGATTTTTAATTTAATAAAATCATTTTTAATTCATTTATTTAATTCATTTAATAAATAACTTAATTATCATTAATATTAATTTATTAATGAAAATTATCATATAATATTAAAAGTTATCAAAAATAACTTAAATTATTTTCTTATACCATAATATAATTTTAAATGATTTTTCAAATATTAAAATCATTTTTAAATAATTTATTTAATATTATAATTAAATAAATTAAATACTTTTAATATTCCAAAAATATTAAATATTTATGAAATATATTTAAAATAATTAAAAACTAATTTTCAGAATTTAAAATAATTTTTAATAATTTATTTTGTAATTTTAATAATTAAAAACTATTTTTTTCTATTTATTAATTAATTTCCAAAAATTGATTAATATATGTCGCTAAAGACTACCTGTAGCGACAGAACCGTCGCTATAGGTGTTCTTGGTGTTCTTCATGCCTACCCATAAAACGTGACAGTGATCGGGCTTGCTAGTTTGACCGAATGCAATTTCGTGTGTGATGTGTTTCTGGGCTCGGTTTTGGTCAGATCATGTAATACAACTACAAGACTACACGATTAAACAATAAACATTAGCATAACTTGAATAAACAACGAGATCTGAGCCCTTAAATTGGCTGTCAGACCTGTTCTTCATTTTCTGGGTTACCCAGAAATGAAGAACAGTTCGTCCATCCTCTTTTGGGCTTCCACAACATGCAATTCGTGCACTGTTTTTGCGATATAAAGTATTCAGTGTGTACCCAACATGACAAAGAAGAGATCTAACACCAAAACTCATTAAATAATCAACACAATTAGAAGATCCATCCTAGTCAAACGTTGTCAGTCATCGCGTTCTTGAGTTTTCTGGGTTTTCCAGAAAACTCAATTCGTGATCAACTGTCTGGGTTTGACCAACCACTGATTTCGATCCGTTTATTAAATAAGTGATATTAAGGCATGATTATGTATTCTAACAAACATACTACAACCTAAATGCAATAACCAAAATAATACATCAAACCACTGTCAGATCTAAGCCCTTCAAGAACTTGTCAGAACTTTCTGGGCTCATTCTGGGTTACCCAGAAATGGCCCGGTCATGTCCGGTCAATATGGTTTGACCACTAATAACTTTCTACTGGCTTAAGGTTTGACTTAATTACAATTTCAGATCAAAGATCTTCCAGCATACTACCCGATGAAAGCTTAAAAACACAAAAACACATAACAGGACGAGATCTATGGGACCTGACATTTGGTTGTCAGACCATATTTCTCACTTTTCCAGATTTTACAAATCTTCAAATCTGGGACTCTAGATGTTATGGATCTAACATCTAGCAACCCAGATCATCATTAGACACTATAACAAACATGTTTAACAAAAAAATCTAACATCTAACAACAGAATTTTGGGCAGAATTTAAGCTAGGGTTTATACCTCCTTATGAACAATCTTTGATTATGTGCTTCTAATTTGGTTGTGATGTTCGTGGGGCTTGGTTATGGAACTGTAGTACCTTAGAATTTCGTTGGTTTTGAGGGAGAGAAATACAAGGGCTAGATACATGTAATGCTGATATAGAGACTGATGTGCTGGTGTTTTAAGTCAAGAGGGTTGTTACATTAGGTCACCAACCCACCCTATTGTCAAAACCTACATATTAGACTTCAATAATGCATAGAGGGGTAATTTGGTCAATTGTATTTCCCATTTAATGGCAAAAATGGAAATTGACAAACCCTTAGGGTTTGGTCCTTAGGGTTTAACCCTAAGATTTAGTACATAGCATTTGTAGGTTTTAGCAATTAAGGTTTGTGCCAAAAAAAATTAAATAAATATTAGTTTCTTAAATTTTGAAATTAGGATTTCCTAATTATGATTAATTATCTAATTACATATACAGGAACATTAGGGTATTATAACGTAATTAACTTTACCACTTGAATAATTAGTGCTTAAAATTAGCAATTAGGGTTCAAAGAAATATCGATTAGGGTTTCGATTTCGCAATTAGGGTTTCGCGACAAAATTAGGGTTTCGCGACAAAATTAGGGTTTTTCCTAATTAGCGCTCCATGAAGTAATATGTAAACATATATCATATAACACATATATTTAGTAATCTTAAATTTTCCCATTTAAATTGATGAATAGGGTTAAATCAATTAATGCTAGAGTTTGGTCAATATACCATAATTGACCATCCATCAACAGTATAATTTTTACAGTATATATTTATAGCACTGAAAAATCAAAATATTATAATATTATAATATTATAATATTATAATATTATTATCATTTCTTGATCAAAACCCAAAATTAGGGTTTGGATTCCATATCTGATTTTATCTGCCATTATTAACCTTATAATTAAGTAAAAATAATTTACTTAATAACTTGAACAAAATTCTTATAATAAAATATTTTATATAATTATTCAAAAATCATTTCATGTATTATTTGAATAATATAAACATATAATTTCATCGAAAAATAATTAATAAAACATTTCTAATATAGAATTAATTACTATAAGAATATCATTTATAATAACCAATATTTCTAAAATAAATTTATTTACAATTATTAATGTAATAAATAAATTTTATTTATCACACATATAATTATAATTACACATTACCTTGGCACAAATCATTCATATTTATTTTAAATAAAAAAAAAATTTATACGCAAAATTTATGATTTATTTATATAGAAAATATCGGGTTGTCACACTGCATGTACTCATCAGGTATGAAAGGTTGATCACCTTCATTACCATTCGGTCCACCTATATTTGTTCATGTTTCATGTTCGTTCAGCTATGAAAACTTGTTCATGTTAGTTCACAATTATATTGTAGAACTTTAGCCAGCTTATTGTTCAATTCTTTCTATCATGATATATCTTTATTTTTTTGAACTGAAACTTGTTGGGAAAACTTACTACTCACCCTTGCTATATCATGATTAACATTGCAGATTAAGACGAATACATCAGATACAGGAAATGTCAAAGTCAAGTTCAGCTTGAGATTATATGTGCAGCTAAATTGTAATAGTATAGTATGATAATAACGTTATATGTTAGACATGTTATGAATTGTGTATAAGTTAAGGTTACTCGGCCTTGGAAAATAGTGTATAAAGTTTATTGTATAAACAATTTATATTTATATATTCTGCAATAGTTATAAAATGATTGCACCAGCTCCGCGGTGATGAACGAATGAATAACACGAAGAACACGCGAAGAACATGAAGAACGTTGTTGATGGACAAATTTAAAACTATTATAGGATAATTTTTGTTGATGGACAAGGATAAAACCATCACGTATAAGTTAGATGCTTATTGCTGTGACACCCCCAAATCATGGTACTTCATTTCCTCAAGATTTGGTGTTCACTTAATCAAAACATTCATTTCTAACTACCCAATTATAATAAAATTGAATAATAAAAACCTGCCCATACAAGATAAAACTTAAATAAACATCTCCCAGGTTATCTAACCTTTAACAACAATTATTCAAATGCGGAAATTTAAATAAACTTCATTACAATCTTTAAACCAAAGTCTGAAAGTAAACTATCAAAACTATTATAAGTCTTCAGTATTTATTCATCTTTCCTTTTCCCTTACTGGTGCTAGGTACATCACCCGTTTCAACTTTAGCTGTACGAAATTTTACATGCAAGAGTGAGCAAACAAGGCCCGCTTGAAATAACAATAAATAAATCTTTAAACTTTTATATCAATTGCCAATATTAGGCTCAATAAACTGAACAATATATTCTATTAACTTTCTGAAAATTATAACATTCACTGAGGGTCTAATGACCACGAATCATGTCCACGGTTATAAGTAATCTTTCAAGTTTAACTTTAACAGTCATAAGACTATAAGGACTCCACGTACTTAGGAGGATCAACCCTTCGTACAATGTATTGTGCACAACCATTTCAATGCTAAGAGTAAACCTCTATTAAAAGAGTTGTTCATCTCAGTATTTAGAATACAAGTCCGCACCAAAGTAAGTTTGGTTTGGATAAGCTTTCAAGGAAATTTGAAATTTAACGAACATCAACTAAGGAGTAGTTGAATAAGACCAATAAAACTATACTATAGAATAATCGTGATTGAATCAATCATAGTAAACTAAAGTCATGCATTAGGAATAATCTAATAGCATACAATTTGAATAACTATAGCATACCTTGCTTGAACAATACTAAGCCAACGTTAATTAGAATTGAATAATAAGCATGCATAGCATATATAGTTGTGCATGCTAAACCACAAGTTAAATACAAGAATAACTTGCTCCAAATAATTTACATTATTATATTGTAATCGAATTAAAAACAGTAATTGAATTAACAAGATAATAGATTAGAAAACTTGTATCATCATGAGTAAGTAGATACAATGACTTACTCAATAATAGGCAATCTAGCTCTACGAAAATGTAGAAGTAGCAACTTACAACAATTGTAATTAAATTTGAAAACAATAATGTACCAAATGAAATTAAACTCGCACAATAAAGTTTTGAGTTAGAGAACTTGCTCAATTAAAAAATAGAGTTAGAAAACTTGCTCAATTATAAAATAGAGTTAGAAAACTTGCCTTGCTCGTAGGCTAAACCGAATCAATACGAATCACATTATCCTATAAACATATGTCATCATGACATAGTTAGCCATTACCACTTTACAAACATAACTAAAGCACGTTCATCATTAAAATTGGATTTTTAAATCACATAATCAAATTATAACACAAGTTAATCTTTAATAACATAATTATTCATAGTATAGAAATACTAACATCAATATTTTACAGTCTTACTATCATCACGTAGTGTTTCTTAAAATTTCGTGTACAAAAAGTACATTGTCAGACCATTCTGCTAACTCACGCTGCGGCGCCACAGTTTACACGGTGGGTCGCGCTGCGGCGTGGTGATGGCTCTGCGGTGCGGTGAATACACTATGAAGCCGCGCTGCGAGGTGGTGATGGAATTGCGGCACCAGTAACGTACTGCTGGGCCGCGCTGCGGCGCCACAGTCCAGAACTCGGCGACCAAGCTCGGCAACAACATGAACAAAAGCCAAATTGGCCTAAAAGTTCGAATCTAATAGACTGATTAACATGTAATACAAATATAGACTTCATATAAACATATTGTGAAGACTTCTAACATGTTTCTACTCATAAAATAACATAAACATCAAAGTTACAACACCCAATTTCAATGTTTTTGGCAAAAACTCCATTGTTGACATTTTTAGTAAAAATCAACACTGTGATTTTGTTTTTCAATCAAAACAGAAATTTCAAAATATCATAGTTACGATTATACATACTCTATCAATCTCCATAGTCAATTTATCAATCTAACAACTAATTAAAACTTAATTTCTATTTTAAATTAACCCATACTAATATATTTTTCATATGAACACTCTGTAATATATTGTCTTCACAAAACACATACATACATGAATTAATTTCTCTATAATCATGCCTAAAGTCATGAAATAACCTTATAATCAATAATCATACAAAACTATATACATAACAACAATTTATCTTTTATAAAATTTTCACAAAGAACTTTTTGGAAGAAGAAGAAAACTAACTTTTTAAAGAAAATATTAAGATCCTACCTTTGATTAAGAAGATGATGGTTATTCTCAAGCTTCTTCTCTTTAATTCCTTTCTCAAAAACCTGTTAGAATCACTCACTTTCTCTCTAGAGTTTTCTCAAATTTTTCTCTGTGTTCTTCTTCTTCTTCTCTCTTCTCCCAACTCTAGTTTACGTAATAAAAATATAACGTATATGGATATAATGTATATACTAAATATATAATATAACTCTAACTTAACTGACATCAGTTATTTATATTTTGAAAATCAAAAGCCATAAGGCTTGTTTGGCTAACCACTAAAAATAATCAATTAACCCTTATGCCTTGTTTGGTAAAACACAATTAGATTAAAGACTTAATAGGCATTAGGTCTTGTTTGGTAAAACTGAATTAAACTCCCTTATTTTATTTTAATAACTCCTCTATAGCAAGGTTATTTGTCACACTTCTATTTAATTAAATAATCAATTTAATCAATTCAAATATTAATCTATTAAATTACTTTAATACATAAATCATTATCACAAAACTATAAATTCTTTATAATAATAATTTTATTTAATCAACTAACACTTTATTTTAATCACAATTCCAATTAAAATACTATAATTTATTTAATCATTATTAGCTCTCTAACTTAATTATTAAATTAAATTAGTGTATAACCTCATAACAATTAATTTTCTTAGCTCCTTAATTATTTACTCAACAAATATTTAACTAAATCACATCAACTCAAATTGCCATATAATATTGCAAATAAATATTTAATATTTAATTATTAATTCAACAAATAAAATAATCCATTAAATACTTTTATAAATCAATAAATATTTAATATTGCACTTTAAAATTCTACAATGTTACAATTGCTTGGTTAGGAACGGTAGAAACGTTCATAAAAAATGATTTAAAACTTAGCTATTACGAAGTTATGGCAAAAATTTTGTAAAAGACGAATGAGAATTAGAAAGTTAGTAAATGAACCCGAAGGTGTAGGGTTTCATAATAAAGTAAAAGAACGTAGAAAACGAGAGTCATGGACTCAAGAATGATCAAGTTCCGAGTTCGGATGATCGAATTACGTACGAACGAACGAAGATCGTTAAAAGCGTAAAAATGAATGAAGGGTGAAGATCAAGCCAATCGAATGGCGCGTTAACGGATTCAGAACAAAGTTCTGTTTGAGGGGTATTGAAGTACGAAAGATAAGGAAGCGAATGACTTTAGAACAACCTCGTTTTGAGTTATAACGAAGAAATTATGAGATCGGGAAGTAAGCGTCTCAAACTTGATACAAGACTTATAAATTTTTCTAGGGTTTAGGCTCGGCACCGCAGTGCCAACTATGCCTTGAGAGGCGGCACCAAAGCGCCATGTCGGGGATGTTGTGCACTGCTAACTCACACCGCATCGCGAGAGGAAAGGAAGAGAGTGGCGATGCAACACGGGTGTAGGGAAAAAGCCAGAGAAGAGCTTTTAACTGCTCAGCTCTTGGGGGAAACGTATTGGAAGATAGATAACATAATGTTCAACTAATTTATCACTAAATCTAGTGATTTAAACCTTTAGTAAAGGTTGAATAAAAAGATTAAACAAGATTAAAAGATAGAGAATTTAAGTGGTAGATTACGGAACCGATATCTGGGGTCTGTAGTTACGATAATCGAATGTGGAGGATTGATATGGTTGTGATTCCTTAGACTTTGAGCGACGAGGGTAATGAATAATATTTCGATGTTATGTCATGATAATGAGAGATACGTGTGAAGCATATAGATGCTTTGAACACAACGCTTTTGCGATGAACGATCGATCTTAGTATACAACAATCGATATGACTTCGACACTAAGGACGAGTAATGAACCTGGGGTTCATGTAATGGATAACGAAAGTATTAAATAAGATATGAATTAACAAGAAAGCCATAATGAAGGGTAATAAGATTAATAAAAGCCGAATGTGAGTTGGATAAAGAATGAATCATGAGGTATGACATTTAGTTACTAGAAAGCCGTAAGGAATAAGAAAATGACTTAGCGGACATTATAGTTTAATAGTTTGTATAAGTTAAGATAAGTTTAGATTGTGGTACAATCGTATCCTTTGATGGTTGACATATGGGAGCTGGGCTAAACAATTCCTTCAGAGAGTGAAGGTATATACGAAACTGGCAACCGATCTAACTCACTGTGATGACAGTGTTGATGAGACGGGAACTTGTTTGTTGGTTGTTTGTGGGAAACCACTCAGAGTACCATATGGCCTACTAGCAGAAAAATGATGTGTGCTGAGTCCTAGAGAAGTTATAAGAAGAATATAAGAATGCAAATCATCAAAGATGATGAACATTTTGAGTAAGACATCTCCGTATGTCATGAAGTCGTAAACTGGTAAAGGAATTTAGTCGCGTAAACTTATATTGCAAGAACGCAAATCCTAAGACGTAAAGTTAAGTAAACCAATGCGTAAGTTCAATATATGACTAATTGGTGTTTATATTTTCTCCTAATGTGTTATATAGGAATTTGAATGAGCAGTTCAGCGTAAGCTATAGCTGGGTGTAAGGAAAGTTTCCTAACTTCATTCATATTCTAAATGAATGCTAGTTTCTTAAACTTCTCAGATGTTGAACTTTAGAAGTTCTGCCTATGTGTGAATGTGAGATATTTGTACGTGGTGGTAGAACGTATGCGTCCTTTAGCCACAATGTGAACACTTCGGTGTTTCTATGATATTAATTGTTCTGTGATTGAGTTGTTCAATACAAGTATGTTATGTTTATACAATAACCGTTATTGTTAAGTCTGTACTAATGATTCTAGCCTGACAGGATGTATATGAAAAAGGTAGAGGAATGAAAGTATTTCAAAGTAAAAGTGACTGATGTTTTAAGATGATAAAAATCGAGACTATTCCTATTATTCAAGCTACTTCATAACCTTTGTTCGGTTATAGAAGTTATAAAGGAACGTTTAAATTCTTGAAGTTGTGTGTTCAACTATTTTGACTTGTTGGGCAATTGAATGCTCACACTTGCTTTAAATGGAAAACATTTTCAATGGATGAGGTTAGAAGAACTTAAGGATCCCGTAAATATCAAGCTAACGGTATCCAGATGAAGTGTCATTCAGAATGTGAATGAGCAAGAAGATCAAGTGAATACTTGTAATATAGAAAGATGAAATTAAACTATAGACTAGTTTAAGGAACTATTATGTATCCTTGGTGGCAGATAAAAGTCACTCTTGTAGGATGAAATGAATAATGTATTTATCATTATTTGTAATGAAAAAGGATATAAGGTTTTTAGAACTTGGGTTTTGAGAGTGTATGTTGTTATATTTCAGTATATAATGATGTATATTGGATAAATGATGTACTCGTGACGTACAGAATTCGGGTGTGAAGATAGACCGGATTTTGGGGCGTTACAAGTTGGTAAAAAAGCTGATAGGTTATAAACCTTAGGTAGGAGTACCTAAGACTATAATCATAGGGAGAAGGATAAGAAGATCACCACGTGATCATAGTGATTCATAGTAACAGATGAGTTATTAAACGATGAATGGTTTATAGCTAATGCTATGAATAAAGGGTATATGAAGTAGTACGGGAAGAAGAACTCAGATTGAGGTAAAAAGGATAGTATATGAATTAAAGAAAACTCATATTAAGTAGAGAGATTTAGAAGTTGTAAAATTTCAATTGAGGACTCATGTGATAGCTGAGTTGTATGAACCTTTGTTATGGGCAGAGGTATGTGCTTGGTGAAACAACTGCTTAGCTTATTACAGTGATAATTGATAAGTGGATTTAGTATACACGAATCAATATTCATTTCAAGTTTAAATTCGTAGTTAACTTCTTGTTTTGAGTTCGATTTCACTTGTTTCATGTTATTTTATGTGTAGGGTGGTTATAGATGTAAGTGGTGAAGAAAGACAGAGTTTTGAAGTTGGAAAAATGCATGAGGAAGCGAAAGTTTTTTAGCAGAGTACTAGCCGGCTGGGGCGGGCGTGTTTAACCTTGTACCCCCTGCCGGGGCGGGGATGCCGAATCCTGCATTCTCCTGATGCGTTTTGAACTCTGCTGGTACTTGGTTTGTGGGACTTTGTTGAGGCGCCTGGACTCTACAAAAGGCAGACTTCAGCCAAAACAGAGGAAGAGCTTAATATTACATTGCAAACAACAATTCACACAACACAAGAAGGAAATTTACGAAGATTAATCTCAGTTTTTTCTAAACAAGCGTTGGAGGAGTATTTCAAGGAGATTTTCAAGACGATTGCGATTCTAGGCGACGTGAAGGGTGTTATTCAATATTCTTCATCTTAGACTATTATTTGTGATTGAAAGAATGATTTCCATGATTTATTCAATGTTTATTTTGTTTATTATGAACTAATTCATTTTTTAAGCTTATGATGGATCTTTGAGTGAATCTATGATTTTGTAAACTTTGATTTCCAATTTAATAAGGCTTACTGGGCAATTCAGAAATTGAACTTTAACCAATCCGTTGTGGGAGAAAAGAGGCTACTCCAACTAAATGAGCTCGACGAATTCTGACTTTAAGCATACGAGAACGCCAAGCTATACAAAGAAAAAGTGAAAAGATGGCACGATCAGAAACTTGTGCATCAAATATGCGAGTCAGGTCAATCAGTCATCTTGTTCAAATCACAGCTGCGATTATTTCCAGGAAAGCTTAAGTTGAGATGGTTAGGACCATTCACTATAAAGCGAGTATTCCCTCATGGCGCCATTGAACTCTACAGTCGTAATCCATTAAAGACATTCAAGGTCAATGGTCAACGGATAAAGCATTACTGGGGTGGCGAATCAAACTGGGATGTCGTCAACATCACCCTAGCCGATACACAGTGAAACAGGGAGTAGTCAGGCTGAACGACTTAAAATCAAGCTCTAATTGGGAGCCAACTCAATATTTTATTATTTTTCGTAGTTTTATTTATAATTGTTAGGATGTAGTTTTTATGAAGCACTAGGTAGGTATTCTCAAGTAAATGTTTTGTTGAAACTCTCAATCATACTCCAAGTCATAAATAATCGAACATCTTGCATGTTTTTGGTTGTAGGAAGGGTCAAAAATGAGTAAGAGCAACAACGGGCAAGAAAAGAAGGAAAATAGGATAATTTTGATCTGAACTTTTGGAAGCCAAAAATCCCAAGTCACCCACCGGGGCGGGCTGAAATGAACTTGCACCCCTCGCCGG
Source organism: Panax japonicus (assembly GCA_020205505.1). Taxonomy (NCBI): domain Eukaryota; kingdom Viridiplantae; phylum Streptophyta; class Magnoliopsida; order Apiales; family Araliaceae; genus Panax; species Panax japonicus. The sequence continues at coordinate 30,049,057 of CM035097.1, read as the reverse complement.
GGCAGGGGTCCATGATCTTAGGCAGACAAGCTCAGCATTTAGACACGCTGCCTCCTCACTCTTCTCTACACGTTTTTTTGGTTTCTCTCATTCTCCCTCAACCAAACCACCCAGCCCCCATTACAAGACCACCTAGCCACTACACACCACCCACGATCGACAACTCCTACCAACTACTCCTACCCATTACCTAAATCAATTGCATCCACTACCCCACACCATCAAGCACATGAATTCTTCTCCCCTGTCACCTCTATATAAACCCTACCACAGACCTCCCACATTCATCACCACAAATTTCGAATTCATCAAGAAATTGGGGAACAAATAGCACACTTGAGAGTAAGTTTCATTGTTATTGAGTTTCCATCTAGTTTCCACTGAAGTACCATAGAAACAATAAAGCTTTGGGGGACGAACGGACTGTGCACACCAAGGGTTTGATAAATTGAGTGAACCAAGTGTAAGGGGAAGGTAGTGTGTGCTAGCAAGTTTTCACATCCGGAATTCAATGGCTTCACAACTGACATCTAAACGCCTAAGGGGAGAGAGTTCATGATCCGCTCAACCGACATGAACATATGATCGACGAAAATTTATGAGTGCCGCCGCCGCCGACCGGTATTATTACATGCTAACCAAATCCCTCACGTCGAAGCGTGGATTGGCCCCCAAGGGAAATGATAGGGAGATGATGTCTCAAATTTATCAAAAGGGGTGCTCAAACTCACCGAGCATCCGGTCCCAACCATCGTCAACATTGTTAAGGAATTTTATGGAAACGCAGAAGACAAAGCCCCATTCAATTCGTTTGTGCGGGGTCGCATGGTCTCGTTCAGTGACGATTCCATCAATGCCTATTATTAGTTGCGGGTGCCACGACAGTGTTAGTATAAACAATTGAGGGATTTTGACCCTGACTATAAGGAGGCTATTACAAACTTGACAAATCCGGGAACATCTTGGATCAAAGGTTGAAAGGGAGGTACAGTGGTCCATAGTAAGGACCTTAGCCGGTATGGCAACATATGGTACGCCTTGTTATGTGCTAAATTGCTTCCGTCCCAACACACGTCGGACGTCACAAAAGAGACGGCGTTACTATTGTACACAATTGTGCAAGATTTTATTATTGATGTCGGGGCAATTATCAGTTTCTTCATCCGCTGGTGTTTACGTGAAAATTTTTTGGGCGGCTTGCCACACCCATCACTCATCTGTGCGTTGTGTCGCAATAAAGGGGTGAAATGGTCCGATGATGAGCCTACTCAAATGTCGCTCGCTTTGCTTTATTCTAGAATGATAGTGCGGTATTCTGTATGGCCATGAGGCGAGTCACATCCATGAGGTCTGGGTTTTATTTTTCCATCGGCGTCGGAAGACGAAGTTGATGCAGAAGATACCTCAGGGGATGAGGATGAAGCAATGGGAGATCAAGGTACCGAGCAGGTACCGCAGACCGAGGCAATATCCAGTCCTCAGTTCCTTGAGTTCCAAAATCAGATGAATGTGCATAATAAGGCAGCACGCCGGGAAATGCGGTGATTGGCGATGCGACAAGATCACATGTTTGATGCTATGAACGCATCTTTCGCCTCACTCAACACAACACTCCAAAGCTTCAACCCGGTGGCTCATTATCCATGCATATCAACAACCTGGACCACTGCCTCAATTTCCTCCAAGTGATTCAGATGATGAAGAGCACCAACCACCTCCCCAGACCTAGACGATTGCAGGGAAGTCCTCATGCACTTAATTTTATTTTTATCCAATGAGGGCATTGTGTTACTTAAGTTTGGGGGATTTAATTATTTAGTTGCATGCATTTTGTTATTTTTTGTTTTCATTTCTAGTTTGCATAGTAGATTAGGTGTTTGCATAGTAGTCTAGGATTTTGCATTGTTTTCAATTTTGTTATTTTCATATTAAAAAAAATATAATAAATAAAGAAAAAAAATAAAAAATTTAAGTTTAATATTCTGTTTGCATATGTCCAATAGTGCTACAATTACATTACTTGTGGGCCAATGATGAGATTGTGAACAAGTTAACTAATTTAATATTATTAGAACTGTGATATAATTTCTATTATGAATCGACTCTTGAAATTATTTGAAACTGTTATAAAAAGGTTAGCACTAATAACATCTTTGTTGACCGGTCAGTTCAAATTGATACATAAATAGTTTCTAAAGGATAATGCTAGGCTAAATGAGAAAACGATAAAGATAAGCAGTAAAGTAAAAAATTATGCAAGAACCTAAGTTTGGGGGAGTATATGTGGGGTATATAAGCTTTGAAAAAAAATATAAAAGAAAATAAAACATGTTGAGTCTTGTGGTGGGTTGAAGAAAAACACTCCCCATAAACACAAGCGTGAGATGGAGCATAAAACGCACTCACAAACCATCTATCTAAAAAAGGGGGGGAATAATGACGAGAAAAGAGCAAAAAGCCCCCGTGTTAAAAAAAAGATAAAGAAGAAAGTATAAGTATCCTGTATGTACCCTTGGATTTGGTATTGCTTAATTTTAGTTAGGTTGTGCCTATCGTTGAAATTTTTGAGATTGCACTGTATGATTCCTTCTAAGAAGTTGCTTATGTATTGAATTTGGGTTCGTATCAGTTATCTTAGATGTTGATCACACATGTACGCTATACCAGTGATAATTGTTCAAGATTTAAGAATTAATACGAAAATGTGGATTAGTTTTGGTGATTCATACTGTAGAGTTGCTTGTTTTCTCTGAGGCCGACGAGATAATTTAGTTTCTGTGATATTGTTGGATTCTTAGGCGTTTAGATTTTATTTATTTCATCTCATTGCATTGCATAACATGTAGTTTGTTTTGTGCTCGAGGACTAGCACGGTTTAAGTTTGGGGGATTTTGATAAGTGGATTTAATATACACGAATCGATATTCATTTCAAGTTTAAATTCGTAGTTATCTTCTTATTTTGTGTTCGTTTTCGCTTGTTTCATGTTATTTTACGTGTAGGGTGGTTATGGATGAAAGTGGTGAAGAAAGACGGAGTTTTAGAGTGACGGTGAAAAAATGCATGAGGAAGCGAAAGTTTTTTAGTAGAGTACTAGCCCGCCGGGGCTGGCGTGTTTTACCTTATACTCCCTGCCGGGGCGGGGGTGTCGAATCTGGGGTGCCGAATCCTTTACTCTCTTGATGCATTTTGAACTCTGCTGGTACTTGGTTTGTGGGACTTTGTTGACGCGCCTGAACTCTACAAAAGACAGACTTCGGCCAAAACAGAGGGAGAGATTAATTCACACAAAACAAGATGGTAATTTACGAAGATTAATCTCAGTTTTTCTAAGCAAGCGTTGGAGGAGTATTTCAAGGAGATTTTCAAGACGATTGCGATTCTAGGCGACGTGAAGGGTGTTGTTCAATATTCTTTGTCTTAGACTATTATTTGTGATTGAAAGAATGATTTCCATGATTTATTCAATGTTTATTTTGTTTATTATGAACTAATTCATTTTTTAGGCTTATGATGGATCTTTAAGTGAATTTATGATTTTGTAAACATTGATTTCCAATTTAATAAGTTATTACCAGTTTATCGATATTAATTTGAGCGTGAATATATGAGTTGCCTGATCAACAATTCTTTGTGGATTTGTTTGGAATCGAGAGAGGATATTCAAATCTAGACCTAGTTAATATAGCACGTGTTCATGAATTTTGTGAATAGCTTAATCTTGATGAATGTTAAGGTAGAGATATGCTTGACATCGCATGTAATCGATTAGAGAACTTGTTCTTAAACCTTCTTTAATTGTAATTCACATAGAGATATAGTGAGTTAGTTTTTTAAGGTGTTTAACGGATTTCTATCTTAATTGTGGATTGACGTTAATACCGTATTAGTGCATCGAGAGGTGGTTAATACTACGTTCGTGTTCTTGATTAATAAACTAGGATAGTTAATTGAATTGGAAAAAAGGTGTTAAAATCATAGTGAAGCTTAGGGTGAAATCATAAGTCTTATTCTCAGTTAATTGTTTGAAATTCCTGATTTTGATATTGGTGATTGGTTTGTGGTATTTTATTTTTTTTTAATTTAGTTTCAATAATTTTTAATCATTGGATTGGATAGTTTAATAAAATTAGGATTAATAGGAAATTGATAATTGTGAAGTTAAGTTTCTTACTAAATTATCTCTGTGGGAACGATACTCTATTCATCACTTTATTACTTGTTGACCACGTTCACTTGCGTGTTTTGCACGTATCGATTTTACCCAACAATATTCATTAGGATTGGTCACACTATCAATATGTATATGGCGAGAAGGTGAATCTTTTCTCATGTATATACTTGATAGGTAGAGAACGATAGGGTAGGTGCGAGTTCTTAAAACTCATACTTATGGTAAGTTCGTGACTCATAATAATATGGTATGTTTTCGAACGTCTCAGCGAATGGACGCCTATGGTCTGACTGGATAGTTCTTAAATTCATATTATTGTGAAAAGTTCCTGAACTCATAATGTGTGGTAAGTTGAAGGACTGTAATAAGATATATGAATGTTTAGACTGAAAATGAGTTGTTTTCAGTAGGCTTAGTATTGAAGGTACTAGAGAAGATTAAGTATTTTTTCAAGTAAGGTAATGAAGGAAAATGGAGAATGGGATATTCTAAGTCATCCAGTTACGCTAGATTTCAAACTTTATTAAAATCGTGCTTACGTGTGCGTTTGAAAAAGGTAAGAATTGGTTCAACTTTTAGAACCAATAGATTTGAAAAAGAACTATTCTTGGTATGTCTATGCTAATTGTTTCGGATAGACAGAAATTGATTTAAAATATCAAAATGAATTTTATATCATCCGTGCATTTGATGCAAAGATGGTAAAAGGATGGAGTTATTAATGCAATTCTACCTGGTGATGGATGTGATCTTAGGATCAACAACCGACTATGGTATGATGTATAATGACGAAGTCACAAACTGACGAAGTCCTCCATGTACTGTGAAAAGTACGGTATCATGATGTCATAAAATGTTTTGATGTATTGCGAAAAGAATTTACAGAAGTAGTCAACTGAGTTGATTAGACGAATGTTTCACGTTGATATCAAATTTATTGGTATAGTCTAAGCTACTTGATTCAGTTAGACAAATTGTATATCATGTTAAAAATAAAATCGAGCTTTTTTTGAAGAAGTTGTGCCAAACCAAATTTTTTTTGTGCTATCTAATGATTAAGTCTGAGGTGAACATATCCCTAAATGGGTATACGATGGGTAAGAGGTTATTTTTTCTTTGTGATTATAAACTGACCGTGTCAGAAAGGTTACGACGTCATGCTATTTAACCTAGTAAGAGTTCATGGTCTATTTGACCCCTCAACAAAAGTATGAAACATTTTAAAAGGAAATTTTATATTCCTCGTTATTCCTTCTACTTCATGATTCTTGATAGGTTGTGGGGGTTAGGAATGAGGGAATGATAAGAACTCCGTTGAAGGGAAGTTGAGAAGAAAGGTAGGCTAAAATTTTGAGGATGGAATTCTATGAAGAAGGGGTGAATGTGATGACTCGGGTAAGGGTGTGGTTTTAAGAAATTCCGAGGACAAAATTTTTATAAGGGGGAAGAGTGTGACGACACAGAAATTTGGGTTGTCCAGAATTTAAGTTTAAAGAATTAGTTATTAATAAAAGAAATTTTTATTAATAATATTATGTGCTATGTGTTTATTAATCGTTATAGAACCTAGGATGATTATAAGTCGGGAGGATTCTGGCTACGAGCTAGATTGAACGAGTAAGAATTTTCAAGACGAAAATAAAATATTTCTGGGAACAAAAATATTTCCGGGGAAAAAGACAAAATAAGCACTATTCATCCGTTTCTGTTCGAAGATTGAGTTTGAATTTCTAAGAAATGTGTAATGATAGAATTCTAAGACGTAATGGAATATTCAATAATACTTCAGTTATGGCAAAAATGAAGTTTTCGCCTGCAGACTTAAAACCTAAAGTTTAGGAAAGTGAGTTCCGAGAATTTAATGATTTCGTATAATAATTAGGGTTATTATGCGTAAAAAAATATGAGTGTAATACTAGTTATTATACGAGTATAGTACGAATATTATTACGAAGTATAATACGAATATCGTACGAACTATATACGAAGAGAATACGAGAATAAGATGCGTAGAATACGATTAGTCTTAATGGATAAGTAAAGGATAAATTAAGTAATGACTAAGTAAACCTAATAGCTAAGTAAAGTGTTTATGCTTAACGGCTAAGTAAACTTAAGGGCTAAGTAGACTTATAGGCTAAGTAAATGTGGAGGCGAAGTAAACTTAGTGCTTAAGACTTGAATAGTAAGGAGGTTTGGGGGCAAAATGATTATTTTGCCCCTAGCTTTGAAAATCTATAAATAGGAATCTAAATTCATTTGTTTTGGATTTTGAAAATCCTATGGCAGTTGAGAGAGAGAGAGAGTTCGGATGGGAGGAAAGAGGAGGAGGAAAAGCTTGCTCGTGTTCAAACTTTGTCCAACGGAAGAAAATTAAAGGAGAACGGTAATCCGAAACCTAGTCTCTTATAAATTTTCTTTAAGTTTCTATGTTTAAAAATATAACTTAATGAAGATAAGAAGGAGATGATGTTAGGATGATTTCATATGGTTGAAATTGTATGAAAATGGAGAAATAAGAATTAGAAGTTTATTTTATAAATTTCTTAAGGAAGTATAAGATTCGTAATGAATTAGAATGATCCGAGTGGATTATATGAATAAGTATATGAAATAAGTTAGGAATGATGTTCTATAACATCAAATTCCAATAAAAAAATGAAATCGTAATCCAAAATATAGATTAAAAATGAAGAACGAATGAAGAACACACGAAGAACGTTGTTGATGGACAAATTTAAAACCATCGTAGGATAATTATTGTTGATGGACAAGTTTAAAACCATCGTGTATAAGTTATATGCTTGTTTCTTGGTTAGGAACGGTAGAAACGTTCATGAAGAATGAATTAAAACTTAGCTATAACAAAGTTATGGCAAAAATTTTGTAAAAGACGAACGAGAATTAAAAAGTCCGTAAATGAACCCGAAGGTGTAGGGTTTCATAAGAAAGTAAGAAAACATAGAAAATATGAGTCATGGACTCAAGAACGATCAAGTTCCGAGTTCGGATGATCGAATTATTTACGAACGAACGAAGAACGTTAAAAGCGTAAAAATAAATGAAGGTTGAAGATCAAGCCAATCAATTGAATGGTACGTTAATGGATTAAGAATGAATTTTTGTCTGAGGGGTATAGAAGTACGTAAAATAAGGAAGTGAATGGCTTTGGAACGACATCGTTCCGAGTTATAACGAAGAAGTTATGAGATCGGGAAGTAAGCGTCTCAAACTTGATGCAAGACTTAGAAATTTTTCTAGGGTTTAGGCTCGGCACCGCAGTGCCAACTATGCCTTGATAAGTGACATCGTAGCACAGGCTGGAGATGTTGTGCACTGTTAACTCGCACCACAACATGAGAGGAAAGGAAGAAAGTGGCACCGCAGCGCCAGTGTAGGGAAAAAGCCAGAGAAGAGCTTTTAACTGCTCAGCTCTTGGGGGAAACATAAGGAAGATAAAGAACATAATGTTCAACTAATGTAAGACTAAATCTATTGATTTAAACCTTTAGTAAAGGTTTAACGAAAAGATTAAACAAAGTTAAAAGACAGAGAATTTAATCGGTAGATTACGAAACTGATATCCGGGGACCGTAATTATGATAAATGAATATGGAAAATTGTTATGGTTGTGATTCCTTAGACATTGAGTGACGAGGGTAATGAATAACATTTTGATGTTATGTCGTGATAATGAGAGATAAGTGTGAAGTGTATAGATGCTGTGAACGCAACATGTTGCGATGAATGATCGGTCTTAGCATACAACAATCGGTATGGCTTTTAGACTAAGGACGAGTAATGAACCTAGGGTTCATGTAATTGATAATGAAAGTATTAAATAAGATATGAATTATCAAGAAATCTGTAATGAACGGTAATAAGATTAATGAAAGCCGAATGTGAGTCGGATAAAGAATAAATCATGAGGTATGACATTTAGTTGCCACAAAGCCGTAAGGAATAAGAAATTGACTTAGCAGACGTTATAGTTTAATAGTTCGTAAGTTTAGGTCGTGCTACAATCGTAACCTTTGATGGTTGACATATGGGAGCTTGGCTAAATAATTCCTTCAGAGAGCGAAGGTATATACGAAACTGGCAACCGATCTAACTCATTGTGATGACAGTGTAGATGAGACGAGAACTTATTTGTTGGTTTTTTGTGGGAAACCACTTAGAGTACCATATGGACTACTAGCAGAGAAGCGATGTGTGCTGAGTCCTAGAGAAGTTATAAGATGAAGATAATGTGACAACCCGATATTTTCTATATAATTAAATCAGAAATTTTGCGAATAATTTTTTTTTTAAAGATGAGGATTTGTACAAGATATTGTGTATATATATTTATATGGTAAATAAAAATATATTTATTACATGAATATTTACAAATAATCTTATTTTAGAATTATTGATTATTATAAAAGTATATTCTTATAATAATTACTTTTATAGTAGAAATGTTTTGATTAATTATTTTCCATGAATATATAATCATATATTATTTAAATAATATATGAAGTGATTTTTAGAATAATTATAATAATTATTTTATTATATAAATTTTAGTACAGATTATTAAATTAATTATTTTACCTTAATTATTAAGGTTAAATAGAAAGGATAAATCAGATATGGAATCCAAACCCTAATTTTGGATTATTGTCAAGGTATGAGAATAATAATATAATATTAATTATATTGTTATTTTACAATGCTATGAATATGTATTGTATGTACGTGTTGATGATGATTGGTCAATTATGGTGTTTAATTTCAAAACCCTAATATTAATTGGTTAAACCCTAGTTTTCTGTGGGAAACCCTAATTTTAAAAAAATATATTGTGAGTGTAAGACTGTTATATGACGATGTCATATGTTTTATGATGTGTATTATATAATGATTTGATTAATTAGGTAAACCCTAATTATAATCTAGAAACCCTAATTAATAATTATAAAACCCTAATTATCGGTATTATAAAACCTAATTGCTATAATTAGCAAGGTTAAATTCTGATTAGTAATATGAAAACCCTAATTTAAAACTCAATAGTGAGTTTAATACTAGTATGTAACTGTGTTATATGATTTTATGGTTAATTAGGTTAACCCTAATTAACATTTGGATATATTAATCTTAGAAACCCTAATGTTGGTATTATAAACTCTAATTATATTTTGTATCCCTAATTGTTGGAATTGTAAACACTAATTGCCGAATTGGCAAGGGTAATTATGATTAGGGGTACTAAACCCTAATGTTCATGTATAATATAAGTATTAACCTAATATAGTTAACAAATCTTAATTTTTTTAAATTTTAGAAACTAAATTTTTTATTTCATTTTATTTTTATTTTCTGCAAACCCTAAAATGTAATTCTAGAAAAGCTAATGTTGGAAAACCTTAGGGTTAAACCTAAGGGTTTGCATGATTACAAGTTTGCCATTAAATTGGAAAATCAAAAGAACAAAATGCCCTTTTTAGCATTAAAGAAGCTAGCATATAGGTTTTGACAATTGGTGAAATTGTTCAACAAACCAACAACCCCATGTGGTCTCTAATTGACAGCAACAGCCTCTAGCTCAGCCAATTCATGCATCTACACTTCTATAAATAGATTGGAAGAAAGAGAAATTGCATTTGCTAGATTATTTTATGCAAAACACTCAACCATTCTCTCTCAAACATTCTCTCTCAACCCCAAACCTCTGAAATTTTCTCCATATATCAGTCATTATCAAGCCCCACGAAATCCATTAACAGATCAGTAGCCTTGAATCAAGAACTTGATTATAGAAGGTATAAACCCTACCTAAGAATCTGACCATCGATCTGTGGTTTGATGTTGTTTTTTTCTTGTGTTAAACATGTTCTATGTAGTGTCTAATGATGATCTGGGTTGATAGATGTTGGATCTATAACATCTATAGGCTAAGACTTGAAGATCTCAAAAATCTAGAAATTTGGAAATTTGTGTCTGACAGCATAATGTCAGACCTCATAGATTTTTGTATATTATATATATTTGTTGTTTAAGTGTTTGATCTTGTAGTATGCTATGAGGTCTTTAATCTTGAACTCGAATCAGAGTCCGAACTTGTTTATATTGTAAGTTATTCCTGGTCAAAAGTAGTTGACCGACCATGACTTCTCCTTTTCTGGGTAACCCAGAATTTCCCAGATCGGTCTGACAGATTGTTCATGGGCTTTGATCTTGCAGGTTATACGTGTTTTAATATTATGTTGCATAAGTGTTATAGTATATTAGATGGACAACACTCTGAAGCCTTTAAATCACCTATACATCATACTAGGTGAAAGTAGTAACCGGTCAAAGTAGTTAGGTAGTTCACGTTTACGGTTTTCTGGGTAACCCAGAAAACCTATGAACGTGGTTCCTGACATTCTTTGACCGGCAAGGATTTGATTACTGTAATGTTTTTAGACTTGTTTTATACTATGTAACTGATGTCTTGAATGTTGTCTACACACTACAATACTTAAATCACCAAATCAGTACATGTGTTGCAAGTAGTAAAAGCCTAAAAGTGGCCACTCGAACTGTTCATCATTTCTGGGTAACCCAGAAATGATGAACAGCTCTGGCAGCCATTTCGGAAACCTAGATCTCAATTGTGTTATGATGTTTGATTACTATTGTTGCTGATACTTATAGTATTGCATATATACTACAAGATTAAAGTCATATCACACCCAGATGCTTTATGATTTGTTAGATATTGTTGGTCAAACCTAGCATCCTCGAAACTGGCATAGTGTTCTGGGTTTTGCATGAAGAACACCTATAGCGACGGTTTTGTCGCTATAGGTGGTCTTTAGCGACAGATAGTAATTTATTTTTCCGAAAATTAATAAATAAATAGAAAAAAATATTTTTTAATTATTAAAAATACAAAATAAATTATTAAAAATTATTTTAAATTCCAAAAATTAGTTTTTAATTATTTTAAATATATTTCATAAATATTTAATATTTTTGGAATATTAAAAGTATTTAATTTATTTAATTATAATATTAAATAAATTATTTAAAAATAATTTTTAATATTTGAAAAATCATTTAAAATTATATTATGGTATAAGAAAATAATTTAAGTTATTTTTGATAACTTTTAATATTATTTAATAATTTTCATTAATAAATTAATATTAATGATAATTACGTTATTTACTAAATGAATTAAATAAATTAATAAAAAATGATTTTATTATATTAAAATTCATTCTAAATAATAATAAGGTATTTAAAAATATTTTAAGTTATAAAATATAACTTTTAATATTTAAAGGTAAATTTAATTAATTAATGATTATTAATGATATTAAAGTTATTTAATAATTATATTAAATAATTTAGTTTAAAAATGATTTTATTATTTTAAAAATTATTTTAAATGAAAATAAAGTGTTTAAAGATATTTTAAGTTATAAACTATAACTTTTAATATTTAAAAGATAATTTCAATAATAATTTAATATTAATGATATTAAATTTATTTAATAATTATATTAAATAAATAGTTTAAAAATGGTTTTATTTATTTAAAATTCATTTAAAAAGGATATAAGTGAATTAAAAATATTTGAAGTTGTAATTAATAACTTTTAATATTTGGATAATGATAAATTAATATTTTAATATTAATGGTAACTATTTAAGAATGATTTTAAATGTTTTAAAAATCATTTAAGGGTAATATAAATGTTTTAAAAATATTTTGAGTTATTATGAATAACTTTAATATTTTGGCAATGGTTTCATTAATAGCTTAATATTAATTAAATATTAATGATAATAGAATTATTTGATATTTAAATCGTTTAATAATGATTCTGATATTTCAAAAATTATGGTAAATGGTAATAATTATTTTATAATTATTATAAGGCCATGAAAAATAGTATGACTGATGTTTAAGTTAACTATTTAGATATTGAACTTCGGGATAGAGTCTTAGACTCGATTTTTACCTGATAAAGTTCTCGGTAGACCGACATGTTTCAGAAATTGGTCTGGACTTAGATAATTTAATTGGATATGTGTTTATTTGTGATTCAATGGTTATTAAGGTTGTGTGACAATGTGATTAGGAATGTGTTGATGTTTGCTTGTGAGTCAATGATTGTTGAACATGTGTGATAATGTGAATAGGGAATGTGCTGACTGCAATAGGAAGTGTTATGTGTAGGTTATGTTATACTAATCAGTAAAATGATCTGATTAATGATAGGTCGTGATAGAAAAGATAAATCTAAGTTTGCGTAATTGTAAGTAGCGCATCAGGCAAGTATCATAACTTTGCATTTTCTTTATACAATGGACAAGTGTAAGAATGTTTCAAAATTATATTATTATTAATGTACAGATTGTTAAACCTATAATATATACACCCTTTGAGTATCCACATGTTAGTATATGATACTTCGGATATATATATATATATATTCTGTTCTTTAATTTCAAGAAATGATTATACAAGTGTCCCCACTTGGATAATCATTGTATTTAATCACATGTTGATATACCTTCGATATACATATATGTTGAATTATATATCATTGTTGAACAAGATAAGACCTTTGTAATGAAAATCCGACAGGTATGAACATCCCGAACATGGGAAAATTTTTATGCGCTACGGCGGACAAAGGATGAACGATAATATCGTTCTAGCAATGTAGTATTGATCAATACAGGGTACAACGGGGCTGATCACCCTCCGTGCCCGTAAGCAATGGCCGGTTTACAGATGAATTTCTGTTTAAACCATTTCGAAAATTAAATCAATGTTCATAATATGTCACAGAAACCCATGTATAGACAATACACAGTTTCAAAAATTTGAAAGAGGGTTGTTATGTTATTGTTATTGGTACAGATTACTTCACAACTATTGACCGGTTGTAGAAGAATATTATAAAGAAAATATTTAAATTCTTTCAACTTATATATATATAAATACTTGCTGGGCACTCAAATGCTCATCCTTGCTTAATTTAAATGTATTCAGCTAAGTGTGAACAGCTAGAAAGTTCGAACAAGATCAAGTGAAAAGGAAAGCAAACAGAACATGTTATTGGTATCATTTGTAATAAATAGACTGTATTAAGTTAATGATATGTATTATATATCACGTAAAGAATGTAGTAAAGGTTGCATAATTGGGATTAGACTCTGATAAATGTAAGTTAAGTTTAAGTTTTATATTATTGTTATTATTACTAGTATTATTCCGCTCATAGAAATGGTATCGTGAAGTACCGAGTTCGGGTTTCAAGTATCCGGCTTCGAGGACTTTACAGGATGGTATCAGAGCTATAGGGTTAGAAACCTTAGGTGGGTTAGACCTTAGGCTATAACCTTAGAACAGAGGGAAACGTTGAAAATATAAATAACTCATATAGAGTTTAAAAAGGAGATGAATTGAATAAATTCATCGTCAAAAAAAATAATATAAAAGATAATTTGTAAAACTATTATGTGTTGTGTGTATTTAATATTTGCTAGTCAGGATAATTTTGTGTGTAGGTGTTAGAAAGGAACAGAATTAGGATACCCTCAATTAGTAAAGAATAAGTCAACGTCCATAACTGAGCCAATATCAAAGCTAATAGTTACAATAGAGGCTCACATTGAAAGCTACCTCAAAGAGGTGGTTATTTTGGAAAGTATAGTACTGGATCAAGAAACGCTAAGTATAACTGATAGGTAAAGTATAGTTAAAGGATATGTGATCAATGTTGAGTTCTTAAACTCGTATATTTATGTTTAGTTCTTAAACTCGTATATTTATGGTGAGTTCTTAAACTCGTATGTTTGTGATGAGTTCTTAAACTCATAAGGTGTTGAAAGTTGTGAAAAACTAGATATAGTTATGTGTAAATGGATATGGAGGATAATGGATATAGATAGGTTACTAAGCAATTGATCGTTAGTGAATGTGTAAGGAATAGGTAATATTAGTATTAGTTGAATATGCATGATTTTAGGTGGTATATATGATAGGTATGTTGGTATAATGTAATATTTTGTATAAGTTATGGCAGCAATTCCCGACTTTCGAGTCACAAAGGGATAACGAATGTTTAAAGCACCATGTGCTAAGGCATGTCAAGTGTTATGAATATAGATCTATGTTGGATTAATGGGATAAGTTGGTACAAAGATAGTAAATATTTATCTGGTCACTGGTTATTACAGTCGACCGAGTTTTCAAAATTTAATATTTTGAGTACATGATTATGTGAATAGAAAATTTTGCGTTATATGATAAGTGTTTACGATAAGTCTTAGAATGTAAGGAATAATTTACGGTAATACCGTAAAGATGAAAGCAAAACTAAAGGGCAGAAGAACCTGTTAACAAAGCTGGAGGACAACCAGACCCGATACGATACAAAACACTCAAGCTGTGCAGAACGGAATACCAGCTGCGAAAGATCAACCAGATAATCGAACGTCGAACTTTAAAGACTTCAAGGCGGTCTTACCGCCAGAATTCAAAGGTACAACTGACCCTGTAGAAGCCCAAACATGGGTTAAGAAAATTGAGAAGGCTTTTGTAATAGCTAGGGTAGCTGAGGGGCAAAAGACTCTTTTGCCACCTACATGATGAAGGGTGAAGCAAATGTCTGGTGGGAAGTGAATCAGGTGAGGGCAGAAGCAGGTGTGGTAACATTGGATAGGTTTAAGACTTTATTTTTTTATAATTATTTTTCAGCTAGTATGTAGGCTAGAATGGAGGTAAAATTTCTGGAATTGAAACAAGGAGATATGTCAGTTGCGGAATATGCCGCAAAATTTAATGAATTGGCTAGGTTTGCTCCGCATCAAGTCGATACGGAGACTAGAAAAGCACGAAGGTTTGAGCTGGGATTAAAACCCTGGCTCTACAACAAGGTGGAAGTGTTGCAGATTCCTACATTTGCAGAACTCATGGAGAAAGCGATTATTGCTAAGGAGGGGAGTGAGGCCATGAGCCTCTACAACAAGGTAAGAAGGAACAAGGGTAAGGTTGAGGGAGCTGGAAAGGTAGGAATTAATAGTCAAAGTAAAGGTGGAAACAAACAAAGGGAATAGGAGTGAAAAGAGGAAGGCGAAGAATTTTGGAAGCGTGCAGGTGAAGCAAGTGAAAGTAGTATGCACACAAGCCAATCATTTTTGATGATAAAGCATATACTTTGTAACAATCTTATTCATTTATTAATAAAAAGTATTAATTTATTAAAGGCTTTTAATTATCTGCATGATGCTGTTTTATAATATGTGATAAACCCATAGTTTTAAGCAATGCTTTTAGAATAATGATGATGATCATTCTAATGAGATCTAAATTCTTAGAAAGCTTAAAACTAAAATAGTTCCCAATCGTTGGATTACTAAATTGGGGATTAGTGAATCCGGATAGATTGGTACATACGTTGCTTGCTCATATGATGAGGATGAATGATCTCATAATCATTTGTGTGGAGACACTAAAGCAAGTATGTAGGTGCTTATTAGAGAATAATTTCACTGAACGTGGCTCGCTAAAGAATACCTAATGGAGTTTTACTTGCCTGTCAATAGGAATTCCTGTAGTGATAGTAGTACAAGTGATCCTTGGACTTGAGATCATCATAGTATCTTGTGTATGATGAATTATACTTTGACTTATTCCTTAAGACCCTTAGGGTATATCAAAGGGTATGCTTGGGTATAATAAGTTGTACATGGAGATAATGTATGATCAATAAAGAATCTACCACTTCTAGTAAAAGAAGAGAAATGTCATATGTGATTCGATAAATGACAACCCAGTAGTCCTTGGCCAAGGCAGAATGAAATTAGAAAGGAGTTTCTAATTTGCATTATTTGGAGTTGTGCATTTAAGAGTCGAAATACATATAATTAATTAAAATAAGACTTGAAAGAAATTCCATGTCTTATATTTAATTGGGACATTGTATGGTGGAAGGATTGAATTGTATGGTAACTATTTACTCAAGGGTTCTTTTATGATTAATGTTAAAATCTATATTATCTGGAAAGTCGTTGATCGCTAGGGAGGCTTATCCCTATTGTAGAATAAATATTATTTATTTAAATAAATTATTAGTTTAATTTATTTATTTAAATAAGATTAGAATTGTTCTAATTGATTTATTCACAACCGGTTTAATATGGAGAACCTAAAGGGTCACACCATAAAAGAAAGAATAATTATTTAAGAAGTAAATGGCATAATCGTAATAATAAGTTAAGTATATTTAATTTAATCTATGGTGATAGAATAAATTAAATAGCTTAATATTTATTATTTAATATTTTAGAAATATTAAATATAAATTAATAAGAGGAGTCTTATTATTATTATTATTATTATTACTATTATTATTATTTAATTCCTAAAGGAGTTTGGGAATTAATTAATAAAAGTACTCTCAAATATCCTAATAGGATTATGAGGCAAATTAATTAAAAGAGTTTAATTAATTATCCCTAATAAGATTAGGGAGCTTAATTAATTAAAAGAATTTAATTAATTAAATAAAACCAAATTCCTTAATTGTTAAGGAGGGTTGCCTACATCTATAAATAAGAGGAGTCTTATTATGGGTGTAGGGGTTGTTGACTTTTACAACATACGTAATTCCAATAGTTGGGAGAGTACGTCTTTTCTATAGAGATAGAAAACTAGGGTTTAGCCAAATACCCATCTTCTTGAATCTCTATTCTTCCTTGGTGGATCACCTCTAGAGGCCAAACACTTTGGTGGCTAACGTTGATCAAAGGAAGGAACCAAACCCGGTGGATTCAAGTTAAACGCGAAAAGGATTGGAGGTGAACTTGTACCTGAGGAAGCTCGGATCTTCAAGGGTATGGTTCTTATTCTTTCTTTTTCGTTTAATTAATAATTATGCATAAAGGGTGATCCGGGTTTATGGTTTGTAAAATTTTAAAACTCTGATTTTCCACGTTTCCGCTAATTTTTGCAATTTGATTGCGTTCATGAATATTACAAACCTAACAGCAAGAAGGTGTGAAAAAGAAGCAGGTGGTGTAATGACTTGTGGAAAGAACTACTCGAGGAAATGTTTGAAAGGAAAGTTTGTGTGTTATAAGTATAGGCAGAAGGGACATATCTCTCCCAACTGTCTCAATCCAAGAATGTATAGTAGGTGTTTCAAGTATGGATCAATGGAGCATAAGGTGAAAGTCTATCCAAGAAAGATAAGGGTGGTAAGGAATGCGAATATGGGAAAAGGAAATAGGACATTGGCGACAACGGGACCAACATCAACGAACGAACCAACAGAACCAACTGCAAGCGTCTTCAACATGACCGTTCAAGATATCGTGGCAGCTGGGGGATGCAACTCTAGGTATTACTCGAACCAATTTTATTTTCTTATATATGATTTTCTTATTTATAGTAAATTATTTTATAAAGAAATTTTGAAGGAGGAATTTGAGTTTCCTTAGAAATCAAATTTCCGTTTAATCAGAAAAACAAGCTTTAAGTAAATAGTTAAAGATCAGTCTGATCAAAGGTGATCAAGATCTATCTGCAATGATTATGTATGCTATGAACCCTGGTATGTATATGTTTTAAAGTGGTGATTCTGGGGACGGAATCCTTATAAATGAGGGTGAATGTGACAACCCGATATTTTCTATATATTTAAATCAGAAATTTTGCGAATAATTCTTTTTTTAAAGATGAGGATTTGTACAAGATATTGTGTATATGTATTTATGTGGTAAATAAAAATATATTTATTACATGAATATTTACAAATAATCTTATTTTAGAATTATTGATTATTATAAAATTATATTCTTATAATAATAACTTTTATGGTAGAAATGTTTTTATTAATTATTTTCCATGAATATATAATCATATATTATTTAAATAATATATGAAGTGATTTTTAGAATAATTATAATAATTATTTTATTATATAAATTTTAGTACAGATTATTAAATTAATTATTTTACCTTAATTATTAAGGTTAAATAGAAAGGATAAATCAGATATGGAATCCAAACCCTAATTTTGGATTATTGTCAAGGTATGAGAATAATAATATAATATTAATTATATTGTTATTTTACAGTGCTATGAATATGTACTGTATGTACGTGTTGATGATGATTGGTCAATTATGGTGTTTAATTTCAAAACCCTAATGTTAATTGGTTAAACCCTAGTTTTCTGTGGGAAACCCTAATTTGAAAAAAATAAATTGTGAGTGTAAGACTGTTATATGACGATGTCATATGTTTTATGATGTGTATTATATAATGATTTGATTAATTAGGTAAACCCTAATTATAATCTAGAAACCCTAATTAATAATTATAAAACCCTAATTATCTGTATTATAAAACCTAATTGCTATAATTAGCAAGGTTAAATTGTGATTAGTAATATGAAAACCCTAATTTAAAACTCAATAGTGAGTTTAATACTAGTATGTAATTGTGTTATATGATTTTATGGTTAATTAGCTTAACCCTAATTAACATTTGGATATGTTAATCTTAGAAACCCTAATGTTGGTATTATAAACTCTAATTATATTTTGTAACCCTAAATATTGGAATTGTAAACACTAATTGCCGAATTGGCAAGGGTAATTATGATTAGTGGTACTAAACCCCAATGTTCATGTATAATATAAGTATTAACATAATATAGTTAACAAATCTTAATTTTTTTAAATTTTAGAAACTAAAATTTTTATTTCATTTTATTTTTATTTTGTGTAAACCCTAAAATGTAATTCTAGAAAAGCTAATGTTGGAAAACCTTAGGGCTAAACCCTAAGGGTTTGCATGATTACAAGTTTGCCATTAAATTGGAAAATCAAAAGACCAAAATGCCCTTTTAGCATTAAAGAAACTAGCATATAGGTTTTAACAATTGGTGAAGTTGCTCACTAAACCAACAACCCCATGTGCTCTCTAATTGACAGCAACAGCCTCTAGCTCAGCCAATTCATGCATCTACACTTCTATATATAGATTGGAAGAGAGAGAAATTGCATTTGCTAGATTATTTTGTGCAAAACACTCAACCATTCTCTCTCAACCCCAAACCTCCGAAATTTTCTTCATATATCAGTCAAATATCAAGCCCCACAAAATCCATTAACAGATCAGTAGCCTTGAATCAAGAACTTGATTATAGAAGTTATGAACCCTACCTAAGAATCTGACCATCGATCTGTGGTTTGATGTTGTTTTTTTTTGTGTTAAACATGTTCTATGTAGTGTCTAATGATGATCTGGGTTGATAGATGTAGGATCTATAACATCTATAGGCTCAGATTTGAAGATCTCAAAAATCTAGAAATCTGGAGATTTGTGTCTGACAGCATAATGTCAGACCTCATAGATTTTTGTATATTATATATATTTGTTGTTTAAATGTTTGATCTTGTAGTATGCTATGAGGTCTTTAATCTTGAACTCGAATCAAAGTCAGAACTTGTTTATATTGTAAGTTATTCTTGGTCAAAGGTAGTTGACCGACCATGACTTCTCCTTTTCTGGGTAACCCAGAATTTCCCAGATCGGTCTGACAGATTGTTCATGGGCTTTGATCTTGCAGGTTATACGTGTTTTGAATATTATGTTGCATAAGTGTTATAGTATATTAGATGGACTACACTCTGAAGCCTTTAAATCACCTATACATCATACTAGATGAAAGTAGTAACCGGTCAAAGTAGTTAGGTAGTTCACGTTTACGGTTTTCTGGGTAACCCAGAAAACCTATGAACGTGGTTCCTGACATTCTTTGACCGGCATGGATTTGATTACTGTGATGTTTTTAGACTTGTTTTATACTATGTAACTGATGTCTTGAATGTTGTCTACACACTAGAATACTTAAATCACCAAATCAGTACATGTGTTGCAAGTAGTAGAAGCCTAAAAGTGGCCACTCGAACTGTTCATCATTTCTGGGTAACCCAGAATTGATGAACAACTCTGGCAGCCATTTCGGAAACCTAGATCTCAATTGTGTTATGTTGTTTGATTACTATTGTTGCTGATACTTATAGTATTGCATATATACTACAAGATTAAAGTCATATCACACCCATATGCTTTATGATCTGTTAGATATTGTTGGTCAAACCTAGCATCCTCGAAACTGGCATAGTGTTCTGGGTTTTGCATGAAGAACACCTATAGCGACGGTTCTGTCGCTATAGGTGGTCTTTAGCGACAGATAGTAATTTATTTTTCCAAAAATTAATAAATAAATAGAAAAAAATAGTTTTTAATTATTAAAAATACAAAATAAATTATTAAAAATTATTTTAAATTCCAAAAATTAATTTTTAATTATTTTAAATATATTTCATAAATATTTAATATTTTTGGAATATTAAAAGTATTTAATTTATTTAATTATAATATTAAATAAATTATTTAAAAATGATTTTTAATATTTGAAAAATCATTTAAAATTATATTATGGTATAAAAAAATAATTTAAGTTATTTTTGATAACTTTTAATATTATTTGATAATTTTCATTAATAAATTAATATTAATGATAATTAAGTTATTTACTAAATGAATTAAATAAATTAATTAAAAATGATTTTATTATATTAAATATCATTTTAAATAATAATAAGGTATTTAAAAATATTTTAAGTTATAAAATATAACTTTTAATATTTAAAGGTAAATTTAATTAAGTAATGATTATTAATAATATTAAAGTTATTTAATAATTATATTAAATAATTTAGTTTAAAAATGATTTTATTATTTTAAAAATCATTTTAAATGAAAATAAAGTGTTTAAAGATATTTTAAGTTATAAACTATAACTTTTAATATTTAAAAGATAATTTCATTAATAATTTAATATTAATGATATTAAATTTATTTAATAATTATATTAAATAAATAGTTTAAAAATGATTTTATTTATTTAAAAATCATTTAAAAAGGATATAAGTGAATTAAAAATATTTGAAGTTGTAATTAATAACTTTTAATATTTGGATAATGATAAATTAATATTTTAATATTAATGGTAACTATTTAAGAATGATTTTAAATGTTTTAAAAATCATTTAAGGGTAATATAAATGTTTTAAAAATATTTTGAGTTATTATGAATAACTTTAATATTTTGGCAATGGTTTCATTAATAGCTTAATATTAATTAAATATTAATGATAATAGAATTATTTGATATTTAAATCATTTAATAATGATTCTGATATTTTAAAAATTATGGTAAATGGTAATAATTATTTTATAATTATTATAAGGCCATGAAAAATAGTATGACTGATGTTTAAGTTAACTATTTGGATATTGAACTTCGGGATAGAGTATTAGACTCGATTTTTACCTGATAAAGTTGTCGATAGACCGACATGTTTCAGAAATTGGTCTGGACTTAGATAATTTAATTGGATATGTGTTTATTTGTGATTCAATTTTTATTAAGGTTGTGTGACAATGTGATTAGGAATGTGTTGATGTTTGCTTGTGAGTCAATGATTGTTGAACATGTGTGAAAATGTGAATAGGGAATGTGCTGACTGCAATAGGCAGTGTTATGTGTAGGTTATGTTATATTAATCAGTAAAATTATCTGATTAATGATAGGTCGTGATAGAAAAGATAAATCTAAGTTTGCGTTATTGTAAGCAGCGCATCAGGCAAGTATCCTAACTTTGCATTTTCTTTATGCAATGGACAAGTGTAAGAATGTTTCAAAATTATATTATTATTAATGTACAGATTGTTAAACCTATAATATATACACCCTTTGAGTATCAACATGTTAGTATATGATACTTCGGATATATATATTCTGTTCTTTAATTTCTAGAAATGATTATGCAAGTGTCCTCACTTGGATAATCATTGTATTTAATAACATGTTGATATACCTTCAATATACATATATGTTGAATTATATATCATTGTTGAACAAGATAAGACCTTTGTAATGAAAACCTGGCAGGTATGAACATCCCGAACATGGGAAAATTTTTATGCGCTACGGCGGACAAAGGATGAACGATAATATCGTTCTAGCAATGTAGTATTGATCAATACAGGGTACAACGGGGCTGATCACCCTCCGTGCCCGTAAGTAATGGCCGGTTTACAGATGAATTTCTGTTTAAACCCTTTCGAAAATGAAAACAATGTTCATAATATGTCACAGAAACCTATGTATAGACAATACACAGTTTCAAAAATTTGAAAGAGGGTTGTTATGTTATTGTTATTGGTACAGATTACTTCACAACTATTGACCGGTTGTAGAAGAATATTATAAAGAAAACATTTAAATTCTTTCAACTTATATATATATATATATATAAATACTTGTTGGGCACTCAAATGCTCATCCTTGCTTAATTTAAATGTTTTCAACTAAGTGTGAACAGCTAAAAAGTTCGGACAAGATCAAGTGAAAAGGAAAGCAAATAGAACATATTATTGGTATCATTTGTAATAGATAGATTGTATTAAGTTAATGATATGTATTATATATCACGTAAAGAATGTAGTAAAGGTTGCGTAATTGAGATTAGACTCTGATAAATGTAAGTTAAGTTTAAGTTTTATATTATTGTTATTATTACTAGTATTATTCCGCTCATAGAAATGGTATCGTGAAGTACCGAGTTTGAGTTTCAAGTATCCGGGTTCGGGGACTTTACAGATAAGAATGCAAATCATCAAAGATGATGAACATTTTGAGTAAGACATCTCCGTATGTTATGAAGCTGTAAACTGGTAAATGAAGTTAGTCGCGTAAACTTATATTGCAAAAATGCAAACCCTAAGAAGTAAAGTTAAGTAAACCAATGTGTAAGTTCAATATATGACTAATTGGTGTTTATATTTTCTTGTGACGCCCCCAAAATTAGGTATACATCACCCATATTGAGTCGCTTGATACATGGTACAAAATTTAAATTCAACTTAATAATACAACTGTCGTGTACAATACGACAAAACATCAACTGTGAGTTGAATACAAATATTGTCTACTAGAGAGTATACAAACTCAAAAAGAGTCCTCATTACAATTATTATCACACTATTTCACATAATAGTGAGGACTACTAATACTATCATCTGGTCCATCACTCTGTTCCCCGACTCGTCCCAGCTATATTCTCATTTCCTGAAGAGAACAGTGAATGAAAGGGTGAGCTCAACTAGCGCAGTAAGACATGTTATGACTAAGATAATGCAGAATAATTTATCGTTAGCCTTCAACAGTGTTAAACTTATAAAATATAATAACTATCAAGTTTAATTGCAGCGGAACAAGCAATCCATTAGAATAGTCAAGTAGGGAATAAAATCTACTATCTTCTATGATTTGAAAGGTTTTTCATCACTTTTATCACTGGGACTAAGCTTAATAAATAATCAATATCATCGAATCACCCCAGCACTACGGCCAAGGATATTCTTTAGTATCACGACCAAAATTATCCATGCACTACAGACCAAGAATATTTGTGTATTCATTAATGATCATGATCATGCCAACAACTTTCCATCAATGCACTACGGGCCAATGAGGACTTTTTCCATATCATTTGTAATATTACGGTCATGATTATACCAAATAATTCCTGGTCATAATCATACCAAGTCCATCTATGCACTACAGGCTACAGATGACTTTCAAAAAATATAAACATGAGGATGATGACAATGATATGAGAATTCAATAAAATAAGTTCAAGAATTAATTTATCCAGGAACTAATAATGTCCAAATTGTCAACATGATATTGCTTTGTAGAGTAAAATTCAAGAATGCTCAGAAGAATATTTCCATGAAAAGATACTTGATGAAGCACAAATATCAAGGATATTCCACTAATTTCATGGAGTATAGAAGTCAAAACTTTAACCAACTGAGTATAATAAAGAATGGAATAACAAAACAAATCACCATGCATGCGTTACTTTGCATAGATAGGTTATTCCAACAGAATACTAAATAACGGAACCAGGTCAGGCGAAATTCGCACCGACAGGATGCTCCAACAGAATAATAAAGAATGAAATAGCAACAGAAATCACCATGTATGCGGTACTTCGCATAAACATGTTATTCCAACAGAATACTAATAAGGACAGAATCAGGTCCGACGTAAAACGTACAGAAAGGATATTCCAACATAATAATAATAAAGACGGAACCAGGTCCTGCGTAAAATGCACAGACAGGATATTCCAACAGAATAATAAAGACGAAATCACGTCCGGCGTAAAATGCACAGACAGGATATTCCAACAGAATAGTAAAGAAGGAATAATAGAAGAATGTCACCAAGTATAGGGTAGCCCGCGTATACAGGTTATTCCAACAAAATAATAAAGAATGGAATAACAAAAGTTCTCTTCATGAATACAAAAGAAATATTACTCCCTACGAGTACAATAAATAATATTCCCTACCTTAGAAAGAAGAGTACTGGATATAGAAGTAGTGAAGTAGTAGAACATTTTTCTTCTTTCTCTCTATAGTTTCTCTCTCTAGAGTTTCAGTGAATTCGTAAGAAATAATGAATGAATGAGCTTCTATTTATAGAAAAATGGACTGCATAGTAACTAACTCATGAACGGTCCAGATTGATTTACTTTAATCTGACGGTCCATATTTAAAGCAAAATCTTTTAAATAAAATATAATATATTCTATTTATAATCTAATAAAACGAATAAATTTATAAAAGATTTTACTATACAAATACTATGCAGGCACTATGCAAACACTATGCATAATAAAATATAATATATTCTAATTATTGTCTAATAAAACAGATAACTTTATAAAAATATTTTGTTTTATATAAAAAGATTTTACTATATAAAACACTATGCATACACTATACATAATAGAATATAATATATTCTATTTATAGAATAACTTTATTAAAGTATTCTGTTTTATATAAAAAGATTTTACTATGCAAAATACTATGCAAACATTATTATTACTGTACTTTTAACACCGGGTGTTTCAACAGTTAACGGTAAAACTTCTGTCATTATTTTCATAAAGTATTTTTGTCGTTTTCTCAATCAGACAATAATTTTGTTGTGGGGTCCACCAATGATTGTGTCGTTGTACGAATATTCCCTGTTAAAACGAATATTCCCCGACCAATCGAATATTATATAACAACTTGCGTACTTTGCAAAATTTATAAATATTACCCACAACTATAACATTATATCAAATCCACACCATAATATTCAAAAAAATTATTTCGAGAAAATTAAATATTTATTCATAAAATCTGGGGTCTCACATTTCTCCTTATGTGTTATATAGGAATTGGAATGAGCAGTTTAGCATAAGCTGTTGTTGATTGTAAGGCAATTTTCCTAACTTCATTCATATTGTAAATGAATGCTAGTTTCTTAAACTTCTCAGATGCTGAACTTGAGAAGTTATGTCTATGTGCGAATGTGCGATATTTGTACAAGGTGGAAGAACGCATGAGGCCTTGAGCCACAATGTGAATACTTCGGTGTTTTTATGATATGAACTGTTCTGTGATTGAGTTGTTCAATACGAGTATGTTCTATTTATACATGAACCATTATTGTTAAGTATGTGCTAATGATTCTAGCTAGACAGGATGTGTATGAAAATGGTAGAGGATTGAAAGTATTTCAAAGTGAAAGTGACTGATGTTTTAAGATGATAGGAATCGAGACTATTCCTATTATTAAAGCTCCTTGAAAACATTGGTTCGGTTATATAAGTTCTAAAGGAACTTTTAAACTCTTGAGAGGTTATGTGTTCAACTTTTATGACTTGCTAGCCAATTGAATGCTCACACTTGTTTTAAATGAAAAACATTTTCAGCGGACGAGGTTTGAAGAACTTAAGGATCCCATAAAGATTAAGCTGACGGTATCCAGATGAAGTGTCATTAAGAATGTGAATGAGCTAGAAGATCAAGTGAAGACTTGTAATCTAGAAAGATGAAATTTGTAATACCCAAAAATTTCCATGTATTATTAAATAAATATATTAATAGAAATACTATTTATGTGTAAATAAGTGTTATTGATTTATGAGTTGGATAATACAATTGATTGTATTTGATCAATGCATGTTAAGATGTGTGAAGTGACAAAAAGATTTGTGAAATGCCTTGTGTGGCCTAATGCGAAACGAGAAAATTCATTAAGTAAGTTAACCCGGGAATTAGGAAGGTTAATCGGGTATGATCATGAGATTATATAGCGGCTTTAACTTTATCGATTAAAGTCAATTCTACTCATATATTCGTTATCTTCACTTGGGTTCCTAGAGTCTATAACTCTATCTTCATCATTTATAAGTCTTACAAAATGGGCCTTTGTGTTAACAACATCGCACTCATAAACGCATACGATCTTCTACTCAACGCGTCAGCTACCACGTTCACTTTCCCATGAGGTTATTGAATGATACGATCATAATCTTCAACAGCTCGAGCCAACATCTTTGGCGCATGTTACGTTCGCTTTAGTTGAAGAAATATTTAATGGTTTTAGAAATGGCTTTTGTATAGGGGTCAATACAAAATTGGATTTCATGCTCTAGGGGTAGGCTAAGAAGTCTTCAAGAATACATCTGGAAATTTATTAACAACAGAAATATCATTCAAAACTATGACTCTCGTCCAAGACTTGGATAACACGTCACATTGATACATATTAACTTGTCTCCGTTATTCACAATGTCCCCTACGAAAAGTTCGGCTTCGGTGCATTCCACACAAGGAAGTCAACAAAGAAATGATCGGGGCTCTTTACTTATGACTTGATATGACAATGATTGACTTTAGTGGTTTGGTTGCTTGAATTCGCATAACAGATTGGTTAGGATTATGAAAGCGAATAACCTTACAAAAAGCATGTTGAGTAGTTAACCAATCGATTCCTAAAATCACATCAAAGGCAAGTATTTTCAAAGAGATACGATCGACAGGTAACGTGAAAGTGTTGATTTGAACAAGATTTATAAATAGTGGAGGTAACGAAGGTTTCTCCCAACAGATATATCAAAGTCTAACCTCTCCGAAGTTAACTTCAAACATTGAACACAACTAGGTGAAAAAAAGAGTAAGTAGAACCGGTATTTAACACGGTATAGACTTCGCAAGAGTTTATGACTAACATATCCGTGATAATTTTATTCAGGCTCCTCGTCACGAAAAAAAAATGCTCTCTCTTAAACTACCAGCTTTGGCTTAACTTGGACATCCTTTCGCATCACTATCCCAACTAGAATTGACTTCACCATACGTCAAAGTCGAGCTAGGTGACCTTCTCTTCCGCAATTAAAATAAGTTTTGGATTGTTGCGTACAGTTTGGACGGATATGTCCCTCCTATCCGTATTTGAAACATACGACCGGTGGTCATTCTTCTTCCTTTGAAATGGGTGTTGGTGCCGACGTCTTTACGTCATTGTTGAACCTTCTCTTCTTGAAATGTCTATTCTTATTATTTTGGGCATGATTACCACCGAATAATTACCATTTCTGACATGTTTATTCCTTCCATGCTTACTGTCACCGCTTTGCTGACTGTTATCATCGGTATTATCATTTTGACGGCTGCTCTCTTTTGGTTTGGTTGACTCATTATCGCGCTCTAATAACTGAGCCATATTAACAACATCTGAATACAAACACAATTTATGAGATATAAGATATTGACGTTTCTCCGGCTTCAAACCTCTTAAAAACATCTACTTCATTCTCTCTTCATTATCAACCAAGTGGGACGCAAATCGAATTAACTCTGTAAACTTGGCTTCGTATTGCGACACGGTCATGTTGTTTTGCTCCAACTTGATATATTCCACCTCCTTCATATGACGAATGTTTTCGGGAAATTACTTGTCATTGAACAGCTCTTTGAACTTCTCCCAAGACATCTTGAGTGCTTCAGGCTAGGTACATTTTATAGATTCCCACCAGTGATCTGCCTCTTCACTCAACATAAAGGTGGAAAAAGGAACCTTTTACTCCTCGGAGCATCCCAAGACATCAAATATCATGGTGATCTGCTTTAACCACGTCTCCGCCTTAAGTGGTTATGGCTTTCCCAAAAACTCTGGTGGTCCCAGCTCCTTGAATTGCTTAGCGGTGACCAACCATGGGTTGCCATTATTTCCTCCTACATTATGAGCAGGAGCCATCTTCGCCTGATGAGCATGAATTCTAAAAAGCTCCTAAACGTACCGTCATTCATCAATTGATCAGTATTGTTATTTATAGGAGGATTATCGCCATCCTGTTGCACATTCTCCTGATTATTTATCTGTGGAGAATCAACAGTCTCCTGTGCTCCATTGCTTATCTTAACATTTTCAGATGCCATTTTCAAATACTGCCATAAAACAAGGGTTAATTAACATATCACATATTATCTCTATACTCTGACCGACCAATTAAATATCAAATAAACTTAGGTAGGTCATACTAGCGAAGGAATTCCCCATCTCTCCCCTCCTAGTTCTCGTCTCACATCTCAGCCAGGGATCATATCCCTATGCTTTGATACCAACTGTGACGCCCCCAAAATTAGGTATACATAACCCATCTTGAGTTGCCAGATACATGGTACAGAATTCAAATACAACTTAATAATACATTTGTCATGTACAATACGACAAAACATCATCTTTGAGTTGATTACAAATATTGTCTACTAGAGAGTATACAAACTCAAAAGGAGTCCTCATTACAATTATTATCACACTATTTCACAGAATAGTAAGGACTACTAATACTATCATCTAGTCCATCACTCCGTTCTCCGACTCGTCCCAGCTATATTCTCATTTCCTGAAAAGAACAGTGAAAGAAAGGGTGAGCTCAACTAGCCCAGTAAGAAATATTATGACTAAGATAATACAGAATAATTTATCGTTAGCCTTCAACAGTGTAAAACTTATAAAATATAATAACTATCAAGTTTAACTGTAGAGAAAAAAGCAATCCATTAGAAGAGTCAAGTAGAGAATAAAATCTACTATCTTCTATGATTTAAAAGATTTTTCATCACTTTTACCGCTGGGGCTCATCTTAATAAATAATCAACATCATCGAATCACCCCTGCACTACGGACAAGGATATTCTTTAGTATCGCGACCATAATTATCCATGCACTACGGCCCAAGAATATTTATGTGTTCATTAATGGTCATGATCATGCCAACAACTTTTCATCAATGCACTACGGGCCAATGAGTACTTTTTCCACATTATTTGTAATATTACGGTCATGATTATACCGAATAATCCCTGGTCATAATCATACCAAGTCCATCTATGCACTACAGGCTACAGATGACTTTCAAAAAATATAAACATGAGGATGATGACAATGATATGAGAATTCAATAAAAACAAGTTCAAGAATTAATTTATCCAGGAACTAATAATGTCCAAATTGTCAACATGATACTGCTTTGTAGAGTAAAATTCAAGAATGCTCAGAAGAATATTTCCATGAAAAGATACTTGATGAAGCACAAATACTAAGGATATTTCACTAATTTCATGGAGTATAGAAGTCAAAACTTTAACCAACTGAGTATAATAAAAAATTGAATAACCAAAGAAATCACCATGCATGTGGTACTTCGCATAGATAGGTTATTCCAACAGAATACTAAATAACAGAACTAGGTCAGATGAAATTCGCACCGACAGGATGTTCCAATAGAATAATAAAGAATGGAATAGCAACAGAAATCCCCATACATGCGGTACATCGCATAGACATGTTATTCCAACAGAATACTAATAAGGACAGAATTAGGTCCAGCGTAAAACGTACAGAAAGGATATTCCAATAGAATAATAATAAAGACGGAACCAGGTCCGGCGTAAAACGCACAGACAGGATATTCCAACAGAATAATAAAGACGGAATCAGGTCCAGCGTAAAATGCACAGACAGGATATTTCAACAGAATAGTAAAGACAGAATAATAGAAGAATGTCACCAAGTATAGGGTAGCCCGCGTATACAGGTTATTCCAACAGAATAATAAAGAATGGAATAACATAAGTTCTCTTCATGAATACAAAAGAAATATTACTCCCTACGAGTACAATAAATAATATTCCCTACCTTAGAAAGAAGAGTACTGGATATAGAAGTAGTGAAGTAGCAGAACACTTTTCTTCTTTCTTTCAATAGTTTCTCTCTCTAGAGTTTCAGTGAATTCGTAATAAATAATGAATGAATGAGCTTCTATTTATAGAAAAATGGACTGCATATTAACTAACTCATGAATGGTCCAAATTGATTTACTTTAATCTGATGGTCTATATTTAAAACAAAATCTTTTAAATAAAATATAATATATTCTATTTATAATCTAATAACACGAATAACTTTATAAAAGATGTTACTATGCAAACACTATGCAGGCACTATGAAAACACTATGTATAATAAAATATAATATATTCTAATTATTGTCTAATAAAACAGATAACTTTATAAAAGTATTTTGTTTTATATAAAAAAATTTACTATGCAAAATACTATGCATACACTATGCATAATAGAATATAATATATTTTATTTATAGAATAACTTTATAAAAGTATTATGTTTTATATAAAAAGATTTTACTATGCAAACGCTATTATTACTGTACTTTTAACACCGGGTGTTTCAACAGTTAACGGTAAAACTTCCGCCATTATTTTCATAAAGTATTTTTGTCATTTTCTCAATCCGACAATAATTCTGTTGTGGGGTCCACCAATGATTGTGTCGTTGTACGAATATTATCTGTTAAAACTAATATTCCCCGACCAATCTAATATTATATAACAACTTGCGTACTTTGCAAAATTTATAAATATTACCCACAACAATAACATTATATCAAATCCACACCATAATATTCAAAAAAATTATTTCGAGAAAAATTAAATATTTATTCATAAAATCTGGGGTCTCACATTTCTCCTTATGTGTTATATAGGAATTGGAATGAGCAGTTCAGCATAAGCTGTTGTTGGGTGTAAGGCAATTTTCCTAACTTCATTCATATTATAAATGAATGCTAGTTTCTGAAACTTCTCAGATGCTGAACTTGAGAAGTTATGTCTATGTGCGAATGTGCGATATTTGTACAAGGTGTAAGAACGCATGAGGCCTTGAGCCACAATGTGAATACTTCGTTGTTTTTATGATATGAACTGTTCTGTGATTGAGTTGTTCAATACAAGTATGTTCTATTTATACATGAACCATTATTGTTAAGTATGTGCTAATGATTCTAGCCAGACAGGATGTGTATGAAAATGGTAGAGGATTGAAAGTATTTCAAAGTGAAAGTGACTGATGTTTTAAGATGATAGGAATCGAGACTATTCCTATTATTCAAGCTGCTTCAAAACATTGGTTCGGTTATATAAGTTCTAAAGGAACTTTTAAACTCTTGAGGTTATGTGTTCAACTTTTATGACTTGCTAGCCAATTGAATGCTCACACTTGTTTTAAATGAAAAACAATTTCAGCGGACGAGGTTTGAAGAACTTAAGGATCCCATAAAGATCAAGCTGACGGTATCCAGATGAAGTGTCATTAAGAATGTGAATGAGCTAGAAGATCAAGTGAAGACTTGTAATCTAGAAAGATGAAATTTGTAATACCCAGAAATTTCCATGTATTATTAAATAAATATATTAATAGAAATACTATTTATGTGTAAATAAGTGTTATTGATTTATGAGTTGGATAATACAATTGATTGTATTTGATCAATGCATGTTAAGATGTGTGAAGTGACAAAAAGATTTGTGAAATGCCTTGTGTGGCCTAATGCGAAACGAGAAAATTCATTAAGTAAGTTAACCCGGGAATTAGGAAGGTTAATCGAGTATGATCATGAGATTATATAACGGCTTTAACTTTATCGATTAAAGTCGATTCTACTCATATATTCGTTATCTTCACTTGGGTTCCTAGAGTCTATAACTCTATCTTCATCATTTATAAGTCTTACGAAATGGGCCTTTGTGTTAACAACATCGCACTCATAAACACATACGATCTTCTACTCAACGCGTCAGCTACCACGTTCACTTTCCCACGAGGTTATTGAATGATACGATCATAATCTTCAACAGCTCGAGCCAACATCTTTGGCGCATGTTACGTTCGCTTTAGTTGAAGAAATATTTGATGGTTTTAGAAATGGGTTTTGTACAGGGGTCAATACAAAATTGGATTTCACGCTATAGGGGTAGGCTAAGAAGTCTTCAAGAATACGTCAGGAAATTTATTAACAACAGAAATATCATTCAAAACTATGACTCTCGTCCAAGACTTGGATAACACGTCACATTGATACATATTAACTTGTCACCGTTATTCACAACGTCCCCTACGAAAAGTTCGGCTTCGGTGCATTCCACACAAGGAAGTCAACAACGAAATGATCGGGGCTCTTTACTTATGACTTGATATGACAATGATTGACTTTAGTGGTTTGGTTGTTTGAATTCGCATAACAGGTTGGTTAGGATTATGAAAACGAACAACCTTACAAAAAGCATGTTGAGTAGTTAACCAATCGATTCCTAAAATCACATCAAAGGCAAGTATTTTCAAAGAGATACGATCGACAGGTAACGTGAAAGTGTTGATTTGAAAAAGATTTATAAATAGTGGAGGTAACGAAGGTTTCTCCCAACAAATATATCAAAGTTTAACCTCTCCGAAGTTAACTTCAAACATTGAACACAACCAGGTGAAAAAAAGAGTAAGTAGAACCGGTATTTAACACGGTATAGACTTCGCAAGAGTTTATGACTAACATACCCGTGATAATTTTATTCAAGTTCCTCGTCACAAAAAAAAAACGCTCTCTCTTAAACTACCAGCTTTAGCTTAACTGGGACATCCTTTGGCATCACTATCCCAGCTAGAATTGACTTCACCATACGTCAAAATCGAGCTAGGTGACCTTCTCTTCCGCAATTAAAATACGTTTTGGATTGCTGCGTACAGTTTGGACGGATGTGTCCCTCCTGTCCGCATTTGAAACATACGACCGGTGGTCGTTCTTCTTCCTTTGAAATGGGTGTTGGTGCCGACGTCTTTACGTCATTGTTGAACCTTCTCTTCTTGAAATGTCCATTCTTATTATTTTGGTAATGATTACCACCGAATAGTTACCATTTCTGACATGTTTATTCCCTCCATGCTTACTGTCACCGCTTTGCTGACTGTTATCAATGGTATTATCATTTTGACTGCTGTTCTCTTTTGGTTTGGTTGACTCATTATCGCGCTCCAATAACTGAGCCATATTAACAACATCTGAATACAAACACAGTTTATGAGATATAAGATATTGACGTATCTCCAGCTTCAAACCTCTTAAAAACATCTACTTCATTCTCTCTTCATTATCAACCAAGTGGGACGCAAATCGGGATAACTCTGCAAACTTGTCTTCGTATTGCGACACGGTCATGTTGTTTTGCTCCAACTTGATATATTCCACCTCCTTCATGTGACGAATGTTTTCGGGAAAGTAATTTTCATTGAACAGCTCTTGGAACTTCTCCCAAGACATCTTGACTGCGTCAGGATTGGTACATTTTACAGATTCCCACCAGTGATCTGCCTCTTCACTCAACATAAAGGTGAAAAAAGGAACCTTTTACTCCTCGGAGCATCCCAAGACATCAAATATCTTGGTGATCTGCTTTAACCACGTCTCCGCCTTAAGTGGTTATGGCTTTCCCAAAAACTCTGGTGGTCCCAGCTCCTTGAATTGCTTAGCGGTGACCAACTATGGGTTGCCATTATTTCCTCCTACATTATGAGCAGGAGCCAACTTCGCCTGATGAGCATGAATTCTAAAAAGCTCCTAAACGTACCGTCATTCGTCAATTGATCAGTATTGTTATTTACAGAAGGATTATCGCCATCCTGTTGCACATTCTCCTGATTATTTATCTGTGGAGAATCAACAGTCTCCTGTGCTCCATTGCTTATCTTAACATTTTCAGATGCCATTTTCAAATATTGCCATAAAACAAGGGTTAATTAACATATCACATATTATCTCTATACTCTGACCGACCAATTAAATATCAAATAAACTTAGGTAGGTCATACTAGCGAAGGAATTCCCCATCTCTCCCCTCCTAGTTCTTGTCTCACATCTCAGCCAGGGATCATATCCCTATGCTTTGATACCAACTGTGACGCCCCCAAAATTAGGTATACATAACCCATCTTGAGTCGCCAGATACATGGTACAGAATTCAAATACAACTTAATAATACAACTGTCGTGTACAATACGACAAAACATCATCTTTGAGTTGATTACAAATATTGTCTACTAGAGAGTATACAAACTCAAAAGGAGTCCTCATTACAATTATTATCACACTATTTCACAGAATAGTAAGGACTACTAATACTATCATCTGGTCCATCACTCCGTTCCCCGACTCGTCCCAGCTATATTCTCATTTCCTGAAAAGAACAGTGAAAGAAAGGGTGAGCTCAACTAGCCCAGTAAGAAATATTATGACTAAGATAATGCAGAATAATTTATCGTTAGCCTTCAACAGTGTAAAACTTATAAAATATAATAACTATCAAGTTTAACTGTAGCGAAAAAAGCAATCCATTAGAAGAGTCAAGTAGAGAATAAAATCTACTATCTTCTATGATTTAAAATGTTTTTCATCACTTTTACCGCTGGGACTCAGCTTAATAAATAATCAACATCATCGAATCACCCCTGCACTACGGACAAGGATATTCTTTAGTATCGCGACCATAATTATCCATGCACTACGGGCCAAGAATATTTGTGTGTTCATTAATGGTCATGATCATGCTAACAACTTTTCATCAATGCACTACGGGCCAATGAGGACTTTTTCCACATCATTTGTAATATTACGGTCATGATTATACCGAATAATCCCTGGTCATAATCATACAAAGTCCATCTATGCACTACAGGCTACAGATGACTTTCAAAAAATATAAACATGAGGATGATGACAATGATATGAGAATTCAATAAAAACAAGTTCAAGAATTAATTTATCCAGGAACTAATAATGTCCAAATTGTCAACATGATACTGCTTTGTAGAGTAAAATTCAAGAATGCTCAGAAGAATATTTCCATGAAAAGATACTTGATGAAGCACAAATATTAAGGATATTCCACTAATTTCATGGAGTATAGAAGTCAAAACTTTAACCAACTGAGTATAATAAAGAATTGAACAACCAAAGAAATCACCATGCATGTGGTACTTCGCATAGATAGGTTATTCCAACAGAATACTAAATAACAGAACTAGGTCAGACGAATTTCGCACCGACAGGATGTTCCAATAGAATAATAAAGAATGGAATAGCAACAGAAATCCCCATGCATGTGGTACATCGCATAGACATGTTATTCCAACAGAATACTAATAAGGACAGAATTAGGTCCAGCGTAAAACGTACAGAAAGGATATTCCAATAGAATAATAATAAAGACGGAACTAGGTCCAGCGTAAAACGCACAGACAGGATATTCCAACAGAATAATAAAGACGGAATTAGGTCCAGCGTAAAATGCACAGACAGGATATTCCAACAGAATAGTAAAGACGGAATAATAGAAGAATGTCACCAAGTATAGGGTAGCCCGCGTATACAAGTTATTCCAACAAAATAATAAAGAATGGAATAACATAAGTTCTCTTCATGAATACAAAAGAAATATTACTACCTACGAGTACAACAAATAATATTCCCTACCTTAGAAAGAAGAGTACTGGATATAGAAGTAGTAAAGTAGCAGAACACTTTTCTTCTTTCTTTATATAGTTTCTCTCTAGAGTTTAAGTGAATTCGTAAGAAATAATGAATGAATGAGCTTCTATTTATAGAAAAATGGACTTCATGTTAACTAACTCATGAATGGTCTAGATTGATTTACTTTAATCTGATGGTCCATATTTAAAACAAAATCTTTTAAATAAAATATAATATATTCTATTTATAATCTAATAACACGAATAACTTTATAAAAGATTTTACTATGCAAACACTATGCAGGCACTATGAAAACACTATGTATAATAAAATATAATATATTCTAATTATTGTCTAATAAAACAGATAACTTTGTAAAAGTATTTTGTTTTATATAAAAAAATTTACTATGCAAAATACTATACATACACTATACAACACTATGCATAATAGAATATAATATATTCTATTTATAGAATAACTTTATAAAAGTATTATGTTTTATATAAAAAGATTTTACTATGCAAACGCTATTATTAATGTACTTTTAACACCGGGTGTTTCAACAGTTAACGGTAAAACTTCCGCCATTATTTTCATAAAGTATTTTTGTCGTTTTCTCAATTCGACAATAATTCTGTTGTGGGGTCCACCAATGATTGTGTCGTTGTACGAATATTCTCTGTTAAAACTAATATTCCCCGACCAATCTAATATTATATAACAACTTGCGTACTTTGCAAAATTTATAAATATTACCCACAACTATAACATTATATCAAATCCACACCATAATATTCAAAAAAATTATTTTGAGAAAATTAAATATTTATTCATTAAATCTAGGGTCTCACATTTCTCCTTATGTGTTATATAGGAATTGGAATGAGCAGTTCAGCATAAGCTGTTGTTGGGTGTAAGGAAATTTTCTTAACTTCATTCATATTGTAAATGAATGCTAGTTTCTTAAACTTCTTAGATGTTGAACTTGAGAAGTTATGTCTATGTGCGAATGTGCGATATTTGTACAAGGTGGTAGAACGCATGAGGCCTTGAGCCACAATGTGAATACTTTGGTGTTTTTATGATATGAACTGTTCTGTGATTGAGTTGTTCAATACAAGTATGTTTTATTTATACATGAACCATTATTGTTAAGTATGTGCTAATGATTCTAGCCAGACAGGATGTGTATAAAAATGGTAGAGGATTGAAAGTATTTCAAAGTGAAAGTGACTGATGTTTTAAGATGATAAGAATCGAGACTATTCCTATTATTCAAGCTTCTTCATAACATTTGTTCGGTTATAGAAGTTCTAAAGGAACGTTTAAACTCTTGAGGTTATGTGTTCAACTTTTATGACTTGCTAGGCAATTGAATGCTCACACTTGTTTTAAATGAAAAACATTTTCAGCGGACGAGGTTAGAAGAACTTAAGGATCCCATAAAGATCAAGTTGACGGTATCCAGATGAAGTGTCATTAAGAATGTGAATGAGCGAGAAGATCGAGTGAAGACTTGTAATCTAGAAAGATGAAATTTGTAATACCCGGAAATTTCCACGTATTTTTAAAAAAATATATTAATGAAAATACTATTTATGTGTAAATAAGTGTTATTGATTTATGAGTTGGATAATACAATTGATTGTATTTGATCAATGCATGTTATGATGTGTGAAGTGACAAAAAGATTTGTGAAATGCCTTGTGTGGCCTAATGCGAAATGAGAAAATTCACTAAGTAAGTTAACCCAAGAATTAGGAAGGTTAATCGGGTATGATCATGAGATTCTATATAGATAATCAATACACTCATAGACTCGTAGCAATACTCGTGTGGACATCATTTCATGTCATACAAAACAAGTTAGCGTCGAAAACTGGCACAGGCAGAAACTGCACCAGTCTTAGCACTATCAAGGCACGAGTACAAACTGGCGCAGCTGCGCCATCTGTCAGTTGGAGTTGGTTACTTTCTACTATAGCACTGAATTAGGGATATTAATCTGATATGTGGAACAAGGATGAAACCATATTATAGGAAGATATTGCAATATTTTATGTCCAACCACAGAATTGTTAATCCATTAATTAATATTAATTAATTGTAGTGGAATATGGGTTACTTGGTAATTAATTCATAATATACGATTATTATTATTTGCAATATACCTATAAGTGTAATGAGAATATTATCAATGAATAATTATTGTTAAAGTCCATAATTACATTAAGAAATTGATGGATTAATTAATATTAGTGTTAATTAATTAAGGAAGAGCATGGTTATTTATTTAGCATAATTAAGTGAGTTATTAATATAATAATATTATATTGATAGATATGGGCATGTGAACAATAATACAAATATAACTATATAGTGTGGTGTGGAATTTGTGTGACTATATATTAAGTCTTATAAAATTATATTATATGAGGCAATGCGATTAAAATATATTGAAACTATATGTTATAAATACGTTATCTATGTGACAATATGTATGTGGGTATGTATTAAAATAATATACCATGAACACATTGTAACCATCATTTTGATAAAATGTACATAGATTATATATATGTTGCATGACATCTACTACCTTGAAATATTAATTATGTTAACCCTGTTGTGACATTAAAAATTTAGGCATTGGTAAAATATATACACCATAACATAAGAATGAGGATTTTATATAAGTGTATAACATAAGAATACAAGAGGGCTGAGTTATATGGGATTGTCCCAAATTGAGAGTCCTATTTGCCTCAATTCTCAGTCACGTATAAACCAAAAAAGGCTAAGGCCTATTTATTCTTCCAAGCTCGCTAGGTCTTGATCATGGAGGAGTGGGCATAATGATGCAATCCAACAACTTCCAATAACTCCTCCATAACCCCCATGTAAACCTCCAATCCATTAGTTTGATCCCATGGAAAACTTCAAAATCTAGATAATGATTTGTCTATAAATAAGAAGCTCTCCTTCCATTTTCCAAGTGCTGAGAATTGTCAAGGTGTGTGATTGAGAGCATTCAAGCATTCTAAGGGTTTAGGAGTTCATTAGGAGCAAGCTAGTTCTTATTGCAAAGGCATAATTCCTTTTCCTTGTTTCCATTTTTCAGTTTCTATAAACAGAGTTCGTGAGAAGTAAAATTTTAATTTCTTGAATTTTGTGGAATTAAATGCTAGTATGGTTAAATAATGTTCATATGGTTGTTATATGACCATATAAGCATGTTGCAATTGATATATAAGTGTTTAGGAATGATTTCGTGAGTAAATTTTGAGTTTGGGCTAAACAGTTGCCGAGGTTACTGTTTCTGCACCTGAACCAGGCACAGCACAGCTACGCCGTAATTACACGCTGCACCGGTTGCTAAATTCAGTTTTTAGTTCATGTTTTGAAATCTGTCCTAGTACCATGTCTTGTGATAGCATGCCAACATGTTTTAAGGGTATATATAGACATATGAATCTAACGTGACCATGTTAGACTAGCATTAGCATGGTTAAAGGAAATTTGTAAATTAAGATGGATTTAAGGACCTAGGAATGAACTTGTTGTGTATGTATGCCATGTATGTATACTGACTTTAAAAGCATGTGAGTATGACTTGGAAATGGATGAATAAACCTTTAGCTTGTGTTTATTTGATTAGTAAGGAAACATGACCATGTTGAACCTATTAGCAAGCTTTGAATGAGAATATTGTCAAGCTACAATGAGAATTAGAATCTGATAATTTTGATCATGTTTGGTGTTACTCTTAGACTCACTCATGTAGTATAAACGTAAATATACCATGTTTGTGTATTGCAATTAGAGAAAAGCATAAACAAAGCCTATTTTCAACTAAAGCGGTATTAGTTTCACATATATGCTATGAATACTCGTACGAATGCTTAATATGAGTGTTATAAATATCTTGTATGTTTAGAGAGCAAGCATTATAGGTTTTGCGATTTCATGACCCTAACTTGTTGAAATAGCTAATTTAAGATTATGTTATTATGAAAAGGGACCTAGATTGACTTGAGAAGCATTAGAAGACCTTTAATATAACATATATAGCATATGTGATTGTTTTGGTCAAGCCAGACAAAAACCACAAGGCAGCAGATGAGTC
Source organism: Panax japonicus (assembly GCA_020205505.1). NCBI lineage: Eukaryota > Viridiplantae > Streptophyta > Magnoliopsida > Apiales > Araliaceae > Panax > Panax japonicus. Next base: position 30,008,883 of record CM035097.1, on the reverse strand, counting down.
TTGGCATGGCCAGAGGACGACGCAGCTGCACCGGTCCTAGGCTTTGCCATGGCACAGCTGCACCGGGCAGCAGTCATGTTTGAGTTCTGTTTTGGGTCTGATATTTGAAGCATGCCTATATGATGTCTTTAACTTATAATATATGATCGATATGCTATGTAATGTGTTAAGAAGCATGCTATGTTATATAAATAGAGGTTAATTTTGATTTTCAAATGATAAATATAAGCGGATGTTTACATTATATCAAACCATGAAACGTGGGGTGAACTTGTGATAACATATAGACTAATTTTTGTGTCATACGTGCATACTTGTATCGTGATAAGCTTGATTAAAGACTATGTTAGCTAATGAACATCTTGAACATATAATACGTTATAAATAGGATTCGAAAGTGTTGAATTCTTAAACGAGGATAAATTACGCGTAAGGCAAGTATCCTAAACCCTTGCATTACCTTAATTAACACATATCGTAAGCAAGTTTCTAAACTTATCTTATTACATTGTGCAAGTTTCTCTAACCTTACTCAAATTTATATTGAGCAAGTATTTGAATCCTACTATTATTGTTGTGCAATATCATTGCATTATTTTATTCGACAAATACCGTAAGCTTATCCCTATGAATACAAGTTATATTACTTTCTCGTTCAAATAAGCTAGTATGTTAAACCCCGGTGAAAGCTTTTATTCATGTTGAAACTGGTATTTTCCTTGAATATAGTGAAAGAGTCGATGCCATTTGATTCGGCTAGATTATATGCTTGTTTATAAAAATTGTCCAAACCAATTGATTGGTGCAGAAATCTTAAAAACTGAGTTGAACAACCCTTTTGGTAAGGGGAGTGTATGTCCTTGGAAATCCTAACACATGAATGAATATTATTGTGGTATACATAACATATAGTATTGTAGATTGATCATCTATAGTACTTGATATTTTTGGGTTATCAGTTCAATATTGGTAACTCTCGTGGAAGTTAAATAGTCCTTAGTGACTACTCAGTATATATTGTTTATTCTGTTGGACACCTTGATAGTCGTTGAATTCATATATATCTGTTGATTTATATTGAATTATCGTTCTTATTCCAAGAATTGTTGATATTTCTCATCCATGATATTATTTCTGACACTTTGAACTATCCTAGAAATGACACTTCGATATTTCAAACCTTGTGATATATATATATATATATCCTACACCCTTGTTCTATATTACTTGCTGGGCAATTTGTGATCATCCTTGCTTATTTAAAACCTTTAAGTTAAGGCGGAACAGGAAGGTAGGTGTATCTGGGAAAGACAAGGGCAAGGGCAAGGCTGCCGACTAGCTTGTCCCTTTATGTTTAAATTAATCATGTTGTATTAAGACTATTTGCCGAATATGTTTAAACTTAAGTAGAATTATGTAATAGGTCTTTAATCGATATTATTATGTAATCTATTAAGTACTGTAGGTTGCGAGACTTGGGGGAATAATTATAATAAAACATTGTATATTTCAGTATATAATGATGTTTATTAGATGAATGATGTACTCATGACGTATGGAATTCGGGTGTGAAGATAGACCGGATTTCAGGGTGTTACAATAACTTTCTTACACATGTCCATTGCATAAAGTAAATGCAAAGGTTAGTGTAGACACTCAAAATTTTCTGCACATATGTCACTGACTTTGCAGGAAGGCAGATTCGTCTTTCAAGAGGTAACCCTGGAAGATAGTTCATGTCAAGTCCGGATACTACCGAAAGTTCAGTCTCAACCCTGGAATACACACTGGGAGTAACAATTCCAACCTCGGAGATAACCCCGAGGCATGCAGATCCAATACCGGAAATTCCACCAAAGAAGACCGATCCATCTCGGAGAAAACCCCGAGATATTCAGTCTCAGTCCCAACACTGGGAGTAGCAGATACCAACCTTGGAGATAACCCCAAGGAATGAAGTTCTGGAGATAACCCCAGAAATACTTGTTTTAAATGAAATCAGCTTCAACCTCGGCACTGGAACTCAGTACCAGATCCGAAGATAACACCAGGAAGACAGGCACACCTCAGAGATGACACTAAGAACCTTCAACACTTGCAGCTGTCCAATCTCAGCGATAACCCTAAGCAACGCCTGCTTTATCAGCCCAAATTGATGATAACCCCAGTGAAGGGTAAAGTCGTCATCTTGCCACCTTGACGCCATACCGTACCGTCTCAACATTTCATACACATCAATGTCCCACAAGAAATCAAGGAAAACTAATCCCGAATGACTATTACGCAGGGTAACGAATACAATTTCAAGCTTGAAGACCAGAGGGCACCGTCCCATCTTCATGACTTTGTACAACATCTAATCCCATGCCATTTTTTAAATCTCGACAACGGCGGTCTAAAATAGGTCCCACATACCTCAGTTAGATGCCCAGATTGCAATTCTGAAAGTTCGAACAGACATCACGTTGCTCGTGTACACGTACTTTGAGACGGTGAGACACGAGAAACTCGGGGCAACCCGGGCAGCCTCAGGTACACCTGCGGCTCCCCCCCCCCCCTCTATAAATACAGGGCTTGGGGTGGCAGTTTTGTAAGAGAAAAAAGTGAGGAATCCCTGTCAAATTTGTTCTGTACTCACCTTATACTGAGTTCTTTCCCATTTTAAACACTGTGAGCTCACATATAGCTACTCTTGTACCGGCGGGAGACGAGTTTCATCCGCTTTAAAGATATAGAAGTCTTCTTTGGTAGCCCATTGTAAGCTTTCTCACACGCTTTAAAGCATTTTTCTTCATCTTTGCACACACCTTTCTTCACGTTGAGAGTCGTGTTGCGTGTGTTTGCCCGGACTTCAGTCCATGGTTTTAATTCAGTTTGTATATATATATATATATATATATATATATATATATATATATATATATATTATATATATATATATATATTTCGTCCCACCTGGAGTTTACTTCGTAGTGGTTGATCACTTTTACAACTTTCTTTACGTTTCGTCCCGCTTGGAGATTCCTCTGTGGCGGTTGATAGCTTTTACAGCTTTATTTACATTTCTGATCCCCCATGGAGGTGCTTCGTGGTTGGTGATCATGTCTGTATATATATATTTACAACTTTTATATATACCTGCTTACTGCTTTCATACAAATTGCGGCATCATGTGAGCCTAAGAATCATGTGATCACAGATTCAATCTATTGGATCTAGATTCGGTTTCACGTGATGGACCTTTTCAGCTGTAAGCTGCTTGTAAATTTATCTGCAGTGTCTGAATTTCCTCAGATGATTTTCATTCCCATGAGGAAGTCGACATTATTTTGTACATTATTTTCTTATAGATGTTTCGCATCTCGAAAATAAAAGCAATCAGGTCGAACACTTAATAAAATGTGCTTATAATGTCGGGGCACCTGGACATGATACTCAAGATTGTTGGGCCTTGAAACACAAAATCCAAGACCTGATAGACAACGGGAAATCGTGGTCACTAAACCAGATCAACCTCACGTTCAAGACAACCCTCTTCCTCAACACAAAGAGGAAGAAGTCAACATGATTAATTGGAGCAATGGACAGAGTTCCAATTTCAACGGCGATTCATCTCAGACAACCAAAGACGACTTTGAGAAGTTGGATTATGCCAAGTTCTAGTTCGTAATAGAACATAAGATGAAAGCTCTGTACAATCAAATTGAACAATTGGTAGAACTGGTGATCTATCAGCATCAAGTTACACGCCAGTACTTAGTCAGCTAGGAACATGCTAATCTCCTTCATCTTGTCATGAATATTCCCTCGTCACCTTCAAAAAATGAAATGATGGAGGACAAAGTGACAAAGAGAGCGAATGCCAAAGCCCATCGGGATTTTGCCAATCGTAGGGAATTTAATACATGGGCCAACCTATGGAGGAAATCCTTCAGATGATAATCATTGAAGGAAGGATCACTTCCCTTCTACCTCAAATCAATCCTCGTTCAAGACGGTACAATTTTAATGGAGTATGTCAATACCACTCCCATTCTCACGGTCACAGCATAGAAGAATGCTGGGCACTCTGCCACCTTATCCAGAATCTAATTGATAGTGGTGTCCTGCAACTAGCAGAAGATGATATCGTGCTGCGGGAGAGTGAGAATACCTGTCCCACTAATTGGAAGGGATTGGTAGCAGTTATATCCGCTGATGTGACGCCCCCAAATCTGGGTATCTTCCAACCCGACAGATGGTGGTACACGGTGCTACAGTTCACATAATCATTCAATTGAAATATCTCAAAAAAACGAATATGTCTTATATATATTCAAAATAATATTAACATTCTCCCAGGTTCTTTATAACCGTTACATCTGTTCTTGTAATAATATAAAATATTATCATTACAAAACTTATACTATTACATAGGTAATCTACGGGTTCTCCTTAGCCTTCCCTTTATCCTTGACGGATCCGTCAGTCCGTTCGGTCTTAGCTACATTCATATTGAATTGCTGCATTGGATCTGGTTGTGGTTGTCCTTCAACGTTGTTGACAGATTCTTCTGCCCTTTGATTATGGGTTTGTCGTCGAGGCGGCATTATCTGGTTAAATAAAACATAATTTAACTTACATTCTAAACCTTATCATATAAGTTTAATATATATTAAAACTTGTTTCATTACTCAAACATGAGTACATTTTCATTAATTCAAAATAATTTACATAGCATAGTCCATAATACTATCCCTTTGTGACCACAAGAGTCGGGATTTACAACTTTGATTAATACAAAAGTTGAAAATATTATATTACACAAACATACTAATCATACATATAATATTAAACAAACCTACACCACAGAACCTATACTACCTATTCACTACGCATTTTTCTTGATCGAGGACAACTTTTTGCTTGATGACCATCTATCCCACAGATATAACAAACACACTGCTTAGGATTGGGACACTGAGGAGAAAAATGTCCCCCATGTCCGCAATTGTAGCAAACATTTTCCCCTTTCCTGCACACGCCTTCATGCTTCTTGTCACATTTTGTACACTTTTCTATGTGTTTAAAGTTCCCTTGGTTATTATCCGGATCACTGTGACAACCCGAAAATTTAGACAATTTATGAAAATCTCAAATGATTGATTTAAGGTCAAATATTAGACCTAGACAGAAAATAAGTGTATGGAATTGGCAGTTATGTAATGAAATTTTAAGAATTTCCAAAGTTTTGAACAAAACTTGAATTATGTGATAGACTGTAAGTGATAGTCTAGTAATGAGGTATAAGATTATGGTAGATTTAAATTTCTTTTGAAGAATTATCAAGGATAAGTATCGAAGTGAATACTAGTTGATATAGTTGAACCGTAATAATTTAAGATCAAGGATTGATCAGATAAGTTATAACTTTAGAAAACCCTAAAGTTATGTTGATCATATGTTCATTAAGTTTGGAAAAAAATCTAACGAATTGTTAGAAACCCTAAATTCATGATATGAATATGGTGATTAAGTTAGAAAACTCTAACGATACGCTCAGAAACTTTAATTTTAGTTTCGAGAATCCGAAACCCTAATTCGGATATTTAAACCCTAATTTGGGAATCCTAATGCGGAGTATTAAACCCTAAGGGTTAAAAAGTTGTGTGTAAGGAATATGAACATTATGTGATGATTTATATTTGTTTATTATATAAACAAACAAAAGAAACTAGTGTAACCCTAATTATATATTAGGAATGAAGGATTTAATAACCAAAGGGATTATGGAAAAAGAGAATTGTGGTATTTAGAATACTTACTAATTCTAGGAGATTTATTTTATATATATCTCAAATGATTAATTTTATAACCTAATTATAGCAAGTCTAATTGGGTTAAGAAAATGGATGTGAATGAGCAAGGATTTATGTTTTAATGGAGAAGTAAAAACCCTAATTAATTGGATTGGGTTGGATAAGAATTTAAGGCATTGAACTATGTATATTTTATAGCTCAAGTATTGGTGAATGAAATTGATTAGAGGATCAACCAAAACATTAAAAGAATGACTCAATTTTTAGCCCAAGTGGTAGAGGAATTTTTGGACAATTGTTGAATCAAATAAGCATTAAATCAAAAAGCCAAACTTGGAGCATTATTTAGGCCACATGGCCGGCCATGAGGGGCTAGAATAAGGGGGAATGAATGATACATTAATGATTAACTTTAGTTGGTTACCAACCCTCACCAACTCCATCCATGTGTCAATTAGTTATTTTGTCCAACAATTGGTTCATTAATTTTGCAAGCAATCACTTGTTATTGCTAAAGGGAGAAAGAGAGGATTAGTGTATCTAGGAGCCATTTGGCCGGCCATATTAGAGAGGGAAAGGAGATGGAGTGTGGTCATTTGAAAAAAAAAAAAAACTACACCAAAGTCTAGTTTATTTATTTTCTTTCTTTCATCTCTTATATTTTTACAAGTTGCTAAGATCAAGAGGGAGAGAGAGAGAGAGATGTTCGGCCATACTAAGAGAAGAAGGAGAGGTGATTTGGATCTTCATTCAATCAAGATCCATGATCAAGCTATGGAGAAGAAGAAGAAGGAGAGCAAGTAAGCTAAGGTATAACAAATTTATATTTAAAGGTTTGAGTTTCTTAGTAGTTTGATTTGATTTTTGATAACTTGAAGTTGTGCTCTTGAGGCTTAAAACCTTAGATTTATGTGTATATAAGTGTTTAATATGTAGATCTAACCTTTTTGAAGATCAAAAGTTAGATTTATAGCATGAATTGGAAGCTAGGTTTTTAAAGTATAGAAAATCTTATTTTTCTTACTTTTGAGTGTGTTTAATCTTGTATTTGATTTTGGTTATTTTGAACCATGAAGTTCATGATCTTGAACATGAAAACTATAGATCTACTTGTTAAATGGTATGTTATGTTTAGATCTAACTATTTTGTGTGTTAAAAGTTTAATCAAACAAGATAAGCAAATCAGTTTGTTGGAATTAGTGGACTGCTGCCCTAAACAGAAATTTCGGATTTGTTAGTGTACTCTAAAAATTCTGGACTTGTGATATGTTGTATTACGCTCAATAAACTTTCCATAGACTCCAAAACGGACTAAATCCGGCATCGGAGGAGAGAGTTATGGGATTTCTCCCAAACTACACAAAACTAAGAAAACTGTTAAAAGGACAGTTTTGGAACAGTCACTTCCGGGCTAATTTCCGGGAGCTTAGCATGTCCAAATATGGATTGTTATATATGAAAATTTTTGTTCGGAAAGATACGAACCTAACAAAATTGATGGATCATTAATCGAAATTACAGAACTCGTTTTATATAAGTTTTAGCAAAGGACTCCAAAACTGCCAAACGACAAAAAGTTTCTGCCCAAACTTTTCCGAGGGCTGTTTTGTACATTTAGTTAATGAGAAAAATTCCAGGCTTTTAGTAAATGAAAATATATGGTATTATGTAGCTCGTGTCCAAAAATGAGCTGATTCCGAGTTAAAATGACCAAGTTATGACCATTACAATTTTTGTGATTTTTCGACGGAAATCGCTATAAACGGAGTTCTACAACTCCAATTGCCACGAAATTTAAAATGGAGTATCACGTTAACATATATAAGGTTATGCCAAAAGATGGGCATTACTGGAGTTAAGCACGAGGTAGCTAATTTCTTAAGCTACGCACTAAAAATTAATTTTTAATAAATACCAAAGGAAGTTGGAAAATTATGGAAAAATATTTTTTATGCATGAAATATGTGTATATATGTTTGACCAAAGGGTAGGAGAATAATTCACTGATTTGGTATTTTCGTGATATGGATATAGAAAACAGTTTGATGAATTGAATCCGGTTTGCTGGATTGAGGTTTAAATTGATGGATTTGGAATTCAAGTTGCTGAATTATAAATTTGGTTGTTAGATATAGAATCCAGGGTGCTGGATTAGTGTTTGCCTTATTACATGTTAATGAATAATTTATGAAATGAAAAGCAAATGTTAAATCATATGGGATATGATATAATGAACGGAGAATTATCAAAAGGATGATAATAATATTGATGTGTTAAGCTGTTATCTAATATTGGATTAAGTATTAGATAGTATTATGAAATAAAGCATGTTATACTGATTAAAAGATCAATCTTATAACTGATAGGTCTTTCGTGAGAGATTAAATTAATTTGCGTTGCGGTAATCAACGGTTCAGGCAAGTTTTCTATTACTTAACTCTAATAAGAGTAGTTTCTTCAAGCTTATGGTTAATCATTACTGATTGCCAAGAAAATTGTATTCTGTACATCTTGCATGTATAAGTCAGGTATGAAAGGCTGATCACCTTCATTACCAGTTGGTTCAGAAATGTTTGTTCATGAAAAATACTTGTTCAGTCAAAATTTTGTTCCTGCTAGTTCACAATTATATTGTTGAATTATAGCCAGTCAATTATTCATACTCTTCAATCATGATATATCGTAATGTTATTGTATATAAACTTGCTGGGCAATTTTATGCTCACCCTTGCTATATCAAGATAAAATATTGCAGATTAAGGCGAATGCGTCGAAAACAAGGAAATGTCCAAGACAGTTCCAGCTTTAGTAGAAGTGTGCAGTTAAATTTGTATTGTATGATATTAATAATGTTATGAGTTAGATAACTTATGAATTGTGTAATAAGTTAAGGTTACTCGACCTTGGGGATAAGTGTATAAAATTTAATGTATAAACAATTTATGTTTATATCTTCCGCGATTAGTGAAATAATTAGTATACCGGATCCGAGTCGATTCGGGGCCCGGATTCGGGGATGCTACAGTTGGTATCAGAGCTGTTGGTTATGAAGCTTAGGTAGGAATACCTGAGACCAATAACCGCAGTGATTAGGATTAAGTACCAACTTAAATCGAGTTAGTTGGTCAGTAAGATTCAAAGATGAATCTCGGCGAGTGTAAAGACACAGAGTACCCTAACTCAGATAATAAAGTTGAACGGTAATTGTGAATAGATCGAGTCTAAAAGGCTGAAAATGCAGGGATAGAAGATCGTAAAATAAAATGATCAAAGCATAGAATTGAATCGTAATATATACGATAAGATCACCCCGTGATCTGATAAAGGTTATGACAGCTAGAAAGAATCAATATGATGATTGAAAACGATCAAGGCATAGAATTGAATCGTAATATATACGATAAGATCGCCCCGTGATCTGATAAGGTTATGATGTGGGAAAAGAATTAATCTGATAATTGAAAAGTTTACAGCAAGATGCTGTGTCTATGTTGTATTATAAAATGGTACTATGAAAACTCATAAAAGAGTTATGAATTGTAAATACGGATTAAATAAAATTCGTATGGAGTAAGTTTGGAGCTAGAATTATATGGGATTTCAATAAGGACTCGTGTCAGCAACTGAGTTGTATGATTTCTTGTATGGGAGGGAAATTGTATTTGGTGTAAAAACTACTTGGTTGGTGGCATTGGTAATAATTGAAATGTTGTGTCACGCTAGTTGTTATGTGCAGATAAATAGGTCATAGGTAGAGAATATAGGATTAAGTACGAGTTTTTAGAACTCATACTTATGTGACATTCTTGACTCATAGTTATATGAAATGTTTATGAACCCCTCAGCGAACGGACGCCAAAGGTCAGACTAGGGTAAGTTCGTAAACTCATATAATTGTGGCCAGGGTATGAACTCATAAGTGTGGTTTTATGAACTGGGTATAGTTGTGAATGGAGAATTGAGAATTATAGAAATAGATGGAGAGATAAGAGAAGAGAATTATTGATAGATCATTGCCAGTTATTTCGGCTAGATCGAGAATGAAAACTTGATAGGTTGGGGAAGAGAAGAGAAGCAAATAGAATTTGAAATCATTGTATTTTGTGGTTAAATCAAAATCTTGATTCTAAAGACTGAGAATAACAACCTTTTATATAAAGGGAATATTTTATTGGGTGTGAATTTGACCTTTGCACGCGTTTTGAGTATCTTTGATAGATACCCGAGTTATTTGAGTATCTTTGATAGATACCCGAGAAATTTGAGTATCTTTGATAGATACCCGAGAAGTTTGAGTATCTTTGATAGATACCCCAGAAATTTGAGTATATATCAAAGTAAATCTTTCATAGATACCCGAGAAAATAAGTTCAAGATCTTGTGTGATCGCTCTGTAAGGTGCAAAGGTGTAAGGTGTAAGGGGTAAGGTGAATTTTGGGGACGAAATTCTTATAAGGAGGGGTGAATGTGACAACCCGAGAATTTAGACAATTTATGAAAATCTCAAATGATTGATTTAAGGTCAAATATTAGACCTAGACAGAAAATAAGTGTATGGAATTGGCAGTTATGTAATGAAATTTTAAGAATTTCAAAAGTTTTGTTCCACCTTAACTGGCTCAAACTCTTCCTCTTCATCTCCACTCAGATACATCTCGGGATAATCGTCATGATCGCTCCCCAGATTAACCATTGGTTCATCTTCTCCCAACTTCTCAACCGATTCGCTTTGTGCTGGCACCTCGGGTGCTGGCATTGGTGCGACAGCCGCTGGCTTCTCCGTACTCATTTTATCTTCTCCCGACATCCTACAATCAGTTTTAAACAACTTGATTAGTACTTCACCAGTACAAATTTCTCTCACTACGAATTTACTTATCTTACTATCGATACACTTCAACGATCCCTCACTTAGTACTCTAAATGAGTATTCTCTATATCGCTTATGGTTATAATCCTAGGGTTTTTCCCCACCCCACTTAAGGTTTATAACATACGGCTATTCTACCAGCTGGTGACACCTTGGTCACTACAGCTCTGATACCAACCTGTGACACCCCCAAATCCGGGTTACCTGACTCCCGAGTTTGGTGTTCACGATCCACAATATAAATAACATTTAACTACCCATAATATATATAGATAGTATCTTACATAAATTTTTATCAGAGTTTCTCAATACATTACCCAGGTTCTCTAACCTTAACTTTACAAACATACCTTTTAGATATACAAAAAGGGTTTACAAATACAACACAATAAATATGTTCATCATAATTAATTTATTACAACGCCTTTGCCTTTATCCTTCACAGCACCTCCTGCCACTTCGTCCCTAGCTGAAAAGTTTTATTTAGCAAGGGTGAGCAACTAATTTGCCCCGCAAGTTAATACATACAATAAATGTATAAGGATTCAAAACAACAAACTATCTATTTTGATAGAATGAAACCAAAGTTCGGGAAACTTTGCATTAGCTGAACAAATCGTTAATCAATAACAAGGCTTCTCCTTTTCTATGCAACACCATAATTTGATAATGAAAGAGTTCAACGCTTTCAAAGTTCTACGATATTCAAATGATTAAACAAGAATCAATTCTCCGCAATAACAAAGTAGATTTTTCTCCAAATTTATACTGAGTGATCCCACCAGATCTTTGAACTTATTTTCTCGGGTAGATATCAAAGATTTACTTTGATAAATACTCAGGTGTATCAGATAACCATAAAGATTAAATCATACCCCTCTGCAAGTACAATAAGTGATCAGCTTATTATACCCTATATTGTGCATAATACTCAAAACGCGCGCAAAGGTCGAATTCACGACCAGCAAAATGTTCCCTTTATATAAAAGGTTGTTCTTCTCAGTCTTAGAATCAAGATTTTGATTTTACAACGAAATACTATGATTTCAAATTCTATTTGCTTCTCGATCTAGCCGAAATAATTGGCATCGACCTGTCAATAATAATTGAATTCTCTTCTCTAACCTATCAAGTTAAAACAAATTTTTCGTCTAGCTGGAATAATTAGCTAAGATATTTCTCATAATAATTTGACAATAAACAGGAATTATCTGTACTGTCAATTCTAACTTCTACAGATATGAATATCCAACAACAGTAATTCTACAAATATATATTTTCTAATTCGAAAATTTAATTTCAACAATAAATCCCTAGACGTGGCTTAATCAACAATAATTAACCACCAATAATAATTGAATGAAATAACTCAAGGTTGAGTTAGGAAACTTGCCTCTTCCGCTGATTACAGCTACACAATATACTTATCTGATTTCGAAAGACCTATAACCAATAATGTAGGTCTCACAATTAGCACAAATATTTATATCACATATCACTGTATTTTACAGTCAAACTTCTCCTAGGCACATTACCACATAGCCACATTAGTGTTTATAACCTATATAAACACTTAACAAATCAAACTAGTTCAGTCTGGTTGGACTTCGGTCCATTCTCGGTGTTCTAGTCACCCTATCCGACAATTAACACATTGATTGCCAATTAAACTTGGTTTCTAAGCTTCAATATTAATTTAGATAAGTCAATTATCAATAATAATATTTTTCAGAAGCTTTTACTATTAATCAAACAATTATTATAATTTATAAAAATTTTCCAAACACTTAAACCATTTTTAAATGATTTAATTATCAAATAATCATATTATTATTAATATATAATAATATCAAAATATTATTAACATACTTTCCAAAATATTAAAGTTATCATCAATAACTTAAAATATTTTTAAATCACCAATATTCTACTTAAATGATTTTTAAAATAATTAAAATCATTTTTAATCATCACCATTAATATATAAATATTAATGAAATTATTATCTAAATATTAAAAGTCATATTTTATAACTTAAAATATTTTTAAATCATTTTTCTCATTTTTAAATGATTTTTAAGTCAATAAAATCATTTTTAATTTATTTATTTAATATAATAATTAAATAAATCAAATATCATTAATATTAATTTATTAATAAAAATTCTCCAAAAATATTGAAAATTATATTTTATAATTTAAAATATTTTTAATACTTTATTCTCAATTAAAATGATTTTTAAATCATTTAAATAATTTTCATCTTATTTATTTAATTTAATAATCAAATAAATATTATATCATTAATATTAAATTATTAATGAAAATTCTCCAAAAATATTAAAAGTTACATTTTATAACTCAAAATATTTTTAAATACATTTTTCTTATTTAAAATGATTTTTCATAATATTAAATCACTTTTCTGTAATTTATTTAATACATTAACTAAATAAATTAAATACCTTTAATATCTAAATAATTATAAATATTAAAGAAAAATATTCCAATTGGTCAAAAATTATTTTTCATAATTTAAAATAATTTTTAAAACCATTTTTGGTAATTTTTAGAATTTATTTCTATTTTTTAAATAATTTTCAGAAATTCTGAAAATAATTTAATTAAAACCGTCGCTATAGGCCTTTAGCGACACAAAGCGTCGCTGTAGGTGTTCTTGAGTGTAAAGACACAGAGTAACCTAACTCTGATAATAAAGTTGAACAGTAATGGTGAATAGATCGAGTCTAAAAGGCTGAAAGTGCAGGGATAGAAGATCGTAAAATAAAATGATCAAAGCATAGAATTGAATCGTAATATATACGATAAGATCACCCCGTGATCTGATAAAGGTTATGACAGCTAGAAAGAATCAATATGATGATTGAAAACGATCAAGGCATAGAATTGAATCGTAATATATACGATAAGATCACCCCGTGATCTGATAAGGTTATGATGTGGGAAAAGAATTAATCTGATAATTGAAAAGTTTACAGCAAGATGCTGTGTCTATGTTGTACTATGAAATGGTACTATGAAAACTCATAAAAGAGTTATGAATTGTAAATACGGATTAAATAAAATTCGTATGGAGTAAGTTTGGAGCTAGAATTATATGGGATTTCAATAAGGACTCGTGTCAGCAACTGAGTTGTATGATTTCTTGTATGGGAGGGAAATTGTATTTGGTGTAAAAACTACTTGGTTGGTAGCATTGGTAATAATTGAAATGTTGTGTCACGCTAGTTGTTATGTGCAGATAAATAGGTCATAGGTAGAGAATATAGGATTAAGTACGAGTTTTTAGAACTCATACTTATGTGACATTCTTGACTCATAGTTATATGAAATGTTTATGAACCCCTCAGCGAACGGACGCCAAAGGTCAGACTAGGGTAAGTTCGTAAACTCATATAATTGTGGCCAGGGTATGAACTCATAAGTGTGGTTTTATGAACTGGGTATAGTTGTGAATGGAGAATTGAGAATTATAGAAATAGATGGAGAGATAAGAGAAGAGAATTATTGATAGATCATTGCCAGTTATTTCGGCTAGATCGAGAATGAAAACTTGATAGGTTGGAGAAGAGAAGAGAAGCAAATGGAATTTGAAATCATAGTATTTTGTGGTTAAATAAAAATCTTGATTCTAAAGACTGAGAATAACAACCTTTTATATAAAGGGAATATTTTATTGGGTGTGAATTTGACCTTTGCACGCGTTTTGAGTATCTTTGATAGATACCCGAGAAATTTGAGTATCTTTGATAGATACCCGAGAAGTTTGAGTATCTTTGATAGATACCCGAGAAATTTGAGTATATATCAAAGTAAATTTTTGATAGATACCCGAGAAAATAAGTTCAAGATCTTGTGTGATCGCTCTGTAAGGTGCAAAGGTGTAAGGTGTAAGGGGTAAGGTGAATTTCGGGGACGAAATTCTTATAAGGAGGGGTGAATGTGACAACCCGAGAATTTAGATAATTTATGAAAATCTCAAATGATTGATTTAAGGTCAAATATTAGACCTAGACAGAAAATAAGTGTATGGAATTGGCAAATGTAATGAAATTTTAAGAATTTCAAAAGTTTTGAACAAAACTTGAATTATGTGATAGACTGTAAGTGATAGTCTAGTAATGAGGTATAAGATTATGGTAGATTTAAAATTCTTTTGAAGAATTATCAAGGATAAGTATCGAAGTGAATACTAGTTGATATAGTTGAACCGTAATGATTTAAGATCAAGGATTGATCAGATAAGTTATAACTTTAGAAAACCCTAAAGTTATGTTGATCATACGTTCATTAAGTTAGAAAAAATTCTAACGAATTGTTAGAAACCCTAAATTCATGATATGAATATGGTGATTAAGTTAGAAAACTCTAACGATACGCTCAGAAACTTTAATTTTAGTTTCGAGAATCCGAAACCCTAATTCGGATATTTAAACCCTAATTTGGGAATCCTAATGCGGAGTATTAAACCCTAAGGGTTAAAAAGTTGTGTGTAAGGAGTATGAACATTATGTGATGATTTATATTTGTTTATTATATAAACAAACAAAAGAAACTAGTGTAACCCTAATTATATATTTGGAATGAAGGATTTAATAACCAAAGGGATTATGAGAAAAGAGAATTGTGGTATTTAGAATACTTACTAATTCTAGGAGATTTATTTTATATATATCTCAAATGATTAATTTTATAACCTAATTATAGCAAGTCTAATTGGGTTAAGGAAATGGATGTGAATGAGCAAGGATTTGTGTTTTAATGGAGAAGTAAAAACCCTAATTAATTGGATTGGGTTGGATAAGAATTTAAGGCATTGAACTATGTATATTTTATAGCTCAAGTATTGGTGAATGAAATTGATTAGAGGATCAAGTAAAACATTAAAAGAATGACTCAATTTTTAGCCCAAGTGGTAGAGGAATTTTTGGACAATTGTTGAATCAAATAAGCATTAAATCAAAAAGCCAAACTTGGAGCATTATTTTGGCCACATGACCGGCCATGAGGGGCTAGAATAAGGGGGAATGAATGATGCATTAATGATTAGCTTTAGTTGGTTACCAACCCTCACCAACTCCATCCATGTGTCAATTAGTTATTTTGTCCAACAATTGGTTCATTAATTTTGCAAGCAATCACTTGTTATTGCTAAAGGGAGAAAGAGAGGATTAGTGTATCTAGGAGCCATTTGGCCGGCCATATTAGAGAGGGAAAGGAGATGGAGTGTGGTCATTTGAAGAAAAAAAAAACTACACCAAAGTTTAGTTTATTTATTTTCTTTCTTTCATCTCTTATATTCTTACAAGTTGCTAAGATCAAGAGGGAGAGAGAGAGAGAGATGTTCGGCCATACTAACAGAAGAAGGAGAGGAGATTTGGATCTTCATTCAATCAAGATCCATGATCAAGCTATGGAGAAGAAGAAGAAGGAGAGCAAGTAAGCTAAGGTATAACAAATTTATATTTAAAGGTTTGAGTTTCTTAGTAGTTTGATTTGATTTTTGATAACTTGAAGTTGTGATCTTGAGGCTTAAAACCTTAGATTTATGTGTATATAAGTGTTTAATATGTAGATCTAACCTTTTTGAAGATCAAAAGTTAGATTTATAGCATGAATTGGAAGCTAGGTTTTTAAAGTATAGAAAATCTTATTTTTCTTACTTTTGAGTGTGTTTAATCTTGTATTTGATTTTGGTTATTTTGAACCATGAAGTTCATGATCTTGAACATGAAAACTATAGATCTACTTGTTAAATGGTATGTTATGTTTAGATCTAACTATTTTGTGTGTTAAAAGTTTAATCAAACAAGATAAGCAAATCAGTTTGTTGGAATTAGTGGACTGCTGCCCTAAACAGAAATTTCGGATTTGTTAGTGTACTCTAAAAATTCTGGACTTGTGATATGTTGTATTACGCTCAATAAACTTTCCATAGACTCCAAAACGGACTAAATCCGGCATCGGAGGAGAGAGTTATGGGATTTCTCCCAAACTACACAAAACTAAGAAAACTGTTAAAAGGACAGTTTTGGAACAGTCACTTCCGGGCTAATTTCCGGGAGCTTAGCATGTCCAAATATGGATTGTTATATATGAAAATTTTGTTCGGAAAGATACGAACCTAACAAAATTGATGGATCATTAATCGAAATTACAGAACTCGTTTTATATAAGTTTTAGCAAAGGACTCCAAAACTGCCAAACGACAAAAAGTTTCTGCCCAAACTTTTCCGAGGGCTGTTTTGTACATTTAGTTAATGAGAAAAATTCCAGGCTTTTAGTAAATGAAAATATATGGTATTATGTAGCTCGTGTCCAAAAATGAGCTGATTCAGAGTTAAAATGACCAAGTTATGACCATTACAATTTTTGTGATTTTTCGACGGAAATCGCTATAAACGGAGTTCTACAACTCCAATTGCCACGAAATTTAAAATGGAGTATCACGTTAACATATATAAGGTTATGCCAAAAGATGGGCATTACTGGAGTTAAGCACGAGGTAGCTAATTTCTTAAGCTACGCACTAAAAATTAATTTTTAATAAATACCAAAGGAAGTTGGAAAATTATGGAAAAATATTTTTTATGCATGAAATATGTGTATATATGTTTGACCAAAGGGTAGGAGAATAATTCACTGATTTGGTATTTTCGTGATATGGATATAGAAAACAGTTTGATGAATTGAATCCGGTTTGCTGGATTGAGGTTTAAATTGATGGATTTGGAATTCAAGTTGCTGAATTATAAATTTGGTTGTTAGATATAGAATCCAGGGTGCTGGATTAGTGTTTGCCTTATTACATGTTAATGAATAATTTATGAAATGAAAAGCAAATGTTAAATCATATGGGATATGATATAATGAACGGAGAATTATCAAAAGGATGATAATAATATTGATGTGTTAAGCTGTTATCTAATATTGGATTAAGTATTAGATAGTATTATGAAATAAAGCATGTTATACTGATTAAAAGATCAATCTTATAACTGATAGGTCTTTCGTGAGAGATTAAATTAATTTGCGTTGCGGTAATCAACGGTTCAGGCAAGTTTTCTATTACTTAACTCTAATAAGAGTAGTTTCTTCAAGCTTATGGTTAATCATTACTGATTGCCAAGAAAATTGTATTCTGTACATCTTGCATGTATAAGTCAGGTATGAAAGGCTGATCACCTTCATTACCAGTTGGTTCAGAAATGTTTGTTCATGAAAAATACTTGTTCAGTCAAAATTTTGTTCCTGCTAGTTCACAATTATATTGTTGAATTATAGCCAGTCAATTATTCATACTCTTCAATCATGATATATCGTAATGTTATTGTATATAAACTTGCTGGGCAATTTTATGCTCACCCTTGCTATATCAAGATAAAATATTGCAGATTAAGGCGAATGCGTCGAAAACAAGGAAATGTCCAAGACAGTTCCAGCTTTAGTAGAAGTGTGCAGTTAAATTTGTATTGTATGATATTAATAATGTTATGAGTTAGATAACTTATGAATTGTGTAATAAGTTAAGGTTACTCGACCTTGGGGATAAGTGTATAAAATTTAATGTATAAACAATTTATGTTTATATCTTCCGCGATTAGTGAAATAATTAGTATACCGGATCCGAGTCGATTCGGGGCCCGGATTCGGGGATGCTACAGTTGGTATCAGAGCTGTTGGTTATGAAGCTTAGGTAGGAATACCTGAGACCAATAACCGCAGTGATTAGGATTAAGTACCAACTTAAATCGAGTTAGTTGGTCAGTAAGATTCAAAGATGAATCTCGGCGAGTGTAAAGACACAGAGTACCCTAACTCAGATAATAAAGTTGAACGGTAATTGTGAATAGATCGAGTCTAAAAGGCTGAAAATGCAGGGATAGAAGATCGTAAAATAAAATGATCAAAGCATAGAATTGAATCGTAATATATACGATAAGATCACCCCGTGATCTGATAAAGGTTATGACAGCTAGAAAGAATCAATATGATGATTGAAAACGATCAAGGCATAGAATTGAATCGTAATATATACGATAAGATCGCCCCGTGATCTGATAAGGTTATGATGTGGGAAAAGAATTAATCTGATAATTGAAAAGTTTACAGCAAGATGCTGTGTCTATGTTGTATTATAAAATGGTACTATGAAAACTCATAAAGAGTTATGAATTGTAAATACGGATTAAATAAAATTCGTATGGAGTAAGTTTGGAGCTAGAATTATATGGGATTTCAATAAGGACTCGTGTCAGCAACTGAGTTGTATGATTTCTTGTATGGGAGGGAAATTGTATTTGGTGTAAAAACTACTTGGTTGGTGGCATTGGTAATAATTGAAATGTTGTGTCACGCTAGTTGTTATGTGCAGATAAATAGGTCATAGGTAGAGAATATAGGATTAAGTACGAGTTTTTAGAACTCATACTTATGTGACATTCTTGACTCATAGTTATATGAAATGTTTATGAACCCCTCAGCGAACGGACGCCAAAGGTCAGACTAGGGTAAGTTCGTAAACTCATATAATTGTGGCCAGGGTATGAACTCATAAGTGTGGTTTTATGAACTGGGTATAGTTGTGAATGGAGAATTGAGAATTATAGAAATAGATGGAGAGATAAGAGAAGAGAATTATTGATAGATCATTGCCAGTTATTTCGGCTAGATCGAGAATGAAAACTTGATAGGTTGGGGAAGAGAAGAGAAGCAAATAGAATTTGAAATCATTGTATTTTGTGGTTAAATCAAAATCTTGATTCTAAAGACTGAGAATAACAACCTTTTATATAAAGGGAATATTTTATTGGGTGTGAATTTGACCTTTGCACGCGTTTTGAGTATCTTTGATAGATACCCGAGTTATTTGAGTATCTTTGATAGATACCCGAGAAATTTGAGTATCTTTGATAGATACCCGAGAAGTTTGAGTATCTTTGATAGATACCCCAGAAATTTGAGTATATATCAAAGTAAATCTTTCATAGATACCCGAGAAAATAAGTTCAAGATCTTGTGTGATCGCTCTGTAAGGTGCAAAGGTGTAAGGTGTAAGGGGTAAGGTGAATTTTGGGGACGAAATTCTTATAAGGAGGGGTGAATGTGACAACCCGAGAATTTAGACAATTTATGAAAATCTCAAATGATTGATTTAAGGTCAAATATTAGACCTAGACAGAAAATAAGTGTATGGAATTGGCAGTTATGTAATGAAATTTTAAGAATTTCAAAAGTTTTGTTCCACCTTAACTGGCTCAAACTCTTCCTCTTCATCTCCACTCAGATACATCTCGGGATAATCGTCATGATCGCTCCCCAGATTAACCATTGGTTCATCTTCTCCCAACTTCTCAACCGATTCGCTTTGTGCTGGCACCTCGGGTGCTGGCATTGGTGCGACAGCCGCTGGCTTCTCCGTACTCATTTTATCTTCTCCCGACATCCTACAATCAGTTTTAAACAACTTGATTAGTACTTCACCAGTACAAATTTCTCTCACTACGAATTTACTTATCTTACTATCGATACACTTCAACGATCCCTCACTTAGTACTCTAAATGAGTATTCTCTATATCGCTTATGGTTATAATCCTAGGGTTTTTCCCCACCCCACTTAAGGTTTATAACATACGGCTATTCTACCAGCTGGTGACACCTTGGTCACTACAGCTCTGATACCAACCTGTGACACCCCCAAATCCGGGTTACCTGACTCCCGAGTTTGGTGTTCACGATCCACAATATAAATAACATTTAACTACCCATAATATATATAGATAGTATCTTACATAAATTTTTATCAGAGTTTCTCAATACATTACCCAGGTTCTCTAACCTTAACTTTACAAACATACCTTTTAGATATACAAAAAGGGTTTACAAATACAACACAATAAATATGTTCATCATAATTAATTTATTACAACGCCTTTGCCTTTATCCTTCACAGCACCTCCTGCCACTTCGTCCCTAGCTGAAAAGTTTTATTTAGCAAGGGTGAGCAACTAATTTGCCCCGCAAGTTAATACATACAATAAATGTATAAGGATTCAAAACAACAAACTATCTATTTTGATAGAATGAAACCAAAGTTCGGGAAACTTTGCATTAGCTGAACAAATCGTTAATCAATAACAAGGCTTCTCCTTTTCTATGCAACACCATAATTTGATAATGAAAGAGTTCAACGCTTTCAAAGTTCTACGATATTCAAATGATTAAACAAGAATCAATTCTCCGCAATAACAAAGTAGATTTTTCTCCAAATTTATACTGAGTGATCCCACCAGATCTTTGAACTTATTTTCTCGGGTAGATATCAAAGATTTACTTTGATAAATACTCAGGTGTATCAGATAACCATAAAGATTAAATCATACCCCTCTGCAAGTACAATAAGTGATCAGCTTATTATACCCTATATTGTGCATAATACTCAAAACGCGCGCAAAGGTCGAATTCACGACCAGCAAAATGTTCCCTTTATATAAAAGGTTGTTCTTCTCAGTCTTAGAATCAAGATTTTGATTTTACAACGAAATACTATGATTTCAAATTCTATTTGCTTCTCGATCTAGCCGAAATAATTGGCATCGACCTGTCAATAATAATTGAATTCTCTTCTCTAACCTATCAAGTTAAAACAAATTTTTCGTCTAGCTGGAATAATTAGCTAAGATATTTCTCATAATAATTTGACAATAAACAGGAATTATCTGTACTGTCAATTCTAACTTCTACAGATATGAATATCCAACAACAGTAATTCTACAAATATATATTTTCTAATTCGAAAATTTAATTTCAACAATAAATCCCTAGACGTGGCTTAATCAACAATAATTAACCACCAATAATAATTGAATGAAATAACTCAAGGTTGAGTTAGGAAACTTGCCTCTTCCGCTGATTACAGCTACACAATATACTTATCTGATTTCGAAAGACCTATAACCAATAATGTAGGTCTCACAATTAGCACAAACATTTATATCACATATCACTGTATTTTACAGTCAAACTTCTCCTAGGCACATTACCACATAGCCACATTAGTGTTTATAACCTATATAAACACTTAACAAATCAAACTAGTTCAGTCTGGTTGGACTTCGGTCCATTCTCGGTGTTCTAGTCACCCTATCCGACAATTAACACATTGATTGCCAATTAAACTTGGTTTCTAAGCTTCAATATTAATTTAGATAAGTCAATTATCAATAATAATATTTTTCAGAAGCTTTTACTATTAATCAAACAATTATTATAATTTATAAAAATTTTCCAAACACTTAAACCATTTTTAAATGATTTAATTATCAAATAATCATATTATTATTAATATATAATAATATCAAAATATTATTAACATACTTTCCAAAATATTAAAGTTATCATCAATAACTTAAAATATTTTTAAATCACCAATATTCTACTTAAATGATTTTTAAAATAATTAAAATCATTTTTAATCATCACCATTAATATATAAATATTAATGAAATTATTATCTAAATATTAAAAGTCATATTTTATAACTTAAAATATTTTTAAATCATTTTTCTCATTTTTAAATGATTTTTAAGTCAATAAAATCATTTTTAATTTATTTATTTAATATAATAATTAAATAAATCAAATATCATTAATATTAATTTATTAATAAAAATTCTCCAAAAATATTGAAAATTATATTTTATAATTTAAAATATTTTTTAATACTTTATTCTCAATTAAAATGATTTTTAAATCATTTAAATAATTTTCATCTTATTTATTTAATTTAATAATCAAATAAATATTATATCATTAATATTAAATTATTAATGAAAATTCTCCAAAAATATTAAAAGTTACATTTTATAACTCAAAATATTTTTAAATACATTTTTCTTATTTAAAATGATTTTTCATAATATTAAATCACTTTTCTGTAATTTATTTAATACATTAACTAAATAAATTAAATACCTTTAATATCTAAATAATTATAAATATTAAAGAAAAATATTCCAATTGGTCAAAAATTATTTTTCATAATTTAAAATAATTTTTAAAACCATTTTTGGTAATTTTTAGAATTTATTTCTATTTTTTAAATAATTTTCAGAAATTCTGAAAATAATTTAATTAAAACCGTCGCTATAGGCCTTTAGCGACACAAAGCGTCGCTGTAGGTGTTCTTGAGTGTAAAGACACAGAGTAACCTAACTCTGATAATAAAGTTGAACAGTAATGGTGAATAGATCGAGTCTAAAAGGCTGAAAGTGCAGGGATAGAAGATCGTAAAATAAAATGATCAAAGCATAGAATTGAATCGTAATATATACGATAAGATCACCCCGTGATCTGATAAAGGTTATGACAGCTAGAAAGAATCAATATGATGATTGAAAACGATCAAGGCATAGAATTGAATCGTAATATATACGATAAGATCACCCCGTGATCTGATAAGGTTATGATGTGGGAAAAGAATTAATCTGATAATTGAAAAGTTTACAGCAAGATGCTGTGTCTATGTTGTACTATGAAATGGTACTATGAAAACTCATAAAAGAGTTATGAATTGTAAATACGGATTAAATAAAATTCGTATGGAGTAAGTTTGGAGCTAGAATTATATGGGATTTCAATAAGGACTCGTGTCAGCAACTGAGTTGTATGATTTCTTGTATGGGAGGGAAATTGTATTTGGTGTAAAAACTACTTGGTTGGTAGCATTGGTAATAATTGAAATGTTGTGTCACGCTAGTTGTTATGTGCAGATAAATAGGTCATAGGTAGAGAATATAGGATTAAGTACGAGTTTTTAGAACTCATACTTATGTGACATTCTTGACTCATAGTTATATGAAATGTTTATGAACCCCTCAGCGAACGGACGCCAAAGGTCAGACTAGGGTAAGTTCGTAAACTCATATAATTGTGGCCAGGGTATGAACTCATAAGTGTGGTTTTATGAACTGGGTATAGTTGTGAATGGAGAATTGAGAATTATAGAAATAGATGGAGAGATAAGAGAAGAGAATTATTGATAGATCATTGCCAGTTATTTCGGCTAGATCGAGAATGAAAACTTGATAGGTTGGAGAAGAGAAGAGAAGCAAATGGAATTTGAAATCATAGTATTTTGTGGTTAAATAAAAATCTTGATTCTAAAGACTGAGAATAACAACCTTTTATATAAAGGGAATATTTTATTGGGTGTGAATTTGACCTTTGCACGCGTTTTGAGTATCTTTGATAGATACCCGAGAAATTTGAGTATCTTTGATAGATACCCGAGAAGTTTGAGTATCTTTGATAGATACCCGAGAAATTTGAGTATATATCAAAGTAAATTTTTGATAGATACCCGAGAAAATAAGTTCAAGATCTTGTGTGATCGCTCTGTAAGGTGCAAAGGTGTAAGGTGTAAGGGGTAAGGTGAATTTCGGGGACGAAATTCTTATAAGGAGGGGTGAATGTGACAACCCGAGAATTTAGATAATTTATGAAAATCTCAAATGATTGATTTAAGGTCAAATATTAGACCTAGACAGAAAATAAGTGTATGGAATTGGCAAATGTAATGAAATTTTAAGAATTTCAAAAGTTTTGAACAAAACTTGAATTATGTGATAGACTGTAAGTGATAGTCTAGTAATGAGGTATAAGATTATGGTAGATTTAAAATTCTTTTGAAGAATTATCAAGGATAAGTATCGAAGTGAATACTAGTTGATATAGTTGAACCGTAATGATTTAAGATCAAGGATTGATCAGATAAGTTATAACTTTAGAAAACCCTAAAGTTATGTTGATCATACGTTCATTAAGTTAGAAAAAATTCTAACGAATTGTTAGAAACCCTAAATTCATGATATGAATATGGTGATTAAGTTAGAAAACTCTAACGATACGCTCAGAAACTTTAATTTTAGTTTCGAGAATCCGAAACCCTAATTCGGATATTTAAACCCTAATTTGGGAATCCTAATGCGGAGTATTAAACCCTAAGGGTTAAAAAGTTGTGTGTAAGGAGTATGAACATTATGTGATGATTTATATTTGTTTATTATATAAACAAACAAAAGAAACTAGTGTAACCCTAATTATATATTTGGAATGAAGGATTTAATAACCAAAGGGATTATGAGAAAAGAGAATTGTGGTATTTAGAATACTTACTAATTCTAGGAGATTTATTTTATATATATCTCAAATGATTAATTTTATAACCTAATTATAGCAAGTCTAATTGGGTTAAGGAAATGGATGTGAATGAGCAAGGATTTGTGTTTTAATGGAGAAGTAAAAACCCTAATTAAATGGATTGGGTTGGATAAGAATTTAAGGCATTGAACTATGTATATTTTATAGCTCAAGTATTGGTGAATGAAATTGATTAGAGGATCAAGTAAAACATTAAAAGAATGACTCAATTTTTAGCCCAAGTGGTAGAGGAATTTTTGGACAATTGTTGAATCAAATAAGCATTAAATCAAAAAGCCAAACTTGGAGCATTATTTTGGCCACATGACCGGCCATGAGGGGCTAGAATAAGGGGGAATGAATGATGCATTAATGATTAGCTTTAGTTGGTTACCAACCCTCACCAACTCCATCCATGTGTCAATTAGTTATTTTGTCCAACAATTGGTTCATTAATTTTGCAAGCAATCACTTGTTATTGCTAAAGGGAGAAAGAGAGGATTAGTGTATCTAGGAGCCATTTGGCCGGCCATATTAGAGAGGGAAAGGAGATGGAGTGTGGTCATTTGAAGAAAAAAAAAACTACACCAAAGTTTAGTTTATTTATTTTCTTTCTTTCATCTCTTATATTCTTACAAGTTGCTAAGATCAAGAGGGAGAGAGAGAGAGAGAGATGTTCGGCCATACTAACAGAAGAAGGAGAGGAGATTTGGATCTTCATTCAATCAAGATCCATGATCAAGCTATGGAGAAGAAGAAGAAGGAGAGCAAGTAAGCTAAGGTATAACAAATTTATATTTAAAGGTTTGAGTTTCTTAGTAGTTTGATTTGATTTTTGATAACTTGAAGTTGTGATCTTGAGGCTTAAAACCTTAGATTTATGTGTATATAAGTGTTTAATATGTAGATCTAACCTTTTTGAAGATCAAAAGTTAGATTTATAGCATGAATTGGAAGCTAGGTTTTTAAAGTATAGAAAATCTTATTTTTCTTACTTTTGAGTGTGTTTAATCTTGTATTTGATTTTGGTTATTTTGAACCATGAAGTTCATGATCTTGAACATGAAAACTATAGATCTACTTGTTAAATGGTATGTTATGTTTAGATCTAACTATTTTGTGTGTTAAAAGTTTAATCAAACAAGATAAGCAAATCAGTTTGTTGGAATTAGTGGACTGCTGCCCTAAACAGAAATTTCGGATTTGTTAGTGTACTCTAAAAATTCTGGACTTGTGATATGTTGTAGTACGCTCAATAAGCTTTCCATAGACTCCAAAACGGACTAAATCCGGCATCGGAGGAGAGAGTTATGGGATTTCTCCCAAACTACACAAAACTAAGAAAACTGTTAAAATGACAGTTTTGGAACAGTCACTTCCGGGCTAATTTCCGGGAGCTTAGCATGTCCAAATATGGATTGTGATATATGAAAATTGTAGTTCGGAAAGATACGAACCTAAAAAAATTGATGGATCATTAATACGAAGTTACAGAACTCGTTTTATATAAGTTTTAGCAAAGGACTCCAAAACTGCCAAATGAAAAAAAGTTTCTGCCCAAAATTTTCCGAGGGCTGTTTCGGACATTTAGTTAATGAGAAAAATTCCAGACTTTTGGGAAATTAAAATTTATGGTAATATGTAGCTCGTGTCCAAAAATGAGCTGATTCAGAGTTAAAATGACCAAGTTATGACCATTACAATTTTTGTGATTTTTCGACGGAAATCGCTATAAACGGAGTTCTACAACTCCAATTGCCACGAAATTTAAAATGGAGTATCATGTTAACATATATAAGGTTATGCCAAAAGATGGGCATTACTGGAGTTAAGCACGAGGTAGCTAATTTCTTAAGCTACGCACTAAAAATTAATTTTTAATAAATACCAAAGGAAGTTGGAAAATTATGGAAAAATATTTTTTATGCATGAAATATGTGTATATATGTTTGACCAAAGGATAGGAGAATAATTCACTGATTTGGTATTTTCGTGATATGGATATTGAAAACAGTTTGATGAATTGAATCCGGTTTGCTGGATTGAGGTTTAAATTGATGGATTTGGAATTCAAGTTGCTGAATTATAAATTTGGTTGTTAGATATAGAATCCAGGGTGCTGGATTAGTGTTTGCCTTATTACATGTTAATGAATAATTTATGAAATGAAAAGCGAGTGTTAAATCATATGGGATATGATATAATGAACGGAGAATTATCAAAAGGATGATAATAATATTGATGTGTTAAGCTGTTATCTAATATTGGATTAAGTATTAGATAGTATTATGAAATAAAGCATGTTATACTGATTAAAAGATCAATCTTATAACTGATAGGTCTTTCGTGAGAGATTAAATTAATTTGCGTTGCGGTAATCAACGGTTCATGCAAGTTTTTTATTACTTAACTCTAATAAGAGTAGTTTCTTCAAGCTTATGGTTAATCATTACTGATTGCCAAGAAAATTGTATTCTGTACATCTTGCATGTATAAATCAAGTATGAAAGGCTGATCACCTTCATTACCAGTTGGTTCAGAAATGTTTGTTCATGAAAAATACTTGTTCAGTCAAAATTTTGTTCCTGCTAGTTCACAATTATATTGTTGAATTATAGCCAGTCAATTATTCATACTCTTCAATCATGATATATCGTTATGTTATTGTATATAAACTTGCTGGGCAATTTTATGCTCACCCTTGCTATATCATGATAAAATATTGCAGATTAAGGCGAATGCGTCGAAAATAAGGAAATGTCCAAGACAGTTCCAGCTTTAGTAGATGTGTGCAGTTAAATTTGTATTGTATGATATTAATAATGTTATGAGTTAGATAACTTATGAATTGTGTAATAAGTTAAGGTTACTCGACCTTGGGGATAAGTGTGTAAAATTTAATGTATAAACAATTTATGTTTATATCTTCCGCGATTAGTGAAATAATTAGTATACCGGATCCGAGTCGATTCGGGGCCCGGATTCGGGGATGCTACAATCACGATCATTCATTTTTCTTTTTCCCTTCTGGTTCAGAGCTGCACTTGACTTGTTGCTTTTAGCTCCTATTTGGTCAATTTGGATTTTAAGCTTATCTTGTTCTTCAATTGTTTCAATTAATGCTTTTCGTAGTTGACTATTTAGTAATTTTTCTATTTTTCATAACTGTTCCAATGAGGAAACCTGGTCCCGTAGATTCTGCACTTCAGTTGATGCTTCGTCAGCTCCAACTTCAGTGTCTGAATCACTGTCGGTTAGTTCCACCATTTCCGGATCTGGTACGACATTCTCCACAATAACCACCTCATCGAGGTTGCTTTCACTTTGAGCCTCTATTTCAACTATTGGCTTTGATATCGGCTTCTTCTTTACGATCCAAGGGTATCCTAATCCTTTTTCACCTGACATCCACACACACAAATTATCCTGATTAGCATAGAATATATACACATAACACATAAAGGCTTTATATAAGTTATCTTTTAGTTTGTTTGATGATGAATTTATCCGATTCATCTATTTTTAAACTCTATATGAGTTATTTATATTTTCAACGTTTCCCTCTGTTCTAAGGTTATAGCCTAAGGTCTATCCCACCTAAGGTTTCTAACCCTATAGCTCTGATACCATTATGTGACGTCCCCAAATCCAGGTACTTGAAACCCGAACTCGGTGCTTCACGATGCCATTTCTATGAGCAAAATAATACTAATAATAATAACAATAATATAGATTTTCAAACTTAATTTACATATTATCAGAGTTTAGTTCCCAAGTACGAAACCTTTAACATTCGTTACATGATCATAATAATAATATATATTATTCTTATCATAAAGTCAGACTATTACATAAAATAGCTTAAACATTTAGTCAGCAACTTTCCCTTCCCCTTGTTCTTGGCAGATCCTTCGGTTTGTTCACACTTAGCTGAAAACATTTACAATTAAGCAAGAATGAGCATTCGAGTGCCCAGCAAGTAATAACAACAATAATAGTTAACTGAAAGGATTAAATGTTTTCTTTGAAAGATACTTCTACAACGGATCGACAGTTGTGAAGTAAGCTGAACCAATAATCAACAACATGTCATTTTGATTTCAAATGTTTTTGAAACTACGTATTGACTATAAATGAGAATCAGTTGACAGACTATGAACATTATTTTCTATTTTTGAAAAGGTTTAAACAGAAATTCATCTGTAAACCGTCATTGCTTACGGGCACGGGGGTGATCTGTTAGGTTTATAATATTCAAGAACGCAATCAAATTGCAAAAATATGCGGAAGCGTGTAAAATCATAGTTTTAAAATTTTTACAAACCATATACTCGGATCACCCTTTATGCGCAATTATTAATTAAACGAAAAAGAAAGAACAAGAATCATACCCTTGAAGATCTGAGCTTCCTCAGGTACAAGTTCACCTCCAATCCTTTTCGCGTTCAACTTGAATCCACCGGGTTGGGTTCCTTCCTTTGATCAATGTTCAAGTGTTTGGCCTCTAGAGGTGATCCGCCAAGGAAGAAGAAGAATTCAAGAAGATGGGTATTTGGCTCAAACCCTAGTTTTCTATCTCTATAGAAAAAGGGGCGTACTCTCCAACAATTGGAATTACGTATTCTAATAATACGTCAACCTCTCTTTCACCCATAATAAGACTCCTCTTATTTATAGATGTGGGCAACCCATCCTTAATAATTAAGGAATTGGGTTTTATTTTAATTAATTAAGCTCTTTTAATTAATTAGGCTCCTAATCTTATTAGGAATAATTAATTAACCTTTTAATTAATTAAGCTCCTAATCCTATTAGGATATTTGAGAGTACTTTTATTAATTAATTCCCAAACTCCTTTAGGAATTAAATAATAATAATAGTAATAATAATAATAAGACTCCTCTTATTAATTTATATTTAATATTTTTAAAATATTAAATAATAAATATTAAGCTATTTAATCTATTCTATCACCATAGATTAAATTAAATATACTTAAATTATTATTACGATTATGTCATTAACTTCTTAAATAATTATTCTTCCTTTTATGGTGTGACCCTTTAGGTTCTCCATATTAAACCGGTTGTGAATAAATCAATTAGAACAATTCTAATCTTATTTAAATAAATAAATTAAACTAATAATTTATTTAAATAAATAATATTTATTCTACAATAGGGATAAGCCTCCCTAGCGATCAACGACTTTCCAGATAATATAGATTTCAACATTAATCATAAAAGAACCTTTGAGTAAATAGTTACCGTACAATTCAATCCATCCACCCTACAATGTCCCAATTAAATATAAGACATGGAATTTCTGTCAAGTCTTATTTTATTTAATTATATGTATTTCGACTCTTAAATGCACAACTCCAAATAATGCAAATTAGAAACTCCTTTCTAATTTCATTCTGCCTTGGCCAAGGACTACTGGGTTGTCATTTATCGAATCACATAGGACATTTCTCTTCTTTTACTAGAAGTGGTAGATTCTTTATTGATCATACATTATCTCCATGTACAACTTATTATACCCAAGCATACCCTTTGATATACCTTAAGGGTCTTAAGGAATAAGTCAAAGTATAACTCATCATACACAAGATACTATGATGATCTCAAGTCCAAGGATCACTTGTACTACTATCACTACAGGAATTCCTATTGACATGCAAGTAAAACTCCATTAGGTATTCCTTAGCGAGTCACGTTCAGTGAACTTATTCTCTAATAAGCACCTACATACTTGCTTTAGTGTCTCCATACAAATGATCATGAGATCAATCATCCTCATCCAATGAGCAAGCAACGTATATACCAATCTATCCGGATTCACTAATCCCCAATTTAGTAATCCAACGATTGGGAACTATTTTAGTTTTAAGCTTTCTAAGAATTTAGATCTCATTATAATGATCATCATCATTATTCTAAAAGCATTGCTTAAAACTATGGGTTTATCACATATTATAAAACAGCATCATGTAGATAATTAAAAGCCTTTAATAAATTAATACTTTTTATTAATAAATGAATAAGATTGTTACAAAGTATATGCTTTATCATCAAACATGATTGGCTTGTATGCATACTACTTTCAATCTCCCACTTGCACTAAAGTCAATCGTCATGGTATCTCATACTCTTCTTCTCTAAGTGACGATCATCCTGCTGTTGGATAAGCTTTAGTTAATGGATATGTAATGTTGTTCTTGAGAGTCCACTATCTCTATAGTGATTTCTCATCTTTCAATGATTCTTATAATCAAATGAAAGTGCCACAACACATGTTTAGATCTAAGATGAGACTTAGGAACTATTCCTAGTTCTGTAATGAACTTTTCATCCAAACAATCAACTTGTAGCTTCATTTATAGCTATATACTTTGTCTTTATCACTAAACCAACAACTCTTTGTTGTTTGGAACCTTTCCAATTCACTGCACCACCGTTCAAGGTAACCCTTTACCTTAAAGTGGATTTTCTGTCGTCTTGGTCTGTCTGAAAAACTTGAGTCTGTTAAGCCCTCTAGTTTTAATTCAGACCCGCCATGAATTATATCACATCCTTAGTGCTGGTTAAGTAGTTTAAGATGTTTTTCACTGTCTCACAGTGAACTTCTCTAGAATATGACTGATCAACATCAGGTCGCGTATATTTCATTGCATACATGATTGTCACTCATGTGATCTCTCTTTTAGGAGTCTATGGGGACTATTAAGAGAGATTCACTCCATGGCTCATCAACATGATATATCCTTTGGAGTTTGCCATGCTAAACGACTTTAGCATCAAATGAATATACGTTCCTTGGGTTAAGCCGATCATCCTTTTAAATCTATCTATATAGATTTGCATCCCCAATTTAGATACTCTTCCTAAATCATTCATGGAGAAATGTTTAGACAACTTTATCTTTATTGATTTTAGCATTGGCATGTCATTCCTTATCCGTATTATATCAACATATAATACCAGAAATGTCACGACGCTCCCACAGACCCTTTTGTACACACTAGGTTCATTCTTGTTTTTGATAAAATCAAACTCTTTTGATTATCATATCAAAATGAATGTTCCATTTTTGAGAAGATTTCTTCAATCCATTTCTCTGAGTGTCTACAACTCTTACCTCATCGTATGTAACTGGATCATCATCTTCTATGATATGTACCTCATCATCATCATGCATGATGAATCCATACCTCCTAGGTATCTTCGGTACTATTCCAGATTTACGATTCGGTTGTGGTACAATAGGTCTATCTATAGGTTCCTCTTATTTGACTTGTAGTGTTTTGTGGTTCTTGAACTTTTCAAGATGTATTATCCTCCCACTAGCCCCTTCAATGATAAACATCTTTATCTTAGAAGGCAGCATGTTTCGCAACAAACACCTTTTGCTAAGTAGGATTATAGAACATATGCCCTAAACTTACTTTAGGATGTCCCACAAATCTGTACTTGTCAAATTTTGTCCCAAGCTTATCCTCTGAAACTGTTTCACATAAGTTGGACAACCCCTTATCTTAACATACTTAAGATTAGGAATCCTCCCTGTCCATAACTTTTATGGAGTCTTGGGGCCGGATTATGAGGTTACCTTTTCGTAGATATGCAGCTATTTCTAGTACATGATCCTAGAAGGATACTGGAATGTCGGTAAAATCATTATGGACCATACCATGTCCAACAAGGTACAATTTTTCCTTTCAGATACATCAATCAATTATTATGTATCAGGAGGCGTCCATTATGAGAAAACCATTTGAGACAATCTAGAAACTTATTGCACAAGTATTTATTCCTTGATCTAATCAAAAAATCTTAATACTTTGTCAATTTGTTTCATTTCTGAATTCTTTGAACCTTTCAAATAATTCACACTTGTATTTCAACAAATACATACATTCAACTCTTTGAATGATCATCTCCTTTTATTATACTAGTTTGTTCAATTTGCAAAATATATTTTTCACGTAAGTCAAGTATACAAAATCCATTAAGTAATATTTCAGTTCTATACAAAACATTATTATTATAAATAGAACAACAATTGTTCTTAAATATAATACCA
This sequence comes from Panax japonicus, assembly GCA_020205505.1. Lineage (NCBI taxonomy): Eukaryota > Viridiplantae > Streptophyta > Magnoliopsida > Apiales > Araliaceae > Panax > Panax japonicus. The sequence goes on along the minus strand of CM035097.1, from coordinate 29,975,908 downwards.
AAGATTTCATTGTCCAACAATAAAATAGAAATAATGTTTCCAACGAGAACTGAAATACAATAACAACTTATTGACTTAATAGACTTGCCCGTAGGCATTGCTAAACTATAAGTTCCTATGGCTAATGCAGCAACCTTTGCTTCATTTCCCACACATAGGTTTACTTATATTTGTTTAGCTTTCTACTTCTACTTGGTCCCTTCATAAATCTATATTTATGATAACCAAAGTCGGTATCCAATACCCAAGTAGAACCTTGACTTAAAGAAAAATTTATTTTAAATCATGAACAAAATTGTATTTGTAACCGAAACTTTACTAAGCTTCTTTGGTTAGCCTCTGCAAGATGCTTCTTGCAGTTTCCTTCTAGTGTCCAGGCTTATTGCAGTGGAAGCAAACTCCTTTGCTATCCGTATCAGTTTTGTTCTTATTATCCTTTGTTTTTTTGCCCTTTCTATTTACCTTCTTAGAATTGTTCTTCTTTTCAGAAGATCCTTTGGCCCCTACCAGTAAGACTTGGTCTTTCTTGGTTGGAAAGTGACTCTCAACATTTTTCAACATGTTAAGCAAATCAGCGAGGCTGAAATCTAGCTCGTTCATATGAAAAATTCACAACAATTGTGAAAGGAGTCCGGAAGTGAGTGCAAGATCAAATCTTGGCTCAACTCTCCATCCATGACAAAACTCGTTGTCCTAATTGATCAATCAAATTGATTATGTTAAGGACTTTTATCTGTACCGTAGTGTCATCGGTCATTCTAGATCGGAAGAGCTCCTTAGATATCTGATATCTATCAGTCCTACTTTCCTCACCATCAACTACTTGATGTGCAGGAATATAATAGGAGCATCCATAGTTTCATGCTGACGCTGAAGCTCGTCACTTATGGATGTGAGCATGATGCATTGAGCCAACTATGCATCATCTAGCCACTTTCTAAAAGTAGCAATATCTTCCTCAGAGGCATTATCTGCAACCATTGCAGGGATAGGCGTATTAAGGACATAAGATAGCTTTTCAGCCATGAGAACTATTCTCAATTTCCTTAACCAATCCATTTAATTTGGTCCGGTTAAATAAGCATCTAATATGCTATGCAGTGATAGTAATTTAGACATTGTAAAAATCTGTAAATGAATTTGTAATTAACAACATTTTAACATACATTCTTTTATTAATTACCAAAATAATTTAGGTCTTGTTTTAAATTGGTATCTCCCACTATTTTCTTCAAACTATATTACCCTCACTTATATAGTTCGGCAAAATCTAATTAAAGATTTGCTAGTGAGAATAAGGATCCCATTTCAAATGTATATAGCCTTGTGTGTGCACAACAAACTATATATAAATAAATAGGTAGACAACTCTTGTCAATTACATCAACTATGTAACTCCTTGTATTTTGCCTCTTAAATCGTAATGGTCAAGTGTGTGCACATCCAAACTAAAATGATTTAAGTTAAGTCAGACCCAGCATTTCCATATAAGTGAAGAGAAAACTACTGCCCTTGTGTGTGCACAACAAAGCAGTAATGTTCAATTCCTTATAAACATCATATGTAATAAAAACAACATCTTAAATATTTAATACTTGCCTTGTGTGTGCACAACAAACTCATATTAAATATTCAATACTCTATTGTTTCTATCATGCTAGAAGGCGACGTTCGATATTCCAAATATCTTTGAACGTTACAACTTAATATAAAATATTTGAGGGGTTTGTTATTAATTGTTTCATCTTGTTTAGCGCGCATGCACATATATATATAAAATACGCGTCATATTAATGAACATGCGAAGCATGTTTGCATAATATATAATATATATAATATAAGCATGCACATATAGAATACTATATTCTACCTGGATTGATTATGGACTTTTATTCTAGTTTGGTTCACTAGAGCCACCAAGTGAACCAAAAGGTCAAACCCTAGGGGTGCAAGAATTAATATTTAAACATAACTATTACATTTAAACCCGGGCTCCATTACAAACGGGTCTTCAAGCGCTCCTTGCTCCTTGATCTCCAATTCTTCAAAATTAATTCTAACTATTCCTATTACAAAACTATTTAATATAAATAGAAACCTCGATCAGCAGTCAAGGGGAAGTACATAGGAGGAAGATAGAATTTACATTAAGAAAAATTAGAGAAGACGAGGTACGCAGACCCCATTTAATAAAACTCATACATTCATGCATCCAACTAAAATAAAATCCAATCACATTGGTCAATAGTCCATAATCAATCTCATTTATTATCATACACATCACCATATGTATCAATAAATAACATTCATCTCATGAATAATAAATATTTAATATATATATTGATATCATTTAATGGGCAAAATTTAGTTAGTATAAAATCTAATTTTTGAATCAAAATAAACTCCTTTATTTTAATCCAAATTTAAATCAAAATAAAACTATTATATTTTAATTTATCCAATTTTGAATAAAATAAACTATTTTATTTTAATCAAAATCTTAATCAAAATAAACTCCTTTATTTTAATTAATTATGGAGTCCAATTCCATAAAAAAAACTCCTTTATCAAAGGAAACACGGATTATTTTCCTATTCACAAATAAACTCTTTTATTTTGAATAATATGAAATCTTATTTCATATCTAAATAAACTCCTTTATTTAAGGAAATTAGGATTCTCTTTCCTATTCACAAATAAACTCTTTTATTTTGAATAATATGAAATCTTATTTTATATCTAAATAAACTCCTTTATTTATGGAAACATAGAATCCAATTTCAACTCTAATTAGTTATCATGGAATCTAATTCCAACTCTAATTAGTTAGCATGAAATTTAATTTTAAAATTAAAATAAAACTTTTATTTTAAGATTAAAATAAACTTTTTACTTTAAAATTATAATAAACTTTTATTTTAATTATAAAATTATTAAAATATTATATATATATATATATATATATATAATATTATTAAAATCATGTCACACGTGTATCACCATGGTCCATGAATCACCTGAAAAGGTGAAATCTCCCTTGAAGTCACAAACTTCTTTTAACATATAACGTGGGTTAGTTTGAAGATCCATGGACTGCTTTTCCTAACATAATAATATCTGTAATATTATCATGTTCACGTTAATATTATATTAATAATATAAATCGTACACATCCAGATTCACGTTATTAACTTTGGTTCACGTTAATATAATATAAACCAATTCCGTGAAGAATGAAAAATGTCCGGTAACAGTGAAAACATAGATCAACGAAACAGGCCACGCGAATGGAATAATGTTTTTTTTAAAAATAAATTTTATATAACAAAATTATGCCCAATTAAATTGTTCTAAACAAATATCAATATACATATCAAATCTGAATAATTAATAATTCGCATAAAGGTTTGGCTCTGATGCCACTGTTAGGTTTATAATATTCAAGAACGCAATCAAATTGCAAAAATATGCGGAAGCGTGTAAAATCAGAGTTTTAAAATTTTTACAAACCATATACCCGGATCACCCTTTATGCTCAATTATTAATTAAACGAAAAAGAAAGAACAAGAATCATACCCTTGAAGATCTGAGCTTCCTCAGGTACAAGTTCACCTCCAATCCTTTTCGCGTTCAACTTGAATCCACCGGGTTGGGTTCCTTCCTTTGATCAACGTTAGCCACTCAAGTGTTTGGCCTCTAGAGGTGATCCACCAAGGAAGAAGAAGAATTCAAGAAGATGGGTAGTTTTCTATCTCTATAGAAAAAGGGGCGTACTCTCCAACAATTGGAATTACGTATTCTAATAATACGTCAACCTCTCTCTCACCCATAATAAGACTCCTCTTATTTATAGATGTGGGCAACCCATCCTTAATAATTAAGGAATTAGGTTTTATTTTAATTAATTAAACTCTTTTAATTAATTAGGCTCCTAATCTTATTAGGAATAATTAATTAACCTTTTAATTAATTAAGCTCCTAATCCTATTAGGATATTTGAGAGTACTTTTATTAATTAATTTCCAAACTCCTTTAGGAATTAAATAATAATAATAGTAATAATAATAATAAGACTCCTCTTATTAATTTATATTTAATATTTCTAAAATATTAAATAATAAATATTAAGCTATTTAATTTATTCTATCACCATAGATTAAATTAAATATACTTAACTTATTATTACGATTATGCCATTAACTTCTTAAATAATTATTCTTCCTTTTATGGTGTGACCCTTTAGGTTCTCCATATTAAACCGGTTGTGAATAAATCAATTAGAACAATTTTAATCTTATTTAAATAAATAAATTAAACTAATAATTTATTTAAATAAAAAATATTTATTCTACAATAGGGATAAGTCTCCCTAGCGATCAACGACTTTCCAGATAATATAGATTTCAACATTAATCATAAAAGAACCTTTGAGTAAATAGTTACCGTACAATTCAATCCTTCCACCCTACAATGTCCCAATTAAATATAAGACATGGAATTTCTGTCAAGTCTTATTTTATTTAATTATATGTATTTCGACTCTTAAATGCACAACTCCAAATAATGCAAATTAGAAACTCCTTTCTAATTTCATTCTGCCTTGACCAAGGACTACTGGGTTGTCATTTATCGAATCACATAGGACATTTCTCTTCTTTTACTAGAAGTGGTAGATTCTTTATTGATCATACATTATCTCCATGTACAACTTATTAAACCCAAGCATACCCTTTGATATACCCTAAGGGTCTTAAGGAATAAGTCAAAGTATAACTCATCATACACAAGATACTATGATGATCTCAAGTCCAAGGATCACTTGTACTACTATCACTACAGGAATTCCTATTGACATGCAAGTAAAACTCCATTAGGTATTCCTTAGCGAGTCACGTTCAGTAAACTTATTCTCTAATAAGCACCTACATACTTGCTTTAGTGTCTCCACACAAATGATCATGAGATCAATCATCCTCATCCAATGTGTGACGCCCCCAAAATTAGGTATACATCACCCATCTTGAGTCGTCAGATACATGGTACAGAATTCAAATACAACTTACTAATACCACTGTCGTGTATAATACGACAAAATACAACTGTGAGTTTGAATACAATAATTGTCTACTAGAGATCATACAAACTCAAAAGGAGTCCTCAATACAATTATTGTCACACTATTTCACAGAATAGTGAGGACTACTAATGCTATCCTCTGGACCATTACTCCGTTCCCCGACTCGTCCCTGCTATGTTCTCATTTCCTGAAGAGAACAGTGAAAGAAAGGGTGAGCTCAACTAGCCCAGTAAGAAATATTATGACTAAGATAATGCAGAATAAATTATCGTTAGCCTTCAACAGTATTAAACTGATAAAATATAACAACATCAAGTTTAACAGCAGCGGATCAAGCAATCCATTAAAAGTGTCAAGTAGAGAATAGAATCTACTATCTTTTATGATTTAAAAAGTTTTTAATCACTTTTATCGCTGAGACTCAGCTTAATAAATAATCCACATCATCCCTGCACTACGGCCAATGATACTCATTAGGGTCACGACCACAAATTCCATGCACTATGGGCCAAGGATATTTGTGTATTCATCAATGGTCATGATCATGCCAACAACTGTCCATCAATGCACTACGGAAAATGAGACTTTTACCACATCATTTGTAACATTACGGTCATGATTACACCGAATAATCCCTGGTCATAATCATACCAAGTCCATCCATGCTCTACAGGCCACAGATGACTTTCAAAAATATAAATAAGAGGATGATGACAATGATATAAGAATTCAATAAAACAAGTTCAAGAATTATTTTATCCAGGAATTATTAACGTCCAAATTGTCAACACGATACTATTTTGTGGTGTAAAATTCAAGAATGATCAGAAGAATATTTCCATGAAAGGATACTGGATGAAGCGCAAATGTCAAGAATATTCCACTAATTTCATGGAGTATAGAAATCAAAGTTTTATCCAACTGAGTATAATAAAGAATGGAATAACAAAAGAAATCACCATGCATGCGATAGACCGCACAGACAGGTTATTCCAACAGAATAATAATAATGGAACCAGGTCAGGTGAAATTCACACCGACAGGATGTTCCAACAGAATAATAAAGACGGAACCAGGTCCAGTGTAAAACACACAGACAGGATGTTCCAACGGAATAATAATAAAGACGGAACCAGGTCCAGTGTAAAACACACAGACAGGATGTTCCAACGGAATAATAATAAAGACGGAACCAGGTCCAGTGTAAAACACACAGACAGGATGTTCCAACGGAATAATAATAAAGACGGAACCAGGTCCGGTGTAAAACACACAGACAGGATGTTCCAACGGAATAATAATAAAGACGGAACCAGGTCCGGTGTAAAACACACAGACAGGATGTTCCAACAGAATGATAGAAGAATGTCACCAAGTATAGGGTAGACCGCGTATACAGGTTATTCCAACAGAATAATAAGAAATGGAATAACAACAGTTCTCTTCATGAATAAGAAAGAATAACACCCCTTACCGTAACAGAAACTGGATATGGGAAAAGAAAAGCTAAGTAGCAGAAAGCTTTTCTTCTATCTCTCTATAGTTTCTCTCTCTAGAGTTCAGTGAATTCGTAAGAAAATAATGAAGGAATGAGCTTCTATTTATAGGAAAATGGAATGCATAGTAACTAATCCATGAACGGTCCAGATTGATTTACTTTAATCTGACGGTCCATATTTAAAGAAAAATCTTTTAAATAAAATATAATATATTCTATTTATATAAAAAGATTTTTACTATACAAATACTATGCAACACTATGCAAAACACTATGCAACACTATGCATAATAAAATATAATATATTCTATTTATAAAATAACTTTAATAAAGTATTCTATTTTATATAAAAAGCTGTTTCCGTTTTATTACGTTAATAATACGAATAAAACAAAACGTCATTATCGCTATAATAATTCATATTATTAATCGACAATAATTGAATCAAACTGAGTGACTTCTCACATAAATATCAATAATCAATATCGTGTGCTACTATGCAACAACGCGTATTACTGTACTTTTACTACCCAGTAGTTCAACAGTATCAACGGTAAAACTTCCGCCATTATTTTTAATAAAATATTTTTGTCGTTTTCTCAATCCGACAATAATTCTGTTGTGGGGTCCACCAATAATTTTGCCGTCGTACGAATATTCCCCGACAAAAAGAATATTCCCCGACCAAACGAATATTTTATAACAACTTGCGTACTTTGAAAAATTTATAAATATTACCCACAACTATAACATTATATCAAATTTCTTCCATAATATTCAAAAATAATAATTATAAAAATTCATCTTTATTTATAAAAACTGGGGTCTTACAACCTCCCCTTCTTATGAAATTTCGCCCTCGAAATTAGGGTACGTACCTGGTATGTCGAAGAGGTAAGGATACCTTGATTTCATTTCAGATTCTAACTCCCAAGTCATTTCCTCAACATCATGGTTTCTCCACAAAACTTTGACTTGAGGTATAACCTTGGTGCGTAAAATATGTTCCTTCTTATCCAAGATTTGAACAGGAACCTCTTCATACGTTAAATCTTCCGCTATTTCGTCCGGTTCTAACTCAATAATGTGGTTCGGGTCTTTCAAATATTTACGTAGCATGGATATGTGAAAAATGTTATGAACACGAGACATACTTGGCGGTAAAGCGAGTCTATAGGCCACAGTTCCTACTCGATCGAGGATTAAAAATGGGCCGATGAATCGAGGATTGAGCTTTCCTCTCTTTCCAAATCTCGTAACTCCTTTCCATGGAGCAACACGTAACAACACATGATCTCCTATATCGAATTCCACGTCCTTTCGATGAAGATCAGCATAACTCTTTTGTCGATCTTGTGCGGTTTTTATACGTTTCCGGATCGTTTGAATCTTTTTCGTAGTCATACGTACCAAATCCGGTCCCAACAACGTTGCTTCACCCACCTCATCCCAACATACTGGAGAACGACACTTTCTTCCATACAACGCCTCGAACGGAGCCATGCCAATACTTGCTTGATAACTATTGTTGTAGGAAAACTCCACCAATGGTAATAACTTATCCCAACTTCCCTTGAAATCAAGGACACAGAGTCTTAATAGATATTCAAGAGTTTGAATAGTCCTCTCTGACTGTCCGTCCGTTTGAGGATGATATGCCGAGCTAAATCGTAAATCTGTGCACATAGCTTTTTGCAAACTAACCCAAAATCGCGAAGTAAATCTTGGGTCTCGATCAGAAACTATGGATACTGGCATACCATGCAATCTTACAACCTCGTTTATGTACATACGAGCAAGACGTTCAAGTGTATAAGTTTCTCGTATCGGTAAGAAATGAGCAGACTTGGTCAATCTATCAACAATGACCCAAATCGCATCTATGCCTTGAGAAACTTTGGGAAGACCAGTAACGAAATCCATGGTAATGTGCTCTCACTTCCATTTTGGAATTTCAAGTGGTTGCAATGGTCCTTTTGGTATTTGATGCTCCGCCTTGACTCGTTGACACGTTAGACACCTTGAGATAAAAAGCGCTATCTCTCTCTTCATATTGCCCCACCAAAATGTATGTCGAAGATCATGATACATTTTGGTACTCCCAGGATGGATTGCAAACGGTGTGTTGTGCGCCTCCATCATGATTTTATACTTTAAATCAGGGTCGTTAGGAACACAAAGTCTGGAGTTGAATCGAAGTATTCCTTCTTCATCGATTCTTGCTTCCGGTATCGCACCTTCTTGTACTTTCTTCCTCATACGCATCAGCTCCGGATCTGTAACTTGAGCAGCTTTAATTTTATCAATTAAAGTCAGTTCTACTCGTATATTCGCCATCATAATGTGGGTCCTTGGAGTCTTTATCTCTATCTTCATCCTTTGCAAGTCATCCAAAATGGGCCTTTGCGTTGACAATATTGCACTCGCACCCGCATATGACCTTCTACTCAATGCGTCAGCTACCACGTTCGCTTTTCCAGGATGGTATTGGATGGTATGATCATAATCTTTCAACAGTTCAAGCCAACGTCGTTGTCGCATGTTGAGTTCCTTTTGAGTGAAGAAATATTTGAGGCTTTTATGATCCGTAAAGATCTCCACTTTCTCCCCATACAAGTAATGCCTCCAAATTTTAAGTGCGAAGACAACAACTGCTAACTCTAGGTCATGAGTAGGATAATTTCTCTCATATTCTTTGAGTTGTCGTGAGGCATAGGCTATGACTTTCCCATGTTGCATGAGAACACATCCTAAACCTTTGCCCGAAGCATCACTGTAGATGACAAATCCCTCCGAACCAGATGGTATTGTCAGAACAGGTACTGAAATGAGTCTCCTCTTGAGTTCTTGAAAACTCTTCTCACATTCCTCGCTCCAACCGAACTTTGTATCTTTCCGAGTCAGCTGAGTTAGTGGAGTAGCGATTCGAGAAAACCCTTCTACGAATCTCCGATAATAACCAGCTAAGCCGAGAAAGCTACGTACTTCGGTCACTGATTTAGGTTGCTCCCAGCTTTGAATAGCTTCAATCTTTGCTGGGTCAATAGATATTCCATGACTTGATACCACGTGCCCAAGGAATGCTACTTCCTCAAGCCAGAACTCGCATTTCTTCAACTTGGCATAAAGCTTGTATTCACGAAGCTTTTGGAGTATTAGCCTCAAGTGTTCCTCATGATCTTCACGGCTTTTGGAATAAATAAGGATGTCATCAATAAAGACGATCACAAAGTGATCCAAATATTCCTTGAATACTCGGTTCATCATATCCATGAAGGCAACAGGAGCATTAGTCAATCCAAAGGACATGACTAGGAATTCATAATGCCCGTACCGAGTTCTGAAAGCCGTCTTTGGAATGTCATCGGTTCTAATCTTCAATTGGTGATATCCGGAACGAAGATCAATCTTTGAAAAGAATTTGGCTCCTTGCAACTGGTCAAACAGGTCATCAATACGTGGCAATGGATACCTATTTTTGATGGTGACATGATTTAACTCCCGATAATCAATACAAAGTCGCATACTCCCATCTTTCTTCTTCACGAATAGAACAGGAGCACCCCAAGGAGAAGTACTAGGACGAATAAAGCCAATGTCTAACAATTCCTGCAGTTGAGTCTTTAACTCCTGAAGTTCAATAGGAGCCATTCGATATGGGGCTTTGGAAATGGGTTTTGTACCGGGTTCAAGGTCGATACAAAATTCAATTTCACGCTCTGGGGGTAGGCCAGGAAGTTCTTAAGGGAATACGTCAGGGAATTCATTAACAATAGAAATATTATTCAAAACTGACGTATTTTTGTTTAGATATGTGACATGAGCTAAGAAAGCTTGACATCCGTTTTTCAATAAACGAATAGCTTTATGGCTTAAGATGACAGTGATTGATTTTAATGGTTTGGTTGCTTGAATTCGCATAATAGGTCGATTAGGAATATGAAAGCTAACAACCTTACGAAAACAACCAATTTTTGCATGATGAGTAGTTAACCAATCAATCCCTAGAATTACATCAAATGCAAGTATTTTTAATGCAATAAGATCGACAGGTAATGCGTGGGTACCAACTTGAACCAAACAAGACTTATAAACCGTGGATGTAATGAAGGTTTCTCCCAACGGAGTTTCCACAGATAAGTCAAAGTCTAATTTCTCCGGAGTCAAATTTAATCGTTGAGCGCAAGTAGGAGAAATAAAAGAATGGGTAGAACCGGTATCAAATAAAGTGTAGACTTCGCTAGAGTTTATGATAAGCTTACCCTTGATGACCTCATGCGGGTTCCTTGCTTTTTGGGAGGTCACAACAAACGCTCTCCCTTGCACTACCGGCTTTGACTTTTCTGGGACAGCCTTTGGTGCCTCCATCCTAGTTGAATTTGTCTTCGGTGAACGACAAAATCGGGCTAAGTGGCCTTCTCTTCCACAATTATAACATGCTTTGGACGGCATCGCGCAATTTGGACTGATGTGTCCCTCCCCTCCGCATTTGAAGCATATGATAGGTTGTCTTTCTCCTTCCTTAACAACGGTTGCTGATGCTGACGTCTTTCCATCATTGTTGAATATCCTCTTCTTGAAATGTCCATTCTTATTGTTTTGGCCCTGATTACCACCGAAGTGGTTACCATTTCTGGCCTGATGATTTCCTCCACGCTTGTTGTCACCGCTTCGATGACTGCTCTCACTGGTATTATCATTTTGCCGGCTGCTCTCTTTTGATTGCGTTGACTCGTTATCGCGCTCTACCAACTGAGCCCTATTTACAACATCTGAATACAAACACAATTTATGAGAAATAAGATGTTGACGTATCTCCGGCTTCAAACCTCTTAAAAACAATCGTGCCATTCTCTATTCATTATCCACCAAGTGGGACGCAAATCGGGATAACTCCGCAAATTTTGCCTCGTATTGCGACACAGTCATATTGTTTTGCTCCAATTTGATAAACTCCACCTCCTTCATGTGACGAATACTTTCGGGAAAGTATTTGTCGTTGAACAGCTCTTGGAACTTCTCCCAAGACATCTTCAGTACGGCAGGTTGAGTACGTTTTACCGATTCCCACCAGTAATCTGCCTCTCCGCGCAACATAAAGGCGGCAAAGGGAACCTTTTGCTCCTCGGAGCATCCCAAGACATCAAATATTTTGGTGATCTGCTTTATCCATGCTTCCGCAATAAGTGGTTTTGGCTATCCCTTAAACTCCGGTGGTCCCAGCTCCTTGAACTGTTTAGCGGTGACCGCCCGAGAATTTCCAGTGTTTCCACCTACATTTTGAACAGGAGCCGCTCTCGTTTGCTGTTGCATGAATTGCATAAAGCCTCTGAACAATCCATCATTCATCATTTGGTCATGAGGATTGTCGCCTTCCTGATGCACATTCTCCTGATTATTGATATGTGGAGACTCAACGGTCTCTTGTGCTCCATTGTTATTCTCAACATTTTCGGAAGTCATTTTCAAATACTGCCACAAAACAAAGATTAATTGACATGTAACATAATATCTCTAAACTTTGACCAACTAATTTAAATATAAAATAAATTTAAGTAGGTCATACTAGCGAAGAAATTCCACGTCTCTCCCCTCCTAGTTCTAGTCTCACATCTTAGCCAGGGATCATATCCCTAAGCTCTGATACCAACTGTGACGCCCCCAAAATTAGGTATACATCACCCATCTTGAGTCGTCAGATACATGGTACAGAATTCAAATACAACTTACTAATACCACTGTCGTGTATAATACGACAAAATACAACTTTGAGTTTGAATACAATAATTGTCTACTAGAGATCATACAAACTCAAAAGGAGTCCTCAATACAATTATTGTCACACTATTTCACAGAATAGTGAGGACTACTAATGCTATCCTCTGGACCATTACTCCGTTCCCCGACTCGTCCCTGCTATGTTCTTATTTCCTGAAGAGAACAGTGAAAGAAAGGGTGAGCTCAACTAGCCCAGTAAGAAATATTATGACTAAGATAATGCAGAATAAATTATCGTTAGCCTTCAACAGTATTAAACTGATAAAATATAACAACATCAAGTTTAACAGCAGCGGATCAAGCAATCCATTAAAAGAGTCAAGTAGAGAATAGAATCTACTATCTTTTATGATTTAAAAAGTTTTTAATCACTTTTATCGCTGAGACTCAGCTTAATAAATAATCCACATCATCCCTGCACTACGGCCAAGGATACTCATTAGGGTCACGACCACAAATTCCATGCACTATGGGCCAAGGATATTTGTGTATTCATCAATGGTCATGATCATGCCAACAACTGTCCATCAATGCACTACGAAAAATGAGACTTTTACCACATCATTTGTAACATTACGGTCATGATTACACCGAATAATCCCTGGTCATAATCATACCAAGTCCATCCATGCTCTACAGGCCACAGATGACTTTCAAAAATATAAATAAGAGGATGATGACAATGATATAAGAATTCAATAAAACAAGTTCAAGAATTATTTTATCCAGGAATTATTAACGTCCAAATTGTCAACACGATACTATTTTGTGGTGTAAAATTCAAGAATGATCAGAAGAATATTTCCATGAAAGGATACTGGATGAAGCGCAAATGTCAAGAATATTCCACTAATTTCATGGAGTATAGAAATCAAAGTTTTATCCAACTGAGTATAATAAAGAATGGAATAACAAAAGAAATCACCATGCATGCGATAGACCGCACAGACAGGTTATTCCAACAGAATAATAATAATGGAACCAGATCAGGTGAAATTCACACCGACAGGATGTTCCAACAGAATAATAAAGACGGAACCAGTTCCAGTGTAAAACACACAGACAAGATGTTCCAACGGAATAATAATAAAGACGGAACCAGGTCCGGTGTAAAACACACAGACAGGATGTTCCAACGGAATAATAATAAAGACGGAACCAGGTCCGGTGTAAAACACACAGACAGGATGTTCCAACAGAATGATAGAAGAATGTCACCAAGTATAGGGTAGACCGCGTATACAGGTTATTCCAACAGAATAATAAGAAATGGAATAACAACAGTTCTCTTCATGAATAAGAAAGAATAACACCCCTTACCGTAACAGAAACTGGATATGGGAAAAGAAAAGTTAAGTAGCAGAAAGCTTTTCTTCTATCTCTCTATAGTTTCTATCTCTAGAGTTCAGTGAATTCGTAAGAAAATAATGAAGGAATGAGCTTCTATTTATAGGAAAATGGAATGCATAGTAACTAATCCATGAACGGTCCAGATTGATTTAATTTAATCTGACGGTCCATATTTAAAGAAAAATCTTTTAAATAAAATATAATATATTCTATTTATATAAAAAGATTTTTACTATGCAAACACTATGCAACACTATGCAAAACACTATGCAATACTATGCATAATAAAATATAATATATTCTATTTATAAAATAACTTTAATAAAGTATTCTGTTTTATATAAAAAGATGTTTTCGTTTTATTACGTTAATAATACGAATAAAACAAAACGTCATTATCGCTATAATAATTCATATTATTAATCGACAATAATTGAATCAAACTGAGCGACTTCTCACATAAATATCAATAATCAATACCGTGTGCTACTATGCAACAACGCGTATTACTGTACTTTTACTACCCAGTAGTTCAACAGTATCAACGGTAAAACTTCTGCCGTTATTTTTAATAAAATATTTTTGTCGTTTTCTCAATCCGACAATAATTCTGTTGTGGGGTCCACCAATAATTTTGCCGTCGTACGAATATTCCCAGACAAAAAGAATATTCCCCGACCAAACGAATATTTTATAACAACTTGCGTACTTTGCAAAATTTATAAATATTACCCACAACTATAACATTATATCAAATTTCTTCCATAATATTCAAAAATAATAATTATAAAAATTCATCTTTATTTATAAAAACTGGGGTCTTACACAATGAGCAAGCAACGTATATACCAATCTATTCGGATTCACTAATCCCCAATTTAGTAATCCAACGATTGGGAACTATTTTAGTTTTAAGCTTTCTAAGAATTTAGATCTCATTATAATGATCATCATCATTATTCTAAAAGCATTGCTTAAAACTATGGGTTTATCACATATTATAAAACAGCATCATGTAGATAATTAAAAGCCTTTAATAAATTAATACTTTTTATTAATAAATGAATAAGATTATTACAAAGTATATGCTTTATCATCAAACATGATTGGCTTGTGTGCATACTACTTTCACTTGCTTCACCTGTACGCTTCCAAAATTCTTCGTCTTCCTCTTTTCACTCCTATTCCCTTTGTTTGTTTCCACCTTTACTTTCACTTTTAATTCCTACCTTCCCAGCTCCCTCAACCTTACCCTTGTTCATCCCGTTATGCCCTGTATTGATCAATACTACATTGCTAGAACGATATTATCGTTCATCCTTTGTCTGCCGTAGCGCATAAAAATTTCCCATGATTGGGATGTTCATAACAGTCTTGAATCCATACCAAAACAATTCGGTTGGATAAGTTTTATCTTGTTCAACAACAACTTTAATTATATGTCTAGCTGGATCAAATAGCTTAGACGACTTTTATTTCAAGGTATACATACTAAGTAACTATAAATATGTATCAACATGTGATAAAATATAATGATTATACAAGTGGGGACACTTGTATAACCATGTTATAGAAATTAACGAACAGAATAAATAACTTGATCAATATTAACAGGATAAAGGAAATTGTACAACAATTATTGCTTAACAGTTTGCTTATACAGAATCATTGCATAAGTATATACAAAGGTTGAAATATTTGAACAGTTCAGATATTATCTTACGCATGTCCTTAGCATAAAGTAAATGCAAAAGGGTTAGATACTTGCCTTGTCTGCTCTTTACACAACTTAGATATATCTTTTCTATCAAGTCCTATCATTAAATAGATCATTGCCTGATTAGAATAATATATCATATCATATAATACTGTTTATTGCAGTCAGCACATTCCTAATCACATTGTCACATAACTTTAACACCATTGAATCACAAATAATTCACTTATCAAATCAATCTATCTAAGTCCAGATCAATTTCTGAAACATGTCGGTCTACCGACAACTTTATCGGGTAATATCGAGTCTAAGACTCTATACAGTTATACAATATCCACTTAGATATTTTAAACAACCGTTAATAACATTTTTCATGACCTTATAATAATTATAAAATAATTATTACCATTTACCATAATTTTTGAAATATCAGAATCATTGTTAAATGATTTAAATATCAAACAGTTCTATTATCATTAATATTAATTTATCATTATCCAAATATTAAAAGTTATTAATTACAACTTAAAATATTTTTAATTCACTTATATCCTTTTTAAATGATTTTTAAATAAATAAAACCCTTTTTAAACTATTTATTTAATATAATTATTAAATAAATTTAATATCATTAATCATTAAATAAATATCATTAATATTAAATTATTAATAAAATTATCCTTTAAATATTAAAAGTTATACTTTATAACTTAAAATATCTTTAAATACTTTATTTTCATTTAAAATGATTATTATAATATTAAAATCTTTTTTAAACTAAATTATTTAATATAATTATTAAATAACTTTAATATCATTAATAATAATTAATTAATGAAATTTACCTTTAAATATTAAAAGTTATATTTTATAACTTAAAATATTTTTAAATACTTTATTCTTATTTAAAATGATTTTTAATTTAATAAAATCATTTTTAATTCATTTATTTAATTCATTTAATAAATAACTTAATTATCATTAATATTAATTTATTAATGAAAATTATCACATAATATTAAAAGTTATCAAAAATAACTTAAATTATTTTCTTATACCATAATATAATTTTAAATGATTTTTCAAATATTAAAATCATTTTTAAATAATTTATTTAATATTATAATTAAATACTTTTAATATTCCAAAAATATTAAATATTTATGAAATATATTTAAAATAATTAAAAACTAAGTTTCAGAATTTAAAATAATTTTTAATAATTTATTTTGTATTTTTAATAATTAAAAACTATTTTTCTCTATTTATTTATTAATTTCCTGAAATTTTAAAAAAAATCTGTCGCTAAAGACCACCTATAGCGACAGAACCGTCGCTATAGGTGTTCTTCATGTTTTTGAGCCTTCATAGACAATGAACAAGGTATCGCGTTTGACCGCGATTTCCGGTCAGATCCTGATGTTAATGGACATGTTATGAGTCAGATATTGTAGTACTAATGCACGACTACAAGATCCAACAACTAACGTAGCCATACAACCCATAACAAAGCAGATCTGAAGCCACGAACAAGCTGTCAGAGCTGTTCTTCATTTTCTGGGTTACCCAGAAATGAAGAACAGTTTGACTGGCTCGTTTTGGGCTTCCACAACTTGCAGATCGTGAGACATTTTTGTGATTTAATGGGTGCAGTGTGTAGCCAGCATGTAAGAGAGTATATCTATCCCAAAACATCAACAAAATAACAACACAATCGACAGATCTAGACCGGTCAAACCATGTCAGAAATAAACCAAAAAAAATTCTGGGAATTTTCCAGAAACAGAAATCCTGATCGGATAGTCTACTTTGACCATCCACTACATTCGATCCTTATACTTTTAAGGAGATTTTAAGGCATAAAAATGTATTCCATATACAAGACTACAGTATAGATCCAACAAATCAACAAAACAATTAATAACAAGCAAGATATGAGCCGTTAAACTTTCTGTCAGGCGAATCTGGGCAAGTTCTTAACTGCCCAGAAAGTTCCGGTCAATGCCGGTCAACGGTCTTTGACCGATTATAACTTAAAATATACACATCCCACGATCCTGATTCCACTTTCAGACTAAAGATCTTACAGCATACTACCAGATCATAGCTTAAAAACACAAAAACACATAACAGGACGAGATCTGTGGGACCTGATATTTGGTTGTCAGACCATATTTCTCCCTTTTCCAGATTTTTCCAATCTTCAAATCTGAGACTCTAGATGTTATGGATCTAACATCTAGCAACCCAGATCATCATTAGACACTATAACAAACAAGTTTAACACAAGAAAATCAACATCAAACACAGATCGATGAACAGATTTCTAATTAAGGTTTTATACCTTCTTTGATAAATTTTGATTTTTGGCTCCTGATATGTTATGGTTGATCGTGGGGCTATTCTTAGGGACTGATATATGAAGGAAATTTCGGAGGTTTGGGGTTGAGAGAGAATGTTTGAGTGTTTGGGCAAAAATAAGTTAACAAATGATTTTCTCTCTCTTCCAAGCTATTTATAGATCAACAAGATGCATGTATTGGCTGAAAATAGAGCTGAATGCTGTCATTTTAGGGTCAAGGGAGTTGTTGGTTTGGTGAACCACTCACCCTATTGTCAAAACCTAGTTTGTAGCTTCTTTAATGCATAGAGGGGCAAAATGGTCATTTATTTTTCCAATTTAATGGCAACAATGGAACTTGGAAAACCCTTAGGGTTTAGCCCAAATCAATAGTAGAATTTAGCAATTAGGGTTTGTGCAAAAAAATATAAAAATAAAATAATTAAATAAAATTATTTTAGTTTCTAAAATTTAAAAATAAGATTTTTAACTAGATTAGGTTAATACTTATATTATACATGAATATTAGGGTTTGTTACCCCTAATCATAATTACCCTTGCCAATTTGGCAATTAGTGATTATAATTTTTAATAATTAGGGCTACTAAAATATACAATTAGATTTTCTATTAATAAAATTAGGGTTCTTGATATAAATTTAAATTCTTTATTTATACATGGACATTAGAGTATTATATCGTAATTAACTTTACCACTTGCATAATTAGTGCTTAAAATTAACAATTAGGGTTCAAAGAAATATCGATTAGGGTTTTCGATTTCACAATTAGGGTTTCGCGACAAAATTAGGGTTTTGCGACAAAATTAGGGTTTCTCCTAATTAGCGCTCCATGAAGTAATACGTAACCATATATCATATAACACAGATATTTAATAATCTTACATTTCCCATTTAAATTGATAAATAGAGTTAAATCAATTAATGATAGGGTTTGGTCAATATTGTAACGACCGAGAAATTCGAATTTTATTGTAAGATGATTTTATTAGATTAAATAATAATAAAATCATATTATGTGTGATATCAAGATGATTGTCGTTTTGTAACCTTTTGATATTGAAATATCGTAGTATTTGAGTTATGTGAAGGATTTAAGGTGTTTGAATTTTCAAGACGAAAATAAAAGTTTTCTGAGAAATTTTCCGAAAAACACTATTCATCGGTATTTGCTCGGGATTTATTTTTGAATTTCCGAGAAATACGTAATGGTAGAATATTAAAGTAAGATGGATTATGTAATAATAATCTAGTTATGGAAAACGTAATATTTCGCTTGCGGACTTAATTCAAGAATATTAAGGAAAGCGAAGTATTAATAAGGAAGTATTAATCGTATGATACGCAAGCATTATACGAGGAAAGAAAACGAGTATAATATGAAGTATAATACGAGTTTGTAAGAAGAATGGAATATCGTATATAACAAAGTTGTATACGAATGATAATACGAGAATAATACATAAACAATATGTATATGTATTAAGTAATGTTAATGGACTTGGAAGATTGATTAACAATTGGTACAAGCCCAAGTAAATTAAATGTTAAGGCCCAATGATAATTAATAAACAAGTTAAGGTTTATTAATGCAAAGCCCAAAGGTTAAGATAACTAAGCCAAGTTAGAAGCCCAATAGTTGGGTGATCCATGGAGCAAAACCATATTAATGTGGTTAATGTGTGGTAACCAAGTAATATGAGTAATGACCAAGATAAGTAATGATCAAGTAATAAGAGTAGTGGCCAAGCAAAGGATATGAGTGGTGTTGGTCAAGTAATGAATAGTAAGGAGGTGAAAAAGGAGGTGGGATAATGGAATTGACTAATCTACCCAAGCCTTGCAAGTTCTATAAATAAAGAAGCATGACAAGTCATTTGCTAGTTATTCAAATTAATCCAATCACTCTCTCTCAAAGTGCTTAATTGTTAGAGAGTTTAAGTTATAGATAAGTTACTTCCATAAGCCAAGAAGAAAGAAGAAGCTACTTTACCAAGAACTTCTAAAGTAAGACTTCTTCTCTAATTATCTTCTATCTCTATTCATGATAGGTTGATAAGCAAAGATGAATTAAGGAATATGAATGTTAAGAAGAAGAATGTGTAAGTAATGAACTTAAGCCACATAAGTTGGTAATAAGTCATTTAAGCTAGCATAAGTTATAAACTTATGTGAAAGTATTACGAACTTGTAATGAGTTTATTAATGAAAGTAAAGAATTTGTATGAAGATGTATCAAGTATACATGAATGAAACTATGCATTGAGAACATAAAAAGGTGATGATTAATGGATTTTAATTATCATAAGTGATGAACAAAGGAGCAATAAGTAGTTTATAAATTGACAAGTTATAAGCTCATGAAAGAAATAAGGAAAAATCCAACTTGAACTATAAGTTGTTGGAATTAGCATGTTAAGATGTTCACATTATGAATGAAATTCATTTGTAATATTGAACAAACCATAAGAAGGAAAATTTGCCGGAAATAGTACGATTAGACGAAAATCGTCGAATTCGTAAAATTTCCGGAATGGAAGTCAAATTTTGAGTTTGAGTTCAGAAATGTTATTTTCCAATGGAAACAAGTCATGTTTGTCATTTAAGAGTTGTGGACTCGAAAATGGACGAATTCCGACTTAGAACGAAGAAACGAGCGTTTAACGTTCACGAACGTTTATCGTTTTCGTTAAAAATGAGCCAATAGGTGACTTTTTAGCAAACGAAGTCAAATAGATAAAATTCTTGCATGAATACGTAGATTACGTAATTTGTGAACCGTAGGCTTTTGAACGAGCCAATTCGGACTTAAAACGAAGAAGTTATGCGTCCGGGAAGTTCACAAAAATTAAAAGTTAGAAAAATTTTCTGGTGCACAGAGTTGGCGCCGCGGCGCCAACCCTAGGCCATTTGACCGCGCCGCAGCGTGAGGTCTGGAGCTCAGGTACTGCTAACTCGCGCCGCAGCGCGAGTTGTAAGAGTAATGTCCGCGCCGCGGCGCCAGACACAGAACGTAGACAGTAAAGAATAAAAATGAAGGGAAAGGAAGGGGATGGTAGGAGATTGAACTAAACCTACCATAAACAACTTAAAGTAACATTGTTGGGACATTGTTAAGACTTAAAAGTAATGAATAATGGTTAATATAACCAAGTCGAATGAATGTAAAGCAAACGATAAGTCGAAACGCATAAGAATGAAATTTAATCTATAATTAGATTGAAATAAAGGGTAAGATATATTCAGATACATACTTGATTATATGTGACCTAATGTAAGGCATTATGTGATCATATATTGTAGAGACTTGAAAGACTTGAACGTAAAGTAAAATACACAGTAGCAGACGCTAAAGGCAAGTATTCTAACTCTTGTTTCAGTTCAATCTGAACAAGTTTATGATGTTCATGTATCCTTTCACATGAATTGAAGTATAATGAAGTTAAAGTCAGTTTCTTTGGCTAGACTTAACATATTGAGTGGATTATTGATAATCTGTTCATCTGTTATCAAATGCTAGTATCTTTTGTCAACTACTTATAGTTTTCAAAAGAAGACTGAATTGTTAAACAAATGTTTTGTCGGTAAAACGACAGGCACGCGAGGTTGCCAAATGATTAAACGTACATACGTTTAATGGATGTAGTATTGATCAATACAGAGTACAATAGGCTGATCACCTAGAAGTGCTCGTAAGTAATATCGGGCTTACGGACTTAGGTCCGGGTTGTCCTTTTCAAAGAAAGAATGAATGCTCAAGGTCTTTGACCGGGGTGAATGTTTTACTGAATTTATTCATTGTGAAACATTTTGAAAGTAAAGATGAATTACTATTTTGAATCATCAATAGTACTTCATAGCTATTGTTCAGTTATCGAAGATATACGATTCATATGTATCAAGCTTGTTGTTATTGAAATTGTTATACTTGCTGAGCTAGTCATGCTCATTCTTGCTTAAATCATATGAATGCAGCTAAGACTGAACGTCCTGAAGGATCAAATAAGAATAAAGGAAAAGCTAAGGCAGATTGTTAAGCTGTCATGTAATAGTATAGGTCTATTGTTGTAATGTAATGAATATTATGACAAGAGAACCTTTGTAATCGGTTTAGAACCTGGGAAATGTAAATATTAAACTAAATATATATAAGTTATGTTCGTTCTTTGAGACTTTCAATTGAATGAATGTATGAATGTTTGTACAGTATAGCACCATCTGTTGGGTTGTAAGATACCCGGATTTGGGGGCGCTACAAGTTGGTATCAAAGCCTAGGTTATAAAACTTAAAGGGAACTAGAACCTTAAGTCATAACCTTAATAAAGAAGTAAAAGAAGAAAGATAACCTTATAAAAATGCATTATAGTATGTTATGTATTTTTATTTATGTTACTGACATGTACTAATCAAACTGTATTGTTTTATTGTAGATGTCAGGAGAAAATGATATGTATAGAAATATACATGTAGTAAGCGAGGATTCGGTTAATCGGGTAGAGATACTACCAAATCCCGTAGCGATAGAGCCAGAAGTGGTAGCAATAGAGTCTGGAGACTCGGACAATTTAGACTATATGTCTATTTTTGATGGCATGCTAGAGGAGGAGGTGGACGTAATGTCCTTTGACCAAATTCCACCCGCAGAGGAGATGTCTACGGGGGATTCGACGAAAGCATTGTTTATGGCGGTATTGGATAGGAATGTCCATTATTGCCAGGAGGTAAAGGAGTTGAAAGCGGAACTCCAAGCTGTCCGTGAGGACAAGCTTAGCATGGAGGGAATGTGGGAGGAGGAACACGATGATCGTGTTTTAGCTAAGGACAAGGTCCGAGAGCTAAAATGTGAAGTCTTTGAGCTCAAGCAAGAGCTAAAGACTAAACAGAGGAGGTTGGAGAGAATGTCCTATATACATTGGAGTTCTCATGTGGACTTCCAGCAGCAAGTGGCTGGGTATCCGGTAGAGGCGGGACAGACACGACATACCATCAGTCGGGATGTTATTGCAGGTCTGGCCAGCAAAGATTTTGAGAATGCCTTACGGCAGATGTAATCTAGCAATAGCTAGAGTAGCGTAGATATGTAAATATTATGTATCTAGTAGTGACGTAAAACCCTCTTTTGTATAAACAAGGGTAGTCTTTTGTAAATCCCAATTTTTGGAAAGTAATTGCGGGATGGTAATGTAATCAGCTAAGACTGAGTAATGTAATCAGCTAAGGCTGAATGATGTAAACAATGTAGTGTTATACTACAAGATATTAATCAATATAAGCCTCTTTTATGGAACATATTGAGTAATGAGTATGAGTTATTGTTTTATTACAAATAATAACTAAATCACAAGGAGAAAGTAATAATGATGTGTTGTTTTCTTAACAGCGAAATGTCGCCAAGAAGGGGACAACGAAATCAAGAAACTAATGTTAACCAACCGGAAGGTGGTCCGGTTAATTCAATGCAAGAGTTCGTTAATCTTTTAACAGCTGCATTTAATAGAACGGGGGCTAATGTACCTGTAATTCCTGGAGTAGTACGAGCTACTACTTTTAAGGACTTTAAAAGTGTAGGTCCGCCGGAGTTCAAGGGAACTACGGACCCTATAGAAGCCCAAACTTGGGTGAAAGAAATTGAGAAAGCATTTGTAATTACAAATGTGGAGGAGGGTCAAAAGGTTGCTTTTGCAACCTATTTGATGAAAGGAGAGGCCAATTTCTGGTGGGAGGCAAACCAGGCTAGGGCCGATATAGGAAACCTAACGTGGGAGAGGTTTAAGGAGATTTTCTTCGAGAATTATTTTCCCACGAGTATGCAAGGAAGAATGGAAATGAGGTTTCTGGAATTGAAACAAGGGGATATGACAGTTCCCCAGTATGCCGCCAAGTTTAATGAACTGGCACGATTTGCTCCACATCAAGTGGACACTGAAGTGAGAAAGGCTAGAAGATTCGAGCAGGGCTTAAAACCCTGGCTCTATAGCCGAATCTCTGTGTTCCAAAGTACTTCCTTTGGAACCATATTAGAGAAGGCAATAATAGCCGAAGGTGGGAACGAGGCTTTAAGCCAGTACCACAAAGATAAGAAAAATAAAGGAAGAGTTGATGGAGGAATTAAGACCGAAGGAGCCAGTGGTAGTGGCAATGGTCAGAAAAGAAAGAGTTTTAACTCTGGGAATACCGGAGTGAAACAAGGCGATTCAAAGAGGAGGATGGAGGCCTGTAAAACCTGTGGGAAGACTCACTTGGGAGTCTGTCTCAAAAGAAAGGCCGTATGTTATAATTGTGGACAGGACGGGCACATTTCGCCTAACTGTCCAAATCCGAAGAAAAATCACGGATGTTTTGTATGTGGATCAACTGACCACATAGCAAAGAATTGCCCGAAGAAGGGTATGGAAGGAAATAAGGGCACTAATAGTGGAAAGTTAGCTATTAGCGGTCCAGCTCAGCCGGGTAGACCAATGGCCCGCACTTTTAATATGACAGTCCAAGATGCGGTGGCATCCGGAGACGTAGTTGCAGGTATTATCCCAATCAATAACATTAATGCATATGTGCTTTTTGATTCGGGTGCTACTTGTTCGTTTATAGCATGTGATTTTGCTAGACGATTAGAATTATTTCCCGAAAAGTTGCCTATACCTGTGATCATTAAGGTAGCAAATGAAGAGATGATTCATGTGGATAGTATTCATAGGAGTTGTTGCGTAGATATACGTGGATGTAAGTTATCGGTAGATTTAATACCGATAAGTTTGGGAGAATTCGATGTAATTCTCGGTATGGATTGGTTGATTAACCATGAAGCAATTATTGATTGCCAAAAGAAAAGTGTGAGCATCAGGACGTTGAAGCAACCTCCTGTAGTATTCTACGGTAATACATCACCGGGGAGATTGTGTTGTCTTACGATGACACAAACTAGAAAACTCTTAAGAAAGGGATGCATGGGTTATTTATGCCATGTTGTTGATACCCAGCGAGTGGGAACAACCATGGAACAAATACCTATAGTAAACAAATTCATGGATGTATTTCCAAGTGAGTTACCGGGTTTACCACCGGATAGGGAGATCGAATTTGTAATAGACATTGTGCCAGGAACGGCACCAGTGTCAAGGGCACCGTACCGTATGGCGCCGGTGGAAATGAAAGAATTAATGGTTCAATTACAAGAACTGTTGGATAGGAAGTACATTCAACCAAGTGTTTCCCCGTGGGGTGCACCAGTGTTGTTTGTTAAGAAGAAAGATGGATCTTTAAGACTTTGTATCGACTATCGAGAGTTGAACAAATTAACGATAAAGAATAAATACCCATTGCCCAGGATTGATGATCTCTTTGATCAGTTGAAAGGGGCAAAGTATTTTTCTAAAATAGATTTGCGGACGGGGTATCACCAGTTGAAGGTGAGGAAAGAGGATATACCAAAGACGGCATTCAGAACTCGTTATGGTCATTACGAGTTTCTGGTGATGTCATTTGGGTTGACGAATGCACCTGCTGCATTTATGGACATGATGAACAGAGTGTTCAAATTATATTTGGACAATTTTGTGGTTGTGTTTATTGATGATATTCTAGTCTATTCAAAGACGCCAGAAGATCATGCTGAACACTTAAGATTAGTGTTGGAAACACTAAGAAAGGAGAAGTTATATGCGAAATTTACTAAGTGTGAATTTTGGCTGGAGAAAGTTCAGTTTTTAGGACATGTTATTGATCAGGAAGGGATTTCAGTGGATCCAGCAAAGGTAGAAGCAGTGATGAACTGGGAACAACCGAAAACGCCGACTGAAGTACGGAGTTTCCTAGGGTTAGCGGGTTACTATCGAAGATTTATCCAAGATTTTTCGAAGATAGCTACCCCGTTGACTAATTTAACAAGAAAGACAGTGAAATACGTATAGACGGATAAATATGAAGACAGTTTTCAAGAACTGAAGAAAAGACTAAGTAAAGCACCTGTTTTGTCATTGCCAGATGACACAGGAAATTTTGTAGTATATAGTGATGCTTCGCATAGAGGGCTTGGTTGCGTGCTCATGCAGCATGGCAATGTCATTGCGTATGCATCACGGCAGTTGAAGGATTATGAGAAAGTTTACCCTAGTCATGATCTGGAACTGGCCGCGGTAGTATTTGCCCTAAAGATATGGAGGCATTATCTTTATGGGGAGAAATGTGAGATATATACAGACCATAAGAGTCTAAAGTATATCTTCACTCAGAAGGAGTTGAATATGAGACAGAGAAGATGGCTGGAGTTGATAAAGGATTACGACTGTGAAATCCTGTATCACCCTGGGAAAGCAAATGTAGTTGCCGACGCCTTAAGTAGGAAGGGTCGGGAAAAGTTGTCTATGTTAACGGCTCAAAAGGAGTTGATAACAGAGATGGCTAGGATGGAAATAGAAGTGAAGATGCCGAGTGAATCGGGGAAGATACTTTTTGCAACGGAGAAACAATCTACCATTGTAGAGAGGGTCAAGGAGGTACAACTCAATACTGATGAGTGTAATCAAATGAAGAAGCGGCTATCCGATAAAGGAGATGATAAGTATAGTCTTGATAATGAAGGATTATTAAGATTTGAAGGAAGAATTTGGATTCCGAATGAGACGGAATTAAAAGAGCAAGTGTTACAAGAAGCTCATAGTTCAAGGTACTCGATACATCCTGGTAGCACTAAGATGTATCAAGACCTTCGAAAGAGTTTTTGGTGGCCAAACATGAAAAGGGAAATAGCAGAGTATGTAAGTAGGTGTTTGACTTGTCAAAAAGTTAAAGCCGAACATCAACGACCTAGTGGCTTGCTACAGTCATTGGAGATTCCAGAATGGAAATGGGAGCATATCTCGATGGATTTCGTGGTAGGGCTTCCAACAACGTCAAAAGGGTACGATTCTATTTGGGTAATAGTCGACCGATTGACGAAATCGGCTCACTTCTTACCAATTAGGGTCAAGTATAACTTAGACCAGTTAGCTAAACTTTATGTCAAGGAAGTTATTTCCAGACATGGAGTACCGATATCAATTGTGTCAGATCGTGATCCACGATTCACCTCGAACTTCTGGAGAAGTTTGCAAGAACAGCTGGGAACACAGTTAAAGTTAAGTACGGCTTATCATCCGCAAACTGATGGGCAGAGTGAGAGAACAATTCAGACGTTAGAAGACATGCTGAGGTCTTGCGTCATGGATTTCAAGGGTAGTTGGGATGATCACCTACCACTGGTAGAATTTGCTTATAACAACAGTTATCAGGCAAGCATAGGTATGCCGCCTTATGAAGCTCTGTATGGAAGAAGATGCAGAACACCATTGTGTTGGGATGAGGTGGGAGAACGCCGGATGCTAGGACCAGAATTGGTGCAGCAAACAGCGGATATAATAAGGTTAATTCGGATGCGTCTCGTCACGGCTCAAGACAGACAGAAGAAGTATGCGGACTCACACCGATTAATTCGAGAGTTCGAAGTAGGTTTGTATGTGTTTCTGAAGGTATCTCCCTGGAAAGGAAAGATACGCTTTGGAAAAAAAGGAAAGTTAAGTCCCAGGTTTATAGGATCTTTTGAAATATTAAACCGGGTGGGAGAGGTAGCTTATAAGATAGCATTACCTCCAAACCTAGAAAGAATACATAACGTGTTTCACGTATCTGTATTACGACCGTATAAGCCGGACTATAAGCACGTAATCGATTATGAGCCGATTCATATCGAGAAGGATTTATCATATGAAGAATCTCCAGTTCAAATCATTGATAGAAAAGAACAAGTTCTGAGGAGTAAAGTAATACCATCAGTGAAGGTGTTATGGAAGAACCATGATGCTGAGGAAGCAACGTGGGAGTTAGAAGAAAAGATGAAGAAAAATTTTCCTCATTTATTTGAAAAAAAAAAATGAATGAGATTCTGAGGACAGAATCTTTATAAGGGGGGAAGAATGTAACGACCGAGAAATTCGAATTTTATTGTAAGATGATTTTATTAGATTAAATAATAATAAAATCATATTATGTGGGATATCAAGATGATTGTCGTTTTGTAACCTTTTGATATTGAAATATCGTAGTATTTGAGTTATGTGAAGGATTTAAGGTGTTTGAATTTCCAAGACGAAAATAAAAGTTTTCCGAGAAATTTTCCGAAAAACACTATTCATCGGTATTTGCTCGGGATTTATTTTTGAATTTCCGAGAAATACGTAATGGTAGAATATTAAAGTAAGATGGATTATGTAATAATAATCTAGTTATGGAAAACGTAATATTTCGCTTGCGGACTTAATTCAAGAATATTAAGGAAAGCGAAGTATTAATAAGGAAGTATTAATCGTATGATACGCAAGCATTATACGAGGAAAGAAAACGAGTATAATATGAAGTATTATACGAGTTTGTAAGAAGAATGGAATATCGTATATAACAAAGTTGTATACGAATGATAATACGAGAATAATACATAAACAATATGTATATGTATTAAGTAATGTTAATGGACTTGGAAGATTGGTTAACAATTGGTACAAGCCCAAGTAAATTAAATGTTAAGGCCCAATGATAATTAATAAACAAGTTAAGGTTTATTAATGCAAAGCCCAAAGGTTAAGATAACTAAGCCAAGTTAGAAGCCCAATAGTTGGGTGATCCATGGAGCAAAACCATATTAATGTGGTTAATGTGTGGTAACCAAGTAATATGAGTAATGACCAAGATAAGTAATGATCAAGTAATAAGAGTAGTGGCCAAGCAAAGGATATGAGTGGTGTTGGTCAAGTAATGAATAGTAAGGAGGTGAAAAAGGAGGTGGGATGATGGAATTGACTAATCTACCCAAGCCTTGCAAGTTCTATAAATAAAGAAGCATGACAAGTCATTTGCTAGTTATTCAAATTAATCCAATCACTCTCTCTCAAAGTGCTTAATTGTTAGAGAGTTTAAGTTATAGATAAGTTACTTCCATAAGCCAAGAAGAAAGAAGAAGTTACTTTACCAAGAACTTCTAAAGTAAGACTTCTTCTCTAATTATCTTCTATCTCTATTCATGATAGGTTGATAAGCAAAGATGAATTAAGGAATATGAATGTTAAGAAGAAGAATGTGTAAGTAATGAACTTAAGCCACATAAGTTGGTAATAAGTCATTTAAGCTAGCATAAGTTATAAACTTATGTGAAAGTATTACGAACTTGTAATGAGTTTATTAATGAAAGTAAAGAATTTGTATGAAGATGTATCAAGTATACATGAATGAAACTATGCATTGAGAACATAAAAAGGTGATGATTAATGGATTTTAATTATCATAAGTGATGAACAAAGGAGCAATAAGTAGTTTATAAATTGACAAGTTATAAGCTCATGAAAGAAATAAGGAAAAATCCAACTTGAACTATAAGTTGTTGGAATTAGCATGTTAAGATGTTCACATTATGAATGAAATTCATTTGTAATATTGAACAAACCATAAGAAGGAAAATTTGCCGGAAATAGTACGATTAGACGATAATCGTCGAATTCGTAAAATTTCCGGAATGGAAGTCAAATTTTGAGTTTGAGTTCAGAAATGTTATTTTCCAATGGAAACAAGTCATGTTTGTCATTTAAGAGTTGTGGACTCGAAAATGGACGAATTCCGACTTAGAACGAAGAAACGAGCGTTTAACGTTCACGAACGTTTATCGTTTTCGTTAAAAATGAGCCAATAGGTGAATTTTTAGCAAACGAAGTCAAATAGATAAAATTCTTGCATGAATACGTAGATTACGTAATTTGTGAACCGTAGGCTTTTGAACGAGCCAATTCGGACTTAAAACGAAGAAGTTATGCGTCCGGGAAGTTCACAAAAATTAAAAGTTAGAAAAATTTTCTGGTGCACAGAGTTGGCGCCGCGGCGCCAACCCTAGGCCATTTGACCGCGCCGCAGCGTGAGGTCTGGAGCTCAGGTACTGCTAACTCGCGCCGCAGCGCGAGTTGTAAGAGTAATGTCCGCGCCGCGGCGCCAGACACAGAACGTAGACAGTAAAGAATAAAAATGAAGGGAAAGGAAGGGGATGGTAGGAGATTGAACTAAACCTACCATAAACAACTTAAAGTAACATTGTTGGGACATTGTTAAGACTTAAAAGTAATGAATAATGGTTAATATAACCAAGTCGAATGAATGTAAAGCAAACGATAAGTCGAAACGCATAAGAATGAAATTTAATCTATAATTAGATTGAAATAAAGGGTAAGATATATTCAGATACATACTTGATTATATGTGACCTAATGTAAGGCATTATGTGATCATATATTGTAGAGACTTGAAAGACTTGAAGGTAAAGTAAAATACACAGTAGCAGACGCTAAAGGCAAGTATTCTAACTCTTGTTTCAGTTCAATCTGAACAAGTTTATGATGTTCATGTATCCTTTCGCATGAATTGAAGTATAATGAAGTTAAAGCCAGTTTCTTTGGCTAGACTTAACATATTGAGTGGATTATTGATAATCTGTTCATCTGTTATCAAATGCTAGTATCTTTTGTCAACTACTTATAGTTTTCAAAAGAAGACTGAATTGTTAAACAAATGTTTTGTCGGTAAAACGACAGGCACGCGAGGTTGCCAAATGATTAAACGTACATACGTTTAATGGATGTAGTATTGATCAATACAGAGTACAATAGGCTGATCACCTAGAAGTGCTCGTAAGTAATATCGGGCTTACGGACTTAGGTCCGGGTTGTCCTTTTCAAAGAAAGAATGAATGCTCAAGGTCTTTGACCGGGGTGAATGTTTTACTGAATTTATTCATTGTGAAACATTTTGAAAGTAAAGATGAATTACTATTTTGAATCATCAATAGTACTTCATAGCTATTGTTCAGTTATCGAAGATATACGATTCATATGTATCAAGCTTGTTGTTATTGAAATTGTTATACTTGCTGAGCTAGTCATGCTCATTCTTGCTTAAATCATATGAATGCAGCTAAGACTGAACGTCCTGAAGGATCAAATAAGAATAAAGGAAAAGCTAAGGCAGGTTGTTAAGCTGTCATGTAATAGTATAGGTCTATTGTTGTAATGTAATGAATATTATGACAAGAGAACCTTTGTAATCGGTTTAGAACCTGGGAAATGTAAATATTAAACTAAATATATATAAGTTATGTTCGTTCTTTGAGACTTTCAATTGAATGAATGTATGAATGTTTGTACAGTATAGCACCATCTGTTGGGTTGTAAGATACCCGGATTTGGGGGCGCTACAAATATACCATAATTGACCAACCATCAACAGTACAATTTTTACAGTACATATTTATAGCACTGAAAAATCAAAATATCATAATATTATAATATTATTGTCATTCCTTGATCAAAACCCAAAATTAGGGTTTGGATTCCATATCTGATTTTATCCGCCATAATTAACCTTATAATTAAGTAAAAAAAATTTACTTAATAACTTGAACAAAATTCTTATAGTAAAATAATTATTATAATTATTCAAAATCATTTCATGTATTATTTGAATAAAATAAACATATAATTTCATGGTAAAATAATTTATAAAACATTTCTAATATAGAATTAATTACTATAAGAATATCATTTATAATAACCAATATTTCTATAATAAATTTATTTATAATTAATAGTGTAATAAATAAATCTTATTTATCAAACATATAATTATAATTACACATTACCTTGGCACATATCATTCATATTTATTTTTAATAAATAAAAAAAAATTATACGCAAAATTTATGATTTATTTATATAGAAAATATCGGGTTGTCACATAGCTTACGAGCACGTCTAGGTTATCAGCCTATAGTACTCTATGTTGATCAATACTACATTCATTAAACGTGAAAAATACGTTTAATTTGTGGCAACCTCATGTGCATGTCGTTTGGCGACAAAACAATTTGGCATACTCAGTCTCCTTTTGAAAACCACAACAATATTAGTTTGGTAAATCATTGCACGCACTTAAAAGATTAAAAGAAATTCAACATATCACAAGTCTAGCCGAAGGAATTGGCGTTGACTTCATCAGACATTAACTCATGCAAAGAATACATGAATCACAAAGCTTGTCCAGATCAAACTGGAACAAGGGTTAGAGTACTTGCCTTTAGCGTCTTCTTACACATATAACACGTGCACTTTAAGTCTTTAAGGTCTCTACAATAAAAGATAACATCACATAGCATATTAGGTCATGAATAATCATACATGGTTCTTAAAGAATCTTACCCTTCTTCTCAATCTAATTACGTATTAGATTTGTTTTTACTAGTTCCAGCTTTTTGTTACGTCATTCTTATGTTCCCATGCAATTGACTTTCTTGAACTCTATGTGATCATACTTAAGGTTTAATCAAGACTTGATAATGTCTTACTATGTTCATTAGTTAAGTGTTAACTATTCATGCTCAAAATGTACAACTTCTTTACTATCTAGATCATAAGGTTGGCGCTGCGGCGCCGGCTATTACTCTCTGTGCCGCGCTGCTGCGTCACTCATTAGGGCCTGAAAAACGGACTCGGTGCTGCAGCGCGAGTCTCCATTGTTACGGCCGCATTGTTGCGTCACTCTCCAGTAGGTTATGGCTTTTCTCGGCCAAGTTCGGTGCTGCGGCGCGGGCTATTTGGCCTTGGGCTGGCGCCGCGACGCCAGCTCTGTGCACCAAAAAACTTTGACAGATTTTTCAACTTGTGAGATTCCCGGACTCGTAACTTCTTCGTTATAAGTCCGAATTAGCTCGTTCAAGAGCCTACGATTCACAAATCATGTACTCTACGTGTTCATGTAATAATTTTATCTATTCAACTTCGTTTGCTAAAAATTCACCTATTAGTTCATTTTTAACGAAAACGATAAACGTTCATGAATGTTCAACGCTCGTTTCTTTGTTATAAGTCGGAATCCGGTCATTTTTGAGTCCGCAACTCTATAGCGCCAAATACGACTTGTCTCCATCGGAAATAGTTGGGTAAAATCTAATTACACATAACACGCAAGTATACGTGGTCAACAAGTAATAAAGTGAAAGTAGAGTATCGTTCCCACGAGGAATTGTTTAATAAAAATCACCAATTACTAACCCGTAACCAACTCAATCTTATTTATATGAATGAATTTCAATTTATAAATAAACTAATTATAATTACCACTAATTAAATTAAGATTACGGAGATTTAAGATCACAACTTCACTTATTGCTTCATTTAAGTTAACACACTTCTCATCAATTATTTTCTATCTTGAATTGTTAATCAAGAACACTAAAGCAGATAAAACCACCTCTCGATGCATAATACCCATACTCACTTAAATCCACAGATGATAGAATTAAGCAAGACACCCTAATTAACTAATCCACTATATCTCTATGTGAATTGCAATTAAAAAGGATTTAAAGCACAAGTTCCATATACGATTACATGCAATGTTAGGTATATCTCTATCCTAGACATAAATTATGTATTCCTACGCCATGCAGAAAACACAATCACTTGCTATTATAATTAGATCTAAATCTAAACTTCATCTCTCGAGTTCATATAGATTATCACGGTAATTTATGGCCAATCAATTAAACAATTAAGTCCAAATCAAAATAGGCAATCCTCACGATAAAACATAATAATTAATAGAGAAGCATATTAAAATACACTATACAATAAGATCCATTGTAATCACAAACAAATAATTATTTTATTGAATTAAAACTAAGAATCCACAATTGAATAATCATTAAAAGATAAAGATAGATGAAGATAAGAAGATAGAATCTATTGTCTGTAGATTTGATGCTCCCTCCTTGCTCCTACTTTGAATCTTCAATGGTCTCTAAGTTGCTTTAATCTCTAAATCTAACAAGAACTAGTGTTTTGATCAAATTTACTCTAATCTAATCTAATGGAATCCTTTCTCTAGTCTCTAATCTTCCCTGATCCTTATGATTCTCCTCCTTTTATAAGTCTCTTTATATGTCTTTAAGTCCTCTTGGAAGTCCTCTTGGAAGTCCTTATGTCAATCGGATCGAAATAATCCTTTCTGGACTCAAATTGGACCAAAATTCGCATTTTCGCGCATTTTCTAGGCATACCCCCACCCCGGCGGGGGTCTAACCTTGTTTTGGGCCCGCCCTGGCAGGCTAGGGGCCTGTCTTCTGACTTGCATGCCCACCCCGACGGCGGTTTTGTGAATGAAAATTTTTTACTCTGACGTCTTTTAGGAAAATAGCCATTACCTTTGATCCGGGAAGATTTACGAGGTCTACCACCTATCAAATCAAAGATATCGACAATATCTACAACTTTCATTCTTTAAGATTTTAGAAATAACGGATGGATGAAGGTCAAAATTAGGCTTGAAGTGACTGCTATGCAAATGGCCGCCCAAAACAGTGACGTTCGACGTCTGTTGGTACAAATGTCATAACTCTTGCATCCGAACTCTGATTGGAATGATTCAAGTCATTCCAAAAAACTAAGAAGAAGCTCTACAATGTAATCCAAATTCCAAACCAAGAACATGAAATAAACATAAAAGCCCAAACGATGTACGTATTGCTTTTCTTTGCGATTTCATACCAATTCTTTGCGATTTCATACCAATTCTTTACGATTTCAACTCCATAGCATATAATCTACAAAACGAACACAAAATGCATGAAACGTAACTAAGAAACATGAGATTAAGCAAATAGTTCAAGTAACAGATATCGGATAAGAAGGTATAAAACCTACTTATCAAATACCCGCAAACGTAAACCTTTGTTTGTCCTCATCCAAAAACACAAAACAATAATGCAATGCAATGCAACTAATCTACATGCCTACGAATCCAGCAGTAATGACAGAAATAAGTCTATTCAACCGGCCTTAGAAAAATCAAGTAAACACGATAATACATCATATCAGAACTCATCAGTAACTTCTCAATCAATCATCAAATCTTAGACTGTTATCACGAATATAGTGCGTGTATGTTCCACAACAATGTTAACTGATATAAAATCAAATTTAACACATAAAAAGTCTCTTCGATGGCATCATATAGTGTAAACTCAAGAAATCCAAAAAGAAACTAGATCCAACTAAAATTAAATAATTACCAATATCGCGGGTCAACATGGGATACTTATGCTTTATTTTTCATCTATGGGGGATTTTTGCTCTTATTTCCCGTTTTATTCTTTATTTTTTTTTGGTTTACATACACATAGCTATGCAATGTCTTATTCCCTTAGGGTTTTCAATGTTACCTTAACGAGCTTTCGACCAACGACTCTCAGACCATTAAGACCTTAGGGTGCTAGGTGTAAAGACAATCCACTCGGGCTTACTTACTCAAGTAACAAAGGCCACAAAACTAGACAAGCACGCCACGATGTTTATTCATACTTTTTCTTTTTCTTTTTTTTCTTTTTTTTTCTTTTTTCTTCTTTTTTTATATCTTATATACCCTAAATATTCTCTCAAACTTAGGTTCTTGTCTAACTTTAGTCATCACTATTTATTCTTGTCATTCTTTCATTCAAACTAGCATTATAGAATCCCATTATGTATCAATTTAAACTCAATCAATCAACAAGTTGTTTTTATTGTGCTAACCTTGATTATACCAGTTTCAAATAGGAAAAGATTCAATTTATAACAAGATATAACATCAAAGCTATAATAATTAGTATTATACTTGTCTACTCAATTTCAATCTCATCATTGGCCAAAATAAACTGAACTATCTAACAGCTGGAATCATGCAAGATGAACATAGTAACTAACTATTATTTTTGAATTTTTTATTTGATTTTTAATATTTTTTTTAAATTTTTTTTGTTAATAATGAACTTAAACTATATTAACAACATATGCAAAATAACATAAAATAAACATGAAACTAAACATGCAATAACGAACTAAACTGAACTCCCCCAAACTTAGCAATTACAATGTCCTCATTGTAAGAATAAAGCATGAAGTGGACGAGGACATCCATGTAATCATTTAAGCTTGTGGTGATGGTGGTGCTGGCGGCGACGATCATTTTCCTATCCATTGAACCTCCAATACCTGCAATGAAGAGAGACAACATGGATTAGAATAACACTTGGATTCCAATCTACTAAATAAACTAGGAAAGCATATAAATAAATAAATAAAAAATCATGGGTTGCCTCCCAGTTAGCGCTTGAATTATAGTCTTTCAGCCTGACTTTGTCTAGTCAATGCTATCCAATTCCTCTTCGATAGTTGAGGAACTCTTCATCCATCGGAAATATTATAGCTTTTGGTAGGTTCCCATTTACGATGATCATTGCATTAAAGTCACCCAGTAAGCTTTGTTTTGGTATAATCTCCATGAAGAAGGGCAAATAACTAGGTGTTATCTCCATTGTGTTTGTGATCATATTTGGGAATGAAAGTGTGTCTAACACAATGTACTCTTCGTATATCTTCTCTTTCTCGTCCCACCACGGCTTCATTGTTGCCCTAGCTCTTATGTCATAAAGAGCTTCGTCGACGACATGACTACCTAATAGGCATAGTTTTGCAAATCTAACCGGATCCTTGAACTTTGGTAGAGAAGGAAATTGGGGCACTAATAACATCGGCTCATCCTCGTTGGTACTCATAGTTAGTTCTTCACCGACCTTGTTGTCATTATCCCCATTTGTCTCTTTTCTTCAACATCTCGTGTCTCATCCAGTTGTAGATTTGGATCGGGCACTTCATCAATCTCGGAATCCTCGTCATAACACCAATTATTTTGAAGATAGTTGTTCAAGGCTTTGAGCATTTAATCTACCTGGTTCTGCAGATTGTGACGTGATATCTCTTGATTCTGAATTGTCTGCTCTTGATTTATCCTCCTCTCCTCATTTGATGCTATGAACTTGGACAACAATTCCTCCAACTTTGACTTTTCTTCTTTTAATGGAAGTTGATATGAGAAATCTGGCATGTATGTTGGATCTAGAATAGAGTATTGGTCTTGATAGTTGTAGCTCCATGAAGAATCCGGGTGATACCCCCAAACTTGATCATAATTATCATGTGCATACTGATTGAGGTAGTTACCACCATACTGTACCGGCCAAATATTGATGGTGCATTGATTACTCGGGTGATTGCCAACATAATAGTCACAAATAACTGCAATCCTTTGACTCCTTTGGGCTGCAAAAATGTTCAACTTCCTCGAAAGTTCTTCAATCTGTGCTGACATTGCGAAAAGTGTCGCGAGTCTGTCAATATCCGCTCCCCTTGGCTGAGTCATTCTTGTCATCCTTCGACTCCGTTGGGCTCGAATAACCTCCAACATCTTCGAAGTTGCCTCAATTTGTATTGGCTTTATAGAAGATGTATTAAGTCCATCAATCCATGTTTCCCTTGGTTGAGTCATGTTCGTGTATGGCCATTGATACGCAAAGTCATCCGTGGTACCTGAAAAGAGAGAAATATAGGAAGAGAATTAAAAATAAAAATAAAAATATTTAAATTAAAACTAATTTGATTGAAATTAATAGTGGCAAAGAGATATTAAACTAACTCCCCAGCAACGGCGCCAAAAACTTGTTGGGTAAAATATAATTACGCACAACACGCTAGTATAAGTGGTCAACAAATAATAAGGTGAAAGTAGAGTATCGTTCTCACGAGGAATTATTTAATAAAAATCACCAAGTACTAACCCGTAACCAACTCAATCTTATTTAAATGAATGAATTTCAATTTATAAATAAACTAATTCTAATTACCACTAGTTAAATTAAGATTACAGAGATTTAAGATCACAACTTCACTTATTGCTTCATTTATGTTAACACACTTCTCATCAATTATTTTCTATCTTGAATTGTTAATCAAGAACACTAAAGTAGATAAAATCACCTCTCGATGTATAATATCCATACTCTCTTAAATCCACAGATGATAGAATTAAGCAAGACTCCCTAATTAACTATCCACTATATCTCTATGTGAATTACAATTAAAAAGGATTTAAAGCACAAGTTCTCTATACGATTACATGCGATGTTAGGTATATCTCTATCCTAAACATAAATTATGTATTCCAATGCCATGCAGAAAACACAATCCCATGTTATTATGATTAGATCTAAATCTAAACTTCATCTCTCGAGTTCATATAGATTGTCACGGTAATTGATGGCCAATCAATTAAAAAATTAAGTCCAAATCAAAATAGACAATCCTCACGATAGAACATAATAATTAATAGCGAAGCATATTAAAATAAACTACACAATAAGATCCATTGTAATCTCAAACAAATAATTAGTTCATTGAATTAAAACTAAGAATCCACAATTGAAAAATCATTAAAAGATAAAGATAGATAAAGATAAGAAGATATAATCTATTTTCTGTAGATTTGATGCTCCCTCCTTGCTCCTACTTTGAATCTTTAATGGTCTCCAAGTTTCTTCAATCTCCAAATCTAACAAGAACTAGTGTTTTGATCTAATTTACTCTAATCTAATCTAATGGAATCCTTTCTCTAGTCTCTAATATCCCCTAATCCTTGTGATTCTCCTCCTTTTATAAGTCTCTTTATATGTCTTTAAGTCATCTTGGAAGTCCTCTTAGAAGTCCTTGTGTCAATCAGATCGAAATAATCCTTTTCGGACTCAAATTGGACCAAAATTCGCATTTTTGCGCATTTTCTGGGCATACCCCCGCCCCGGCGTGGGTCTAGACTTATTTTTGGCCCGCCCTGGAGGGCTAGGGGCCTGTCTTGTGACTTGCATTCCCACCCCGGCGGTGGTTTTGTGAAGGAAAAGTTTTTACTCTGACGTCCTTTGG
The DNA here is from genome assembly GCA_020205505.1 of Panax japonicus. Lineage (NCBI taxonomy): Eukaryota > Viridiplantae > Streptophyta > Magnoliopsida > Apiales > Araliaceae > Panax > Panax japonicus. Next base: position 29,937,283 of record CM035097.1, on the reverse strand, counting down.
GAAACCTGCTATAACTTTTGATACGAGAAGATTTACGAGGCCTGCCACCTATCAAATCAAAGATATCGACGAGGTCTACAACTTTCATTCTCAAGATTTTTGAAATAACGGACGTATAAAGGTCGAAATTGGGCTGGAAGTGACTGCTATACAAATGGCCACCCAAAACAGTGACGTTCGACGTCTGTTGGTACAAATGTCATAACTCTTGCATCCGAACTCTAATTGGAATGATTCAAGTCATTCCGAAAAGCTAAGAAAAAGCTCTACAATGTAATCCAAATTCCAAACCAAGAACATGAAATTAACATAAAATCCCAAATGATGTTCGGATTACTTTTCTTTGCGATTTCTTACCAATTCTTTGTGATTTCAACTCCCAAGCATATAATCTACAAAACGAACACAAAATGTATGAAAAGTAACTAAAAACATGAGATTAAGCAAATAATTCAAGTAATAGATACCAAATAAGTAGGTATAAAACATACTTATCAGAAACCAATGTTTCTGAGTTCAAACACAAAATATGACTTCCATTCCGAGAATTTCATGAATTTGACGATTATCGTCCAATCGTGTGAATTATGGAAAACTTCATTACTAACGATTTGTTCATCATTCAAAATGGATTCATTTCAATAACTAGACATCTCAACCTACATATTACATTAACTTATATTCAAATTAGGTTATGGCTTATTTCTTATAATTTCATAACTTAATTATTCTTCGATATAAGATTTTCATTTCCTTATTACTTATTCTTGAATTAAGTCATTTAAGCTACATTCTTGCATCCTATCAATCATACAAACTTCTTAAGTTCATCATAAGACAAGTCCATATATGTACTCCATAAGTTCATAACTTATTTAGGTTTAAGTTACTTATTCGGCTTAAGTCCATTGTTTATCCACTCTTCATAGGTTCTTAACATATATCTTCATTAGGTTACACTTCTCTTATCACCCTATTATGATAGAGATAGAAGAGATAAGATCATTTACCTTTGAAGACTAACTTCTCTTTCTTTGGAAATCTAACAATGAAGGTTGGACTTAAAAGTGCTTATCTTCTCTAACAAATAAGTTACTTTTCAAGGAGAGTTTGTTAGATGAAATTTGAACAAGCTAAATAATGAAATCTAACTTGCTATTTATAGAGCATTCAAGGGTAGGGCATTATAGTCATAAAAGCCTTCCACCTCCTTACTATTTCATACTTAACCCCTAAGTAATCTTGGCCATCACACTTAATTATTGCCCACCACACAAAGGTCTTGGTCACCACTTCACCCATGGGTTGCCCTATTGATCTTAATTAACTAGTGGATCATCATTTTGGCTTAGGTTGAGTTTGATTAACCAAATCTTTTTGGCATGATTTAATTTAGTTTGGGCTTCCATTAATAAATACTTGGGCTTAATTATTACTCCCCCATGGTCTTACACCTTTAATCAAGTTGGTCTTGTAATTCATACCACATCCTACAATTCATTTCATTGGACTTTAATTCCTTAACGTTCTCGAATTAAGTCCGCATTCGAAATATTACGTTTTCCATACTTAGATTATTATTACATAATCCATCTCACCTTGATATTATAACGTTATGTATTTCTCGGAAGTTCAAAAATAATTTCCGAGCGGTAAACGATGAATAGTGTTTTTCGAAAAATTTCTCAGAAAGCTTTTATTTTCGTCTTGGAAATTCAAACACTTTAATTCCCTCACGTAGTTCAAATACTACTATGTTCCAACATCTCTAGGTTATAGAACGACATACATCTTATTAACACATAATAATAAATAAATAATATTATTTTATTCATTATAAACGTATTTACAAATGGTTTGATTTTCTGGGACGTTACAGCTGAGGCCGATGACAGTGGTAAACCACTCACTATACCAACAATTCAACTCAGAGGAAGCAACAATCCTTTAAAAGTGGCCGCTCCAAAGCAAATCAAATTACCATGCAGAGCACAATATCCTATTGTCAACTTGCACAAAGTTCCATGGAATTATGGAGAAGGTGAAGGATCCACCTCGCATACAACTGTTACAATATCGAAGGAGAATCCATTGTATCTTCCCCAACGGGTGATGAAGTCTACCATCAAATCAAAGGGGAAAATACCCATGGAGAAGAATGAAAAATTCCTCCACACTATGGGTCATAATGAAGCCAATGTGGTTTTAATCTTACGAGAAGCTCCAAACCAAATTTCAATCTTGGACTTCGTTTTAGCTTCCGAGGATCACAGGAAAATCTTGATAGAGGTTTTGGAAGAAGCCTACTTACCGATATCAGTGGATACGGAAAAATTTCAGCACGTGGTTGATCACATTTTTAATAACAATGTGATATCCTTCGATGATGATGATATACCACCCAAAGGGACCGGTCATTGCAAGCTATTACACATTGCGGTCTTGTCCTCCGGGTATATGCTGGCTGGAGTCTTGATAGACGGAGGTTCATCTCTAAATATCTGTCCATACGCTACAATGTTGAAGATGAATGTCAATCTCAACCGAATTTGGAGCAGCTATACGGTTATTAAAGCTTTTGATGGAGCCCCCCGGAATTCGGTCGGAGTAATTGAGTTGATAATCAAAATTGCTCCCCATACATTCTGCGTATCTTTCCACGTGCTTAAGATAGATTTAGGATACAACCTGCTCTTGGGACGACCATGGATTCATATGGCAGCGGCAGCCCCCTCCACCCTTCATCAACAACTGAAATGCATTATCAATAATAGCCTAGTCACGATCAACACTGAACCAGAGTGTCCTCAACATGGTGACATACCATACATCAACGTCAATTTAGATGTTGAACCAGTCAGTTTTCATGCCGTGGAAGTAAGCAATACCCAATACCATGCAATTAGATCGCCATTTCACGAACCCAAGATTTCTGCCGAGGTAATGTCGGCTACTCCAGAAATGATGTCATTAGGTAATCAGCCAGGACAAGGGATGGGTAAAGATCACCAAGGTATCAAGCATCCCATTCGAGTATACAGTCAAACTGGGACAGCTAGGATAGGCTATTCTGCCTGTTCTGGTCATAGGAATCCTCATAAGCGTCAGCAGATTCCTTCAGCTTCAGCCACATGGAAATTATCTTCACCTGCGAATTCTGAGTCCGTACAACATCAGGTAAAGGTTCCAGCCAATGTAATGGCTATGTTATTTCCCAAACTGGTACTGGTGAAGGTGAAAGAAGTCTTTGTTCCAGATCTCGCAGTGGAAAAGGAGGAACGAAGAATCAAGCAAGATATCGTCAAAATGATGTCAGGCATACACATCATCGTTCATGATGAACATACAAACAGATACACCCCAGACGATGATTACCCATACGTAATGGCCATTATTCGAGAAAAGGAGGATGATGACAACCCCTCCATCACTGCAGTCCACCTAGACTTTGCCCTTGCCAATTGGAGCAGCACTCCTTGCATTGGTCGACAAGGGTAAAACAGGCAGGAACTCTTTCTGCCATGTAGATATCATAACTGTTTACTTTTTTGTACAGTACCAGCAGTTTATTCTATCAGTATATATTAACATTGTGTATGATCAAAACATTTCATATATGCTAAGTGAAAGAATATTTTTTTTTAGGACCCTGAATTTAGATGTGCCTGTACTTGCTGATACGGTGCCTCCTCTCCACAAGGATTGTACCTTTTATGTAGAGATGAATTTAGCCTTGATGGAAATACATGAAGACATTGAGGTGCCTCCAGAAATTCAAGAATGGGTCAAAGAAAAACCTAAACCCAACCTTGATCAACCCACTTCCTTCAATCTCGGAACCTTAGAAAACCTAAAGTTAATCCAGATTGGTTCAGACCATACCCCAAACCAAATGAATGACATGGTTACGCTACTAACCCAATTCCAAGATGTGTTTGTATGGTCTCATGAAGACATGGTGGGTTTGTCCACTGACATTATCCTTCATCGCCTTCCCATTAAAGAGGGATTTAAGCCAGTCAAGCAAAAGCTCAGGCGATTGAAACCTGAGTGGTGTTTAAAGGTGAAAGAAGAAATTGTGAAACAGCTTCAAGCTGGCATCATCATGGTGTCCACATATCCTGAGTAGATATCCAATATCGTTCCCGTTCCTACACCAGAAGGAAACGTGCGAGTTTACGTTTATTATCGGGACTTGAACAAAGCTTGCCTTAAAGATAGCTTTCCCGTGCCATTTATCCACATTCTCATTGATAATATTGCTCAATACTGCATGTATTCCTTTGCTGATTGCTTTGCGGGGTATCATCAGATCATGGTTGCTGAGGAAGATCGTGAGAAAACTGCTTTCATCACACCTTGGGGAACCTTTTGCTATAGACGGTTGTCATTCGGCCTCATCAATGCCGGAGCCACCTATCAGCGAGCTATGATGGCTCTTTTCCATGACTTAATGCACAAAGAGATAGAGATCTACGTGGATGACATCATTGTCAAATCCCAGAAGGAGGAAGACCACTTAGACCATCTCAAAAAGCTATTCAACAGGTTGCATAAGTACAACTTGAAGTTGAATCCAGCCAAGTTTGCCTTTGGCGTTAAATCAGGCAAGTTGCTAGGATTTTTGGTCAGCCACAAAGGGATTGAGCAGGATCCTACCAAGATCCAGGCCATCACAGAAATGTTCATTCCTCAGACAGAGAAGGAAATACGGGGAATTTTCGGAAGAATCAACTTCATTAGCAGGTTCATTTCTCAACTCACCGTAACCTGTGAGCCAATCTTCAAGATTTTAAGGAAGAAGTCCTTCATGAAATGGAATGATGATTTCCAAAAGGCCTTGTTTACGATCAAAGAGCAGCTAGTCAAAGCTCCCGTTTAGGTACAAACCAGGGATGATGTTCCCATGTTCATGTACTTGTCCGTAAATGATAATGCCATGGGCTGCATACTGGGAAAAAAAGACGATAAATGCCAAGAAGGAGCTATCTATTACCTCGGTAAAAGATTCAGCAATAGTGAACACAAGTACACTCTGATTGAGAAGACTTGTTGTGCTTTAGCATGGGCATCTATGAGGTTACAGTATTACCTCCATGGTCACACAACCCATCTCATATCCCGCAAAGATCTTCTCAAGTATGTGTTCAATAAAAAAAATGTTAAATTATCGGCTGTCCAGATGGCAGTTGATCCTACAACAATTTAACATCGTCTACGTGACTCAAAAGTCCATCAAAGGTCAAGGAATTGCGGATTAACTGCCCCCCGCACCTTTAGGGAACTTCAAACCCTTGGAGATATACTTCCCCGATGAAGAGGTAATGACAGTTTAGCCACACCATCAGTACGATACATGCCATACATGGAAAATGTATTTTGATGGAGCTGTTAATATTGAAGGTTTTGGAGCTGGTACAGTTCTAGTATCTGGTACGGGCGAGCAGTATTCCGTCGCCGTCAAATTGCTGTTTGTTAGTACCAACAACACAGCTAAGTATAAAGGCTGTATGTAACAACCCGATATTTTCAATATAAATAAATCAAAAATTTTGCGTATAAATTTTATTTTTTTTTAAAGATGAGGATTTGTACAAGATAAGGTGTATGTGTATTTATATGATAAATAAAAATATATTTATTACATGAATATTTACAAATAATTTTATTTTAAAGTTATTGATTATTATAAAGTATATTCTTATAATAATTAATTTTATAGTATAAATGTTTTTATTAATTATTTTCTATGAAAATATAGTTATATATTATTTAAATAATATATAAAATGATTTTTAGAATTATTATAATAATTATTTATTTTATTATATGAATTTTGGTACAGATTATTAAGTTAATTATTTTACCTTAATTATTAAGGTCAAATATAGAAGAATAAATCAGATATGGAATCCAAACCCTAATTTTGGATTTTGATCAAGGAATAAGTATAATAATATAATATTAATTATATTTTGATATTTTAGTGCTATAAATATGTACTGTATATGTGTGAACTGTTAAGAGTCGGTCAATTTTAATGTATCATGACCAAACCCTAATATTAATTTGTCTAACCCTACCGTAAGACTCAAATGAGAGATACAAGACTGTGTAATGATTGTGTGATGTGGTTTATGTTGCGTATTATATGATTAATTAGGTAAACCCTTATTAAAATCTATAAACCCTAATTAATCTTTAGAAAACCCTAATTATAAATTTATAACCAAAATTGACAAATTAGTAACCCTAATTTGCTAATTAAGAAACTAATCGCTAATTTAGCCATCTTAATTCTAATTAGTGAACCTTAAACCTAATTTCCATATTTTGTATTATTAGAAACCTAAACTATTTTAGAAAAACTTAATTTGTAATTTAGAAAACCTAATTTCTAATTTAGCCTTATTGTCAAATTGAAAACTCTAAATTTGCTAATTATGGTGCTAATGATAATTGGTGAATCTATAATCTAATGTTTATGTTATATGTAATTAGGAACTAAGTATGATTAAGGAAACCCTAATTTCAAATTTTTAGAAACTTAAATTCTATTTATTTATTTATTTATTTTTGCTTAATTAGAAATCCTATAAATTAATTGTGCAAGACCTTAGGGTTAAATCCTAAGGGTTAAACCCTAAGGGTCAAACCCTAAATGTGAGACTCCGGATTTTATGAATAAAGATTTAATTTTCTCGAAATAATTTTTTTAAATATTATGGTGTGGATTTGATATAATGTTTTAGTTGTGGGTAATATTTATAAATTTTGCAAAGTACGCAAGTTGTTATATAATATTCGATTGGTCGGGGAATATTCTTTTTATCGGGGAATATCCATATGACGGTACAATCATTGGTGGACCACCACAACGAAATTATTGTCGGATTGAGAAAAAGACAAAATACTTTATGAAAATAACGGCGGAAGTTTTACCGTTAATTGTTGAACTACCCGGTAGTAAAACTACAGTACTACGCGTGGTTGCATAGTAGCACACGGTATTGATTATTGATGCTTACGTGAGAAGTCACTCAGGTATACTCAATACTCAATTATTGTTACAGTAATTGATGCATCATATCTCTCATATTATTGATTCGATTATTGTCATAGTATCATCTGCATAATATGTTATTTTATTAAATCAATAATTGAGACGACAAAGTTATTCAAATTATTAAATTAAAATATTTACAATGTCTAGAAGTTCTGTCAAGGAGAGGTTTGGTCGCCTAATTGCGCGTCAATAGGGAGAAATCCTTATTGGAAAGCCTCCTCTTTCCTGGGAACGACCTGGTTGATAAATATTGTGAGTTATAATATTAATGATGAATGTTATTAAAATTAAAGTTGTGTTCGGAGTTAAATTTGGAGACGCGGACGTGATATTTGAGTCCGGAATGATGAAATTAGTAAAAATAGTCTATAAACACAAAATTTTTCAAAATTCACTATTTGGTCAAAAAGTTAACAGTTGACTTTTTTGGGAAAAGTCAAACTTTGAAATTTCAAAATTTTATATTTTTGATAAAAATGGTTTCATTGTGTTGGAATTATATGTGTTAGTGAAAATCGACAATTATTTCGATAATAATTGATGTCTTGAGGTTATATTGACCAATCGAGTATTTAATTAGATAAATGAGCAATTAATTGCTACTAATTCACATGCTTATATAACTATTTGTTCACATGTGTGTACTATTGAATCACATTATTTACTATTACGGGAGTTGGTGCGAGATTGATAATACTTGCATGACTAAGTTAAAAATGGAGGTATAGATAGAGGTACTATACAGTCATTCATATTTTTCACATGATTATACTATTGATTCACGTGATTGAACTATTGATTCACATTATTTACTATTAGGGGAGGTGGTGCAAGTTTGATAATACTTGCAGGACTAAATTAAAAATGAAAGAAAAGTTGGAGGTATTGTACTGTAATTTTTTGAGCCCCAAAACGTGTAATTATCTAAACTATATTTTTCTATAAATAGAAGCTCATTCTTCCTTCATTTCTCACCAATTCACAAAAGCTTTAGAGCGATTATTATAGAGAGAAATTATAGAGAGAAAGAAGAAGAGAAGTCGGCTACCTCACTATTCCAGTATCCAATTTTTCCAAGGTAGGGAGTATTATTTCTTTCTTATCCATGAAGAGAACTTCTATTATTCCATTCTTTATTATTCTGTTGGAATAACCTGTATACGCGGGCTACCCTATACTTGGTGAAATTCTTCTGTTGTTCCATTCTTTATCATTCTGTTGGAACATCATGTCTGTGTGTTCTACGCCGGACCTGGTTCCGTCTTTATTATTCTGTTGGAATATCATGTCTGTGCGTTTTACACCGGACCTGATTCCGTCTTTATTATTCTGTTGGAATATCCTGTCTGTGCGTTTTACGCCGGACCTAATTCCGTTATTTATTATTATGTCGGAATAACCTGCCTGTGCGGTCTATCGCATGCCTGGTGATTTCTTTTGTTATTCCATTCCTTATTATACTCAGTTGGTTAAAGTTTTGACTTATATACTCCATGAAATTAGTGGAATATCCTTGATATTTGCGCTTCATCCAGTATCTTTTCATGGAAATATTCTTCTGAGCATTCTTGAATTTTACTTTACAAAGCAGTATCATGTTGACAATTTGGATGTTATTATTTCCTGGATAAATTAATTCTTGAACTTGTTTTATTGAATTCTTATATCATTGTCATCATCCTCATGTTTATATTTTGTTGAAAGTCATCTGTGGCCTATAGTTCATAGATGGACTTGGTATGATTATGACCAGGGATTATTCGGTGTAATCATGACTGTATTGTTACAAATGATGTAGAGAAAGTCCTCATTGGCCCGTAGTGCATTGATGGACAGTTGTTGGCATGATCATGACCATTATTGAATACACAAATATTCTTGGCCCGTAGTGCTTGGATAATTGTGGTCATGATACTAAAGAATATCCTTGGCCGTAGTCCAGGGGTGATTCGATGATGTGGATTATTTATTAAGTTGAGTCCCAGTGATAAAAGTGATGAAAAACCTTCTAAATCATAAAAGAGGGTAGATTTTATTCTCTACTTGACTCTTTTAATGGATTGCTTGTTCCGCTGCAGTTAAACTTGATGGTTGTTATATTGTATCAGTTTAACATTGTTGAAGGCTAACGATAATATATACTGCATTATCTTAGTCATAATATTTCCTACTGGGCTAGTAGAGCTCACCCTTTTACTTTTATTGTTCTCTTCAGGAAATTAGAACGTAGCAGGGACTAGTTGGGGAACGTAGTGATGGTCCTAGATGGTGCATTAGTAGTCCTCACTATTCCGTGAAATAGTGTGATAATAATTGTAATGAGGAATCCTTTTGAGTTTGTATACTCTCTAGTAGGCAATATTTGTATTCAAACGCACAGTTTATGTTTTGTCGTATTGTACACGACAGTTGTATTATTAAGTTGTATTTGAATTCTGTACCATGTATCTGGCGACCCAAGATAGGTGACGTATACCTAATTTTGGGGGCGTCACAGTTGGTATCAAAGCTTAGTGATATGATCCCTGGCTAAGATGTGATACTATAACTAGGAGGGGAGAGACGGGGAATTCCTTCGCTAGTATGACCTACCTAAGTTTATTTGATATTTAATTGGTCGGTTAGAGTATAGGGATAATATGTGATGTTAATTAACCCTTGTTTTGTGGCAGTATTTGAAAATGACATTCGAGAATGTTGAGAATAACAATGGAGCACGGGAGACCGTTGAGTCTCCACAGATCAATAATCAGGACAATGTGCAACAGGACAATGTGCGATAATCCTCTTGTAAACACCATCACTGATCAATTGATGAACGACGGTACGTTTAGCAGCTTTTTAGAATTCATGCAACATCAGGCGAAGGCCACTCCTGTTCATAATACAGGAGGAAACAATGGCAACCCACGGTTGGTCACCGATAAGCAATTCAAGGAGCTGGGACCACCGGAGTTTTTGGGAAAGCCAGAACCACTTAAGGCAGAGACGTGGTTAAAGCAGATCACCAAGATATTTGATGTCTTGTGATGCTTCGAGGAGAAAAAGGTTCCCTTTGCCACCTTTATGTTGCGTGAAGAGGCAGATCACTGGTGGGAATCTGTAAAACGTACCCAGCCTAACGCACTCAAGATGTCTTGGGAGAAGTTTCAAGACTGTTCAACGAAAAGTACTTTCCCGAAAGTATTCGTCACATGAAGGAGGTAGAGTTTATCAAGTTGGAACAAAACAATATGACTGTGTCGCAATACGAGGCTAAATTTACGGAGTTATCCCGGTTTGCATCCCATTTGGTCGATAATGAGGAGCGAATGATGCGAATGTTTTTAAGAGGTTTAAAGCCGAAGATACGCCAATATCTTATTTCTCATAAACTGTGTTTGTATTCAGATGTTGTAAATAGGGCTCAGTTAGTGGAGCGCGATAACAAGTCAACGCAACCAAAAGAGAGTAGCCGGCAAAATGATAATACCGGTGATAACAGACATCAAAGAGTTGACAATAAGCATGGAGGGAATCAACATACCAGAAATAGTAACCACTTCGGTGGTAATCATGGTCAAAACAATAAGAATGGACATTTCAAGAAGTGGAGATTCAACAATGATGGAAAGACGTCAGCACCAGCACCTGTTGTTAAGGAAGGAGAACGACCACCTCTCATAGGCTTCAAATGCGGAGGGGAGGGACACATCAGTCCAAACTGCGCAATGCCGTCCAAAGCATGTTATAATTGTGGAAGAGAAGGTCACTTAACCCGATTTTGTCGTTCACCAAAGACAAGTTCAGCTAGGATGGAGGCACCAAAGGCCATCCTAGAAAATTCAAAGCCGGTAGTTTAAGAAAGAATGTTTTTTTTCGTGACAAGGAACCTGAATAAAATTATCACGGATATGTTAGTCATAAACTCTTGTGAAGTCTATACCGTGTTAGATACTGGTTCTACTCACTCTTTTATTTCACCTAGTTGTGTTTAATGTTTGAATTTAACTCCGAAGAAGTTAGATTTTGATTTATCTGTTGAAACTCAGTTGGGAGAAACCTTCATTACCTCCACTATTTATAAATCTTGTTCAAATCAACACTTTCATGTTACCTGTCGATCGTATCTCTTTGAAAATACTTGCCTTTGATGTGATTTTAGGAATCGATTTGTTAACTACTCATCATGCTTTTCATAAGGTTGTTAGCTTTCATATTCCTAACCAACCTATTATGCAAATTCAAGCAACCAAATCACTAAAGACAATCATGGTCATATCAAGCCATAATATTGTGGTCGTAGTGCATTGATAATTGTGGTCGTGATACTAAAGAATATCCTTGGCCGTAGTGCAGGGGTGATTCGATGATGTGGATTATTTATTAAGCTGAGTCCCAGCGATAAAAGTGATGAAAAACCTTCTAAATCATAAAACATAGTAGATTTTATTCTCTACTTGACTCTTTTAATGGATTGCTTGTTCCGCTGCAGTTAAACTTGATGGTTGTTATATTGGTTGTTATATTGTATCAGTTTAACACTGTTGAAGGCTAACGATAATATATTCTGCATTATCTTAGTCATAATATTTCCTACTGGGCTAGTTGAGCTCACCCTTTTACTTTTATTGTTCTCTTCAGGAAATGAGAATGTAGCAGGGACTAGTCGGGAAACGGAGTGATGGTCCTAGATGGTGCATTAGTAGTCCTCACTATTTTGTGAAATAGTGTGATAATAATTGTAATGAGGACTCCTTTTGAGTTTGTATACTCTCTAGTAGGCAATATTTGTATTCAAACGCACAGTTTATATTTTGTCGTATTGTACACGACAGTTGTATTATTAAGTTGTATTTGAATTCTATACCATGTATCTGGAGACCCATGATGGGTGACGTATACCTAATTTTGGGGGCGTCACACTAAGGGTTTGCATGATTACAAGAATGCCCTTAAATTCTCAAGCCAAACGACCAAATTCCCCTCTTGCATAATTGAAGCTAACTTGCATTATTAGCCAACACTTTAGTTGGTGAACCACTTTTGACTTTCTCAATGACCCAATTCTCAGCACACAATGTATATATACATATCAGATCCATGCATTACAACACCATATTTATAGAGATCAAGAGAGAGAAAAGTCATATTTTAGCCAGTTGTGCAACTAATACTCAACTCATCTCTCTCTCTCTCTAAAAGCTCCGAAATATAGTGCTAGATCAGTCCCAAAACACAGCCCCACTAACACCAATATCAAATCAGTAGCTCAGAATCAAAGAATTGTTCATCAAGGTATAAACCCAACCCTAGAAATCTGATCATTGATCCTTTGTTAAAAGATATGTTTGAGTGTTAATATATGTTGGTTATAGTGTATATTAATGATTTGGTTTGATAGATGTTAGATCCATAACATCTATAAGCTCAGATTTGAAGATTTCAAGAATATGGAAATTGTTGTTTTTGAGTCTGACAGTCAAATGTCAGACCTCTTTAATCTCTACCTGTTATGTATTTTGGTTGTTTGAAGGTTGGTACGTGTAGTATGTAATGTGGTCTTTCGTGTGAAACTTAAATCAGGTCCAGATCTGGTATAAAGTAAAAGTTATAAGTGGTCAAACAGTGTTGACCGGTCACAAAAATAGAATTCTTGGCAACGCAAAAAAATTTCCAGATTTCCAGAAATTCTGACAGCCATTTTTAAACCTTTGATCTTACTTATCTTTGATAGTTAGTCCATGATGTTGTTTGGATGTTGTAATATGACATTAGAACTACACATTCATACCTTTATATTACCCAAAACATGAACAAGATCGAATTTAACCCTGGTCAAAGTACGTTGCCCGTTTTGCCTTATGAAGGTTTCTGGGAAACCAAGAACCTTCATGAGCAATTTTTCCAGTATGGTTTGACCGGCATATATCTATCGATTCTGTTGATGTTATATGTATTTTGTGTATTAGATCTCTTCATTTACATATCATCTACATACTTAAAGTGTTAGATCACATAAATCATATCTTTACAGAATGTTATAAAGATCGAAAAAAGGCAGTATGAACTGTTCTTCATTTCTGGAAAACCCAAAAATGAAGAACAACTCTGATAAGAGATTTGAGGGCTTATAACTCTCTGATCTGTTATGAGTTGGCCATGAAATTGATTGATGATTATAATATTGCATTTGTACTACATTATAAACACTTTACTCGGGCCAGAACACCTTAGGATGATAGTTAAAATTATGGTAAAAGTTGTACTCTTGGCTACTGACTATGCATTTCTGGGCAGCTCAAGAACACCTATAGCGACAGTTTCCTCGCTATAGAGTTCTTTAGCGACAGTTTATTTCTAAAATTGATTATTTTGATTAAATAAATAGAAAAATTAATTTTTAATTATTAAAAATATAAAATAAATTATTAAAAATTATTTTAAAGTCCGAAAATTATATTTTTATTATTTTGAATATATTTCATAAATATTTAATATTTTTGGAATATTAATGGTATTTAATTTATTTAATTATAATATTAAATAAATTATTTAAAAATGATTTTAATACATAAAAAATCATTTAAAATTATATCATGGTATAAGAAAATAATTAAACTTATTTTTGATAACTTTTAATATTTTGTGATGAATTTCATTAATTAATTAATATTAATGATAATTAAGTTATTTATTGAATATATTAAATAAATTATGAAAAATAGAATTAATTATTTAAAAATTATAGAAAAATGATTTAGAGGTTATAAAAGTATGTTAAGTTATAAATATAACTTTTGATATTTGTCATAAAAAATATTAATATTTTAATAATAATGATATTAGATTTATTTAATAATTATATTAAAAAATTAGTTTAAAAATTAGTTTAATATTAGAAATGCGACGCCCCCAAAATAGGTATACATCACCCATTCTGAGTTGTCAATACATGGTACAGAAATAACTACAATTTTATTATTACAACATACAAACTGTCAGTTTAAGTACAGATATTGTCATCTAGACAATATCCACATACAAATAAATCCTCATCATAACTATTGATATATTATTTTATAAAAATGGTGAGGACTACTAAACAACTCTCTCTAGAACCATCATTACATCCTCTGACTCGTACTTGCTACATTCTCATCTCCTGAGAAAAAAAATGGAACAAAAAGGAAAAGGGTGAGCTCAACTAGCCCAGTAAAGAATATTATGACTAAAATAATATACAACAAATTATCGTTAGTCTTCAAAAGGGAAAAAAATCTAATAGAACACAATAGACAAAAAGTTTTAAATCAATAATCGCAGTGGAAAATATTAATTCATAGAAGAGTTACGTAGAGGATGAAATCTATTAATATCTATGAATTTAACAGTCCATCATCATTATTTTGTCCTTGTAACATCAACCAATATATATCTAGAATCAAATATTCATCTTTGCACTACAGGCCAAAGATAGTCATCTGTTGGTCATGTTCATCTAAACACCTGTTCATCTTTGCACTACGGCAAAAGATATTCATCAGAAATCATTCATCTTTGCACTACAGGCCAAAGATATTCAATAATATCATCATTTAAGACTGAGGATAATGAAAAATATTTTTAAAGAAACGAATCCAGTGAAACAAAATGACAAGGATTAAGGATTAAGGATTCGTACTTTGTTTTATCCATGTCCAAAAATACCTCAAAAATAATCATAGTGGTGTAAAATTTAAGAATGATCAAAACATGGATACAATCAAAGCTAGTATCCACAATAGATATTTTAGACGAAAAGGAAAATTTTCATTTTTCGATGAATAGTGTCGTATTCGTGAATAGTGTCGTATACGTGAATAGTGCCGTATACGTGAATAGTAACTCCGACACCAAAAGTTCTAAATTTGATAAAAAGTTCAGATCAATACTTCGGCATAATGATATTAGAAGAAATAATATCATTTTAAAAAAATAATATCCCTTACCTCAGAAGATCAGTACTTCTTGCTGAAACACCGGATATAGGCTATGACTTGAACTTGCACCGTATAGCAATACTCAAAGTATATTCAAAATACTCATAAGAATACGCTCGATAATATAGAGAGAGAGAAAACTTCAGTTTCTGGTGTGATTTTAATTCTAACCTAAGCACCCTATTTATAGGAAAATGCTTAAAACACCAAAGCAGAAAATTTAATTTAATAATATTATTATTTTTTTCCACAACTTCATACGCACAAAGAATCTGAATTCAGCTCCTTCCACACACATGTGAAACACACCAAAATAAAAAAAAAACATTTTTGTTACTTAAATATTTTAAACTTCCAAAAATTAATTATTTTAGAGCTTCGGAACTTCAATAATTCATAATAAATAGCCCTTTTATTGGAAAATTCGAATCTCTTGCGAGTTTTTATAGGAAATTCAATTCTCTACAACTTTCACTACAAAAAAATAGGTCATTGGCGACGGCATTATCCCCGTCGAGAATAACATCATTGGCGACGGCTACGCCGTCGAGAATGAGTCCCGTCGAGAATGACCCTTCTCGGGCCTAAATTTGGTAGGAATTTTTCGCGCGCGTGGGAAAAAGGTCATAGGCGACGGGAATGCCGTCGGTAGTGAGTCAATCCTTATTGCCGTCGAGAATGAGGTTGTTTTTAATCCCTAAAATTAAATTTTCTGTTTCTGCTATCTACTCTCTTTCTCCCGCTCGATCTCGGTTCTTTCCCACTACACCTCTACCGTCGCCTGTGTATATCGTCGCCGTTGCCTGCACCATTGTCGTCGTCGTCATCTCCCTCATCCTTTGCCGTCTAACTCCCCATCTTGCTTTCTATCCCACTTGGGTCTGTCCCTCTTGGTTCTGCTGGTTCCATTCTGGTTCTGTACTTCTCCGTCCGCCTTTGCAGTCGCCTGTCCATCTTGGTTCTGCTTGTTCAATTAGTAAGTTGATTTTTTTTATTCTTAGGCTTTAATTTATAAGTTCCAATTTATTTATGTTAGGGTTTAATTTCTAAGTAGTATATATTTTACCCTTTTTTGAGCATTATCCATCTCTATTATGTGTTAGCTTAATTACAGTACTAGTGTAGAAATTATGTGTTAGCAATTTGTAATTTGTGCTGTGTAAAATAGTTCTGCAATTTGTAATGTCTTTGAGGCTTTGGTGACTGTATTGACATGGTTAAGTATCAATTTATTATCAGTTTGTTAGAAAAGCAGAAACTGTATTGGATTTTTGCTGTAAAAAAAGGTAAATGGGAAAGGTGAAATTGTATTACCTTTTTTGTTCTAGAAAGTAAAGGAAGTATCTTAAAATGTGACCTATATATAGAATGTTAATTTAAGCTCTAATGAAAATGTTTTACAATTTTGGCATCCTATTGTTGGTGCATTAGAGCTTCCGAGCATTACCCTGCTATTCAAGATTATAACTTGATCAACTTGTTATATATAGTTACTATTGTTTGCCTCAATTGTCTCAATTGTGATAGTCTGATGGCAAAGTCTAATTGGCCATGACTTATCAAGTATAAAATAAAGACTAATTCGAATTAACCAATAAAAGCTTTTCAACTTTGGCATTGACCTTGGATTAGTTATAGTCATGGCTTGCAATGAGATCCTCTGCTATCTAGTTTCGATATTGCAAATAGTTCTTTCCTGAAAAGTTTCACCTCTTTCATTAATTACAAAGTCACCTACTAGACTTTACGACCATAGTTTAAAGCACTTACAAGCACTAGATGTTTCTCTCATGTTTTTTGTTTATCATATTTATGAATAATTATTCCCTATATAATGCGTTTGCTTTCAGTTTTTCTATTTTTATTTTTTTTCAGTTGGTGTCTAAATCTTTGCATGTGGTTGCTTGGTAATTTGAGTTGTTTATTTTCTTTTCTTTGTATCATATTCAAGTTTAAGAAAGTGATTTAGTATCTTTCAATGGCAGAGTTACAATATCCAGGTTGTTTCTATTGCATTTTATTTGCCCTTTTTTACTGTAGTGCTTGACTAGCTGTAAACTTGTTTTAGGATCTGTTGTTTGTTTTCCTTTTCCTAGTTGATTTGATATTGCCTTAACCATATTCAAATTCTCAATTTATTTATTTTTTTTCCTATTCTCAATTCTCAAATTCACATCTGCATATATTTTCATATACTTTAGGAAGCTTAGAAACCCGTTTGAGATTCACTTAGTATGAGTGAATCTCAAATAGTCCCCGTTTTGGGACTATTCTTGTATGTTTTTATCTCACTTAGGTCGGTGTTAACGACTTGAGCACGCATTTATATTTTTTGAATTTTTGGCCAGTATATATCTCTTGATGTTCTTCGGGTGCATATTTAGACTACGATGTGTTAGTCTATTTCGTGTACTTGAAGACCATGGGGAGGTGCTGCCGAAAATTCTGAAAAATTTAAATATGTGTTCAAATTGTTAGCATCAGTGAGGCGACACATCCGGGAATGGGATAGAAGCCTGACCCGTTAGAGGTGGAGATGAAGTTAGGAAACTCATAAGCTTGTATATACATTAACTTGGAGACTTGATTGTGTTTATTTGACTTTCCATATATATAGCAGACAGTTGTCCGATATGTCTGTTGATCGAAGTTGGATGGAACGTAGGGTAGCCACTGATAAGAGTGGGCTTTGCGAAACTGAACAACACTTAGGTAAAAAGTCAAAAAAGAGCCCGAAACCCGCATCGTCCTTCTGAACGCCACACAAACACACACACAACACCGCGCAGGTATTAGGCACGCGTTACAAATGACGGGACTCGATTCCGGCATATGGAGACCGAGTTATCACCCAGTTTGCGAAACTGAACAACACTTAGGCAAAAAGCCGAAAAAGAGACCGAAACCCGCATCGTCCGTCCGAACGCCACGCAAACACACACACAGTACCGCGTAGGTATTTGGCACGTGTTACAACTGACGGGACTCGATTCCGGCAAACGGAGACCGAGTTATCGCCCAGTTTGCGAAACTGAACAACACTTAGGCAAAAAGTCAAAAAAGAGCCCGAAACCCGCATCGTCCATCTGAACGCCACGCAAACACACACACAGCACTGCGTAGGTATTAGGCACGCGTTACAACTAACAGGACTCGATTCTGGCATACGGAGACCGAGTTATCGTCCAGTTTGCGAAACTGAACAACACTCAGGTAAAAAGCTAAAAAAGAGCCAGAAACCCGCATAGTCCGTCCGAACACCACGCAAACACACACACAGCAACGCGTAGGTATTAGACACGCGTTACAACTGACGGGAATCTATTCCTACATACGAAGACCGAGTTATCGCCCAGTTCGCGAAACTGAACAACACTTAGCCAAAAAGCCAAAAAAGAGCCCGAAACCCACATCGTTCGTCCGAATGCCATGCAAACACACACACACATCACCGCGTAGGTATTAGGCACGCGTTATAACTGACTGGACTCGATTCCGACATACGGAGACTGAGTTATCGCCCAGTTTGCGAAACTGAACAACACTTAGGCAAAAAGCCAAAAAACAGTCCGAAACCCGCATCGTCCGTCCGAACGCCATACAAATACACACATAGTACCGCGTAGGTATTAGGCACGCGTTACAACTGACGGGACTTGATTCTGGCAAACGGAGACCGAGTTATCGCCCAGTTTGCGAAACTGAACAACACTTAGGCAAAAGCCGAAAAAGAGACCGAAACCCGCATCGTCCATCCGAACGCCACGCAAACACACACACAGCACCGCATAGGTATTAAGCACACGTTACAACTGACGGGACTCGATTCCGGCATACGGAGACCGAGTTATCGTCCAGTTTGCGAAACTAAACAACACTTAGGTAAAAAGCCGAAAAAGAGCCCGAAACCCGCATCGTCAGTCCGAACGCCACGCAAACACACACACAGTACCGCGTAGGTATTTGGCACGTGTTACAACTGACGGGACTCGATTCCGGCAAACGGAGACCGAGTTATCGCCCAGTTTGCGAAACTGAACAACACTTAGGCAAAAAGCCGAAAAAGAGCCCGAAACCCGCATTGTCCATCTGAACGCCACGTAAACACACACACAGCACTGCGTAGGTATTAGGCACGCGTTACAACTGACAGGACTCGATTCCGGCATACGGAGACCGAGTTATCGTCCAGTTTGCGAAATTGAACAACACTCAGGTAAAAAGCCGAAAAAGAGCCCGAAACCCGCATAGTCCGTCCGAATACCACGCAAACACACACACAGCAACGCGTAGGTATTAGGCACGCGTTACAACTGACGGGAATCGATTCCGACATACGAAGACCGAGTTATCGCCCAGTTTGCGAAACTGAACAACACTTAGCCAAAAAGCCGAAAAAGAGCCCGAAAACCACATCGTCCGTCCGAATGCCACGCAAACACACACACATCACCGCGTACGTATTAGGCACGCGTTACAACTGACTGGACTCGATTCTGACATACGGAGACCGAGTTATCGCCCAGTTTGCGAAACTGAACAACACTTAGGCAAAAAGCCAAAAAAGAGTCCGAAACCCGCATCGTCCGTCCGAACGCCATACAAACACACACATAGTACCGCGTAGGTATTAGACACGCGTTACAACTGACGGGACTTGATTCTGGCAAACGGAGACCGAGTTATCGCCCAGTTTGCGAAACTGAACAACACTTAGGCAAAAGCCGAAAAAGAGACCGAAACCCGCATCGTCCATCCGAACGCCACGCAAACACACACACAGCACCGCATAGGTATTAAGCACGCGTTACAACTGACGGGACTCGATTCCGGCATACGGAGACCGAGTTATCGTCCAGTTTGCGAAACTGAACAACACTTAGGTAAAAAGCCGAAAAAGAGCCCGAAACCCGCATCGTCCGTCCGAACGCCACGCAAACATACACAGAGTACCGCGTAGGTATTTGGCACGCGTTGCAACTGACGGGACTCGATTCTGGCAAACGGAGACCGAGTTATCGCCCAATTTGCGAAACCGAACAACACTTAGGCAAAAAGCCGAAAAAGAGCCCGAAACCCGCATCGTCCATCTGATCGCCACGCAAACACACACACAGCACTGCGTAGGTATTAGGCACGCGTTACAACTGACAGGACTCGATTTCGGCATACAGAGACCGAGTTATCGTACAGTTTGCGAAACTGAACAACACTCAGGTAAAATGCCGAAAAAGAGCCCGAAACCCGCATAGTCCGTCCGAACACCACGCAAACACACACACAGCAACGCGTAGGAATTAGGCACGCGTTACAACTGACAGGAATCGATTCCGACATACGAAGACCGAGTTATCGCCCAGTTTGCGAAACTGAACAACACTTAGCCAAAAAGCCGAAAAAGAGCCCGAAACCCACATCGTCCGTCCGAATGCCACGCAAACACACACACATCACCGCGTAGGTATTAGGCACGCGTTACAACTGACTGGACTCGATTCCGACATACGGAGACCGAGTTATCGCACAATTTGCGAAACTGAACAACACTTAGGCAAAAAGTCAAAAAAGAGTCTGAAACCCGCATCGTCCGTCCGAACGCCATACAAACACACACATAGTACCGCGTAGGTATTAGGCACGCGTTACAACTGACGGGACTTGATTTTGGCAAACGGAGACCGAGTTATCGCCCAGTTTGCGAAACTGAACAACACTTAGGCAAAAACCCGAAAAAGAGCCCGAAACCCGCATCGTCCATCTGAACGCCAGGCAAACACACACACAGCACCGCGTAGGTATTAGGCACGTGTTACAACTGACGGGACTCGATTCCGGCATACGGAGACCGAGTTATCGTCCAGTTTGCGAAACTGAACAACACTCAAGTAAAAAGCCGAAAAAGAGCCCGAAACCCGCATAGTCCATCCGAACGCCACGCAAACACACGCACAGCACCGCGTAGGTATTAGGCACGCGTTACAACTGACGGGACTCGATTCCGACATATGGAGACCGAGTTATCGCCCAGTTTGCAAAACTGAACAACACTTAGCCAAAAAGCCGAAAAAGAGCCCGAAACCCGCATCGTCCGTCCGAACGCCACACAAATACACACACAGTACCGCGTAGGTATTAGGCACGCGTTACAACTGACGGGACTCAATTCCGGCATACGGAGACCGAGTTATCGTCCAATTTGCGAAACTGAACAACACTCAGGTAAAAAGCCGAAAAAGAGCCCGAAACCCGCATTGTCCGTCCGAACGCCACACAAACACACACACAGTACTGCGTAGATATTAGGCACGTGTTACAACTGACGGAACTCGATTCTGGCATACGGAGTCCGAGTTATCGCCCAGTTTGTGAAACTGAATAACACTCAGGTAAAAAGCCGAAAAGGAACCCGAAACCCGCATCGTCCGTCTAAACGCCACGCAAACACACACAGTACCGCGTAGGTATTAGGCAAGCGTTACAACTTACGGGACTCGATTCCGGCATACGGAGACCGAGTTATCGCCCAGTTTGCGAAACTGAACAACACTTAGGCAAAAAGCCTAAAAAGATCCCAAAACCCGCATCGTCCATCCGAACGCCACGCAAACACGCACATAGCACCGTGTAGGTATTAGGCACGCGTTACAACTTACAGGACTCGATTCCGGCATACGGAGACCGAGTTATCGCCAAGTTTGCAAAACTGAACAACAGTTAGGCAAAAAGCCGAAAAAGAGCCCAAAACCCGCATCGTCCATCCGAACCCCACGCAAACACACACACACAGCACCGCGTAGGTATTAGGCATGCGTTACAACTGACGGAACTCGATTCTGGCATACGGAGACCGAGTTATCGCCAAGTTTGCAAAACTGAACAACACTTAGGCAAAAAGCCGAATAAGAGTCCAAAACCCTCATCGTCCGTTCGAACCCCACGCAAACACACACACAGCACCGCGTAGGTATTAGGCACGCGTTACAACTTACGGGACTCGATTCCAACATACAAAAACCGAGTTATCGCCCAGTTTGCAAAACTAAACAACACGTGTAGAACACAAACTAAAATAATTTAAATATGCTCTATTTTGGACTCCGTTATTAATATTTTAATTTTGTAGGGTCTTGTTGATGAGACTCGTGGAGGTGGAGATGACAGCACAGGTGATTCCCGTGGAGGAGATGGTGATGATCGCCGGGCTGATGCTGATGAGACTATGGAGGATGGGACCGGTGATGGGACCGACGATGGGACCGGAGGTGATGGGACCGGAGGCGATGGGACAGAGATTCCTGATCTTGGGCAGTAGTTGTTTATATTTATATTTTGACTTTCATGTATGTATTTAGCTTTTGAGTTGTACAGATTTGAGTTTGGTATCTAATTATATTGATTGTTGATAGTAAAAGATATGATTGTTATTGATATACGTATATTGTCATTATTTATTTTTCTTTAGTTTATAACAGGTATAATGTATATGTAAATGAACAGGGGAATTTTGCAATTTTAATATTTTTTTTTAAAATGGGTCATTGGCGACGGGGGCATTGGCGACGGCCATGCCGTCGGCAATGACTATTTTTTAATTTACTGGGAAAGTCATTATTGACGGTCTATTTTCGTCGCCAATGACTCATTGTCGACGGATAGCCGTCGGTAATGACCCCGTCGGTAATGGATATCTTACCGACGGCGAGCGACGGGAGGCAGGGGCGACGACCCATACGGCGACGGGAAGGGCGACGGACAGTATCGTCGCCAATGACCTCATTGCCGACGGCAATAGGGTCATTGGCGACGGCATGTGCCGTCGGTAATGACCTGTTTTTTTGTAGTGTTTACAGAAGAAAGTTTTTCCAAATTTCAAACAGAAATTGCCCGAAATCCACAAACGGACGATTTTACAGCCTATAATCAAATTTCAGTCAAGAAATGGGGTCCACCGACATGTTTAACATGTTTTAAATATTTTTGGTAACATAAATACTCCTCTTCCACATATACTCATATATCCCACATTCATCGTAAAAATATCATCATTATTATATTATTAAAATATAATAATTATTTTATCAGAAAAAGATAAAATTTCAATTTTCAACAATTGTCACATTAAAAATTTTCTCCATCTATATCCTCATAAAATCAATATTTTTCTCATCATATGAATCAATAATTAATTATTTACAAATAATATTATAGAATCACAATATTGACAACCAGGCAGTTCCCAGGAAAGAGGGGGCTTTCCAATACGGATCTCTCCTTACTGGCGCGCAATTAGGTGACCAAACTTCTCCTTAGACAGAACTTTCTAGACATTGCCAAAAATGTTATCTAATAATATTATTCAGATAATATGAATTATTGCTTCGATAATGAAAAATACTGTGTAATGACAATTATTGAAACAACAGCAATATAAAATATCAATGCAGCAATTATTGAATCAATAAAATAAAATACTGAACAGTAATTACTGTAACAATTATTGAGTAGTGCCTTCTTACGTAAGAATTAATAATTGGTGCAATACCGTGTGCTAGTATGTTAACCACCGAGTATTTTAACAGTATTAACGGTAACAACTACGCCGTTATTTTTAAACAACTTATATTTGTCGTTTTCTTCATCCAGTCTCTTTCCGTTATGGGGCCCACACATGGCTGCGCCGTCATACGAATATTTCCCGACAGTACGAATATTCCACGACCAAATGAATATTCCCCGACAACAATGAATATTTTATAACCACTTGTTTATTTTGAAATATTTGCGTATTTTACCCATAACTATCCACATTAATCAAATCAACCCTTACTTTTTTAAAATAATAAATAGAGGAAATTAAATTTCATTTATTAATTATTTGGGGTCTTACAACCTCCCCTCCTTATGAAATTTCGTCCTCGAAATTGACGTACGTACCTGGTGTTTCGAAAAGGTAAGGATACCTCGCTTTCATTTCCGTTTCCAATTTCCATGTCATTTCCTCTATAGCATGATTCCTCCACAGAACTATAACTTGTGGTATGACCTTCGTGCGTAGGACATGCTCCTTTCTATCCAAAATCTTAACAGGTACCTCCTCATACGTTAAGTCTTTGGCTATCTCGTCCTGTTCTAACTCAATAACGTGGTTCGGGTCTTTCACATATTTACGAAGTAAAGATATGTGAAACACATTATGAACACGAGACATACTCGGAGGTAACGTTAGTCTATAGGCTACATTTCCTACTAGGTCAAGAATTTGAAATAGACCAATAAATCGTGGATTGAGCTTTCCTCTCTTCCCAAATCTTGTAACTCCCTTCCATGGAGCAACTCGTAACAATACATGATCCCCTATACTAAATTCCACGTCCTTTTGATGAAGATCCGCATAACTCTTTTGTCGATCTTATGCCGTTTGTATACGTTGTCGAATCATTTGGATCTTTTTGGTAGTCATATGTACTAACTCGGGTCCCAACAATGTTGCTTCACCCACCTTATCCCAACATATTGGAGAGCGACACTTTCGTCCATATAATGCTTCAAATGGAGCCACACCTATACTTGCTTAATAACTGTTGTTGTAGGAGAATTCCACCAATGGTAAATACTTATCCCAACTGCCCTTGAAGTCTAAGACACAGAGTCTTAATAAATCTTCAAGAGTTTGAATAGTCCTCTCTGATTGTCCGTCCGTTTGAGGATGGTATGCTGAACTGAATCGTAAATCCGTGCCCATAGCTTTTTACAAGCTAACCCAAAATCTTGAAATGAATCTTGGGTCACGATCCGAAACTATGGATACTGGCATGCCATACAACCTCACAATCTCATTTACATATATACTAGCAAGACGTTCAAGGAAATAAGTCTCCTGTATCGGCAAGAAATGAGCAGACTTGGTTAATCTATCAATAATAACCTAAATGGCATTGATGCCTTGAGAAACCGTAGGAAGACCCGTAACGAAATCCATGGTAATGTGTTCCCACTTCCATTTCGGAATCTCAAGTGGTTGCAACGGACCCTTAGGTACTAGATGCTCCGCCTTTACACGTTGACAAGTTAAACACATCGAGATAAACTTTGCAATCTTTCTCTTCATATTGTTCCACCAAAATGTATGTCGAAGATCACGATACATTTTAGTACTTCCAGGATGGATTGCAAATGGTGTATTGTGTGCTTCCATCATAATCTTGTACTTCAAATCAGAGTCGTTAGGAACACAAAGTCTGGAGTGGACTCGAAGTATTCCTTCTTCATCAATTCTCACTTCCGGAATAGCACCTTCTGGTACTTTCTTCTTCATACGCATCAGCTCCGGGTCGGTGGCTTGAGCAACCTTAACTTTTTCTATTAAAGTTGGCTCTATGCGTATACTTGACATCATGTCACTCGTTCCTGCATATGATCTTCTACTCAACGCGTCAGCTACCACGTTCCTTTTTCCAGGATGGTATTGAATAGTGTGGTCGTAGTCTTTCAATAGCTCGAGCCAACGTCGCTGCCGCATGTTGAGTTCTTTTTTAGTGAAGAAATATTTAAGGCTTTTATGGTCTGAATATATCTCCACTTTCTCCCCATATAAATAGTGTCTCCAGATCTTAAGCGTGAAAACGACTGCTGCCAACTCTAGATCATGAGTAGGATAATTCCTCTCATACACTTTAAGTTGTCACGAGGCATAGGCTATGACTTTCCCACGTTGCATGAAAACACATCCTAATCCTTTGCCTGAAACATCGCTGTAGATAACAAATCCATCCGTACCAGATGGTATTGTTAGAACAGGTGCTGAAATAAGTCTCCTCTTGAGCTCTTGTAAACTCTTCTCGCATTCTTTGATCCAAACGAATTTTGTATCCTTCCGAGTTAGCTGGGTTAATGGAGTAGTGATTCGAGAAAACCCTTCCACGAATCTCCGATAATAACCAGCTAAGCCCAAAAAGCTACGTACTTCAGTCACCGACTTCGGTTGCTCCCAACTTTGTATTGCTTCAATCTTCGTAGGATCAACAGATACTCCATGTTTCAACATCACGTGCCCAAGGAATGCTACTTCCTCAAGTCAGAACTCGCATTTCTTCAATTTGGCATATAGTTTGTTTTCACGAAGCCTTTGGAGTACCAGCTTCAAATGGTGCTCATGATCTTCACGACTTTTGGAATATATGAGGATGTCATCAATAAAAACAACAACGAATAGATCCAAATATTCCTTGAATACTCGGTTCATCATATCCATGAAAGCCGCAGGAGCATTAGTCAATCTGAAAGACATGACTGAGAATTCATAATGCCCGTACCGAGTTCTGAAGGCAGTCTTTGGAATATCCTCAGTTCTAATCTTCAACTGATGATATCCAGAATGAAGATCGATTTTTGAAAAGAATTGTGCTCCTTGCAACTGGTCAAACAAGTCATCAATACGAGGTAGAGGATACATATTCTTGATGGTGACATGGTTCAATTCTCGATAGTCAATACAAAGTCGCATACTACCGTCTTTCTTCTTTACGAATAAAACAGGAGCACCCCAAGGAGATGTACTAGGACGAATGAAACCGATGTCCAACAACTCCTGTAGTTGGACCTTTAACTCCTGAAGTTCAATAGGAGACATTCGATATGGAGTTTTAGAAATGGGCTTTGTACCAGGTTCAAGATCAATAAAGAATTCAACTTCACATTCTGGGGGTAGACCAGGAAGTTCTTCAGGAAATACGTCAGGAAATTCAATAACAACAGGAATATTATTCAAATTTGAAGTGTCTTTATTCAAATCCATAACATGGGCTAAGAAAGCTTGACATCCATTTTTCAATAAACGAATAGCTTTATGATTAGATATGACAGTGATTGATTTTAATGGTTTAGTTGCTTGAATTCGTACAACAGGTTGGTTAGGAATATGAAAACTAACAACCTTACGAAAACAATCAATTTTTTCATGATGAGTAGCTAACCAATCAATCCCTAAAATCACATCAAAAGCAAGTATCTTTAAAGAGATAAGGTCAACAGGTAAGGTGAAGGTGCCAACTTGAATCAAACTAGATTTATAAACAGTGGATGTGATGAAAGTTTCTCCTAACAGAGTTTCCACAGATAGGTCAAAGTCCAATTTCTCCGGATTCAAGTTTAAACGTTGAGTACAAGCAGGAGAGATAAATGAATGGGTAGCACCAGTATCAAGTAAGGTATAAACTTCGCAAGAATTTATAAATAGCTTACCCGTGATCACCTCGTTTGGGTTCCTCGCATTTTGACCAGTCATAACAAACGCTCTTCCAGGAACCGTTGACTTTGACTTTTTTGGGACAGTCTTTTGAGTCACCGTTCCCACTGAACTAGGTTTCGCTACCGTATAATCTCGAGCGATATGTCCTTCCTTTCCACAATTATAACATACCTTGAACTGTTGTGGGCAGTTTGGACTGATATGGCCCTCTTTCCCGCATTTATAGCATATGACCGGTGGTCGTTATCCTCCCTTAGAACCAGTTGCTGCCGGCACAGTCGTCTTCACATGGTCGCTGTTAAATCTCCTCTTTTTAAAATCTCCTCCTGACTCGCTTCTTCTATTTTCATGGCCATGATTACCACCAGAGTGGTTACCATTTTTATCCGTCTTTTTCTTTCTCCGCTGGTTATCGTTGTTTTGTTGACTGCTATCTCCAGTATGATCCTGGTTGTGGTCCCTCGGTTGACCGTACTCATTATCTCGCTCTAATAATTGAGCCCTGTTTACAACATCTGAATAGAGACAAAATTTATGAGAAATGAGATATTGTCATATGTCGGGTTTCAAACCTCTCAGAAACATCCGCGTCATACGTTCCTCATTCTCCACCAAATGAGGTGCAAACCTGGATAACTCTGTAAACTTTGCCTCGTACTGAGACACCGTCATGTTGTTTTGTTCTAATCTGATGAACTCCACTTCCTTCATATGACGAACACTTTCAGGAAAGTATTTTTCATTAAATAGTTTCTGAAACGTCTCCCAAGACATGCTGAATGCGACTGGATGTGTACGCTTCACAGACTCCCACCAGTAGTCTGCCTCGCCACGGAACATAAAGGTGGCGAATGGAACCTTCTATTCCTCCGTGCATCCCAAGACATCGAATATCTTGGTAATTTTCTTGACCCATGTTTCCGCCATGATCGGATCTGGCTTTCTCTTAAATTCTAGTGATCCCAACTCTTTGAACTGCTTGGATTTGACCTCCTGTATTTTGAACACGAGTCTCCCTCGTCTGATTTTTCATAAACTGCAAAAAGCTTCTAAACATCCCCTCGTTCATCATCTACTCAATGGTGTTGTTCACAGGAGGAACATTGTCAGCCTGTTGCACGTTCTCCTCGTTGGTGAGTACAGGCGTCTCCACGCTCTCATTTTCACTGTTAATATTCTCAGTCAACATTCTCAAATACTGTCATAAAACAAGGGTTAATTAAGGAAATCAATATATCACATAATATCCCTATATACTGACCAACTAACAAATAAGCTTAGGTAGGACACACTAGCGAAGGATTTACTCGTCTCTCCCCTCCTAGTTCTATTCCCCGATCTCCGCCAGAGATCATATCCCTAAGCTCTGATACCAACTGTGACGCCCCCAAAATAGGTATACATCACTCATTATGAGTTGTCAATACATGGTACAGAACCAACTACAACTTTATTATTACAACATACAAACTGTGAGTTTAAGTACAGATATTGCCATCTAGACAATATCCACATACAAATAAATCCTCATCATAATTATTGACACATTATTTTACAAAAATGGTGAGGACTACTAAACAACTCTCTCTAGAACCATCATTACATCCCCCGACTCGTACTCGCTACATTCTCATCTCCTGAGAAAAAAAATGGAACAAAAAGTAAAAGGGTGAGCTCAACTAGCCCAGTAAAGAATATTATGACTAAGATAATATACAACAAATTATCGTTAGTCTTCAACAGGGAAAAAAAATCTAATAGAACACAATAGACAACAAATTTTAAATCAATAATCGCAGCGGAAAATATTAATTCATAGAAGAGTTACGTAGAGGATGAAATCTACTACTATCTATGAATTTAACAGTCCATCATCATTATTTTGTCCCTGTAACATCAATCAATATATATATGGAATCAAATATTTATCTTTGCATTACAGGCCAAAGATATTCATCAGTTGGTCATGTTCATCTAAACACATGTTCATCTTTGCACTACGGCCAAAGATATTCATCAGAAATCATTCATCTTTGCACTACAGGCCAAAGATATTCAATAATATCATCATTTAAGATTGAGGATGATGAAAAATATTTTTAAAGAAACGAATCCAGTGAAACAAAATGACAAGGATTAAGGATTAAGGATTCATACTTTATTTTATCCATGTCCAAAAATACCTCAAAAATAATCATAGTGGTGTAAAATTCAAGAATGATCAAAACATGGATACAATCAAAGCTAGTATCCACAATAGATATTTTAGACGAAAAAGAAAATTTTCATTTTTCGATGAATAGTGTCGTATTCGTGAATAGTGTCGTATTCGTGAATAGTGTCGTATACGTGAATAGTAACTCCGACACCAAAATTTCCAAATTTGATAAAAAGTTCAGATCAATACTTCGGCATAATGATATTAGAAGAAATTATATCATTTTAAAAAAATAATATCCTTTACCTCGGAAGATCAGTACTTCTAGCTGAAACACCGGATATAGGCTATGACTTGAACTTGCACCGTATAGCAATACTCAAACTATACTCAAAATACTCACAAGAATACGCTCGATAATATAGAGAGAGAAAACTTCAGTTTCTGGTGTGATTTTCAATTCTAACCTAAGCACCCTATTTATAGGAAAATGCTTAGAACACCAAAGCAGAAAATTTAATAATATTATTATTTTTTTTCCACAACTTCATACGCACCAAGAATCTGAATTCAGCTCCTTCCACACACATGTGAAACAAACCAAAAAAAACATTTTTGTTACTTAAAATATTTTAAACTTCCAAAAATTAATTATTTCGGAGCTTCGGAACTTCAATAATTCATAATAAATAGCCCTTTTATCAGAAAATTCGAATCTCGCGGGTTTTTATAGGAAATTCAATTCTCTACAACTTTACAGAAGAAAGTTTTTCCAAATTCCAAACAGTAATTGCCCGAAATCCACAAACGGGTGATTTTACAGCTTATTATCAAATTTCAGTCAAGAAATAGGGTTCACCGACATGTTTAACATGTTTTAAATATTTTTGGCAACAAAAATACTCCTCCTCCACATATACTCATATATCTCACATTCATCGTAAAAATATCACCATTATTATATTATTAAAATATAATAATTATTTTATCAGAAAAAGATAAATTTTCAATTTTCAAAAATTGTCACATTAAAAATTTTCTCCATCTATATCCTCATAAAATCAATATTTTCCTCATCATATGAATCAATAATTAATTATTTACAAATAATATTATAGAATCACAATATTGACAACCAGGCAGTTCCCAGGAAAGAGGGGGCTTTCCAATAAGGATCTCTCCTTACTGGCGCGCAATTAGGTGACCAAACCTCTCCTTAGACAGAACTTTTTAGACATTGTCAATAATGTTATCTAATAACACTATTCAGATAATATGAATTATTGCTTCGATAATGAAAAATACTGTGTAATGGCAATTATTGAAACAACGGCAATATAAAATATCAATGCAGCAATTATTGAATCAATAAAATAAAATACTGAACAGTAATTACTGTAACAATTATTGAGTAGTGTCTTCTTACGTAAGAATCAATAATTGGTGTAATACTGTGTGCTACTGTATGTTAACCACCGAGTATTTTAACAGTATTAACGGTAACAACTACGCCGTTATTTTTAAACAACTTATATTTGTCGTTTTCTTCATCCAATCGCTTTCCGTTATGGGGCCCACACATGGTTGCGCCGTCGTACGAATATTCCCTGACAGTACGAATATTTCACGACCAAACGAATATTTCCCGACAATAATGAATATTTTATAACCACTTGCTTATTTTGAAATATTTGCTTATTTTACCCATAATTATCCACATTAATCAAATCAACCCTTACTATTTCAAAATAATAAATAGAGGAAATTAAATTTCATTTATTAATTATTTGGGGTCTTACAAGAAAAAACATTTTAAATGAAAATAAATAGTTTTAAAATATTTTAAGTTATAAAATATAACTTTCAATATTTAAAGGTAAATTCCATTAATTAATTACTATTAATGATAATAGAATTATTTAAATAAATTAGTTTTAAAATGATTTTAATATTATAAAAATCATTTAAAATAAAAATAAAGTGTTTAAAGATATTTTAAGTTATAAAATATAACTTTTAATATTTAAAGGATAATTTTATTAATAATTTAATATTAATGATTATTAATTTGTTTTTAATGATATTAAATTTATTTAATAATTATATTAAATAAATAGTTTTAAAATGGTTTTATTAATTTATAAATCATTTAAAAAGATATAAATGAATTAAAAATATTTTAAGTTATAAATAATGACTTTTAATATTTTGATAAATAAATACATTAATACTTTAATATTAATGGTAATTATTTAAAAATGATTTTAAGTGTTTTAAAAATCATTTAAGGATAATACGAATACTTTAAAAATACTTTGAGTTATTATAAATAACTTTAATATTTTGCAATGGTTTCATTAATAATTTAATATTAATTAAATATTAATGATAATCGAATTATTCAATATTTAAATTATTTAATAATGATTCCGGTGTTTGAGAATTCATGATAAATTATAATAAATGTTTAAAATTATTATAAGTCATTTAAAAATAATATGACTGCTACTTAAAGATATTGAACTACAGGATAGAGTCTTAGACTCAATAATTACCCGATAAAGCGGTCGGTACACTAACATGTTTCAGAAATTGATCTGGACTTATATAATTTGTCTGTATATGTGTTTATTTGTGATTCAATGGTTATAGAACATATGTGACAATGTGATTAGGTTATGTGCTGACTGTAATAAGCAGTGCTATGGGTTATAGTATGTTATTCTAATCGAACAAATGATCTTATTACTAATAGGTGTTATATAAAGATAAAACTAAGTTACGAACTGTAAGCAGCGCATCAAGCAAGTATCTTACCTTTGCATTTCCTTTATTCAATGGACATGAGTAAGAAGTTTCATAATTATATTATTATTGTACTATATTATTAACCCTATTGTCGTATATATTATATCCGATCATTGTTTATCAACATGATATTATATTATATAACTCATATATATTCTGTTTGTTAATTTCAAAAATATGGTTATATAAGTGTCCACACTTGGATAATCATTGTAGTTAAACACATGTTGATATATATATATATATAAGCCGTCTAAGCTACTTGATCAGCTAGACACAAATTTTGAAATATCGTTGAATATGATGAAACCTTTTGTATCCAATCAAATTATTTTGGTTTGGATTCCAGACTAAGTATGAACATCCCGATCACGGAAAAAATTTTACGCGCCAAGGAAGACAAAGGATGAACGATAATATCGTTCTACAATGTAGTATTGATCAATACAGGGCCCATGGGAAGTACAACCTAATGCCCGTAAGTTATGATGGTTTGCATATGAAGTTCTGTTAAACCTTAGCAAAAACTAAAAACAATGTTCATAATCTGTCAACTAATACCCTATATATATAGTCAATACGTAGTTTCAAAAATTTGAGATAGAATTGTTATGTTATTATTATAGGTTTAGTTTACTTCACAACTATAAATTCGTTGTAGAAGTGATGTACAAAGAAAACATTTGTTCTTTCAGCTAATTATATTTATAATTGTTATTACTTGTTGAGCACTCAAATGCTCATCCTTGCTTAAATTTAAATATTTTCAGCTAGGCATGATCAAGGTTCAAACAAGAACAAGTGAAAAGTAAAGCAAACAGGACATGTTTAATGGTATCTTTTGTAATAGTTAGACAATATATAGACAATGATATGTATTATATATCATGTAAAGAATTATAGTAAAAGTTACGTAATTGGGATTAGACTTTGATAAATATAAATTAAGTTTAATTTTTATATTATTGTTATTATTATTAGTATGATTTCGCTCATAGAAATGGTATCGTAAAGCACCGAGTTCAGGTTTCAAGTACCCGAGTTTGGGGGCTTTACAGTCTCATGGGGCAAAAACTTGTTCGTTCAATGGGCATCAGGCAATTAACTGTCTTTGGAGATTCAGAGTTAGTTATCAGACAATCCACGGGAATTAATCAAACTAAAGAGCTACATTTGATGTCTTACCATCGACAAGTTTTACATATGGTTTTGGAGTTCGAAGAAATCTCTTTTCTACACATTCCTCGTAATAGGAATGACTTTGCAGATGCATTAGCAACTTTGGCCTCCTAGATTCACATACCTGACAAGGGACACTTGCCAAGAGTCATAATTGCCCTGCACAAGGTACCAGCCTCTGGGAATTACATTGGAGAAGTATCGGATGAGCTACCTCCCATCCAACATCCTTGGTATCGCCATATCAAGGAGTACCTACGACATGGATCTACACCCGCTGAGGCGAGCCCGACCGAGAATAGGCGAATCCATCGACATGCTATGAAATTATATCTGTTCGGAGATGCTCTCTATAAGAGAGATGTAGGAAAAGGTCTCCTCAGATGTTTAGACAAAGATTAAGCTCAAAGGCTTATGGATGAGATCCATGGTGGAGTTTGTGGCTCACACATGAGTGGCCCCCTTCTTGTCAAGAAGATCCTCATGACAGGACATTACTGGCTCTCCCTCAAAGCTGACTACAATTACCACGTCAGGAGATATTATCAGTGCCAAATTCATGGGAATGCTATCCATACCCCTCCACGCGAACTCCACAATATGAGTTCGCCTTGGCCCTTCTTAATGTGGGGAATGGACGTTATTGTGCCCATTGAGCCTAAAGCCAGTATTGGAAATCGATTTATCTTCACCATGATAGACTACTTCACCAAGTGGGTAGAAGCAGCCTCCTTCCCCGGGGTTACCAAAGAAGTCATCATTTCTTTTTTTAGAAACAATATCATTGGTAGATATGGACAACCAGAGGTGATTGTCTCAGATAACGCTAAGAACCTCAACAACAAGATGATGGAATAGTTATGCAGTAAATTCCACATAAAAAGTCTTAACTCTGTCATCTACCGTCTGAAGATGAATGGTGCTGTTGAAGTGGCTAACAAAAACATTAAGAAGATTATGCAAAAGATGTTTGCCAACCACAAAGGGTTGCCTGATCTATTGCCTCTTACTCTGTTAGCCTACAGAACCTCAATGCGCACTTCCACTGGGACAACCCCCTACGCATTAACCTATGGGATGGAAGCAGTGCTCCCCATAGAAGTAGAGATGGAATGCCTCAGAGTGTTGATGGACGCTCAGCTAGGTAAAGACCAATGGGTACAGGACATGTATCACCAATTGTGTCTAATAGACGAAAGGCAAACCGTGGCTATCTTCCATGGTCAGTTATATCAACAAAGGATCGCCAGATCCTACAATAGAAAAGTCTTGCTACGGCAGTTTAAACGATATGACTTGGTTTTGAAGATGATCATTGACAACTAAGATTAATCTATGGGAAAATTCGCTCCTAACTGGGAAGGCCCATTTGTTGTCAAGGAAGTATTGTCAGGAGACGCTCTCAGATTGCAAGAAGTGGATGACGATGAATTTCCAAACTCATCAAATCAGACACCGTGAAATAATACTATGTCTGAGGTTACCATCAAGCAAATATCCTGGTGTTGGATCATCAGATCACCAGTCATTCTGATTCTTTAACCCTTTACCATATACAACGCTTTTTCATACTTTGCCCCTCTGGGAAACATACTTTTCAAGCCAGCAACCTGGCTTAACTGCGCTCATATAACTTAGGTCATCCCACTACGGATTGAACCTCTCGCGTTTGTAGTTTGGCTACCCATACATGGGATCAAACTTTTTGTACCTGTAGTTTATCCTCAACTTAGGATCAAACTTTCTCTTCCCCGTAGTCTGACCTGCATATGGGATCATACTTTTCAACTCGTCCTGAGGGGCGAACTACGCCGACCTGGTCTCTTCTTCAATAGGAGTACGTAGGCAACCATTTCATATGGCTCGGTCATAATAAAACAAAAACAATAAAAACATTTCTACCCCTTTCTCCTTACAAAAACATTCCTACACCCTTTCTACCATACAACTTTGAACCTCTTACACCAGGTTCAAACTACGAAGACCTGATCTCCTCTTCAATAGGAGTACGTAGGCAGCCATTAATAGTTCGGTCTCAACCCCTACCAAAACACAAACACTTGTCATCTGGTACTGGGATCATCCTTCAATCCACCACATTTCATTGGCTTCAGACAAAAGAGATGGAATTACATAAACTCTTCCCAAATAAAAGATTCGGCGACCATCTAAGCTGTAGTTGTACCTTGAAGAGAAACACCAATCCATAAGAGATGGAATTAACTAGGCTCCTCTTGAATAGGGGTACTGGCGACCATCTGTGGTGCGGTCAATCTAAAAGAGGAAAGCCACACTCTTCTCCATATTTCCATACAGAAACCAGTCCCAAGACACCAAAAGTGGTAGGGATACACACAGATCAATGATCCATTTGAACTGTCTAGAGAAAACTTAATGTCCATCCATCCATGAGGAATTCAGAATACATCAAGATCACAAGCCCTGAAGAAGCATGCAAAATATTAAGCAAGTATTAGAGCATATCTAAAACGAAAGTGATCAAAAATATATTTCCCTGCTATATATATAATGATGTTTGATATACACAATATAAACTATACATGACAAAATGGCTATGCTAGTCTGTGCAAGAAAATACCAGCCCATCTACAAGCCAGGGTATATGTGAGTTAACAAGCCCAACATGGCATCCCTATCAGAAGAAGGAGGCAAAGTTGTGGTCTTCTGTACGAGAGTATCCACACGATCTAATAGATATGCTGCCATCTGCATGGTGACCATATGCTCATCAATGTAAGTGCTCATCTCTGCAATAATACCAGTGGTAAAGGACCTCACTGAAGTATTATTTGTGACGGCTACATCCCAGGCAGATATGGCTCTATCCCGCTCAACTATCACTGCATCTCTGGCTTATCTGGCCTCATCTCGTTTAGCGACAACGACATCTCTGAGGGTTAATGCCTCGTCTCTCTCTGACAGAGTTGCGTCTCTCCCATTAAGGGCAGTCAACATCAAGGCTCTAGCCTGGTCTCTCTCGAAGGTCATCAGATGAAGACTCTTCTCAAAATACCATGCTAAATGCTGAATCACAACAGTACTAGCACTGGGAGAATCTAAAGGAGATGATGGCAATCTGGCAACTAGCTCCTCCTCAATGTAGGAATCAATGTCCTCTATGGGCTCCACATCGTCTAACTTACTACTCGGCAATGTGGATACTACCGCAGCCGATGTAGTCTCTGTCTCCATCCATGCGGAACACTCTGCGGAACAACCTGGATGACTAACAGAAAAAGCATTTATCTCATGTTGATCCCAACAAGCATATAAACGGGATCTGTCCTCTGCTGAAAGGTAGCAAAAAGCTAAACGTTTTCCCAACGCCCCCTCGAAAGGATGAAAATCCTGGAACTAGTCAAACTGCAACATCACGGCCAGCAGGTGGTAGGTAGTCATGCCCCTCATTCTAGCCAGAGGGAGATAGTCAATGCCCGGAGCATGAGTAATGAATCTATAGGGTGAGCTAAGCCATGTGCATGGCGAAATGCTAAACGGATCTCTGATATCCGCCAAGAACATAGACCAAGACATAGCATCCGTACACTCTGATGGCTGAAAGGAGTATGACATGGCTATATCATGGGTGAAACAATACCCATGCCGTCTAAAGGTGCCAATCGGTATCAAGTGTGACATAAACCACACGTATAGTATGACCGAGCTGCCCGTAAATACTCCTATCGGATAAGTGCAGTAGTATGTAGCCAACTTCAGAGTCTCTACTATAATCATCGGTATGATGGTACGACCCTCCCTGAGAGCTCTCACTACCATGATGACTCCAATGTCTATCTCATCTATATGCCATAGCATATAGACATACGACAGTACGCACAATAGCAGTACATCCACCCTGGCTAGACGCCAATGATCCTCTGGTATGGTGAAATCCTCGAAATGTCGTGCATAACTATCCTAAGAGCCAAATCTGTCAAATAGAAAATGTTGGGATATAACGTGGCCAGATATAAGCTCATCCTACACCACCTTACGCCTCAATCCAGTGAGGATCATGAATCGTTGACTCATGTCCCCCAAAGCCATATGCACGTAAGGTCTGTCCAGCGGAAGCATCGTCAACCGTGCATACTCCTCTAGAGTGGGAGTCAACTCCTGGGTCCCAAATCAAAAAACCTGCCTCTCCGATACCCAGTGCTCTAGCATGCCATCCACGAATCATGTGGGAACCTGAAACATCAACTGGGTCATAGTATGCTGAAACAAGTGATCTACGGTCACCCTGTCTGATGGTGAAATGTTATCATACCACAATAACATACCAGATGCCACCAATAATGGTGGGTTATGATCAATACGGCTAACTGTCGAAGAAGACATCTGTATGGGTCGTGTTATAAGACCATCCAAGGGTCAGTTCTGAATATCTCTGGACATACATATGCATAACATGATACATGCATTGCAGATAATAGATGGCAATATGATATAGGGAATAAAAAATTGTGCATACATTCCTAAGTATATCATCATCTAATACATCATCTCTGTACAGCTACAAATACTGGGAAATGGGTCACAGACGCCCTACTACTAACAAAAGCCTATCAAAAGATATAACGAGAATGGGGCACAGCCACCCAATAGCTAACAGAGGCCCATCAAAAGAGATAACAAGAATACATATCATAAGAAGACAATGGTGTCAATGTCTACATCATCAATCCTATCAACTTGATGTAACTCCTCTTGAGTCACTGGATCTCTATCAACAGGGATGTCAGGCCTATACAAAAGAGGATATGCGCCGGTAAAACCAAATATGTCATCTAAGGGGCCAGCGCCAGAGCTGAAAGGATCAAACGAAACTGCCTCTACCAGATATCTGCCCAAATGCCAGATAAAGAAATGTGCCTGGTCTAGTCGCCAAATCAAACTGTCAATATGTGTCACATAAGTCAGATCTCAGACACAGGCTATCCAATCTGTCATCATCACAGATCTTGGAACCATATCCCCCATTAACTGAGTGGCGCGGGACTGGGCTCCAATAGTACGAGGGAACCACCAGCACTGGAATATCTCCTTAGTGTAGGGACTCTCTAAAAAGTGCAAAGCCGTTAACCCCCAATAATGGGATGTCAGTGACTGCGATACAGGCCAATGACGCCTGGCAGTAGGCAAGATCAATATACGAATCTCCCCTATGATGCTCGTAATAGCACGTTCTCCTAAAAAGAGCTCTCATCCTCCATCTGTAAAGATAGGAACTCTCCAGGTGGAAATCACATACACGACGCCAGTCGGGTACCCATCCTAAAATTTGATGGCCAAATGTTCCCCAGAATAGGGAATCCATGTGATAATATCAGCTGACAACAACTCCAGCTGCAGGCGGCAATGAGTGAAACCCTCAGCTACAGGGACCTCCGCTAATATGGAATGATGACATCGTCGTCTTCATGGATAGGTATCTAAACCTAACACACTCACATGATGCAAGCATTGGAGCCTCTCATACGCCCAAAACTGCCAACACAATGGCAAAACATATGCGGTCAGTAAACACTCTTAACCTATAAATGGAAAATAACAAGAGAAATACTCACCATCAGAAATGGGTAAAATCCTAACCAAGCCTCAATCAAACCATGTGAGTACATACGCATGCCCTTGAGGAAATAGGCAAAGGTGTAGGAACCCCAATCAAACTCTCCAATACAATCCACATGACGCGTAGCACTGATCAAAGTGAAGAACACCATAGAAGAGTTATCTGCTATGAAGCAGTCCCTTATGTCAGGAATAATCACCGAAGAATGTGATCCCTGACTCTGACATCATCGGGCATGGGATTGCTCAATAGCCCACTCATAGCATCTACGCTCAAAGAACCTACACAAACACTTCTGCCCTTGAGCACCTCCTTCAAAACTCCTAAAAAGCATTTGACGGTAGTAGGGGTAATATCTGCCATGCAAGCCACTGATGCCCCTCCAAACTCCATACTTGTGATAAACCTCCAATCCATCAGCGTCATCAACACCTCACAGTCCAGCAAATGGAGTGACTAAGTCTGGTGAAACTAGCGCTCAGATAATGCCCTGAGGTAACCCAAGGGACAACAACGGGAAGGATGGATGAAGAATGCCCCAAACCCTTAGTCATGCATAATCGCTCTATAGTCAGGATGAAGAGTCTGGTACATGGAGTGTATGCTGAACCAGTTCCCTCGAGGCTGTGTAAAGTTGGGAACCTACATGAAATGCAGATCAACATCAATACCCTTTACTCCTCATCAATAGGAAGGAAGGAAGATCAAGATCTAACGTCATACCTCGTTGGCATTCAAATACATCGAGGGATGTCGACTCAAATCACCCAGAAGCTCTAGGTTTGCTACCTGAATACTCGGGAGGTCCCGACGGGGAACATGTGTAGCAGGAGTAGGGTCCGCAATCGAAACATCCTCCTCCTCGTCCTCGACGTCCGACACATCAACCTGGACTGGACGTATCACCGCCTCCACCAACTGACGAGGATGTCTAACAGAACTGGGTTGAGACACTTCAGAAGCCCTCCTCCGTATACCAGAAATGGTCCTATGGGAAATACTCGACTGATCTGGATCCATAATATATGGACAACAAGTCTCTAAATAACCTCAAAAAGGAAGTGGTATTTTCTAGCCTGAAGCTTTTCAAAATGTATTCTATGACCACATGTATGCATGCATTACTTTAACATGCATCTACAATAGAGTTAAAAATTCATGATTAATCAAATGCCTACATTTTGGAAAAGTTGGCCATAGTCCCCTTTGTAAATTAGACTATCCACATGCACATAGGCATGACTAGGTGGCCATTCAATAGCAAACCTGCCCCAAAGTCATATACATAATATATGCATTAAAAATCAAAATCATCAATCCATACGGTTAACCTCAATACCAGGAGTATTATTCTGTTTACCTTTTGTTCATTTGTCCTCAAATAGGATAAGAAATAGTAGAAAAAGGTGGTAATTTGAATGTCTCAAAAGTCAAATTTTTTCACATCATTATGTTCAGCATGGTTTAATACTAACATTTACTATGTTGAATATTTTTATAAAGTCATTTGAGCATATATAATCACTACTATGTGTTTAGATGCATTTCATGTGATAATTCATTTTCAACGGATAAAAACTGGAAAAAATGAATGCATACGTTACCAGGATAGTGTAGAACACTTGTACGGTGACAGAATTTGCAGAAAATCGCCCGAACTTAGCAGATCTGAAGAAGAGCTCTCGGATTTCCTTCGCGGCGCAACTTGAAAATGACTTATAAAAGCAACATGCATGATTTTAACATCTACGGTTGGCTGCAGGTCCATCTGCAGCTACAGCAAGTGTACCTGTGACACCCCTATGTGGGTCCCACCTCTCCGGCTCGGTCTAGTTCGAGTTGTAAAGGAGTTCTCATAGACTGAAAAAGTTAAATCAGGAATAAAAACGCTACGCGATTGAGCAGAATAGCTTATAATCCGGAAAATCTTAGATTGAACCTTGGGTATGCACGTCACTCATTCGTATTCGCCCAAGCACATGGTATACTATGCCGATGATCTCAAATATTACAAGTTACACTCGAAAATACCTTAAGTAGGTCCAATGCCACTCATTCAGGATCGTCATCCTCATTTACAACGTATACCCCGGCAGGGGTTACAACGCGTTGGTATATGCCAAAGTACATATCCCTGACTGGGGTCACAACGCAATGTTCCGTTGACACACATATAAGCGAAGGTCAAGCATCCTTGATAATCTGTCCAACAGAGTATCAGCCGTTGATTCACAAGTCAACGAAGGTTAAGCAGCTTTGACAGTCTTCCCAACAGGGTATCAGCCATTGATTCACATATCGGTGAAGTACACGTCAACGGAGGTCAGGCAGTCCTGACAATATATGATGTTGGCAGTAAATCCAACAGAACATTGACATATCATAGCGATACAAAGCAGGAAAGGTCAACGTCATCAAGGAGAATTGATGATGGAATATGTTATACACATCCTATAACAGATAAAGCTTTATCCCCACTGATCTCTTACACATAATAGGCACTTCTTCAGAATCAAGTCTGTATTAAGGATTAAGGACTGTGGTGATAACTCCAACATTAACATCCTAGAAGATTTGGATCACCCATCCAATTGGGTCATCTTTGCAAGTCCCTGGTAGAAGCAACATGGAGCTGGCAATTATCCCCGCATGTTTGGCAACAACCTCGTACGCATGCATCATACATTTGAATCATGTTACATTTCAAGTGTCTAGGATTCTTTATCCTACCCATGCATTGCATTGCATGAATAAGATAAAAAGGGGAATCTGTAGACACTCAAAATTTTCTTCACACCTTTCACTGACATTGTAGGAAGGCAAATTCCTCTTTCAAGAGGTAACTTTGGAAGACAGTTCATGTCAAGTATGGATACTACTGGAAGTTCAGTCTCAAACCCGGAACATACACCAGGAGTAACAGTTCCAACCTCGGAGGTAACCCCGAGGTATGCAGATCCAATACCAAAAATTCCACCAGAGAAGACTGATCCATCTCGGAGATAACCCCGAGATATTAAGTCTTAGTCCCAACACTGAGGAGTAACAGATACCAACCTTGGAGATAACCCAAGGAATGCAGTTCTGGAGATAACCCCAGAAATGCTTGTTTCAAATGCAATCAGCTTCAACCTCGGTGCTCACACCGAGGAACTCAGTACCTGATCCAGAGATAACACCAGGAAGACAGGCACACCTCAGAGATGACATTGAGGACCTTCAACACTTACAGCAGTCCAATCTCAGCGATAACCCTGAGCAACGTCTGCTTTATCAGCCCAAACCGGCGATAACCCCGGTGAGGGGCAAAGTCGTAATCTGGCCACCTTGACGCCACATCGTACCGTCTCAACATTTCATAAACAGCAATGTCCCACAAGAAATCAAGGAAAACCAATCCCGAGTGATTATAGCCAACCCTTAGGGTTTGATCCTTAGGGTTTAATCTTGGCAACTTCCATCTTGGCAAGATACACAAGCAATGTCCAATAATGCAATAAGGGCATTTTTGTCATTTGGCAAACCAATTTAATGGCAAATTATTTTTTCCATTTAATAAATAAAATAATTGATTTTAGAAATTATCTGTCGCTAAAAGTGGCTTTAGTGACAAAAATGTCGCTGATTGTGTTCTTCAGCAAACCTAGATCTTCAATGTCAGTACACAAGGTACCTACTTTGGCTGGTTGTAGATCTTTGGTTATCACGATTCTAGGCTTGCTAATGTGTTGGTATTGTATTATAACTATAATACTACAATTAACAATCGATATCATGGTCATATCACAACAGAACAGAGAGTTATAGGCCCTCAAATCCCTTGTCAGAGTTGTTCTTTATTTCTGGATTTTCTTGAAATGAAGAACAGTTCATACTGCCTTCTTTCGATCATTATAACTTGTTGTACAGGTCTGATTTATGTGATCTAATATGTTCAGTGTGTAGACAACATGAAAGTGAACAAATATAACACATAACATATATAGATCTAACAACAACAAACAAAGTAGATCTTGTTCGGTCAAACATTGTCAGAATACTTGTTCTAACGGTTTCTGGAAATTC
Organism: Panax japonicus; assembly: GCA_020205505.1. Lineage (NCBI taxonomy): Eukaryota > Viridiplantae > Streptophyta > Magnoliopsida > Apiales > Araliaceae > Panax > Panax japonicus. The sequence continues at coordinate 29,894,203 of CM035097.1, read as the reverse complement.
CAGAAACCCAACTTCGTGATCGAGTGACCCACTTTGACCACTTACTACCTCGATCCTGTTTGTGATATAAGTAATATTAAGGCATGGATCTATAGTCCATACATCACACTACAATCTGGTTACACTAACATCAACAAAAGGCTTAACATTTGACAGATCAAAGCTTTTAAACAACTTGTCAGACGCTGCTTAAGACTTTCTGGGTTACCCAAAATTCGTCTGGTCATGCCCGGTCAACGGGTTTTTACCGATTATAACTTCAAATTTACAACAGATCTGACTCCGAATCATGTTCTATATCAAAGCTCTCATAACATAATTCAAGATCAAAAACTTAAACAACAAAAACACATAACATACAAAGATATATGATGACTGACATTTGACTGTCAAACATAAAAAAATTCTAGATTTTGTAAAACATCAAATCTGAGCCTATAGATGTTATGGATCTAACATCTATCAACCCAGATCACTTAATTAGACTCCATACAACATGTTCAAACATTAAAACATAAAATCTAACATTGAATCAAAGTCAAATTTTTTAACTAGGGTTTATACCTTTCTCATGCTATGCTTGAATCTGGCCTGCTGATCTGATAATGGTAATCATTGGGGCTTTGTTTGGGAGCTGATATACTACTATATTTCGTGAGTATAGAGAGAGAGAGAGAGGCTTTGGTTGGTTAATTGCTAATGAATGAGATATTTTATTAGACTTTCTCTCTCTTGATCTATTTAAATGATGATAAAATGTATATGACTAGTATATAATAGCTGATATGTTGGATTTTTTAGTCACATGGAGTTGTTAGATTTGTTTACCAACTCCCATCTTGGCAAGATACACAAGCAATGTCCAATAATGCAATAAGGGCATTTTTGTCATTTGGCAAACCAATTTAATGGTAATCTTGTAACATGGCCAACCCTTAGGGTTTGATCCTTAGAGTTTAGCACAAAAATTATAGGACTTCTAGTTAGGGTTTAAAATATAAATTTTAGTTTCTAAACATTGTAATTAGGGTTTCTTTAATTAACATAGGTTATCTAATTTCATAGAATTGAAAATTAGATTTAAGTTTCACTAATTATCATTGAGATTGCTAATTTAGCAATTAGGGCTCCAATTGGATAATAAGGGTTACTAATTTTAACAATTAGGGTTATTAATTTAAATAATAGGTTTTCTAGAAATTAATATTTCTAAATATTAATTAGGGGTTACCTAATCAATAAAAATTCTATAATAATTAACCTTAATCATACCAACATAGTTACATAACAGTCTCGAACTCAGCTTGAGTATAAAATTAGGGTTTCCATTTAGAACTCCAATATTGCAATTAGTGTCCTATTTTACTGTTGATAACATGGTTAAAATTAGCTAATATTCTAGTAACTTTGTCAGGCTAATGAGAATCTTCATGCTGAATTAGCAGAAGATGTTGAAGATGAATGTGTAAAGCAAGGTCCAGTGGAATCAGTCAAGGTATTAGAACTAATTTCTAGTTTAATTTGGCATGCTGCTACCTTTTTTCTCCTATTCTCCGTTGTAACATTTTGGTATGCTAACCTTATAAGGACCTTATTTGTGATCTTATTTATTTGTATGCATGACCAAAGATTCACAATCTACAATATCTATTTGGTTCAATAGGTTTTCTGAATGGATCAATAAATTATTATATCTCCTCTATTTTTCCATTGGATTCTCACCATGTCTTATTTCTCTTCTGAATCGATTAATAAATCATTATATCTCCTCTATTTATCAATTGGATTCTCACCATGTCTTATTGCTCCATTAGCAGGACTTAGTAAACTTTAGTTGGAATAGGCCGTCAAAAGTAGAATGCGTTAACGTCAAAAAGTAACAATCAGGACTCCTATAAGAAGGCTATTGTACATTTTTGCTTGTTTTCTACATCTTTGTATATTTTGATGGACATATGCTTCATTTTGATAGATGGGGTATGGGAGGTGGAAGGAATAGGATATCCATTGTAAAAAGTATCTATAGCTAGGGGACGGGGTTAACATCATTTGGTAGTGCAGTAAAGTGAATGGACTTGGAAAGTCACTTATACATTAGCCCTTATTGCATTATTGGACATTGCTTGTGTATCTTGCCAAGATGGGAGTTGGTAAACAAATCTAACAACTCCATGTGACCAAAAAATCCAACATATCAGCTATTATATACTAGTCATATACATTTTATCATCATTTAAATAGATCAAGAGAGAGAAAGTCTAATAAATTATCTCATTCATTAGCAATTAACCAACCAAAACCTCTATCTCTCTCTATACTCACGAAATATAGTAGTATATCAGCTCCCAAACAAAGCCCCAATGATTACCATTATTAGATCAGCATGCCAGATTCAAGCATAGCATGAGAAAGGTATAAACCCTAGTTAAAAAATCTGACTTTGATTCAATGTTAGATTTTATGTTTTAATGTTTGAACATGTTGTATGGAGTCTAATTAAGTGATCTGGGTTGATAGATGTTAGATCCATAACATCTACAGGCTCAGATTTGATGTTTTACAAAAACTAGAAAAAAAAAATTATGTTTGACAGTCAAATGTCAGTCATCATAGATCTTTGTATGTTATGTGTTTTATTTGTTTAAGTGTTTGATCTTGAAGTATGTTATGAGAGCTTTGATATAGAACATGATTCGGAGTCAGATCTTTTGTAAATTTGAAGTTATAATCGATAAAAACCTGTTGACCGGGCATGACCAGACGAATTCTGGGTAACCCAGAAAGTCTTAAGCAGCGTCTGACAAGATGTTTAAAAGCTTTGATCTATCAAATGTTAAGCCTTTTGTTGATGTTAGTGTAACCAGATTGTAGTGTGATGTATGGACTATAGATCCATGCCTTAATATTCCTTATATCGCAAACAGGATCGAGGTAGTATGTGGTCAAAGTGGGTCACTCGATCACGAAGTTGGGTTTCTGGAATTTCCAGAAACCGTTAGAACAAGTATTTTGACAATGTTTGATTGAACAAGATCTGCTTTGTTTGTTGGTGTTAGATCTATGTTATGTGTTATATTTGTTCACTTTCATGTTGTCTACACACTGAACATATTAGATCACATAAATCAGACCTGTACAACAAGTTATAATGATCGAAAAAATGCAGTATAAACTGTTCTTCATTTCTAGAAAACTCAGAAATAAAGAACAACTCTGACAAGGGATTTGAGGGCCTATAACTCTCTGATTTGTTGTGTTATGACCATGATATCGATTGTTAATGGTAGTATTATAGTTATACTACAATACCAACACATTAGCAAGCCCAGAATCGTGATAACCAAAGATCTACAACCAGTCAAAGTAGGTACCTTGTGTACTGACATTGAAGATCTAGGTTTGCTGAAAAACACAATCAGCGATAGTTTTGTCACTAAAGCCACTTTTAGCGATAGATAATTTCAAAAATCAATTATTTTATTTATTAAATGGAAAAAATAGTTTTAAATTATTAAAAATACAAATTAAATTACTAAAAATTATTTTAAAGTCCGAAAATTAGTTTTTAATAATTTTGAATATATTTCATAAATATTTAATATTTTTAAAAATATTAAAGGTATTTAATTTATTTAATTATAATGTTAAATAAATAAGTTAAAAATGATTTTAATACTTGAAAATTCATTTAAAATCATATTATGGTATAAGAACATATTTTAAGTTATTTTTAATGACTTTTAATATTTTGTGATGAATTTCATTAATTAATTAATATTAATGATAATTAAGTTATTTATTGAAAATATTATATAAATTATGAAAAATAGAATTAATGATTTAAAAATCATATGAAAATAATTTAAAAGTTATAAAAATATTTAAAGTTATAAAATATAACTTTTGATATTTTGTCATGAAAAATATTAATATTTTAAAATTAATGATATTATATTTATTTAATAATCATATTAAATAAATTAGTTTAAAAATGATTTTAATATTAGAAAAATCATTTTAAATGAAAATAAAGTGTTTTAAAGATATTTGAAGTTATAAAATATAACTTTTATTATTTAAAGAATAATTTGATAAATAAATTAATTTTAATGATATTAATTTAATATTAATGATATTAAATTTATTTAATAATTATATTAAATAAATAGTTTTAAAATGGATTTATTAATTTAATAATCATTTAAAAAGAATATAAACGAATTAAAAATATTTTAAGTTATAATTAAAGACTTTTAATATTTGGATAAATGGTAAATTAATAATTAAATATTAATGGTAATTATTTAAAAACAATTTTTAATCATTTAAGGGTAATATTAATGTTGTAAATGTATTTTTAAGTTATTATAAATAATTTTAAGATTTTGGCAATGGTTTTATTAATGGTTTAATATTAATTAAATATTAATGATAATAGAATTAATCAATATTTAAATCATTTAATAATGATTCTGGTGTTTAAAAATTCATGATAAATTATAATAAATGTTTAAAAATTATTATAAGTCATTTAAAAATAATATGACTGATACTTACAGATATTGAATTACAGGATAGAGTCTTAGATTCGATAATTACCCGATAAAGCCGTCGGTACACCAAAATGTTTTAGAAATTGATATGGACTTAGATATTTTGACTGTATTAATGATTTTTATTGATTCAATGACTATTGAATATGTGTGACAAGGTGATTAGGTTATGTATTGACTGCAATAAGCAGTTCTATGTGTTATATTATGTTATTCTAATATATAAAATGATCTTATTACTGATAGGTTGTTATACAAAAGATAAAAACTAAGTTGTGTATTGTAAGCAGTAGACCAGGCAAGTATCCTACCTTTGCATTTTCTTTATGCAATGGACATGAGTAAGAAAGTTTCAGAATTATATTATTATTGTACCAGATTATTAACATTATTGTTATATATATTATGTATCCGATCATTGTTTATCAACATGGTATTATTATATAATTCAGATATATTTATTCTATTCGTAAATTTCTAAATATGGTTATACAAGTGACCTCACTTGGATAATCATTGTATTTAATCACATGTTGATATATTTATATATACTTATTGATTCCCCGTATGTATACGTTAATAAAAAGCCATCTAAGCTATTTGATCAGCTAGACACAGATTTAAAAATATCGTTGAATATGATAAAACCTTTTTTTTCAATCAAATTGTTTTGGTTCGGATTCCCGACTAAGTATGAACATCCCAAACAATGGAAAACTTTTATGCGCCCAAGGCAGACAAGAGTGAATGATAATATCGTTCTTGCATGTAATATTTATCAATACAGGGCCCATGGGATGTACACCCTCGTGTCCGTAAGTTTATGATGGTTTGTAGATGAAGTTTTGTTTAACCATTTCAAAATTAGAAAATAATGTTCATAGAATGTCACCTTAACCCTATTTATAGTTAATACGTAGTTTTAAAAATGTGATATAGAGTTGTTATGTTATTATTATCTGTGACGCCCCCAAAATTAGGTATACATCACCCATCTTGAGTCGCCAGATACATGGTACAGAATTCAAATATAACTTAATAATACAATTGTCGTGTACAATACGACAAAACAGAAACTGTGAGTTTAAATACAAATATTGTCTACTGGATATTATACAAACTCAAAAGGAGTCCTTGTAAGACCCCAGTTTTTATAAATAAAGATGAATTTTTATAATTATTATTTTTGAATATTATGGAAGAAATTTGATATAATGTTATAGTTGTGGGTAATATTTATAAATTTTGCAAAGTACGCAAGTTGTTATAAAATATTCGTTTAGTCGGGGAATATTCTTTTTGTCGGGGAATATTCGTACGACGGCAAAATTATTGGTGGACCCCACAACAGAATTATTGTCGGATTGAGAAAACGACAAAAATATTTTATTAAAAATAACGGCGGAAGTTTTACCGTTGATACTGTTGAACTACTGGGTAGTAAAAGTACAGTAATACGCGTTGTTGCATAGTAGCACACGGTATTGATTATTGATATTTATGTGAGAAGTCGCTCAGTTTGATTCAATTATTGTCGATTAATAATATGAATTATTATAGCGATAATGACGTTTTGTTTTATTCGTATTATTAACGTAATAAAACGGAAACATCTTTTTATATAAAACAGAATACTTTATTAAAGTTATTTTATAAATAGAATATATTATTTTTTATTATGCATAGTGTTGCGTAGTGTTTTGCATAGTGTTGCATAGTGTTTGTATAGTAAAAATCTTTTTATATAAATAGAATATATTATATTTTATTTAAAAGATTTTTCTTTAAATATGGACCGTCAGATTAAAGTAAATCAATCTGGACCGTTCATGGATTAGTTACTATGCATTTCATTTTCCTATAAATAGAAGCTCATTCCTTCATTATTTTCTTACGAATTCACTGAACTCTAGAGAGAGAAACTATAGAGAGATAGAAGAAAAGCTTTCTGCTACTTAACTTTTCTTTTCCCATATCCAGTTTTTGTTACGGTAAGGGGTGTTATTCTTTCTTATTCATGAAGAGAACTGTTGTTATTCCATTTCTTATTATTCTGTTGGAATAACCTGTATACGCGGTCTACCCTATACTTGGTGACATTCTTCTATCATTCTGTTGGAACAACCTGTCTGTGTGTTTTACACCGGACCTGGTTTCGTCTTTATTATTATTCCGTTGGAACATCCTGTCTGTGTGTTTTACACCGGACATGGTTCCGTCTTTATTATTATTCCGTTGGAACATCCTGTCTGTGTGTTTTACACTGGACCTGGTTCCGTCTTTATTATTCTGTTGGAACATCCTGTCGGTGTGAATTTCACCTGACCTGGTTCCATTATTATTATTCTGTTGGAATAACCTGTCTGTGCGGTCTATCGCATGCATGGTGATTTCTTTTGTTATTCCATTCTTTATTATACTCAGTTGGATAAAACTTTGATTTCTATACTCCATGAAATTAGTGGAATATTCTTGACATTTGCGCTTCATCCAGTATCCTTTCATGGAAATATTCTTCTGATCATTCTTGAATTTTACACCACAAAATAGTATCGTGTTGACAATTTGGACGTTAATAATTCCTGGATAAAATAATTCTTGAACTTGTTTTATTGAATTCTTATATCATTGTCATCATCCTCTTATTTATATTTTTGAAAGTCATCTGTGGCCTGTAGAGCATGGATGGACTTTGTATGATTATGACCAGGGATTATTCGGTGTAATCATGACCGTAATGTTACAAATGATGTGGTAAAAGTCTCATTTGCCGTAGTGCATTGATGGACAGTTGTTGGCATGATCATGACCATTGATGAATACACAAATATCCTTGGCCCATAGTGCATGGAATTTGTGGTCGTGACCCTAATGAGTATCCTTGGCCGTAGTGCAGGGATGATGTGGATTATTTATTAAGCTGAGTCTCAGCGATAAAAGTGATTAAAAACTTTTTAAATCATAAAAGATAGTAGATTCTATTCTCTACTTGACTCTTTTAATGGATTGCTTGATCCGCTGCTGTTAAACTTGATGTTGTTATATTTTATCAGTTTAATACTGTTGAAGGCTAACGATAATTTATTCTGCATTATCTTAGTCATAATATTTCTTACTGGGCTAGTTGAGCTCGCCCTTTCTTTCACTGTTCTCTTCAGGAAATGAGAACATAGCAGGGACGAGTCGGGGAACGGAGTAATGGTCCAGAGGATAGCATTAGTAGTCCTCACTATTCTGTGAAATAGTGTGACAATAATTGTATTGAGGACTCCTTTTGAGTTTGTATGATCTCTAGTAGACAATTATTGTATTCAAACTCACAGTTGTATTTTGTCGTATTATACACGACAGTGGTATTAGTAAGTTGTATTTGAATTCTGTACCATGTATCTGACGACTCAAGATGGGTGATGTATACCTAATTTTGGGGGCGTCACAGTTGGTATCAGAGCTTAGGGATATGATCTCTAGCTAAGATATTAGACTAGAACTAGGAGGGGAGAGACGGGGAATTTCTTCGCTAGTATGACCTACTTAAATTTATTTTATATTTAAATTAGTTGGTCAAAGTTTAGAGATATTATGTTACATGTCAATTAATCTTTGTTTTGTGGCAGTATTTGAAAATGACTTCCGAAAATGTTGAGAATAACAATGGAGCACAAGAGACCGTTGAGTCTCCACATATCTATAATCAGGAGAATGTGCATCAGGAAGGCGACAATCCTCATGACCAAATGATGAATGATGGATTGTTCAGAGGCTTTATGCAATTTATGCAACAGCAAGCGAGAGCGGCTCCTGTTCAAAATGTAGGTGGAAACACTGGAAATTCTCGGGCGGTCACCGCTAAACAGTTCAAGGAGCTGGGACCACCGGAGTTTAAGGGAGAGCCAAAACCACTTATTGCGGAAGCATGGATAAAGCAGATCACCAAAATATTTGATGTCTTGGGATGCTCCGAGGAGCAAAAGGTTCCCTTTGCCGCCTTTATGTTGCGCGGAGAGGCAGATTACTGGTGGGAATCGGTAAAACGTACTCAACCTGCCGTACTGAAGATGTCTTGGGAGAAGTTCCAAGAGCTGTTCAACGACAAATACTTTCCCGAAAGTATTCGTCACATGAAGGAGGTGGAGTTTATCAAATTGGAGCAAAACAATATGACTGTGTCGCAATACGAGGCAAAATTTGCGGAGTTATCCCGGTTTGCGTCCCACTTGGTGGATAATGAAGAGAGAATGGCACGATTGTTTTTAAGAGGTTTGAAGCCGGAGATACGTCAACATCTTATTTCTCATAAATTGTGTTTGTATTCAGATGTTGTAAATAGGGCTCAGTTGGTAGAGCGCTATAACGAGTCAACGCAATCAAAAGAGAGCAGCCGGCAAAATGATAATACCAGTGAGAGCAGTCATCGAAGCGGTGACAACAAGCGTGGAGGAAATCATCAGGCCAGAAATGGTAACCACTTCGGTGGTAATCAGGGCCAAAACAATAAGAATGGACATTTCAAGAAGAGGAGATTCAACAATGATGGAAAGACGTCAGCATCAGCAACCGTTGTTAAGGAAGGAGAAAGACAACCTATCATATGCTTCAAATGCGGAGGGGAGGGACACATCAGTCCAAATTGCGCGATGCCGTCCAAAGTATGTTATAATTATGGAAGAGAAGGCCACTTAGCCCGATTTTGTCGCTCACCGAAGACAAATTCAACTAGGATGGAGGCACCAAAGGCTGTCCCAGAAAAGTCAAAGCCGGTAGTGCAAGGGAGAGCGTTTGTTGTGACCTCCCAGAAAGCAAGGAACCCGCATGAGGTCATCACGGGTAAGCTTATCATAAACTCTAGCGAAGTCTACACTTTATTTGATACCGGTTCTACCCATTCTTTTATTTCTCCTACTTGCGCTCAACGATTAAATTTGACTCCGGAGAAATTAGACTTTGACTTATCTGTGGAAACTCCGTTGGAAGAAACCTTCATTACATCCACGGTTTATAAGTCTTGTTTGGTTCAAGTTGGTACCCACGCATTACCTGTCGATCTTATTGCATTAAAAATACTTGCATTTGATGTAATTCTAGGGATTGATTGGTTAACTACTCATCATGCAAAAATTGATTGTTTTCGTAAGGTTGTTAGCTTTCATATTCCTAATCGACCTATTATGCGAATTCAAGCAACCAAACCATTAAAATCAATCACTGTCATCTCAAGCCATAAAGCTATTCGTTTATTGAAAAACAGATGTCAAGCTTTCTTAGCTCATGTCACAGATCTAAACAAAAATACGTCAGTTTTGAATAATATTTCTATTGTTAATGAATTCCCTGACGTATTCCCTGAAGAACTTCCTGGCCTACCCCCAGAGCGTGAAATTGAATTTTGTATCGACCTTGAACCCGGTACAAAACTCATTTCCAAAGCCCTATATCGAATGGCTCCTATTGAACTTCAGGAGTTAAAGACTCAACTGCAGGAATTGTTAGACATTGGCTTTATTCGTCCTAGTACTTCTCCTTGGGGTGCTCCTGTTCTATTCGTGAAGAAGAAAGATGGGAGTATGCGACTTTGTATTGATTATCGGGAGTTAAATCATGTCACCATCAAAAATAGGTATCCATTGCCACGTATTGATGACCTGTTTGACCAGTTGCAAGGAGCCAAATTCTTTTCAAAGATTGATCTTCATTCCGGATATCACCAATTGAAGATTAGAACCGATGACATTCCAAAGACGGCTTTCAGAACTCGGTACGGGCATTATGAATTCCTAGTCATGTCCTTTGGATTGACTAATGCTCCTGCTGCCTTCATGGATATGATGAACCGAGTATTCAAGGAATATTTGGATCACTTTGTGGTCGTCTTTATTGATGACATCCTTATTTATTCCAAAAGTCGTGAAGATCATGAGGAACACTTGAGGCTAATACTCCAAAAGCTTCGTGAATACAAGCTTTATGCCAAGTTGAAGAAATGCGAGTTCTGGCTTGAGGAAGTAGCATTTCTTGGGCACGTGGTATCAAATCATGGAATATCTGTTGACCCAGCAAAGATTGAAGCTATTCAAAGCTGGGAGCAACCTAAATCAGTGACCGAAGTACGTAGCTTTCTCGACTTAGCTGGTTATTATCGGAGATTCGTAGAAGGGTTTTCTCGAATCGCTACTCCACTAACTCAGCTGACTCGAAAAGATACAAAGTTCGGTTGGAGCGAGGAATGTGAGAAGAGTTTTCAAGAACTCAAGAGGAGACTCATTTCAGCACCTGTTCTGACAATACCATCTGGTTCGGAGGGATTTGTCATCTACAGTGATGCTTCGGGCAAAGGGTTAGGATGTGTTCTCATGCAACATGGGAAAGTCATAGCCTATGCCTCACGACAACTCAAAGAATATGAGAGAAATTATCCTACTCATGACCTAGAGTTAGCAGCTGTTGTCTTCGCACTTAAAATTTGGAGGCATTACTTGTATGGGGAGAAATTGGAGATCTTTACGGATCATAAAAGCCTCAAATATTTCTTCACTCAAAAGGAACTCAACATGCGACAACGACGTTGGCTTGAACTGTTGAAAGATTATGATCATACCATCCAATACCATCCTGAAAAAGCGAACGTGGTAGCTGACGCATTGAGTAGAAGGTCATATGCGGGTGCGAGTACAATATTGTCAACGCAAAGGCCCATTTTGGATGACTTGCAAAGGATGAAGATAGAGATAAAGACTCCAAGGACCCACATTATGATGGCGAATATACGAGTAGAACCGACTTTAATTGATAAAATTAAAGCTGCTCAAGTTACAGATCCGGAGCTGATGCGTATGAGGAAGAAAGTACAAGAAGGTGCGATACCGGAAGCAAGAATCGATGAAGAAGGAATATTTCGATTCAACTCCAGACTTTGTGTTCCTAACGATCCTGATTTAAAGTATAAAATCATGATGGAGGCGCACAACACACCGTTTGCAATCCATCCTGGGAGTACCAAAATGTATCATGATCTTCGACATACATTTTGGTGGGGCAATATGAAGAGAGAGATAGCGCTTTTTATCTCAAGGTGTCTAACGTGTCAACGAGTCAAGGCGGAGCATCAAATACCAAAAGGACCATTGCAACCACTTGAAATTCCAGAATGGAAGTGGGAGCACATTACCATGGATTTCGTTACTGGTCTTCCCAAAGTTTCTCAAGGCATAGATGCGATTTGGGTCATTGTTGATAGATTGACCAAGTCTGCTCATTTCTTACCGATACGAGAAACTTATACACTTGAACGTCTTGCTCGTATGTACATAAACGAGGTTGTAAGATTGCATGGTATGCCAGTATCCATAGTTTCTGATCGAGACCCAAGATTTACTTCGTGATTTTGGGTTAGTTTGCAAAAAGCTATGGGCACAGATTTACGATTTAGCTCGGCATATCATCCTCAAACGGACGGACAGTCAGAGAGGACTATTCAAACTCTTGAAGATCTATTAAGACTCTGTGTCCTTGATTTCAAGGGAAGTTGGGACAAGTTATTACCATTGGTGGAGTTTTCCTACAACAATAGTTATCAAGCAAGTATTGGCATGGCTCCGTTCGAGGCATTGTATGGAAGAAAGTGTCGTTCTCCAGTATGTTGGGATGAGGTGGGTGAAACAACGTTGTTGGGACCGGATTTGGTACGTATGACTACGGAAAAGATTCAAATGATCCGGAAACGTATAAAAACCTCACAAGATCGACAAAAGAGTTATGCTGATCTTCATCGAAAGGACGTGGAATTCGATATAGGAGATCATGTGTTGTTACGTGTTGCTCCATGGAAAGGAGTTACGAGATTTGGAAAGAGAGGAAAGCTCAATCCTCGATTCATCGGCCCATTTTTAATCCTTGATCGAGTAGGAACTGTGGCCTATAGACTCGCTTTACCGCCAAGTATGTCTCATGTTCATAACGTTTTTCACATATCCATGCTACGTAAATATGTGAAAGACCTGAACCACATTATTGAGTTAGAACCGGACGAAATAGCGGAAGATTTAACGTATGAAGAGGTTCATGTTCAAATCTTGGATAAGAAGGAACATATTTTACGCACCAAGGTTATACCTCAAGTCAAAGTTTTGTGGAGAAACCACGATGTTGAGGAAATGACTTGGGAGTTAGAATCTGAAATGAAATCAAGGTATCCTTACCTCTTCGACATACCAGGTACGTACCCTAATTTCGAGGGCGAAATTTCATAAGAAGGGGAGGTTGTAAGACCCCAGTTTTTATAAATAAAGATGAATTTTTATAATTATTATTTTTGAATATTATGGAAGAAATTTGATATAATGTTATAGTTGTGGGTAATATTTATAAATTTTGCAAAGTACGCAAGTTGTTATAAAATATTCGTTTAGTCGGGGAATATTCTTTTTGTCGGGGAATATTCGTACGACGGCAAAATTATTGGTGGACCCCACAACAGAATTATTGTCGGATTGAGAAAACGACAAAAATATTTTATTAAAAATAACGGCGAAAGTTTTACCGTTGATACTGTTGAACTACTGGGTAGTAAAAGTACAGTAATACGCGTTGTTGCATAGTAGCACACGGTATTGATTATTGATATTTATGTGAGAAGTCGCTCAGTTTGATTCAATTATTGTCGATTAATAATATGAATTATTATAGCGATAATGACGTTTTGTTTTATTCGTATTATTAACGTAATAAAATGGAAACATCTTTTTATATAAAACAGAATACTTTATTAAAGTTATTTTATAAATAGAATATATTATATTTTATTATGCATAGTATTGCGTAGTGTTTTGCATAGTGTTGCATAGTGTTTGCATAGTAAAAATCTTTTTATATAAATAGAATATATTATATTTTATTTAAAAGATTTTTCTTTAAATATGGACCGTCAGATTAAAGTAAATCAATCTAGACCGTTCATGGATTAGTTACTATGCATTCTATTTTCCTATAAATAGAAGCTCATTCCTTCATTATTTTCTTACGAATTCACTGAACTCTAGAGATAGAAACTATAGAGAGATAGAAGAAAAGCTTTCTGCTACTTAACTTTTCTTTTCCCATATCAAGTTTCTGTTACGGTAAGGGGTGTTATTCTTTCTTATTCATGAAGAGAACTGTTGTTATTCCATTTCTTATTATTCTGTTGGAATAACCTGTATACGCGGTCTACCCTATACTTGGTGACATTCTTCTATCATTCTGTTGGAACATCCTGTCTGTGTGTTTTACACCGGACCTGGTTCCGTCTTTATTATTATTCCGTTGGAACATCCTGTCTGTGTGTTTTACACCGGACCTGGTTCCGTCTTTATTATTATTCCGTTGGAACATCTTGTCTGTGTGTTTTACACTGGACCTGGTTCCGTCTTTATTATTCTGTTGGAACATCCTGTCGGTGTGAATTTCACCTGACCTGGTTCCATTATTATTATTCTGTTGGAATAACCTGTCTGTGCGGTCTATCGCATGCATGGTGATTTCTTTTGTTATTCCATTCTTTATTATACTCAGTTGGATAAAACTTTGATTTCTATACTCCATGAAATTAGTGGAATATTCTTGACATTTGCGCTTCATCCAGTATCCTTTCATGGAAATATTCTTCTGATCATTCTTGAATTTTACACCACAAAATAGTATCGTGTTGACAATTTGGACGTTAATAATTCCTGGATAAAATAATTCTTGAACCTGTTTTATTGAATTCTTATATCATTGTCATCATCCTCTTATTTTTATTTTTGAAAGTCATCTGTGGCCTGTAGAGCATGGATGGACTTGGTATGATTATGACCAGGGATTATTCGGTGTAATCATGACCGTAATGTTACAAATGATGTGGTAAAAGTCTCATTTGCCGTAGTGCATTGATGGACAGTTGTTGGCATGATCATGACCATTGATGAATACACAAATATCCTTGGCCCATAGTGCATGGAATTTGTGGTCGTGACCCTAATGAGTATCCTTGGCCGTAGTGCAGGGATGATGTGGATTATTTATTAAGCTGAGTCTCAGCGATAAAAGTGATTAAAAACTTTTTAAATCATAAAAGATAGTAGATTCTATTCTCTACTTGACTCTATTAATGGATTGCTTGATCCGCTGCTGTTAAACTTGATGTTGTTATATTTTATCAGTTTAATACTGTTGAAGGCTAACGATAATTTATTCTGCATTATCTTAGTCATAATATTTCTTACTGGGCTAGTTGAGCTCGCCCTTTCTTTCACTGTTCTCTTCAGGAAATGAGAACATAGCAGGGACGAGTCGGGGAACGGAGTAATGGTCCAGAGGATAGCATTAGTAGTCCTCACTATTCTGTGAAATAGTGTGACAATAATTGTATTGAGGACTCCTTTTGAGTTTGTATGATCTCTAGTAGATAATTATTGTATTCAAACTCACAGTTGTATTTTGTCGTATTATACACGACAGTGGTATTAGTAAGTTGTATTTGAATTCTGTACCATGTATCTAACGACTCAAGATGGGTGATGTATACCTAATTTTGGGGGCGTCACAGTCCTCATTACAATTATTATCACACTATTTCACAGAATAGTGAGGACTACTAATGCACCATCTAGGACCATCACTCTGTTCACCGACTAGTCCCAGCTACGTTCTCATTTCCTGAAGGGTGAGCTCAACTAGCCCAGTAAGAAATATTATGACTAAGATAATGCAGAATAATTTATCGTTAGCCTTCAACAGTGTTAAAATGATAAAATATACTCCCTCCGTCCCAAATTAACTGCTCAGTTTTGACTTTTTTAAGTCAAATTGACTATTCTTAGAATTAATAATTAAGCATATATAAATATATTTCTAAAATTATAAAAATTAAGATTAGTAATAAATTGTATATACTTTCTTTTGGTTTTAATCTCTTCACCTATATTTTAGAAAAAATAGTAAAAAGATTAGTTTTAAAAATGGTTAATTTGACTTTAAAAAGTCAAAACTTAGCAATTAATTTGGGACGGAGGGAGTAATAACTATCAAGTTTAACTGCAGTGGAACAAGCAATCCATTAGAAGAGTCAAGTAGGGAATAAAATCTACTATCTTCTATGATTTTAAAGATTTTTCATCACTTTTATCGCTGGAACTCAGCTTAATAAATAATCCACATAATCGAATCACCCCTGCCCTATGGCCAAGGATATTCTTTAGTATCACGACCACAAATTATCTATGCACTACGGGCCAAGGACATTCGTGTTTTCATTAATGGTCATGATCATGCCAACAACTGTCCATCAATGTACTACGAGCCAATGAGGACTTTTATCACATCATTTGTAACATTACGGACATGATTACACCGAATAATCCCTGGTCATAACCATACCAAGTCCATCTACGCACTACAGGCCACATATGACTTTCAACAAAATATAAACATGAGGATGATGACAATGATATAAGAATTCAATAAAACAAGTTCAAGAATTAATTTATCTAGGAACTGATAACGTCCAGATTGTCAACATGATACTACTTTATAGAGTAAAATTCAAGAATGCTCAGAAGAATATTTCCATGAAAAGATACTAGATGAAGCGCAAATATAAAAGATATTCCACTAATTTCATGGGTATAGAAGTCAAAGTTTTAAACAACTGAGAATAATAAAGAATGGAATAACAAAATAAATCACCATTCATGCGATAGACCGCACAGGCAGGTTATTCCAACAAAATAATAAAGGATGGAACCAGGTCCGGCGTAAACGCACAGACAGGATAATCCGATAGAATAATAAATAATGGAACCAGGTCCGGCGTAAAAGCACAGACAGGATATTACGACAGAATAATAAATAATGGAACCAGGTCCGGCATAAACGCACAGACAGAATATTCCGATAGAATAATAAATAATGGAATTAGGTCCGGCGTAAACGCATAGGCATGATATTCCGACATAATAATAAAGAACGGAATATTAGAAGAATGTCACCATGTATAGGGTAGCCCGCGTATACAGGTTATTCCAACAGAATAATAAATAATGGAATAACAGAAGTTCTCTTCATGAGTACAACAAATAACATCCCTTACCGTAAAAGAAACTAAATATAAGAGTAGTAGGGTAGTAGCAGAATACTTTTCTATAGGTTCTCTTGTAATTCTCTCTCTAGAGTTTCAGTGAATTAGTAAGAAATAATGAATGAATGAGCTTCTATTTATAAAAGAATGGACTGCATAATAACTAACTTATGAACGGTCCAGATTGATTTAATTTAAACGGACGATCCAGATTGGTTTACTATTAAAACTTAAAACAACGGTCCATACTGATTTACTATTAAAACTTTAAACTAGTGATCCATATTGATTTACTATTATATCTTCAACCAACGGTCTGAAAAATTAGCACATCTCCTCATGGAATAATATTGTACCAAAAAATGATTTGGACTGAAAATAAATATATCTTACGGGTGAATAGTACCCCGTGAATAGTAACTCGTGAATAGTAACTCATGAATAGTAACTCATAAATAGTAACTCGTGAATAGTATTCTGACACGAAAAGTGTCCCGAATACCCAATTGAAAAATATATCCTCCAGACGTCAATTATACTAACACAAATAAGTCCAACACAATGGAACTATAAAATTCATCTTTAATCAACACAAACTTATTCATCATTAATAATATAATTCATAATATTTAACAACCAGGTCGTTCCCAAGAAAGAGGGGGCTTTCCGATAAGGATTTCTCCTTATTGGCGCGCAATTAGGTGACCAAACACCTCCTTGACAGAACTTCTAGACATTGTCAATATTACAAATAATAATATGAATAACTTTATCGTCTCAATTATTGATTTAATAATATATCATATAATGCAGATGATACTGTAACAATAATTGAATCAATAATATGAAAAATATGATGCAGCAATTAATGTAGAAATAATTGAGTATAACTGAGTGACTTCTCACGTAAGCATCAATAATCAATACCGTGTGCTACTGTGCAACTACGCGTATTACTGTACTTTTACTACCGGGTAGTTCAATAGTTTTAACGATAACACCTCCGTCGTTATTTTTATAAAGTATTTTTGTCGTTTTCTCAATCCGACAATAATTCTGTTGTGGGATCCACCAATAATTGTGTCGTTGTACGAATATTTCCTGTTAAAACAAATATTCCCCAACCAATCGAATATTATATAACAACTTGCGTACTTTGTAAAATTTATAAATATTACCCACAACTATAACATTATATCAAATCAATACCATAATATTCAAAAATATAATTCGAGAACATTATTCTTTATTCATAAAAGTTGGGGTCTTACAACCTCCCCTTCTTATGAAATTTCATCCTCAAAATTAGGGTACATGCCTGGTATGTCAAAGAGATAAGGATACCTTGACTTCATCTCAGATTCTAACTCCCAAGTCATTTCCTCCACATCGTGGTTTCTCCACAAAACTTTGATTTGAGGTATAACCTTGGAGCGTAGAACATAATCCTTCTTATCCAAGATTTTAACAGGTTACTCTTCATACGTTAAATCTTCCTCTATCTCGTCTGGTTCTAACTCAATAATGTGGTTCGGGTCTTTCACATATTTACGTAACATAGATATGTGAAAAATATTATGAACACGAGACATACTTGGCGGTAAGGCGAGTCTATAGGCCACAGTTTCCACTCGCTCAAGAATTAAAAATGGGCCAATGAATCGAGGATTGAGCTTTCCTCTCTTTCCAAATCTCATAACTCCTTTCCATAGAGCAACACGTAACAACACATGATCTCCAATATCTAATTCTACGTCCTTTCGATGAAGATCAACATAACTCTTTTGTCGATCTTGTGAAGTTTTTATATGTTATCGGATCGTTTGAATCTTTTTTGTAGTCATATATACCAACTCCGGTCCCAACAACGTTGCTTCACCCACCTCATCCCAGCATACTAGTGAACAACACTTTCTCCCATACAACGCTTCGAATGGAGCCATGCCAATACTTACTTGATAACTGTTATTGTAGGAAAACTCCACCAATGGTAAAAACTTGTCCCAACTTCCCTTGAAATCAAGGACATAGAGTCTTAATAGATCTTCAAGAGTTTGAATAGTCCTCTCCGACTGTCCATCGGTCTAAGGATGATATGCCGAGCTAAATCATAAATTCGTGCCCATAGCTTTCTGCAAACTAACCCAAAATCGTAAAGTGAATCTTGGGTCTCGATCAAAAACTATGGATACTGGCATACCATACAGTCTTACAATCTCATTTATGTACATACGAGCAAGACATTCAAGTGTATAAGTTTCTCGTATATGTAAGAAGTGAGCAGCAGACTTGGTCAATCTATCAACAATGACCCAAATTGCATCTATGCCTTCAGAAACCTTGGGAAGACCAGTAACGAAATCCATGGTAATGTGCTCCCACTTTTATTCTAGAATTTCAAGTGGTTGCAATGGACCTTTTGGTACGTGATGCTCCGCCTTGACTCGTTTACAAGTTAAACACCTTAAGATAAACTCCGTTATCTCTCTCTTCATATTGCTCCACTAAAATGTATGTCGAAGATCATGATACATTTTGGTACTCCCAGGATGGATTGCAAACGGTGTGTTGTGTGTCTCCATCATGATTTTATACTTTAAATCAGGGTCGTTAGGAACACAAAGTCTGGAGTTGACTCAAAGTATTCCTTCTTCATTGATTCTTGCTTCCACCATAGCACCTTCTTGCACTTTCTTCCTCATACACATCAACTCCGGGTCTGTAACTTAAGCAGCTTTAACTTTATCAATTAAAGTTTGTTCTACTCGTATATTCGCCATCATCACATGGGTCCCTAGAGTTTTTAACTCTATCTCCATCCTTTGCAAGTCACACAAAATGGGTCTTTGCGTTGACAATATCGCACTCGTACTTGCATATGATCTTCTACTCAATGCGTCAGCTACCACGTTCGCTTTTCCAGGATGGTATTGGATGGTATGATCATAATCTTTCAACAGTTCAAGCCAACGTCGTTGTCGAATGTTGAGTTCCTTTTGAGTGAAGAAATATTTGAGGCTTTTATGATCTGTAAAGATCTCCACTTTCTCCCCATACAAGTAATGTCTCCAAATTTTAAGTGCGAAGACAAAAGTTGTTAACTCTAGATCATGAGTAGAATAATTCCTCTCATATTCTTTGAGTTGTCATGAGACATAGGCTATGACTTTCCCATATTGTATGATAACACATCCCAACCCTTTGCCCGAAGCATCACTGTAGATGACAAATTCCTCTGAGCCAGATGGTATTGTCAGAACAGATGCTGAAATGAGTCTCCTCTTTAGTTCTTGAAAACTCTTCTCACAATCTTCGCTCCAACCGAACTTAGTATCTTTCTGAGTCAGTTGAGTTAATGGAGTAGCGATTCGAGAAAATCCTTCCACGAATCTCCGATAATAACCAGCTAAACTGAGAAAACTACGTACTTTGGTCACTAATTTAGGTTGCTCCCAGCTTTGATTAGCTTCAATATTTGTCGGGTCAACAGATATTCCACGACTTGATACTACATGCCCAAGGAATGCTACTTCCTTAAGCCAGAACTCGCATTTCTTCAGCTTAGCATAAAGCTTGTATTCACGAACCTTTTAGAGTGTCAGCCTCAAATGTTGCTCATGATCTTCACGGCTTTTGGAATAAATAAGGATGTCATCAATAAAGACGACCACAAAGTGATCCAAATATTCCTTGATTACTCAGTTCATCATATCCATGAAGGAAACAGGAGCATTAGTTAATCTGAAGGACATGACTAGAAATTCATAATGCATGTACCGAGTTCTGAAAGCCTTATTTGGAATGTCATCGGTTCTAATCTTCAATTGGTGATATCCGGAATGAAGATCAATCTTTGAAAAGAATTTGGCTCCTTGCAACTGGTCAAATAGGTCATCAATACGTGGCAATGGGTACCTATTTTTGATGGTGATATGATTTAACTCCCGATAATCAATACAAAGTCGCATACTCCCATCTTTCTTCGTCACTAATAGAATAGGAGCACCCCAAGGAGACGTACTAGGACGAATGAAACCAATGCCTAACAATTCCTGTAATCGGGTCTTTAACTCCTGATGTTCAATAGGAGCCATTCGATATGGGGCTTTGGAAATGGGTTTTGTACCAGGTTCAAGGTCGATACAAAATTCAATTTCACGCTCTGGGGGTAGGCCAGGAAGTTCTTCAGGGAATACGTCAGGAAATTTATTAACAATAGAAATATCGTTCAAAACTGACATATTTTTGTTTAAATCTGTGACATGAGCTAAGAAAGCTTGACACCCGTTTTTCAATAAACGAATAGCTTTATGGCTTGAAACGACCATGATTGATTTTAATGGTTTGGTCGCTTGAATTCACATAATAGGTTGATTAGGAATATGAAAACTAATAACCTTACGAAAATAATCAATTTTTGCATGATGAGTAGTTAACCAATCAATCCCTAGAATTACGTCAAACGCAAGTATTTTTAAAGAAATAAGATTGACAGGTAATGTGCGATTATCGATTTGAATCAAATAAGACTTATAACCAGTGGATGTAATGAAGGTTTCTCCCAACGGAGTTTCCACAGATAAGTTAAAGTCGAATTTCTCCAGAGTCAAATTTAATCGTTGAGAGCAAGTAGGAGAAATAAAAGAATAGGTAGAACTGGTATCAAATAAAGTATAGACTTCGCTAGAGTTTATGATAATCTTACCCGTGATGACCTCATTCGGGTTCCTTGCTTTATGGGAGGTCACAACAAACGCTCTCCTTTGCACTACCGGCTTTGACTTTTTTGGGACGGCCTTTGGTGCCTCCATCCTAGCTGAACTTGTCTTCGGTGAACGACAAAATTGGGCTAAGTGATCTTCTCTTCCACAATTATAACATGCTTTGGACGGCATCGCGCAGTTTGGACTGATGTGTCCCTCCCCTCCGCATTTGAAGCATATGATAGGTGGTCGTTCTCCTTCCTTAACAACGGGTGCTGGTGCTGACATCCTTACCACCGAAATGGTTACCATTTCTGGCCTGTTGATTCCCTCCACGCTTGTTGTCACCGCTTCGATGACTGTTCTCCTTTGGTTGTGTTGACTCGTTATCGCGCTCCACTAACTGAGCCCTATTTACAACATCTGAATACAAACACAGTTTATGAGAAATAAGATGTTGACGTATCTTCGGCTTCAAACCTCTTAAAAATATCTGTGTCATTCTCTCTTCATTATCCACCAAGTGGGATGCAGAACGGGACAACTCGGCAAATTTAGCTTCATACTGCGACACGGTCATATTATTTTGCTCCAACTTGATGAATTTTACCTCTTTTATATGACGAATACTTTTGGAAAAGTACTTGTCGTTGAATAGTTCTTGGAACTTTTCCCAAGACATCTTCAGTGCGGCTGGTTGAGTACGCTTTACCGATTCCCACCAGTAATCTGCCTCTCCTCGCAACATAAAGGCGGCAAAGGAAACCTTTTGCTCCTCGGAGCATCTGTAACGACCGAGAAATTCGGATTTTAATGTAAGATGATTTTATTAGATTAAATAATAATAAAATCATATTATGTGGGATATCAAGATGGTTGTCATTTTGTAACCTGATGATATTGGAATATCGTAGTATTTGAGCTATGTGAAGGATTTAAGGTGTTTGAATTTCTAAGACGAAAATAAAAGTTTTCCGAGAAATTTTCCGAAAAACACTATTCATCGGTATTTGCTCGGGATTTATTTTTGAATTTCCGAGAAATACGTAATGGTAGAATATTAAAGTAAAACGGATTATGTAATAATAATCTAGTTATGGAAAACGTAATATTTCGCTTGCGGACTTAAATCGAGAACGTAAGGAAAATGAAGAACTATTGCGTTAAGGAATGATGGTATGATACGTGAGTATTGTACAAGGAATGGAAACGAGTATAATACAAAGTATTATATGAGTTTGTAAGGAGAATGCATTATCGTATATAAATTCTATATGAATTAGAATACGAGAATAATACATAAACTATATGTATTTGTATTATGACTTAGTAATGGGCTTGGAAGATTGTTTATAATTGTTACAAGCCTAAGTGAATTAAGGGTTAAGGCCCAACTTATGAATTAATAAACATATGAAGGTTTGTTAAGAAAAGCCCAATGTTCATTTAATCTAAGTCCAAGCTAAAGTTCATTGGATTGTGTGATCCATGGAGCAAACCATAGTGATATGGATAAAGTGTGGTTATCAAGATAAGTGATAACCAAGATAAGTGATGACCAAGTAAAGGTGGTGCTCAAGATAAGTAATGACCAAGCAAGGGATAGGTTTTATGCCTTGCAAGTAATGAATAGTAGGGAGGTTCAAAAGGAGGTGGGATGATGGAATTGACTAAATTGCCCTAACCTTAGGAATTCTATAAATAGTGAAGGTTGGCAAGTCATTTAATAGTTGTTCAAATAATCCAAACACTCTCTCTCAAAGTGCTTAATTGTTAGGAAGATTAAGTTACAAGTAAGTTATTCCATAAGTCAAGAAGAAGAAGAAGCTACTTACTAAAGACTTCAAATGTAAGACTCCTTCGCCAATTATCTTCTATCTCTGACATGATAGGTTGATAAGAAAAGCTTGGATTAAGGAACATGAATGATAAAAAAAGAAAGAAGTATGTATAAGTAATGAACTTAAGCCACATAAGTTGGTAATAAGTCATTTAAGATAGCATAAGTTGTAAACTTATGTGAATGCATGATGAACTTGTGATAGGTTTATTAATGAAAGTATATGTATATACATCAACTTGTAAGAAAATATGTATCAAGAATACATAATTAAAGTTATATGATGAAATCATGTATGGATGATGATTAAGAACTTTAATTGTCATAAGTTATGAATGATAAGTTCATAAGTAGTTTGAAAGTATCAAGTATAAGCTTACAATGAGATAAGTTAAAATCCAACCATGAGTATAAATATTTGGAATAATGATGTTAAGATGTTCACATTATGAATGTAATTCATTGGTAGTGTTGAACAAGTTCTAAGAAACGAAGAATTGCCGAAAATCGCACGATTAGACGATAATCGTCGAATTCGTAAATTTCCCGGAATGGAAGTCAAATTTTGAGTTTGAGTTCGGAAATGTTATTTTCCAATGGAGACAAGTCATGTTTGTCATTTAAGAGTTGTGGACTCGAAAATGGACGAATTCCGACTTAGAACGAAGAAACGAGCGTTTAACGTTCACGAACGTTTATCGTTTTCGTTAAAAATGAACCAATAGGTGAATTTTTAGCAAACGAAGTCAAATAGATAAAATTCTTGCATGAACGCGTAGATTACGTAATTTGTGAACCGTAGACTTTTGAACGAGCCAATTCGGACTTAAAACGAAGAAGTTATGCGTCCGGGAAGTTCACAAAAGTTAAAAGTTAGAAAAAATTTCTGGTGCACAGAGTTGGCGCCGCAGCGCCAACCCTAAGCTTTTTGGTCGCGCCGCAGCGCAACATCTGGGACTCGGCTACTGCTAACTCGCGCCGCAGCGCGAGTTGCAAGAGTAATGCCCGCGCCGCAGCGCCTAGCACAGAACTTAGAAAGTAAAGAATAAAAATAAAGGGGATGGTAGGAGATTGAACTAAACCTACCTTAAACAACTTAAAGTAACATTGTTGGGACATTGTTAAGACTTAAAAGTAATGAAGAATGGTTAATATAACCAAGTCGAATGAATGTAAAGCGAACGATAAGTCGAAACGCATAAGAATGAAATCTAATCTATGATTAGATTGAAATGAAGGGTAAGATATATTCAGATACATACTTGATTATATGTGACCTAATGTAAGGCATTATGTGATCATGTATTGTAGAGACTTGAAAGACTTGAACGTAAAGTAAAATACACAGTAGCAGACGCTAAAGGCAAGTATTCTAACTCTTGTATCAGTTCCATCTGAACAAGTTTATGATGTTCATGTATCCTTTCGCGTGAATTGAAGTATAATGAAGTTAAAGCCAGTTTCTTTGGCTAGACTTAACATATTGAGTGGATTATTGATAATCTGTTCATCTGTTATCAAATGTTAGTATCTTTTGTCAACTACTGATAGTTTTCAAAAGAAGACTGAATTGTTAAAACGAATGTTTTGTCGGTAAAACGACAGGCACGCGAGGTTGCCAAATGATTAAACGTACATACGTTTAATGGATGTAGTATTGATCAATACAGAGTACAATAGGCTGATCACCTAGAAGTGCTCGTAAGTAATATCGGGCTTACGGACTTAGGTCCGGGTTGTCCTTTTCAAAGAAAGAATGAATACTCAAGGTCTTTGACCGGAGTGAATGTTTTACTGAATTTATTCATTGTGAAACATTTTGAAAAGAAAGATGAATTGCTATTTTGAATCATCAATAGTACTTCATAGCTATTGTTCGGTTATCGAAGATATATGATTCATATGTATCAAGCATGTTGTTATTGAAATTGTTATACTTGCTGAGCTAGTCATGCTCACTCTTGCTTAAATCATATGAATGCAGCTAAGACTGAACGTCCTGAAGGATCAAATAAGAATAAAGGAAAAGCTAAGGCAGATTATTAAGCTGTCATGTAATAGTATAGGTCTATTGTTGTAATGTAATGAATATTATGACAAGAGAACCTTTGTAATGGGTTTAGAACCTGGGAAATGTAAATATTGAATTAAATATATATAAGTTATGTTCATTCTTTGAGACTTTCAATTGAATGAATGTATGAATGTTTGTACAGTATAGCACCATCTGTCGGGTTGTAAGATACCCGAATTTGGGGGCGCTACAGCATCCCAAGACATCAAATATCTTGGTGATCTGCTTTATCCATGGTTCCGCCTTAAGTGGTTTTGACTCTCTAATAAACTCCGGTGGTCCCAGCTCCTTGAACTGTTTAGCGGTGACCGTCCGAGAGTTTCCAATGTTTCCACCTACATTTTGGACAGGAGCCGCTCTCGCTTGCTGTTGCATGAATTGCATAAAGCCTCTGAACATTCCATCATTCATCATTTGGTCAGTGTTGTTATTTGCATGAGGATTGTTGCCTTCCTGATGCACATTATCCTGATTATTGATATGTGGTGAATCAACGGTCGCATGTGCTCCATTGCTATTCTCAATATTCTCAGATGTCATTTTCAGATACTACCACAAAACAAAAGGTTAATTGACATGTAACATATTATCCCTATATTCTGACCGGCCAATTAAATACAAAAAAAAAAACTTAGGTAGGTCATACTAGCGAAGGAATTCCCCGACTCTCCCCTCCTAGTTCTATTCTCACATCTTAGCCAGGGATCATATCCCTAAGCTTTGATACCAACTGTGACACCCCTAAAATTAGGAATACATCACCCATCTTGAGTCGCCAGATACATGGTACAGAATTCAAATACAACTTAATAATACAACTGTCGTGTACAATACGACAAAACATAAACTGTGAGTTTGAATACAAATATTGTCTACTAGAGATTATACAAACTCAAAAGGAGTCCTCATTACAATTATTATCACACTATTTCACAGAATAGTGAGGACTACTAACGCACCATCTAGGACCATCACTCTATTCCCCGACTAGTCCCAGCTACGTTCTCATTTCCTGAAGAGAACGGTGAAAGAAAGGGTGAGCTCAACTAGCCCAGTAAGAAATATTATGACTAAGATAATGCAGAATAATTTATCGTTAGCCTTCAACAGTGTTAAACTGATAAAATATAATAACTATCAAGTTTAACTGCAGTGGAACAAGAAATCCATTAGAAGAGTCAAGTAGAGAATAAAATCTACTATCTTCTATGATTTAAAAGGTTTTTCATCACTTTTATCGCTGGTACTCAACTTAATAAATAATCCACATCATTGAATCATCCGTGCACTACGGCCAAGGATATTCTTTAGTATCACGACCATAAATTATCCATGTACTACGGGCCAAGGACATTCGTGTATTCGTCAATGGTCATGATCATGCCAACAACTGTTCATCAATGCACTACGAGCCAATGAGGACTTTTATCACATCATTTGTAACATTATGGTCATGATTACACCGAATAATCCCTGGTCATAATCATACCAAGTCCATCTATGCACTACAGGCCACAGATGACTTTCAACAAAATATAAACATGAGGATGATGACAATGATATAAGAATTCAATAAAACAAGTTCAAGAATTAATTTATCTAAGAACTGATAACGTCCAAATTGTCAACATGATACTGCTTTGTAGAGTAAAATTTAAGAATGCTCAGAAGAATATTTCCATGAAAAGATACTGGATGAAGCGCAAATATCAAAGATATTCTACTAATTTCATTGGTATAGAAGTCAAAGTTTTAACCAACTGAGTATAATAAAGAATGGAATAACAAAATAAATCATCATGCATGCGAAAGACCGCACAGGCAGGTTATTCCAACAGAATAATAAAGGATGGAACCAGGTCCGGCGTAAACGCACAGACAGGATATTCTGACAAGATAATAAATAATGGAACCAGGTCCGGCGTAAACGCACAGACATGATATTTCGACAGAATAATAAAGAACGGAATATTAGAAGAATGTCACCATGTATAGGGTAGCCCGCGTATACAGATTATTCCAACAGAATAATAAATAATGGAATAACAGAAGTTATCTTCATGAGTACAACAAATAACATCCCTTACCGTAAAAGAAACTAAATATAAGAGTAGCAGAGAAGCAGCAGAATACTTTTCTATAGGTTCTCTTGTAATTCTCTCTCTAGAGTTTCAGTGAATTCATAAAAAATAATGAAGGAATGAGCTTCTATTTATAGAAGAATGGACTGCATAGTAACTAACTTATGAACGGTCCAGATTGATTTACTTTAAACAGACGATCCAGATTGGTTTACTATTAAAACTTAAAACAACGTTCCATGCTGATTTACTATTAAAACTTTAAACCAGCAATCCATATTGATTTACTATTATATCTTCAATCAACAGTCTAAAAAATTAGCACATCTCCTCATGGAATAATATTGTACCCAAAACTGATTTGGATCGAAAATAAATATATCTTACGGGTGAATAGTACCCCGTGAATAGTAACTCATAAATAGTAACTCATGAATAGTAACTCTTGAATAATACTCCGACATAAAAAGTGTCCCGAATACCCAATTGAACAATATATCCTCCAGACATCAATTATACTAACACAAATAAGTCCAACACAATGGAACTATAAAATTCATCTTTAATCAACACAAACTTATTCATCATTAATATTATAATTCACAATATTTAACAACCAGGTCGTTCCCAGAAAGAGGGGGCTTCACAATATTAAATGTAGTTTATAATGATCATATTGTTTTTTCTATTTTGACAAGTACTTAGCAAAGATGTCTCCTAGAATTTATAGTTGCTATCTTAGTCTAAGTTAAGAAGCCAATAGCAGTAACTTATGTATGAAAGTGATCAGAGTTCAATATAACTTGTTTTTTCTGAAGTCTAGTATACTACATGTTAAAATTAAGAACCGGAATCCATTCATAAGTATAGAAAAGATGGAAAAAATGAATGGTCAATTTGTACAAATCAATATCTAATTATCTGTGCTACGAAATTGAGAAAGACCCCTAGAAATGGTTAGTTAATGTCCAACACATAAAAACAGTAAATCTTAGTCCTAGAAATGGGTAGTTAATGAAAAAAATAAATGTTTAGACACAAGTTAAGAGATACAATATGCTACTCTAATAACATTGTAAGGTGAGGTATGATTGATAATATTATCAAACATTTAACAACATCAGAAGTTGTTACTTCAACTACAAAGAAGATTTTTTTTGTGTGCTAAATTTAAACTGTATTAAAAGAGAAAAGATTACAACCTCATGGGAGAAACCTAATCAGATGTCATGACTATAAAAGATTACAAGGCCTCAAGCCCAACAAAAAGTTACAATACTGTAATGAGAATTGAAACATTAAAAAAATAGACTAGCAGCATCAAAGCACGGAATAAAGCAATCCCATAAGCAAGTGAAAACTAAAAACAGCCATAACAAACCAGCAAAGAAAATCTGGCACCAAAGCAGCACCAAAACAGAGGACATGCAGTCCACCACCCCATGCGAAACAACATAAAGGAGAACACCCACACCAGCCCCCCCCCCCCCCCCCAACCCAGCCCACAACCCATAACTGAAAACAACATAACAACAGACTGCATGTCCCCGAGCATAACAATAGAAGTAATGCTGCAGCAAACCCCAAGCAGCCACCCCAACACAGCAATATGACCAATGGCCAGCCTCATACTGACTGCATAACAGCAACCCAGACCAGCAATGTTACAGCAGCGTGGCGCCTATGCAATCAGCAGTAACAAACCCACCATATTGAAGTATTAAGCATTAAGGAATTGAAGTATATAGCATTAAAGCTTCCCCACTGCAGAATACCCACCACATAACAGTAACATGGCAGTAGCTCTCACATATTCTCGTTGAGATTTCATGAGCTTGCAGAAGCTGTCAACACTTAGCTTCAAAGATAAATGCCAAAATGGTAATTTATCAACTTAGATAACTATATTGAGATAATAGGAAAAAAGACAGAATTTTGCAATACAAAAGGTCAAGGTTAAGGTTAAGGTTAAGATAGAAAGAAAATTTTAAATAAGGTTAACTTCCTAGCTACTAATTGTGATACAATGAAATCGTGATAGTTTACAGGTGATACAACCACTTTGCGATACCCAATCTCTTAATTCATAGGTGCATTAACTCCCATACCTTTATATGTTACAGATACTATAAAAGGCTAGAAAAAGACTATTAGCTATTGTACTTAAACCAGACAATATATTAAGATCAGTGAGAAAATATGGATCTGGTCTATGCCAGCAAGCAGCAACAAACAGGATTGAAATAGCTAGTAATTAAGTATGCACTTAATTATTCTTCCATTATGATTTTCCCCCTATATACTATGGACGATATATATAGTCTATAAAAGATGCTTTTTCTTTTCTGTCTTTCAAAAGACAAAAACTTTAATGGTACATGGAGATGGAATATGCAGTGTAGCACTATAAACTGAAGCTTTTCTATTCCAAATTTAGAAGATTGATCATAATGCCTATATACATTGACGACAAAAAAAAACTTCAACCGAATGACATATACTAAGAACCACTCGCAGTAACGAAATAGGTGTACGAAAAGAAATTAAAAGAATTGAGGAGAGTGAAAGAATATGTATAAATAGTGTAGAGGTAAATATGCACTTAAATGAATTTGAAAATGTGAATCATCATATTTTTTTTATTCTATTGATCATAAAGTGAAAAGATGTTAAGACTTTTAGGTTTTGCTACTTAATAAAAAAAAGGTAAAAGGAAGATAGAGTTAATATGATAGTGAGAGATTAGGAACATATTTGTTTGTACAGTAGCCAATCCTTTTAGTTCCCTTTTTACTTTTTTTTTTTACAGATTTGGCTAAATTTTCTAACGAAAGTGCCCTGACCATTGAATTATGAGAATCCCCTTCCTCCAAAACAAGACTTTCAAAAGAGTTATTTAACTGTATAGTTTTGCCTTTGTCCACAAACAATTCTCACATCCTCTTATGAAAATTCTATTGCTTCATCTTACAAAATCATACTGGTCTTATTTAAACAATCACTTCTACTTATAATCAGCCTCTCATCCTTTTTATCAACCTCATTACGAACAAGATTTTTCATATAAGGATTTACATTACATTTTGCACATAAGAGTTTGAAGTTTCAACAACTCCACTTGCAGGACCCCCTTTTTTTTATTCTTCACAACTATCCACTATTTCCTTCATTAATTTAATCCAAATCTTTTTCTCAAACATTTAATGTGCATGCCAATTAGTGAGTATTGCCTGTAAAATTACCCCATAAATAAAAGCATATACTCAGATTGTATCATGAAAATTGTTATAAATTAAATTCTTTGAGATTTGAAATTATGTTATGCAATAAAACTGTTGCTAATTAAAACATAACCATAACAACAAAAAACAAATAAAATGTTGTTTATATAGATTTGAAATCAAAAAACCATACAACAATCCAATCAAATAAACTGCTGTCTATATGGAATCTTGACGATTAATATGAGATAGGTGAAAACCCACTAATTCATCCACATATGAAAAAAAACCAATGGAATAATCTATATCACAGGCAAACTTAGATCCCAAAAAAAACCCAAATAGAGAAAGGAACAAAGAATAAGATTTAAAAGGAAAGACTTACTAGAAGCATCTCCATAAATTTGCTTTATATAACTTTGATATGCTAATTAACACTTTAATTAATACACGTTAGAAGATTCAACTTGAAATTAATTGAACCCAAACTAGTTTGCTTCAAAATTTATCCCGCAATCACCCCCAATTTTTTTTGCTTCAGCCGACGGTGATAGAGTATGGAGAGAGAAAACGTGATAGAGGAATTAAAATTAACAAAATGCATACCTGTGACTCTGTGAGATGAGTCGATTTGAAATTTAATAAACCCAAACATTTTGCTTCAAAGCTTCTTCCTTAGTCACCCCCTCAATTTTCCTTCAATCGGCTTAAGAGAGTACACAGAGATGGAGGATTTTTAGTAAAAGTTGGTAGAACTTTGAGTAGGACAGGTTAGGAGGAAATGGTTTGGAACGGATGGACATGGAATGAAGATAAGCAGGGAAGTTATTCTTGGTTTAGCTTTCCCTTATCAGATAATGGCTTAGCTTAGTATCCTTTATGATGCCTAAATAGTCTCCAACTCATGCTTAATAATTTAATGACTCAGCATTAAGAGTTTAAATGAATCGATACGAGCCGAATATTAAGTTGTTCAGATTTGGTTCATAAAATTTATGAAGTATAAAATAAAATTTGATTGAGGCTCATTTAGGTACTGAGTCGAGCACCAATATGATCCGGGTATCAATATAAAATTATAATTTAAGAAGGTTCGAGTAATTTATCGAACGTTAAAATTTGCTCATATTTGACTCATTTATATTTTGAGTCGAGCTTGAATTGAACTTTTAGTCAAGTGAGCACGAATCGAGTCCGAACTGTTTGCTCATTTTACAGTCTTACTCAGCATACATGTTAATTCCTTATTTCATAACATATACACTTACTAGCTATAACCCGTGCCTGAAGGCACGGTGTAACGAAAAATTAAATTAAAATACTATATTACCTAAATACTCTTTTTAACTTAAAATAACTTACAATTAGACATAACAATTATTATAATTTACTACACTACCATAATAATTAATTTTCCTTTAAAAATAGATATCAAGAAAAATATAAACTTGTACACAAAACATACAATCATCAATAACAATTATTATAATTCACCACACCACCACAATAATAATAATAATAATAATAATAATAATAATAATTATTATTATTATTATTATTATTATTATTATTGTTGTTATTATTATTATTATTACTATTATAATAATAATTATTATTAATATTATAATTATTATTAATTTATTACTATTAGTATTATTATTACTATTATAATATTATTATAATTATAACTATTATTGTTATTATAATTATAATTATAATTATAATTATAATTATTTTTGTTGTTATTATTATTATTATTGTTCTTATTATTATAATAAAAATAGTTATTATTATTATTGATATTATTATTATTATTATTATTATTATTATAGTTATTATTTTTATTGTTGTTGTTGTTGTTGTTATTATTATTATTGTTAGTAGTAGTAGTAGTATTATAATCATAATAATAATTATTATAATACTAATTATTATTATATTATTATTATTATTATTATTATTTTGAATTAAAATTAGAATGGATCTGAACCGTACTTGTGATTTCCCGTCCAATTCAATTAAAATGAATCTGA
The DNA here is from genome assembly GCA_020205505.1 of Panax japonicus. Classification (NCBI taxonomy): domain Eukaryota; kingdom Viridiplantae; phylum Streptophyta; class Magnoliopsida; order Apiales; family Araliaceae; genus Panax; species Panax japonicus. The sequence goes on along the minus strand of CM035097.1, from coordinate 29,861,607 downwards.
ATCTTTATTATTATTATTATTATTATTATTATTATTATTATTATTATTATTATTATTATTATTATTATTGTTGTTGTTGTTGTTGTTGTTATTATTATTATAATTACTATTACTATTACTATTACTATTATTATAATTATAATAATAATAATAATAATAATAATTATTATTATTATTATTATTATTATTATTATTTTAGTAGTAGTAGTAGTAGTAGTAGTAGTAGTAGTATAATTATTATTAGTATTATTATTATTTGTTTGTGTGTAAAGAAGAGAGGATAGTAAAAAATTTTGTGTGTGAACATGAGAGAGGGTAGGGTGTAGGGGTGAATTTGATTTGAACGGAAAGAAATATGAGCTTTTAGATTAAGTTGAAAGGATTAAGTTAGAATGAATCTGAGCCGTTGTTGTGGTTTCTCAAATGATAGAATTCAAAATGGGTTGTGTTTTATAATATAGATTAGTATTATTATTATTATAATAGTTGTATTATTATTATTATTATTATTATTATTATTATAGTAGTAGTAGTAATTATTATTATTATTATTATTATTATTACAGTAGTAATTATTACTATTATTTATTATTATTATTATTATTATAATAGTAGTAGTAATTATTATTATTATTATTAATATTAGTGTAGTAAATATTATTATTATTATTATTATAGTAGTAATAGTAATTATTATTATTATTATTAATAATATTAGTGTAGTAAATATTACTATTATTATTATTGTTAGTATTATTATTATTATAATAGTTGTATTATTATTATTATTATAGTAGTAGTAGTAATTATTATTATTATTATTACAGTAGTAATTATTACTATTATTTATTATTATTATTATTATTATTATTATAGTAGTAATAGTAATTATTATTATTATTATTATTAATATTAGTGTAGTAAATATTACTATTATTATTATTGTTAGTATTATTATTATTATTATTATTATTATTATAGTAGTAGTAGTAATTATTATTATTATTATTATTATTATTATTATTATTATTATTATTATAGTAGTAGTAGTAATTATTATTATTATATTGTAATTCCGAAAGATAAGAATTAACCAATTTTTTAATTGTAACGAATCTTATGTCACATCTAGTATTTTAACTTTAGATATCACATCATGCCAACAATTAACCAATTTTTTTATTTGTTAATATTTGTTCTATTTGATAAATTAATTTTTTTATTTTGCAATTATTTTGTAATTGCTTTCTTATTATTTATATTTTTTATGTATTATATATTTTAAATGTATGCATACTCCAAAAAATAAAATATTGAAATACTAATTAATTAAGTAAATAGAGGAACAGGAGAAGAGAGATGGTAGGAGAGAGAGAGAGAGAAAATGAGAGATGAGAGAGAAAGAAAGAAAGGGAGGAGAGGAATATGAGGAGAGAGAAATAGATAAGGCGGGTGAGAGAGGAGAGAGAAAGGGGAAGGAGTATATTAGAGAGAGGGAGAAGAGGTGAGAGAAAGAGAAAGACAGAAATTTTGGGCGGTTTTTTTTAAGTGTAAAATAGAACATGAGCCATTAGATCAAGTGAGATTAAATCTGAGTCGTTGTTGTGGTTTCTCAAATGATAGAATTCAAAATGGGTTGTGTTTTATAATATAGATTAGTATTATTATTATTATAATAGTTGTATTATTATTATTATTATTATTATTATAGTAGTAGTAGTAATTATTATTATTATTATTATTATTATTACAGTAGTAATTATTACTATTATTTATTATTATTATTATTATAATAGTAGTAGTAATTATTATTATTATTATTAATATTAGTGTAGTAAATATTATTATTATTATTATTATAGTAGTAATAGTAATTATTATTATTATTATTATTAATATTAGTGTAGTAAATATTACTATTATTATTATTGTTAGTATTATTATTATTATAATAGTTGTATTATTATTATTATTATAGTAGTAGTAGTAATTATTATTATTATTATTACAGTAGTAATTATTACTATTATTTATTATTATTATTATTATTATTATTATTATAGTAGTAATAGTAATTATTATTATTATTATTATTAATATTAGTGTAGTAAATATTACTATTATTATTATTGTTAGTATTATTATTATTATTATTATTATTATTATTATTATTATTATTATTATTATAGTAGTAGTAGTAATTATTATTATTATTATTATTATAGTAGTAGTAGTAGTAATTATTATTATTATATTGTAATTCCGAAAGATAAGAATTAACCAATTTTTTAATTGTAACGAATCTTATGTCACATCTAGTATTTTAACTTTAGATATCACATCATGCCAACAATTAACCAATTTTTTTATTTGTTAATATTTGTTCTATTTGATAAATTAATTTTTTTATTTTGCAATTATTTTGTAATTGCTTTCTTATTATTTATATTTTTTATGTATTATATATTTTAAATGTATGCATACTCCAAAAAATAAAATATTGAAATACTAATTAATTAAGTAAATAGAGGAACAGGAGAAGAGAGATGGTAGGAGAGAGAGAGAGAGAGAAAATGAGAGATGAGAGAGAAAGAAAGAAAGGGAGGAGAGGAATATGAGGAGAGAGAAATAGATAAGGCGGGTGAGAGAGGAGAGAGAAAGGGGAAGGAGTATATTAGAGAGAGGGAGAAGAGGTGAGAGAAAGAGAAAGACAGAAATTTTGGGCGGTTTTTTTTAAGTGTAAAATAGAACATGAGCCATTAGATCAAGTGAGATTAAATCTGAGCCGTTGTTGTGGTTTCTCAAATGATAGAATTCAAAATGGGTTGTGTTTTATAATATAGATATATATATATATATATACACACACACACCCAGAGAGGATCCAGTCCGGGATCCCGGACTAGTACTAAAATTCGGACCTAATTTTTTTTTTTGCTTTTTTTTTGAAACAACTAAAAAAATTATGAAATTGAAATTTTTACTTAATACAGTATTTTGTGTGTGTTTTTAATACCTATACCAACTAATGTATGTACAGTCTGCCCAGACTGTATAGAAATATTTTGGTATAGGCATCCAAATCACACTAAAAACACTGTATTATGTAAAAATTTCAATTCTATAATTTTATTTTTTTAGTTGTTTCAAAAAAAAAGCAAAAAAAAATAGTCCGGATTTTATAAAGTCCGGGATCCCGGACTGGATCTGGAATATATATATATATATATATATATATATATATATATATATATATATATATATATATATATATATTACATTATACGTATTTCAATACCGACACAATATATATTTGGAGCGAAAATTCTTGCAGAAAAAATAAAAATAATAGGGTCTTTCAGCCATGTTTGTTTATAATTCATGAGATTATAAATTCAAGACTATTAATGTAAGATATTATTAATTTTTGACAATTAATTTGAGATATTTTAAACTTTAATTTAAGATTATTTTTTAAAATTTATAAAAAATAATAAATCTCCAAATGAGTAATTTTTAGATAATTTATAATATATCTTTATTCCAAATTATAATATTATTCTTGACTTTTGAATAGTTAAGCTCAAACATGTATCATATATCTCTATTCCAAATTATAAGGTTATTATTGAGTTTTGACGATTGATTTGAGATATTTTAAAACTTTAATATAAGATTATTTTTAAAATTTATGAAAAATAATAAATCTCCAAATCAGGAGTAATTTTTAGATAATTTATAATATATCATTATTCCAAATTATACGATGATATTGATTTTTGAAAATTGATTTGAGAAATTTTAAAATTTTAATTTAATATTCTTTTTTATATTTATAAAAAATAATAAATCTCCAAATGAGGAGTAAATAGCCTTAGAGTAAATATAAGGAAATATATAGCACTATGTTGGAGCTTCAAAATCAACTGGATTGCAAATTTTGTAACTTAATAAAAGTTGCTCTGCAATTGCAATTTCATAATACTATGCTCACTACTTAAAATAAATTTTAAGTTAATTAACATTTTATGTGACAATGTTCAGAATATTGAGTAACGCTTCTCAAAACAAAAAAAAGGTTATTATACATTTTATATATTCCCTCCGTCCTAGGATAAAAATTCTGGTGGACTTTTCACGCATATTAAGAAGATGAATAAAATGACAAAATTACTTATAATAATGTTATTAAATATGGAGAGAGAATTAGAATAAAAAAGTATGAGATATTTAATGCTACGGGTATAATAGAAAAATATGGGTAAAAGTTTGGTTATTAAAGGAAAATTGACATTTAACATGGGACTATCCAAAATAGTAATAAGGACTTTTATCATGGGACGGAGGGAGTATAAATTTTATATATTAGTTATTCATATAATGATTGCTTCAACATAAAAATCTTTTAGAACACCCACAAATAAGAAAACAAACTCTTATTTTTTTAAATTCCATAAAATTATTTAACTTAAGCATTCAAAATTATACATGTACATTTTTTAAATATACAAACGCGTAACACTTGACTATATGTAAATAGTATAAAACTCATTATATACAAAATATAGCGTAACTCATCATATTGTACAAATTTATTTGCATATAAATCATAAAATATAAAAATTTATATTTACTTTCTACAAAATTAATTTATCACAAACAATTTTTTAGTTAATTGTTGATTTTATAATTTCATTTATATTGTAATGCATATTATATATATATATATATATATATATATATTAAATCTATCTAATAAAATACAAATGATTTTGAATTTTTCGCTCATTCAATAAATCATCTAGGCCGTCCAAAGTTTGGGATAAATCTCACCGTCCATCTATTTAATAAAATACAATCTATCTAATTCTATCTATCTATATCTATATTCTATATATCTAATAAAATACAAATAATTTTGAATTTTTCGCTCACTCAATAAATCATCTAGGACGTTCAAAGTTTGGGATAAATCCCACCATCCATCTATCTAATAAAATACAAATAATTTTGAATTTTTCGCTCACTCAATAAATCATTTGGGTCGTCCAAAATTTAGAATAAATCTCAACGTCCATAGTGTCGGAACTGTTGCTAGTCATTAAATATTGTTTGATTTTCTACATCCACACTCATAATTTCATTTATTCCCCCAAATAATATTTCAATTTTCTTATCGTTTTAGTTTATTCCCCCAAATAGATCTCAGATCCATCCTCGAAAGCTCGAACCATTCTCTTTATCCCAACCATCTCCGATCCATCCTCTCCCACCGGCCATTGTCACTGATCCATCTTCTGATTTCTCGTTTCTCGTTTCTCTTCAAAGGATTCAGTCGTCTCTTCACTCGCCAGTCGCCGACTCCAAAAATTTCTGAGGTAATTTTTCTACCAATTGGGCTCGGATGGTATATAAATTGAGTTTATTTTGAACTTTAGTCAATGAATTTATCTCGACTTATGTGGATTTGTCTATATATGGGTGTTTACTGTTTAGGGCTTTATTTTTATTTTTATTTTTTAGTTGTGCTTGATGATTTTATAGTTTTTGATGATATTTTCATATTCTGGTTATATTCTTGGCCCTTGAGTATGGCCATTATAGTTGTTATTGGTACAATTATATGTTATGGAAATATTATTTGGTTTCTCTCTTTGTCTCAAGTTAATTCTAACGAAATATTAATATCTGCTATTCAATTTATGTTTATTTTTATATTTATTTTTTGTTTGTGGTGTTTGTGATGAATATTTGGGTTGTTTGCAAGGAAGCCATTTTCTCCATTATGGGCAATTATGTTGCGTCTTATGGCATGGAATTAGTAACATTTGAATTGTAACAAGTGTAACCTAATGCCAGTTTTTGTGATTGTTCAGTATCGTAATCCTATGATGAGACTGTAAGTCTGAGTTAGTCTTTACTTTATATGCACCTTTTGATGTTTAAATTTCTTCTCTTGGTCTTGTACCGCTTTTTGGATTGTTCATATCCTATGTTTTATGTATCCTGATTTTAGTTGTGATGTTCGGTGTCTTAAGACAAAAACTCACAGAATTAACATAGAACATAATATCTTATTAAATGATATTTGAATCATCTCTGGCCTTCACCATCACCATTAATTTTTGGGGATGGTATCAGATATATTGAAGAGAAGAGATTAACTTTGATATGATATCTTTTTCTTCGTTCCTTTGTTGCCATTTTTTCCTAGACCAAACTTTCAATTTGCTCGGCTTCTTGTAGGCCTGGTAACAGTAGTGATACTTATAAATTTGAATTGAAGTGTAAGATTAATTGATGATGTGGTGCTGTAGCAAACTCAATAACAAACGAAGAGAAAAAGGATTCAAATTGAAACTTTGGATCAATATTTTCTTGAAATTTACTTGGCTCCAATGCATATTAAAAGTAATAGATCATTCTAGGCTTATGCAGAGAATTGCACTAATTTTATATACATTGTTCTCTAGAAGGCACTCCTTCAGATTATGAAGTGAATAGACCCATTACTATCAGCTTAATTAGGAGAACTATGAGTAAGAAAGTGCATTATTTTCAATGCTACCCCTCTTGTTTCATAAATCCAATGAGCTGTTGAAGGGTTTGTTTGGTTAGTAGTGTTTGCGGTATTTAGAGTCCAAACGCACAACATCATTTTTGGTCCGTTGCATTTGAGTATTAAAAATGCGTTTGTAAGTTAAATAAGGTGTTTGTAGATTAACAAGATTTTTAAGTGCGTTTGGACTTTCAAACTCTCTAAACACACTAAACATTCCAAACATCGTTTAACTAAACCCTCTAAACACACTAAATGTTCCAAACATCGTGTAACTAAACATACGTTAACATTGGTTTTGTGACTTGCAATGCTGCAGTATTATTCTTTTTCTCCTATTTTTAGCTAATAATAATTCTACCTTTTTTTTTCTTTCTAAATTTAGACTGAAATAAATTAAAAAAATAGGTACAAAGTACACGGGTCAAACCCCAAGCAGTATACCCTAGCCATCATAGGACATGCCCTATGATGGCTATAGTAAACCAAAGCTAGACACTAGCATACAAGGAACAACAGGAAGCAACAACAGAATAACCAACAAATGGCATGAAAACAATTAAAGCAACTATAACAACCTAAAAGAAGCAGAGCAGCTCAGCAAGCAGCACACTGCAGACCCAACGCAGTAGAATCAAGCCAGTTACACTGCTCTGCAACAAAAACAACCCAAATCGAAACCCCTATGACAGAATAGCAACTGAACTGAAGCCCCTTTAACCCCCAACAGTGTTTAGGTAACCCATTTGTCAAGCCTGCCACCCAACACAACAAGCCCCTTTAACCCCCAACAGTCAAACCAGCAGCAATGCACAGAAACAGAAGAAATGCTCAGCCAACTCCCAGCAGCTCCCAAATTGGAGCAGCATATCACCTGAAACCAGGACCCAAAGCCTGCTAGCCCAGCAAAGGAACCCAAAATAGATGGAATCCGAGGAAAACAAGCCCAGCAACAGCAAAAAAATAGACAAGGGGATTTCAACACTATAAACCAGAGAAGCAACGTTAACCCCTAGCAGCAACTCCCCAGCTCAGGTAACCCAGTCACATGCCTGCCCACACTAGCAGTGCAGCAACACAGCATAGCAAAGCAGCTCCCCAGACATTTTCCCATTGCAGAGTGGCTCCTAACCCAGCCGAGAGAGATAAAATGATACTGGAAGGCAACATTTTTTTGTTCCTTCTTTATAATCAGAAGTGCTCTTTATGTCATCAACAATTTCAGCCCAATCACTATTGGAATAAGCAATTAAATCTCAACTTTTTGCTAACTTAGAGTACATGATCTCATAATCAAGTGTCCCTAGTATTTCAACTTTCTTTAGCAGCTCTACAGTGGACAATTTCTTTTTGTTTTTTTTTATCCCAAAAAAATGGTTATGTTTCTTTTTGTGATTTGTGCTTTTATGTGACACTTTATGACCCTCAATGCTTATTATTTGTTTTTATAGATGGTTGATTTATCCACCTCTGAAATAAGGACTGAATTTGAAGAGCAAAAGCGAGTTGCGAGTGAATTACATGAGCGACTTGGGGATGTAGAATATCAAATTAATGAGGGAGAAAAGTTGAGGAAGAAACTTCATAATACAATTTTAGTAAGTAAGTTTATTTTCTCTTGTTGGTTGGACCATGCTTCTTTATTGTATTGGTACTAATTATTTCCTACTGCATGAACTGAAAGGGAATATTCATGTATTTTGCAGAGTTCGACCTTTGTTGCCTGATGATTGTCATGAAACAGAATATGTTGTCTCTTTTCTTACCTTCAGGAGAATCATTTGGTCAAGCATTGCTTTAACACAAAACGGTACGGGTTCCAGTTATTTATTTTGTCATTAGGATAAAATGTTTTATGCTAATCATCTTTTGGGCAAGGTTAACATGCGTCCAAATTGAACTTGAAAATCCACTGTTAAAAAACTTTGCTCCCTTCAAGTTACATGTGATGTCTCTTTCATCCACGAGGTTTCAATTTGTAAAGACACATCGCGTGTAAACTTGAACAGCAGAAAATTTATTTTATCAAAATTTAGTAATCTTTAGTTTCATTGTCATCAAAGAAGTACTTAAAATTGTCCAGTTTTGCATAATAATGACATATTTATAAGCAATTTTTTTACACTGTTAACAACTTTCAATTACTTCTTGTTCACTAGGTCATTATTCTGTACTAAAGTAATTATGGAGTACTGTATTCATTTGAGGATTCAGGCCAGATATCCAACCTAACTTTGTTTTGAGTTTTCAATTTTATTTCAAGGATAGTGGTCCAAGTTTGTGTAACCTGCCGTTCCATTCAGAATTGAAATGAATTTCTAAATTTGGTCGAAATTTCCTTTGAAGTGGTACTTCTAAATTACTTAACACATGTAATTGCATGATGCACTTACTCCTAGTCAAGCAGATTGTGAAGTTCGATTCCGATATTTCCTTTTTGGTGCTTGTTTTTCTTCCAATCCTGTCGGTGCACAAGCCTCTCATGTTTGTAACATTTGTTAAATATAAAAATTTTAGAAGACCGTGAGATGTAACGAAAATGAGCCTCTTAAAAAAGGAGTTTGATCATATTTTGTTAAATTATGTGAAAAATATTCTTCTTGTTGTGCTGGAAATATGTTGTATTTATTTAGCAAAAAAAAATGTAGTATTTAACTCTCGTGTGAACAATAATATAATATCCTTTTAGTACAAATTTTTAGTTCTTGTTTTTTTGCAACTCATGTCACATTTACGTCATTATTACAGTACTTCTCCAACATCTAGTATTCATTAAAATGGTGTGTCCCTAACATCATCTTTATATTTAAGGAAGTGAAGTTGGATATTTCCTCCTCAACGTTAAGGAGCTGCTAATCTTGAACCAACTCTAAATAAGGCAAGCTTTTCTTAAACTACATCACTTTCAGTTGCTTTATTCTCTCAATGCTATGAGACAGATTATTTCTTACTTTTCAGTTTTTCCTAAAATTATATTTATACAACCCATACATACCATGCTGTTTCTAAGTCAAAAAAAAAACAGTCATCTCAAACTCAACTTCATAGTGGCTTTACTTCCAAAAAAGCCACAAATTATAATTAAATCTTTGCAGCTTTCCTTTTTATTCCCTTCTCACTTCTTATCATCATCTGCTCTGCTGAACATAAGAACTTCTCTAAAACAATGCAAATATCGCCAATCTGCAAAATCTGCAAATCACCAGACTATTGTTTAATCTATTGCAAATCTCCAGACTATTGTTTAATATATTGGATTTCATATCATGAAATTTGCTTTTCTAGACGGTTTGGAAGACCATGGTTGTTGAATGTGACTGAATTCTGACTTGAGGTCAACATATAATAATAATCTACAAGTCTTGTAACAGAAAATATGTTTACCACTATGCTTACTGAAATTAATTCATGAAATGGCCGATTAAGATTCCAATTTTGTCTTGTAACAGAGCAATCATATAGTTGCACTGAATGTTCTTTTTCTATTTGGATTTGTAGCAAATGATATTGTGATTGCCTATTTGTCTTTTTCTGCTTATGAGCAATACGGTGTACATTAGTTCCACGTAGCAACTCTGTTATCTTTGTGTATTGATTTTGGCACTAAGTGCCTCTGGTGACCTATTTGCTTCATTTTTCTGACTTGATATTATTTTTAAATATGTGCAGGAAGACTGCTTCTACGACTTGCCTTACAATACTGGGTATCAAATTTTCGTGTTACGTTTGCGGAAGACGAGACGAAATTATGAAGTGTACTCTCTATATATGTAGATATTTACTTTGATTGAAGAACTGTGTTAGCTTTAGATGGTTAATTGTAAAGATAATGAATGATTATGTAGTGGATGATTTTATTAAGTTAATAATATTTTAGTTTTTTTTTGTATTTTTGCCAGCATTGAGCCAGCCAGGTACACAAAAAGATTGTCAAATTTTGATTTGGCAACAATATACTCCCTCCGTCCCATAGTTATATGCTGATTTTTTATTTTGAGATGCCCCAATATATAGGCTATTTACTATTTATAAAATTTAGTTGGTTCATTGTTTTACTTTTATGCCCTTATAATAAATATTCAATCATTACTCTTTTTTTGAAGAAACAACATTCAATGTCATTATTTTTATCATCACATTTAATGTTGTATTCTCTTTGGTTAAAGTTCTATGATTATGAACTTTAACACGTTAATCAATGAAGTTGGGAGTTCTAATGTGATAAGTAAGGAGTAATTAATTTATTCATTAATTCCATATTAAAGGGTATATGTGGAAAATTTATGGGACGGAGGGAGTAATTCGTTACCAAAGCATTGAACAAGTTTATATTTAGCAACAAATTTTCGTTGCTAATGGCATTAAAAATTTTATATTTGACAACGAAAAATCAACCTAATAACAACGGAGAGGATATTGTTGCTAATACTAAAATAAAAGGCAATATTTTTTATCGTTGCAAATCATATCAACTTTTGTTGCACACATAAAGAAACGGCAACATATAATTTCGTTGTTAATCGATGACTTTCGTTGCTATTGAAAAATAACCAGCAACAAATATTTTCATTGCTGATTCAGCATAATGTCGTTGCCAAATAATATAATTAGCAACTTAAATCGTTGCTAAAAAGTTTACATTAGGCAACAATTTCCATAATTTATTGCAACAAAAAATGTCGTTGCAAAATGGTGTCAATTGCAACGAAAATGCATGGTCGTTGCAAAAAAAAAAGAGTTCATTTCGTTGCCAATTAGCAGGCTTTTGCAACGAAATGGGGTTTTTAGTAACGAAATTTTAGTTATTCTGCAAAAATATATTTTGTTGCTAAAGGATCGATGTCTCTGTACGAAAGCCAAATTTCGTTGCAAAATGTATTACTTTTTGCAACGAAAAAAAAACGTTCGTTGCAGAACAATTAGCAACGCTCATTGCGCAACAAAAGACGCAACGACAGTAAAATCGTTGCCAAAACCCTTTTGCAACGAAATTTGACACTTTTAGCAACAAAAATTAGTTGTTGCTGAATGCCCATTTTTTTATAGTGAGAATACTAAGCAATTGATTTTAGTGAAGGCGTAAGAAATAAGTAGTTTTAGTATTACTTTAATATGTATGATTCTATGTGACGTAAATGATAGGTATGTCTTTGTAATATAATATTCTTAATTTTTGTATAAGTTATGGCAGCGATTTTTGACTTTTGAGTCACAAATGGATAACAGATGTTTAAAGCAATGTGCTATTGTATGTCAAGTGCTATGAATATGAGTATATGTTGCATTAATGATATAAGTTGGTATAAAGATAGTAATTATTTATCTGAACACTGGTTAATTCAGTAAACCAAGTTTTCAAAATATAATATTTTGAGTACATGACTATTTGAGTAGAAAATTTCGCGTCATATGTTAAGGATATACGATAAGACTTAGAATGTAAGAATAATTTATGATAATGCCGCCAAGACAAAAACAAAACCAAAAGGCAGAAGAACCTGTCAACAAAGCGGGAGAACAACTAGACCCGATACAGAATTTCTCGAATATGGTCGCTCAAGCTATGCAGAACAGAATACCAGTCGCGGGAAATTAACCAAACAATCGATCAGAAAACTACAAAGACTTCAAGGTGGTCGTACTGCCAAGATCTAGAAGATCAACTGACCCTGTAGACGCGTTTATGATAGCTAGGATAACGGAGGGGCAAAAGACAACTTTTTTCACCTATACGATAAAATGGGAGGTGAATTTTTGGTGGGAAGCAGATCAAGCTAGAACTGAAAAAGGGAGTAGTGGTAGTAGGACTGGAAAAAAAAGAAAAAAAAAGGAGATAATTTCGGGAATACCGGAAATAGGGCAGCAGGTGGAAAGAAACATGTGTGTTACGAGTGCGGGTAGAAGGGACATATCTCTCCTAACTGCCCCAATCAAAGAGTGTATAGTGGGTGTTTTATTAGTGAATCGATAAAGCATAAGGTGAAAAACTGTCCAGGAATGAGAAGGGAGGCAAGGAATGCGAATACGGGGAAAGGCAGCAGGACATTGGCGACAAATGACCACCTTCAACAAACAAACTAACAAACCAACCGCAGGAGTCTTCAACATGAATGTTCGGGATTCAGTAGCAGTCGGGGATGCAACTACATGTATTATTTAACCAAATTTTATTTTCTTATATATGATTTTCTTATATATATATAGTAAATTATTTTTATAAAAAAATTTTGAAGAAGGGATTTGAGTTCTCTTAGAAATCAAATTTTCGTGTAAACAGATAGACAAGCTTTTTGCTGAATAGTTAAAGATCGGTTCGATCAATTATGATCGAGATCTACTTACATTGATTGTGTATGCTATGTACCCTGGTATGTGTAGCTTTTAAAACGGTAATTCTGGGGACGGAATCTTTATAAGGAATGGTGAATGTAATAACCCGATATTTTCTATATAATTAAATCAAAAATTTTGCGTATAATTTTTTTTAATTATAAAGGTGAGAATATGTGTCAGGTAATGTGTATGGATTTATGTGATAATAAAATTTATTTATTACATGAATATTTTCAAATAATTTTGTTTTAGAATTATTGATCATTATAAATTATATTCATCTAATAATTAATTTTATAGTAGAAATATTTTTATTATTTATTTTTCATGAAAATATGATTATTATATTATTTAAATAATATATCAAAAGATTATAGAATTTTAATAATAATTAGTTTATTATATGAATTTTAGTTCAGATTATTTAAGTTAATTATTTTAACTTAATTATTATTGTTATATATGAAAGATAAATCAGATATGAAATCCAAACCTTAATTTTGGATTTTGATCAAGGAATGAGAATAATTATATAATATTAATTATATTTTGATTTTTCAGTGCTATAAATATGTACTATATGTACGTAGTGATAATGGTTGGTCAATTATGGTGTATTATGATCAAACCCTAATAATATTTTTATAAACCCTAGTATTACTATTAAACCCTAGTTTGGAAGTCAAATGAGACTTTAAATTTGTTAAGTCACTATGTTATGTGGTGTATGATATGTATTATAAAGATTTGATGCTAATTAGGAAAACCCTAATTATAAGAGACCATAATTGTAAATTAAAACCCTAATTTCTTAAATTATAAATCTTAAACAGTAATTCGCTAATTGCTAAATGGAAACCCTAATTTAATACTCAAGTTGAGTTCGTGACTGTTATGTAACTATGTTGGTATGATTAATGTTAAGTATTATAGATTTTTTATTGATTAGGTAACCCCTAATTAATATTTAGAAATATTAATTTCTAGAAAACCTATTATTTAAATTAATAACCCTAATTGTTAAAATTAGTAACCCTTATTATCCAGTTGGAGCCCTAATTGCTAAATTAGCAATCTCAATGATAATTAGTGAAACTTAAATCTAATTTTCAATACTATGAAATTAGACAACCTATGTTAATTAAAGAAACCCTAATTACAATTTTTAGAAACTAAAATTTTATATTTTAAACCCTAACTAGAAGTCCTACGTACAATTTTTGTGCTAAACCTCAGGATTAAATCCTAAGGATTAAACCCTAAGAGTTGGCCATGTTACAAGACTGCCATTAAATTGGTTAGCCAAATGATAAAAATACCCTTATTGCATTATTGGACATTACTTGTGTAAATTGCCATGATGGGAGTTGGTGAACAAATCTAACAACTCCATGTGACCAAAAAATCTAACATATCAGCTAATATATACAAGCCATATACATTTTACCATCATTTAAATAGATCAAGAGAGAAAAAGTCTAATAAATTAGCTCATTCATTAGCAATCAACCAACCAAAGCCTCTCTCTCTATACTCACGAAATATAATAGTATATCAGCTCCCAAACAAAGCCCCACAATTACCATTATCAGATTAGAAGGCTAGATTCAAGCATAGCATGAGAAAGGTATAAACCCTAGTTGAAAAATCTGACTTTGATTCCATGTTAGATTTTATGTTTTAATGTTTAAACATGTTGTATGGAGTCTAATTAAGTGATCTGGGTTGATAGATTTTAGATCCATAACATCTATTTGCTCAGATTTGATGTTTTACAAAATTTGGAAATTTTTGTTTTTATGTCTGACAGTCAAATGTCAGTCCTCATAGATCTTTGTATGTTATGTGTTTTTGTTGTTTAAGTGTTTGATCTTCTTGTAATTTATGAGAGCTTTGATATAGAACTTGATTCAGAGTCATATCTGTTGTAGATTTGAAGTTATAATTGGTCAAAACTCGTTGACCGGGCATGACCAGACGAATTCTAGGTAACCCAGAAAGTCTTAAGCAGCGTCTAACAAGATGTTTAAAAGCTTTGATCTGTCAAATGTTAAGCCTTTTGTTGATGTTAGTGTAACCAGATTGTAGTGTGTTGTATGGACTATAGATCCATGCCTTAATATTCCTTATATCACAAACATGATCGAAGTAGTATGTGGTTAAAGTGGGTCACTCAATCACGAAGTTGGGTTTCTGGAATAAGCAGAAACCGTTAGAACAAGTATTCTGACAATGTTTGACCGAATAAGTTCTACTTTGTTTGTTGTTGTTAGATCTATGTTATGTGTTATATTTGTTCACTTGCATGTTGTCTACACACTGAACGTATTATATCACATAAATCAGACCTATACAACAAGTTATAATGATCGAAAGAAGACAGTATGAACTGTTCTTCATTTCTGGAAAACCCAAAAATGAAGAACAACTCTGATAAGGGATTTGAGGGCCTATAACTCTCTGATCTGTTGTGTTATGACCATGATATCGATTGTTAATGGTAGTATTACAGTTATACTACAATACCAACACATTAGCAAGCCCAAAATCATGATAACCAAAGATCTACAACCGATCAACGTAGGTACCTGTGTACTGACATTGAAGATCTGGGTTTGCCGAAGAACACAATCAGTGACAGTTTTGTCAGTAAAGCCACTTTTAGCGATATATAATTTCTAAAATCAATTATTTTATTTATTAAATGGAAAAAAATAGTTTTAAATTATTAAAAATACAAATTAAATTACTAAAAATAATTTTAAAGTCTGAAAATTAGTTTTTAATAATTTTGAATATATTTCATAAATATTTAATATTTTTAAAAATATTAAATGTATTTAATTAATTTAATTATAATATTAAATAAATTAGTTAAAAATGAATTTAATACTTGAAAAATCATTTAAAAGTATATTATGGTATAAGAACATATTTTAAGTTATTTTTAATGACTTTTAATATTTTGTGATGAATTTTATTAATTAATTAATATTAATGATAATTAAGTTAGTTATTGAATATATTATATAAATTATGATAAATAGAATTAATGATTTCAAAATCATATGAAAATAATTTAAAGGTTATAAGAATATTTTAAGTTAAAAAACATAACTTTTGATATTTTGTCATGAAAAATATTAATATTTTAATATTAATGATACAATATTTATTTAATAATTATATTTAATAAATTAGTTTAAAAATAATTTTAATATTAGAAAAATCATTTTAAATCAAAATAAAGTGTTTAAAGATATTTTAAGTTATAGGATATAACTTTTATTATTTAAAGGATAATTTCATAAATAAATTAATATTAATGATATTAATTTAATATTAATGATATTAAATTTATTTAATAATTATATTAAATAAATAGTTTTAATATGATTTTATTAATTTAAAAATCATTTAAAAAGGATATAAACGAATTAAAAATATTTTAAGTTATAATTAATGACTTTTGATATTTGGATAAATGGTACATTAATATTTAAATATTAATGGTAATTATTTAAAAATAATTTTTAATCATTTAAGGGTAATATTAATGTTGTAAAAGTATTTTTAAGTTATTATAAATAACTTTAAGATTTTGGCAATAGTTTCATTAATGGTTTAATATTAATTAAATATTAATGATAATAGAATTATTCAATATTTAAATCATTTAATAATGATTCCGGTGTTTGAAAATTCATGATAAATTATAATAAATATTTAAAAATTATTATAAGTCATTTAAAAATAATATGACTGATACTTACAGATACTGAACTACAAGATAGAGTCTTAGACTCGATAATTACTCGATAAAGTTGTCAGTACACCGAAATGTTTTAGAAATTGATATGGACTTAGATATTTTAATTGTATTAATGATTGTTAGTGATTCAATGACTGTTGAATATGTGTGACAAGGTGATTAGGTTATGTGTTGACTGCAATAAGCAGTGCTATGTGTTATAGTATGTTATTCTAATCAGTAAAATGATCTTATTACTGCTAGATATTTATACAAATGATAAAAACTAAGTTGCATATTGTAAGTCGTATACCAGACAAGTATCCCACTTTTGCATTTTCTTTATGCAATGGACATGAGTAAGAAAGTTTTAGAATTATATTATTATTGTACCAGATTATTAACCCTATTGTTATATATATTATGTATCCGATCATTGTTTATCAACATGGTATTATTATATAATTCAGATATATTTATTCTATTCGTTAATTTCTAAATATGGTTATACAAGTGACCACACTTGGATAATCATTGTATTTAATCACATGTTGATATATTTATATATACTTATTGATTCCTCGTATGTATACATTAATGAAAAGCCGTCTAAGCTATTTGATCAGCTAGACACAGATTTAGAAATATCGTTGAATATGATAAACCTTTTTGTATTCAATCAAATTGTTTTGATTCGGATTCCCGACTAAGTATGAACATCCCGAACAAGGGAAAACTTTTATGCGCCCAAGGCGGACAGAGTGAACGATAATATCATTCTTGCATATAGTATTGATCAATATAGGGTCCATTGGATGTACACCCTCGTGTCCGTAAGTTATGACGGTTTGCAGATGAAGTTCTGTTTAACCTTTTCAAAAATAGAAAATAATGTTCATAGAATGTCGCCTTAACCCTATTTATAGTCAATACATAGTTTCAAAAATGTGATATAGAGTTGTTATGTTATTATATCGGTTTAGTTTGCTTCACAACTATTGAATCGTTGTAGAAGTGATGTATAAAGAAACTATTTAATTCTTTCAGCTAATTATATTTATAATTGTTATTACTTGCTGGGCACCCAAATGCTCATTCTTGCTTTAAATTTAAATGTTTTCAACTAGGCATGATCAACCCGAAGGTTCAGATAAGAACAAGTGAAAAGGAAAGCAAACATAATATGTTTAATGGTATCTTTTTGTAATAGTTAAACTGTATTAAGAAAATGATATATATTATCTATCATGTAAAGAATTATAGTAAAGGTTGCGTACTTGGGATTAAACTCTGATATATGTAAATTATGTTTGATTTTTATATTATTGTTATTATTATTAGTATTATTCCGCTCATAGAAATTGTATCGTGAAGCACCGAGTTCGGGTTTCATGTACCTGAATTGGGGGGGGGGGGTCACATTCTTCACTATCATTGCCCACATATCACCGTCTACCTTAGGGTACGACCGTAGATCTCTCTCAAGCATTGTAATCTTATTGAGAATGACTGAATTGTGCTTACCCCATGCCTCTTCGGTAACAAACTTAGTTTTGTCCCAAGTCTTTGCCTCTTGGGATGAGCTACCCTCGATTCGTGGGCATTTTATAGCCATGTCAATCCCAAATCAATACACAAAGAAATATCAAATTGAAACCAATCCAAAGCCAATATGAAAATACCTCGTTGAACGCCAACCCAAACTTTGTCAGACTTAGCCCAAATCTTGTGCTAAAAATGTAGTTCCAAAGCCAAACTGATGCCAAAGTGAATTCTCAAGTGATTACCTAGGGATGCCCGACCGAAGCCTAGCTAAAAGGTGCCAATAAGAGCCCAATTCAACTCAAAATTTCAATTAGGAAAGTTGTCGAACAGTTGGCATGCACTAGCGAAATGCTAACTTGATGGACTTTTCTTGCAATTCCTTTAACTAGATTTCACTCAGTCGAAATCACCCAATACAGATAAGCAATTAAAAACCAAGAGAAATCTTTTAAAAAAATTAAAATCAGAAGTCAAATGAAGTTCAAGTAACCTTGGAGAAGGAAAACCCAAATTACCTTTAAGAACCCTAATTTTTAGGCACTCTCTGAGAGTAATCCTTGAAATGATGGTTGAATCGAGGCTAAATTTAGCTAATATGAGTTTTGGTTGAATGGTTGTGGCTTGGAGAAATTTGGGCGCACGGTTGGGATGTTGATGGAAAGAACTGTCGAGAGAATGAGCCTAAATGAGCCTTGGCTGCCAAGCTTTGGGATTTATAAAAAACAAAATTTTGCTAGTGGCGCCGCGGCGCGACTAATCTTTCTTTGACTGACGCCCCGACGCCTGGCTTTTACACTTGAATTAGTAGAGGCGCTAGGGCGCGAGACTAAGGGCAAAATGGTGGCGCCATGGCGTGAGTTAGAAAAATATTATGGTCTCAAATCTTCATAATGTCGCTGTGACGTGATGTTGTAAGGCAACTAGAGGCACCGCAACACGAGGCCTTAAATATGGGTTTTGAGTGAGGCGCTGAGGCGCGACTTGCAGTACAAAGTGATGGCATCGCGGCGCCAACCCTGTATTTGGTAAATTCTTTTGAGGTTAACTGCTGGGCAGACCACAACACATTGGCCAAAAACAAGGCCACAATTTTTTTTACCAAAAGACTTATATATATACATATATACACTAAACTCAATGAAACTAACTAGACACTAGGAACCGCAAACCAAACAATTTTGTACTAGGCACTTAGAAATTACATGGAACAACTAGCATGCCAAACTGAACCTCTCATTAAGAATAAGCATTAAAACAAAAGCTATACCACAATTTCAAATATGTAACTATATCAAAGCTTCAATTTATTCAAAAACATACATTATACCCAAAATGAACTACATAAGTAACAAAACACAAGCTAATGCCAAAAATGCCAACAAAACCAACAAAAGCTAACAAATGTATACTTGAAATACCAACAAAAGCTTTTCCATCCTTAAAAAAAATGGCTATCAATTTTTTTTTGAAAGTGAGAACACAAGGATACCATAATGTCAAAAGTTTTGGAATTCGTCATGCAAGTATTTTAACAAATTTGCTACTAACGCTACTAAACTATCATTCATAGGCAAAATATACTATTAACATTAGATAGAAAACTGAAAGGATAGAAAATAATACTGAGATGGGGTTGCCTCCCTATCTAGCGCTTATTTTAAAGTCGTCGACTTGACTATTCTCCCAACTCATATCGGGTCACCAAGTGTAATGGAAGTCATTTGACGGTCGACGTCACCGCCTTAGTAGTGCTTAAGGCATTGACCATTTACTTTTAAATTTTTATTAGAGTTTGGGTCTTCAACCTCAATCGCACCATGTGGATATACCTTCGCTATTTTGAAAGGCCCTAACCATCGGGACTTCAATTTTTAGGGAAAAAGTTTCTGTCGGGAATTGAAGAGAATCACTTTCTGCCCCAGTTCAAACTTTCTTTCAACTATCTTCTTATCATGCCACTGCTTCATTTTCTCCTAGTATAACTTTACGTTTTCATATGATTGGAGCTGGAACTCGTCTGATTCATTAACTTGTAACAACCTTTTCTCACCCGCTGCATCCAAATCAAAGTTGAGCTTTTGAATCGCCTAATATGCACGGTGCTCTAACTCAACGAGGAGATGGCATGCCTTACCATAAACAAGCCTATATGAAGACATTCCAATAGGCATTTTGTAGGCAGTGCGATACACCCACAATGCATCATCTAGCTTCTTAGACCAGTCCTCCGGTTAGGGTTCACAATATTTTCTAAAATCCGTTTGACTTCCCTATTTGATACCTTCGCTTGTCCACTAGTTTGCGGATGATATTCGGTGGAAATTTTATGGGAAAACCCAATTTAGCAAGAAGAGCTTCAAAGTACTTATTGCAGAAATGCGAGCCCTCGTCACTAACAATTCCCCGAGGTTCGCCAAATCGGGTAAAAATATTCTTTCTCAATAAATTAAGAACGACCTTGGCATTGTTAGCAGGCAAAGCTACGACTTCCACCCATTTGGATACATAGTCCACATCAAATACTATATACAGATTGATATATAGGACAAAAATGAGCCTATGAAGTCTATATGTCTCTACCTCAAGAATATTCTGTAGAGGCATGTTATGCCTTTTTAAAATGTTTCCTACTCTTTAGAAATTATCGCATCGCGATACATATAGATGATCATTAGAGTCGGCCAGTAGAAACCTGATTGGAGAACCTTCGCTGATGTTCTTTGCCCACCAAAATGCCCTCCATAGTTAGATGAATGGCAATGATGGAGCACACCGTCGATTTCTCCCTCAGGCAGACATTGTCGCAAGATTTGGTCTGCATATTATTTGAACAGGAATGGCTCATCCTAGGGATAATGCTTTACATTATTCAGGAATTTCTTCCTCTGTTGATAGTTCATGTTAGGAGGTAGAACATTACAAGCGACATAATTAGCAAAGTCTTCATACCACGTTACTACACTGTGAACCACATACAACTACTCGTCCGAGAAGAAGTCATTGATATCTATCTCATCCCCCCCGAGTAAGTTGGGTTCTCCAATCTCGATATGTGATCCACAACTTAGTTTTTAGTTCCTTTTTCTATCGCGAATCTCCAAATCGAATTCTTGAAGGAGAAGGACCCATCTAATCAACCTCGATTTTATATCTTTCATAGAGATTAGATATTTGATCGTCGAATGGTCAATATACACAATGACTTTGGTTCCGATAAGATATGAGCAAAACTTATCAAAGGCATATATTACTGCAAGAAGCTCTTTCTCAGTAGTGGTGTAATTAAGCTGAGCATCTGTCAAGGTTTTACTGGCGTAGTATATAGTGTGAAACACTTTATCCTTCCGTTGTCCCAACACTGCCCCAATAGCATAATCACTGGTGTCGCACATGAGTTCAAAAGGCAATGTCCAGATAGGGGCAACTACAATAGGAGCTAAGACGAGTCTTTCCTTTAACATTTTAAATACTTGGAAGGCGTGTCTTTTTCCAATAGACTACAAAGTGCCTTGGTAATTTTAGAGAAGTCTTTGATGAACCACCTGTAAAACCTTGCATACCCCAGAAAAATCCTTACTCCTTTTACTGATGATGGCAGTGGAAGATTATCAATAACATCAATTTTTGCTCTATCTACTTCAATCCCACTAGCAGACACTCTATGCCCCAGAATAACCCCCTCTCTCACGATGAAGGGGCATTTCTCCCAATTCAAAACCAGGCTAGTCTTTACACATTTTTTTAGAACTGCAGTCAAATTTTGTAGACATGCCTCAAAAGAACTCTCGAAAATAGAGAAGTCATCCATAAACACCTTGTGACAAACAAGATTTTTGTAATTTAATTTGAATATTTATTGAATTAAATATATATTTTTTGATAATTTAATTATTGGGTTAAATAATTAATTGATGAATTTGTGGAAGATTAATTTAATTATATGTGTTACATAGATTAAATTAATGTAGAAAATTTTATTATTCAAGTATGTTTTTAATTGAATTATTTGATTAAATTAATTATTTAATAAGCATAATATTATTCTAATTAATTAGAGATTTAATGATTTGACATAATTAATAAATGAGAATTTAATTATGTGACTATGTGAATTAATGAGGAATTATTATATTTTATTTAAATTAAATTATTATATTTGACATTTGATTAATTGCTTAAATGGGCGTGACATTATTAAACTATATAATAAGCGATTAATTAAATTAAATGGGAAAGAGCCTTTTTAAAGTCTCGCCAAACAAGGCCCTAAGAGGAGTTGAGCAGTTAACCCACGAAGGGGATTAACTAACCACAACTGCGTCAGTTTATACGCATTCAATACAACGTCAGTTTATACGCATTCTATTCATTTTATTGTAAACATGGAGAGCAAAGTGCAGAGAGAAAAATAGAGAGAAACCAGAGAGAAAATTGAGAGAATTGATTAGAGAAGAATTGGAGAATTCAAGTTTGTATCACTTTCAAACAGAGAAAGCAAGGGTGAACCTTAATCTAAGTTTTATATTTCACGTATTATATTTTCTACCAACTGAGTTCTCTGTGAATGGGAAATTTGACAATTTTTGATTATATGTCTATATATGTATTACAAATTGTTCATAACATATTATATATCTTGTATACATGAATCACAGTGATTAAATTCATGTAATTATGTGTTAATTGGGTTTTGTGAAATTACAGAGTATAAAAGTTGTATATATGTCCCTTACGTACAAATTAAATACTTTAATCATATGTTTGTATCAAAATTGACACTTGTACATGCTTATGTATGTTGAAACGAACAAAACAGAATTGAAACGGATGTATTTGGTGAATTAACGAATCTGTAATGTTAAAATTCATATTTTTCATCAAAACTTTACACAATATGAAAAATAGTGAAATTAAATGTTGTGATTTGTGTAATTACGTGAATTAAAGTGTTATAATCATGCTAAAGGCTTTGTGTGATGTTTTTGTGAAGTCTATACTTCATGGGTAACATTAAAATTCATCGTGTTAGTTTAATTTGGGATTTATTGGGTTGTTCTGTGTGTTCTTCACGAACTACAGAATCTGGGTCTACGTTGCAGCGCCGCCCTCCCTCTCCAAAGAACAAATGGAGCGCGCCCGCGCCGCTCTAAAGAACAAATGTAGCATGGCTGCGCCCTACTCGCAGAATTTTAGAAATTTTTCGAAGTGTTCAAGTTTCAAAAATGTGTTTTTAAAACCTAATGTAATGAACATGAAGACATGTCAAGCATATAATAATATGTTAATTAACTTATGTTATGTGACGCCCCCAAAATAGATATACATCACCCATCTTGAGTCGCCAAATACATGGTACAAAATTTAAATACAAACTTCTTTTATACAGTACGACAAAACGTAGCTGAGAGTTTCAAAATGGATAATGTCTCGTAGAGAGTATCCAAACTCAAATAAAGTCATCATTACAATTATTATCACACTATTTCACTGAATAGTGAGGACTACTAATGCAAACATTTGGACCGTCACTCCGTTTCCCGACTAGTCCCAGCTACATTCTCATTTCCTGAAGAGAACAATAAAAGCACAAGGGTGAGATCAACTAGCCCAATAAAAAATATTATGACTAAGATAATGCAGAATAAATTATCGTTAGCCTTCAACAATGTTACACTGATAAAATATAATAAACATCAAGTTTAACTACAGCGAAACAAGCAATCCATTAGAATAGTCAAGTAGAGCATGATATCTACTATCTTCTATGATTCAAAAAGTTTATCATCAATTTTATCGCTGAGACTCAGCTTTAATAAATAAACCACATCATCGAATCATTCCTGCACTACGGGCCAAGGATATTCATGTAATCATCAATGATCATGATTATACTGAATAATCCCTTGTCATAATCATACCAACAACTGTCCATCAATTCACTACATGCCAATGAGGATTTTTACCACATCATTTGTAACATTACGGTCATGATTATACCGGATAATCCCTGGTCATAATCATACCAATCAATAGTACATCTATGCACATAAGCCACATATGACTTTTATCACAATATAAGTATGAGGATGATAATAATGATATAAGAATTCAATTAAAAGAAAATAAAGGATAAATTTTTAAAGATTATAACTTAATTTATCCAGAATTCAATAATTTCCAAATTGTCAACATGATACTGCTTTGTGGAGTAAAATTCAAGAATAGTATTGTATCAAAAATGATTTGGACAACAAAGAAATCAAATTTTTTATGAATAATTTCCTGGGTGAATAGTACCCTGATAAGTGGGTTTTATACCTACTTATTGGATAGAAATTCACGCGAACTGTGCCCATCTCAAGTACATTTTAATGTGTTTTTAGTTGCATTTTGTTTATTTTTCATTGCATTTACTTAAAACTCCTTTGGTGTAAAAGTGCAGGATATGGCATAATTTGGTGATGTAAATGGCATGAGGTTGTTGGATGCATGGCATGAGGATCAAGTGGAGTAGGAGACTAAGCATAGATGGACAAAAGAATGAGCAATAGGATAGATCAGTTGCAGCAACAGAACCATAACTCAAAGTTGCAGAAGCCGCGCGACTGCGCAGTTGCGCGGCTATACAGGCCAGCACACGCGCGCCCGCGCGACCACCTGGCTGGACCAGTGGCACACTGCAAGTCGTACGCTCGCGCGAGAATTACTACGGGGCAGCGCACGCCCGGGCGTGATGACTGCTGCTGCTGAGCTGTTTATTTTAGTTTCTAATTTTAAGGGTTATAATTAATTAAAAACAATTTCTGATTGGTGTCAGGTGTATCATTCATTAGTTTTTACGTATTTTCATATTGGTAACTAGGGTTTACGCTCTGAGGGAGATTCCAACGTAGAACGAAGCCTAAACTCCAACTTTTCTAATTCTTCTTGGGATTTTCTATCATTGTGGATAATTATTAGTATTTTGCTGGATATTATTGAGGACGTGCATGTTACGTTGGGTTTGCAATAAGCAATTGGGTTTGATCTATTCTTTCTTCTCTCTTTTAATTGTTTGTTTATTATCCATGTTTTGCCTTGATCCCATAATGACTTTTGGTTCAGTCATGAACTAAACTCCATTATGGGATTCTAACAGATTTTAATATGTAGTTTAGTTGCATGCTTGAATACTGGATTGTTTTACATATCATATGGGATTTCTATCATGGTTGTTTTGCATGTATGAATGCTTGATCACCATTCATTTTCAGTACTTGTATGGAATTGACAATGAACATGCAAGTATGGATTGTAATCATGATAGCATACGTATATAGGGCTGTTTTGTATGACTTGTGTATTTTGTGAACCAGATAGACATATACTGTTACACCGTATGTGTTAGAATAAGGGCTTGTGCTTAAATTTAATATGGTTGCAATTTCACATAGAAATATAGTGATTTTGGTTATATTGATGATTACATGGAGTCTATCGCTTGTTGATGATGTGTAAGTAGGTCATAGTACATTGAAAATGGCTATGACTCTATTAGTGCTTTTGGCTACTTTCCTGTGATATATGAACAATTCTTGCATGATAGTGGTGATGAGATGAAATATTAAATGAAGTTAGGATCCCATTACTTTCAAATTTGATTTATTACATTTTTATTCTTGTTTTAGTCGTTATTTACAAATTATAGTAATTCGCCAATTATATTCATTAGTTTGAGCATATAAATATAGTGATTTAATTGATGCATAGTGATTTAAATTAGACAACTTTCTATGTGGGATCGATACTTTACTTACTCTGTATTACTGGTTGACACATGTATGCTTGCATTAGTTAGAGCTCTTTTGTTAGAACTGAAAAAGAGGCAACAAGTTTTTGGCGCCGTTGCTGGGGAAAGGTGTAAGACCCCAACTTTTTAATGAATAAAATCGAATTTTCTCTATGTATTATTATGAATAATAAGGTATTAATTTGACATAATACTTTGGTTATGGGTGAAATGTGAAATTTTTGCAAAATAAGCAAGTGGTTATAAAATATTCAATTGTCAGGAAATATTCGTTTGGTCGTGGAATATTCTTTCTGTCGGGGAATATTCGTACGACGGCGCAGCCATTTGTGGGCCTCATAACGGACAACGGTCGGATGAAGAAAACGAAAAAATTGAATAACGGCGTAGTTGTTACCGTTAAGACTGTTGGAATAACCGGTGGTTAAAATACAGTAATACGCGTGGTTACACAGTAGCACACAGTATTGCACAGTATTGTTGAATTATTGATTCTTACGTAAGAAGGCACTACTCAATAATTGTCACAGTAGTTACTATTCAATATTTTATTTTATTGATTCAATAATTGCTGCGTTGATATTTTATATTATTGTTGTTTCAATAATTATCACTGCACAGTATTTCCCATTATCAGATCAATAATTCATATTATTTGAATAATATTATTAGATAGCATTATTGGCAATCTCTAGAAAGTTCTGTCAAGGAGAGGTTTGGTCACCTAATTGCGCGCCAGTAAGGAGAAATCCTTATCGGAAAGCCCCCTCTTTCCTGGGAACAACATGGTTGTCATAAATGTGATTCTGTAATATTATTTGTGAATAATTAATTATTGATTCATATGATAAGAAAATATTTATTTTATGTGGATATAAATGATGAAATTATTTATGTGGTTATTAATGAAGGAATTAATGCTGAGATATTTTATCAGTATTTTGTCGTATTGGAAGTATTTAAAAATCATCCGTTTGTGGATTTCGGGTATTTTCTGTTTAGAATTTGGAAAAACTCAAAGCTACAAAAAGTTGTAGAGAATTTGATTTCGTGTGGAATGAACATAAAATTTGTATTTTTCTAATAAACCGGCTATTTTCTATGAATTATTAAAGTTTCTAATTATTGTTTAAATGATAAAACATTTTGGAAAATTCTAGAATTGGTTGGTGAGAAATGTGCTCAATTAAATTTCAAATGTGGTGGCTGGCAATAGTAACAGGTAAAGCCATCAGGTAGCAGGTTATTCTTCTATGGCGTTCTAAGCATTTTCCTATAAATAGGGTGCTTAGTTAGAATTGAAAATCACACAAGAATTCATAAGTTTTCTCTCTTTCTCTCTCTATATTATCGAGCATATTCTTGTGAGTATTTTGATACTTTGAGTGTTGCTATACGGTGCAAGTTCCTTCAGCACTATATCCATTATTCCAGCCAGAAGTATTATCTTTTTGAGGTAATGGATGTTATTTCTTCTTAAATGATATTATTTTCTTCAATATCATTATGCCGAAATATTGGTATGAACTTTTTATCAAATTTAGAACTTTTTGTGTCGGGGTTACTATTCACGTATACAGCACTATTCACGAATACAACACTATTCACCAAAAAATGAAATTTTCTTCTCTTTGTCCAATATGTCTATTATGGTTACTATCTTTGATTGTATCCATGTTTTGATCTTTATTCTTGAATTTTGCTTCGAAATAGGTTATTATGGAGTATTATTGATCTTGGATAAACTCTAATACGAATCTCTAATATTTGTTATTTTGTTTCACTTGATTCGTTCCTTTAAAATATTTTTCATCATCATCAGTCCTAAATGATGGTATTACTGAATATCTTTGGCCTGTAGTGCAAAGATGAATGATTAACTGATGAATATCTTTGGCCTGTAGTGCAAAGATAAATGATTACCTAATGAATATCTTTGGCCCATAGTGCAAAGATGAACAGGTATTGAGATGAACATGACCAACTGGTGATGTAAATGAATATCTTTGGCCTGTAGTGCAAAGATGAATATTTGATTAAAGATGTATATTGATTGTTGTTACAGGGATAAAATATTGATGATGGACTTTTAAATATTAGAAGATAGTAGAATTTTTCTCTACTTGACACTTCTAATTGATTGCTGTTCCACTGCAGTTGTTGATCTAAAACTTGTTGTCTATTATATTTTATCAGATTTTTCCCTGTTGAAGACTAACGATAATTTGTTGTATATTATCTTAGTCATAATATTCTTTACTGGGCTAGTTGAGCTCACCCTTTTCCTTTTTGTTCAATTTTTCTCAAGAGGTGAAAACATAGTAGGAACTAGTCGGGGTATGGAGTGATGGTTCTAGAAAGATGTTTTAGCAGTCCTCACTATTTCTGTAAAATAGTGTTTGAATAATTGTAATGAGGACTCCTTTTGAGTTTGTATACTCTCTAGTATATAATATTTGTATTTAAACTCACAGTATGTGTTGTCGTATTTTGCACGACAATTGTATTATTGAAGTTATAGTTTTCTTTTTGTACCATATATTTAGCGACTCAGAATGGGTGTTGTATACCTATTTTGGGGGCGTCACAAAAGGCGTTTAAATTTTTATTATTATTATCATTAGTTTTAAGCTATATTGTATGACTTGGACAAATCTAATCTTATCTTATCTCATTTCCAATTTTGTGTTTTTTGTTTTTATTTCAGGAACTTGTATAAATTTTTATGCGCACGCGGTCATCCAACCCCAACTTAATACCTGCTCAGGACAACATAAACAGGAGAGGTTGGAAATCAAGTGTTCGTAGAAATTTACAAGCACAGTTAGAAGGTACTACATCTAATATGGCAGCCGAGGCACAAGGAGAAGAGCAAAGAGAGGAGCATAGGGCTCTGAAAGAATATTCCATTCCTAATATTAATGGACTACTGTCTAGCATAGTCATACCAGCGATAGCAGCTAATACATTCGAGATAAAAATGGGCACTATTTAGATGGTACAAAATTCGGTACAGTTTGGGGGTGCTGCTACGGATGATCCGAATGAACACCTGTTGAGTTTCATTGAGATTTGTGACACATTCAGATACAACGGGGTGACGAAGGATGCTATTAGACTGAGGTTGTTCCCATTCTCCTTGAGGGATAAAGCAAGGAGTTGGTTGCATTCTTTTCCTGCTGGATCAATCACTACATTGGAGGACTTAGCACAAATTTTTTTAGCCATGTTCTTCCCAATGGCTAAGACTGCAAAGATGAGGACAACTATCTCTCAGTTTGAGCAACAACAGGGCGAGTCCTTATATGAAGCATGTGAGAGATATTAAGAGATGCTGAGAAAGTGTCCGTACCATGGTATGCTAGATTGGATGGTGATCAACACATTCTATAATGGATTGGGATGGCAGTCTAGACGGATTGTAGATGCAGCTGCAGGAGGGGCATTATAAGCAAAGAGCTATGAGGAAGCCTATAATCTCATCGAGACAATGGCATCAAACGATTTTCAAAATCCTACATCTCGGATGCCACAACCCAAAGTTGTATGTTTGTTGGAAGTGGATGCTATCACGCAGTTGTCAGCACAGATGGCAGCCATGGCGAAGAAAATAGATACTTTAAAAGAACGTAAATCGAAGACGGTTGCATTTGTATATGAGATCTGTGCGCGGTCACACTCAACAGAGCAATGTGCTATCATCTCAGGTCGGTACAATATGTGAGCAATTACAGAAAAGACCAAGGTCAGTTTCAGAACACATACAACCCCAACAACTGTAATCATCCAAACTTCAGTTGGTCAAATAACCAAGGGAATCAGCAAAATCAGTTTTAACCAAATAATCAGTTTCAGTCACAGCCAGCGTAGCCACAGTTTACTCCTAGACCACCTTTTCCGCAGGGATTTTCTCAACAAAAATAACATCACACTCCAGCTGCACCTCAGCAAGAAAAGAAATCAGAAATGGAGGAGATGATGATGAAATAAATGGCAAACATAGAGGTTATGATCAAAAGCCAAGTAATGGCTATTAAGAATCTGGAAACTCAGATGGGGCAAATGGCGAACATGCTTAACAACAGGCCCTAAGGTTCATTGCCGAGTAATACAGAGACAAATCCACGAAGAGATATGAATGAACAGTGTCAAGCGATCACATTGAGGTCTGGGAAAAACACTGCAGACACTACAAGTCGAGCGCTCGCGCCCAATTATACTGAGGATGCCGCGCGAGGCAGAGCAGGAAAATGCTGAGAAAGGAAATCTGGAAAATTCCTAGGTTCAGTAGAAAGAGAAAGAGAAAGCAAGTTCATGGGAGAAGCTTAAGAGTTCAGTACCACCACTTCACCCTCAGGTACTGTATTCGCAAAGATTGAATAAGCAGAGGGAAGATAAATAGTTCAGCAAATTCTTGGAGGTATTTAAAAAGCTGCAGATTAATATACCATTCGCAGAGGCATTGGAACAAATGCCAAGTTATGCAAAGTTCATGAAGGGTATTTTGTCAAGGAAGAGGAGATTAGACGAATTTGAGATAGTAGCCTTGACAGAGGAATGCAGTGCAGTGCTTCAGTAGAAATTACCTCCAAAATTGAAGGATACGGGCAGCTTCACAATCCCGTGCACAATCGGGAAGATGAATTTTGAAAAATGTTTATGTGATCATGGGGCATGTATCAATCTGATGCCCTTGTCATTGTTCAACCAATTGGGATTACCGGATCCAAGGCCAACAAACATTTCGTTCCAGTTAGCTGACAGATCCATCACATATCCACGAGGAAATGTTGAAGATGTATTAGTGAAAGTGGAAAAATTTATCTTTTCGGCTGACTTCATCATTTTGGATTATGAGGAAGATAAAAATATACCACTCATACTGGGGAGACCATTCTTAGCCACATGAAAGACTTTAATAGATGTGCAGAAGGGGGAACTCACTATGCGTGTTCATGATCAGGAGGTCACCTTTAATGTCTTCAAAGCCATGAAGTTTCCAGCAGATGAAGAAGAATGTTTTCGGGTTGATTCGGTGGATCGAGTCTTAAATAATGAGGAACAGAATTTGGTGAACTATGAACCGTTGAGGTGTGTAAATAGTGAAAATTCAGATTTGGAGGTCCAGCCATTGTCGAAAGTAAGAGATATTAAAACAAGGGGTGAGGTGGAAAGACAGAAAAACACCTCAACTCTTTCTTCCACTTGAGATTCAGAGGCAGTCAAGCTAATTGACTATAACTTAGCGCTTGATGGGAGGCAACCCATTACTTCTATCTCTATTGGCTTTTTATTTATTCAGTTTAGATTATTTTAGTTGGTTCATCTTTATTTCATTATTGATAGTTTGTATGATTTGCATAATTGAGTATGTAGCAAGAATTGCATTGAGAAAGTTTGAAATAGGTGAAAATTTCTTTAGTCATTGATTCATGTCTTGACAGTGTTAATTACTGTCTATATAGGTATCAACAATTGAAGGCATCACTCATATGCAGATTGGAGGTGAACATTAGCAGTGTATATATCAGGATCGCGTGACCACGTAAGGAATGAAGTATAAATGCGCGCGCCCGTGCGACATGCCGATCACATCCCAATTCATACTCACGCGCCCGTGCACGAAACACATTGAATACCCTCGCGGCCGCGCGTGACACCGGACTGAGACAATTTTAAATATGTTAAAAATGAGTTGGGGATCATTTGGGATTTCATTTGAAATCATAACAGAAGCGCAATCATCTCAGTCTCCATAACACACATCTCTTCCTCTCTATCAGTTACGATATCGAAGCCATCAATCTCTCCACGACGTAATCATCCATGATTTCTTCCACGTTCCATATCTATTCAACTTCTACATTGTAGTATAAAACTAGGGCTTCTGAGTTGGTTGGGCATAAACGAAGTTAGGGGTAATCTCATCATTGGTTCTTCTTCATTCTCAGTCAGATCACCTGTGCTATCTTTATCAATTGCAAATGGGTCCAAAAAGAGCACGATCTTCTTCTTCATCATCGTCGTCCTCTAGCAGTCTAGTGGAGGATATGGTTGATCACACCAAGTTTCTGGATTTGGAAGTCCATCAGGAGTATTACCGAATTGTGACCAAAACCTTTGTGAAAGAAAGAGGGTTCAAACTTGAAGGGCAAGATGGTCAGCTGTGTGACATGATTCGCGAAAGAGGATGGCTTGGATTGACTGCCATGCCCATGCCTATCCCAATGGGAATTGTTAGAGAATTTTATGCGAATGCGAAGGTAACAATGAGTGGGTTATCCGTGGTGCGCGGCGTGCAAGTGGATTTCAGACCTCTTGCAATCAAGGCAGTTTTTAGGTTAACTGACACACCACCAATTGGGTCTGCGAATTGGGTAGCAGGTGCACATATAGAAACAGACTTGGAATTGGTTATTGCTGAATTGTGCGTGCCGGGCATGAAGTGGACTTATAAAGCCTGCACGAATTAGCCTCACATATTTCTCACTGCAGCTTTGAATCGATATGCTAAGGTGTGGAATTTGTTCATATGTGTCAAACTAGTTCCTTTGTCTCATCAGCACGAGATCACAACGGAAAGGGCAATCATTCTGTGGGGCATTATCACCGGAAAATATATCGATGTGGGTCATCTTATCCATTAAAATATGTTGCGGTATCTACGGGGAAGCACTACAGGGAGCATTCCACATGCGTCAGTTGTAGCTATGATGTGTGCTAATCAGGGCTGCCACTGGGACAATGAGCAAATGCAGAACCCAAGCCAGGATATCACCCATACTACCATTGCAAACTTTGAGGATTGGGCAGGCGGTGTACCACACCCGCACGGACGAGGATTTATTATTCATCCCATTTTCCCAGAGCCACCACAGTAGCCCTCTCAGACAGATGAGGCAGACCCGTCAACCCAAGTTCCATTTTCCACTGGGGATTGACAGCTCGAAAGGTTGGAGCGAAAAGTCGACGCCATGTACGTTAATTTTTTAGTGTTTACAACGGGGCTGACGAGGTCATTGGCGGAGGCATTTGGACTACAAGAGACAACGCTTGAGTGGCCTCAGTTCGGTATAGCTGTACCATATCCACCACCAGATTCACCACCCACAGAGGGTGGTTCGGCTGAGCATTAGGGGAGTTTTCTTTAAACCTTTACCTTCATTTACTGGGACATTGAATATTATAAGTTTGGGGGTATTGGGGTAGTAGTATAGTAGCATATATTTTTTGCATGATTAGTTTAATTTTTGCATCATATAGTTTATTTTTGCATATAGTTGCATTTTTATTTGCATGTTTATTTGCATGTTCATGTTTAGTTTGCATGTCTCACAAAGCCTAGCCTTATGGAAATTTTGTCTAGCCGATGATGATAGTGAATTTTGAAGATTGTTTTGAGTATTTTGGGATAACATGAGCCGAGATATAATGTTTTACACAATGCAATTCATAATGTTGTTTAAATGCTTTTGGTTTACACATACGTGTTCACAATCACTTGTAGGTATACGAATTATGTGTTACATTGCTCGATAGAAAATGTAGTTTTAAAAAAGGAAATATGTGGAAAGTGAACTTAGATCGTTGAAACCATTGATTGTCAAACTTTGAGAAAACATGGGTATGCTATGTATAAAAAAACAAATAGCAATAATGTGGCTAGTATTATTTCGAGGCCCTAGCTACTTGAGTAAGTACGCCCGTAGGGGTGTCTAAACACTTAGCGCCCTAAGGTCTTTCATGATCTGGGAGTCATTGGTTGAAAGCTCGCTAAGGGGTAGCAGTATTTGCCTAATGGAATGAGGCATTGCACAGTCATGTGAAAAAAAGAAAAAAAAGAAAAGAAAAATATAAATAAACACTGCGGGAAAGAGCAAAAATCGCCCTCGTGAGTAGAAATAAAGTAGTTAAGCCCATTATTGAACCTTAGTTTGTTTTAATATGTTGGAACAGTCTTTGTTGCATAAGTATACACAAGTCTTGATTTAGACAGTAATTTTCTGTTTTGAGCAATTTAGCATTTGTATTCTTTGATTAAATCAAGTTTTGGTGAACACAACACACACACAACATCTCTATACCATTTATGAATTATCTGAGTGTATGACATTATGCCTACAGTTTGGTTTGAATCTGTATTCTTGAATCTGGACAAATTCGTTGAGGCATTTTGGACTGAATTTCTGTGATAGCTGGAACAATGTGAGACTAGTTGCATCATAATTTAGTTGCATAGTAATATAGCTGCATTTTCATTGTTTATTAGTATGCATTACTTGAGGGCAAGCAACAGTTCAAGTTTGGGGGTATTTTATAAGTGGGTTTTATACCTACTTATTGGATAGCAATTCACGTGAACTGTGCCCATCTCAAGTACATTTTAATGTGTTTTTAGTTGCATTTTGTTTATTTTGCATTGCATTTACTTAAAACTCCTTTGGTGTAAAAGTGCAGGATATGTCATAATTTGGTGATGTAAATGGCATGAGGCTGTTGGATGCATGGCATGAGGATCAAGTGGAGCAGGAGACTAAGCATGGATGGACAAGGGAATGAGAAGCAAAATAGATTAGTTGCAGCAGCAGAACTAGAACTCAAAGTTGCAGAAGCCGCGCGGCCGCGTGGCTATACAGGCCAGCACACGTGCGCCCGCGCGACCACCCGACTAGACCAGACATGGCGCATTGCAAGTCACGCGCCCATGCGAGAATTACTAAGGGGCAGCGCGCGCCCGCGCGCGATGACTATTGTTACTGAGTTGTTTATTTTAATTTCTAATTTTATGGGTTGTAATTTGTAACGCCCCCAAACTCGGGTACTTGAAACTCGAACTTGGTGCTTTACAATATCATTTCTATGAACGGAATAATACTAATAATAATAACAATAATATAAATATCGAACTTAATTTACATATATCAAAGTCTAATCCTAAGTACGTAACCTTTACTACAATACATTACATGATAGATAATAAATATCATTGTCTTAATCCTGTCTAACTATTACAAAAGATAACATAAGATTATTCTGTTTGCTTTTCCTTTTCCCTTGTTCTGGTCTGAACATTCCAGTTGATCATGCTTAGCTGAAAACATTTAAATTTAAAGCAAGGATGAGCATTTGATTGCCCAGCAAGTAATAGTAACAATAAATATAAGCTGTAAGAATTAAATATTTTCTTTGAGTAACACTTCTACAACGAATCAACAGTTGTGAAGAAAGCTGAACCAATAATAACAACATACCAAATTTATCTCAAAATTTTGAAACTACGTACTGACTATAACTGGAGAGCATTCGACATACTATGAACATTATTTTTAATTTTCGCTAGGGTTTAGCAGAACTTCATCCGCAAACTGTCATAACTTACGGGCACGAGGGTGATCATCCCAATGCGCCTTATATTGATCAATACTACATTCAATCCACCTTAGGTGCACAAAAGTTTTCCTATATTCGAGATGTTCATACTTAGTGGGGAATCCAAACCAAAACAATCTGGTTGGATACAATAACGTTCTATCTTGTTGAACAATATTTTTATGTCTAGCTAAATCAAATAGCTTAGACGACTTTTAAGTCAACATATACATACTCGAAATCAATAAGTATGTATCAACATATCATTAAATACAATGGTTATCCAAGTGGGGACACTTGTCTAACCCTATATACGAATTAACGAACAGAATAAATATCTGAATTATACAATAATACAATGATCGGATAATGTAAGAACTTGTATGAATACAAATATTGGATACATAATTAATAATAATAGTGTTAATAATCTGGCACAATAATAATATAATTATGAAACTTTCTTACTCGTGTCCATTGAATAAAGTAAATACAAAAGTAGGATACTTGCACAATGTAAATAATAGATCAGATACTTGCTCAATTATAATTGGAGTAAGTTTAGGAAACTTGCATAACATGATATACATGTTTGCACGAAATAAAAGTAGTGCATAAGGTTTAGATACTTGCCTAAGTTGCTGCTTACAATAACGCAACTTAGTTCTATCTTTTATATCAAAACCTATCATTAATAAGATCATTCATTCGATTAATAAGATCACATTGTCACATATGTTTAACAGTCATTACATCATAAACAAACATGTATCTAGTCAAATTATCTAAGTTCAAATCAGTTTCTGAAACATGTCGGTGTACCGACGGCTTTATCGGGTAATTATCGAGTCTAAGACTCTACCGTGTAGTTCAATATTCGTTTAGATATTCTAAGTATTAGTCATATTATTTTTCGTAGTCTTATAATAATTTTTAAATAATTATTATACTTTATCATGGATTTTCAAACTCTGGAATCATTATTAAATGATTTAAATATTAACCAAATCTATTATCACTAATATTTAATTAATATTAAGCCATTAATGAAACTATTGCCAAAATATTAAAGTTATTTATAATAACTCAAAATATTTTTAAAGTATTAATATTACCCTTAAATGATTTTTAAAACATTTAAAATCATTTTTAAATAATTGCCATTAATATTAGAATATTAATTTATTATTTATCAAAATATTAAAAGTCATTAGTTATAACTTAAAATATTTTTAATATATTTATTTCCTTTTTAAATGATTTATAATTCAATAAAACCATTTTAAACTATTTATTTAATATAATTATTAAATAAACTTAATATCATAAATATTAAATTATTAATAAAATTTACCTTTAAATATCAAAAGTTATATTTTATAACTTAAAATATTTTCAAACTATTTATTTTCATTTAAAATGATTTTTATAATATTAAAATCATTTTTAATTAATTTATTTAATATAATTACTAAATAAATCTAATATCATTAATATTTAATAATTAATGAAACTTATCTTAAAATATTAAAAGTTATGTTTTATAACTTAAAATATTATTAAAAACCTTATTATTATTTAAAATGATTTTCAATACAATAAAATCATTTTTAATTTATTTATTCAATGCATTTATTAAATAATTTAAATACCAATAATATCCAAATAAATATTAATATTTATGAAAAGTATGTCAAATTATTAAAAGGTAATTTTTATAACTTAAAATAATTTTTAAAACTATTTTTTTGTAATTTTTAGAATTTATTTACTATTTTTAAATGATTTTTAGAATTTAAATAAATTAATTATAATAAGTCTGTCGCTAAAGCCCTTTGGCGACAATAAGTGTCGCCTTAGTTGTTCTTGAGAAACTCAGGCATTCAAAGTCAGTGCTCAACCTTGCTTGTTTGACCATCAATCATTCCTTGTGTAATGTGTTTCTGGTTGAGGTAATGGATGAATATTATAGTACGGATGTAATACTACATAGTCGAACAACAAACATGGTCAAAACATGCATCATATGCAAGATCTAAGCTCAAGAACAAGCTGTCAGAGCTGTTCTTGACGTTTCCGGGCTGCCCAGAAAACGAAGTTGTGGCCGGTCAACGATTTGGATGGCCTTAAATCTGTCAATCTGTTCATGTTAAGTGTTTTCTATTCGTCGGGCTGTCTAGCCAAACTATCAGAGAACATGTTGCAATCCATGGGCAAGTCTAAATATAAATAATCAAAACGAGTTGGTCAAAAAATCGTGTCAGAGTCTATTCTTCATTTCTGGGTTTTTCCAAAATGAAGAACTGAACGAGTATGCTACTTTGGATCCTTATATCTCGCGTTGTGAGTTTTC
Organism: Panax japonicus; assembly: GCA_020205505.1. Classification (NCBI taxonomy): domain Eukaryota; kingdom Viridiplantae; phylum Streptophyta; class Magnoliopsida; order Apiales; family Araliaceae; genus Panax; species Panax japonicus. The sequence goes on along the minus strand of CM035097.1, from coordinate 29,823,908 downwards.
TCTATGTGATCTATTGATTCCAAGTTGTAGCTAACATGTAATACTACATATCCATTACATACAAATAGTATAACAACAGATAAAGCAGATCTAGGCCGGTAAAACCATGTCAGAAGACATGTTCTTGAATTTTCTGGAATTTCCAGAAACAGATTTCGTAGATTAGTAAGCTAGTTTGACCTTCCACTGTGTTTAATACAATGATGATATAAGGGATCTAGAGGCATATATCCATAGTAAACATAACAAGCTACAACTTAGTTACCATAACAGAATCAAAACAACAACACATTGGCAGATCTAGTCACTTGAAAACGTTGTCAGGCCATGTCGGGGCACAATCTGGGTTTTCCAGATTTTAGAAAGGCATGGTCGGTCAACGACCTTTGACCATGATTATCTGACTTTCTAAGCATGATCTGGTCCTACTAAAAGTTCTAGATTACAGACCTCATAGCATACTACAAATCTAAAACATAAAACACACCAAATCATAAAGAGGGAGAGATCTACAGCCTCTGACTTTGGCTTGTCAAACACAAAATAAGTTTTTTCTAGATTTTGAAAAATGACAAATCCGAGCCTCTAGATGTTATGGATCTAACATCTTGCAACCCAGATCACTTTGTTAGACTCCGTACTACATATTTAACAAAAAAAATATAACATCTAACATAGGGTTCAAGATCAGATTCTTTTTAGGGTTCATACCTTTAAGTACGAAAAATCTAATTTCTATGCTTCTGATTCGATGCTGGTGTTAGTGAGGCTTGATTTATGATTGATCTAGTAAAGCAATCTCGGGGGTTTTAGATAGAGAAAGTCTTGGTTGAGTGTTTGTGCAAAATGAGCTTGAATGTGACTTTTCCTCTCTCTTAATCTATGTAAATAATGGTACAATGCACATGGCAAGTGAGTTGAATCTGATTGCTGGCAATGCTATAGCTCAACATAGCCTAGAATAGGGTGGCTACAAGATATTGATAAGATTTGTCTAGCAATAATGCATGAATGGGACAAAAAGGGCATAATGGTAATTTTGCAAATAAGTTAAAGGGTATTCTTGTCTAAGGTGCTTGAATCTAGGGTTTAATCACTAGATTTTTAACCTTAAAGTTTCCCAAATAATTACTAGGATTTGGATAATTAAAAATTAAAGTGTAGTCAAATTTTAATTAAAACATACTAATTAAAATTAGGGTTTTTAATAAAAATTAGGGTTTAAATAATTAGGGTTCCTTAATTATCTTAAGGGTCCTAAATTAACATTTCAATTTACTAAAATAATAACCACGGTTTATAATTTTAGCAATTAGGGTTCCTAATTAGCAATTAGGGTTTCTAATTTTAAATTAGGGCTTTCAAATATTAATTAGGGTTTTATCTAATTAACATTAATTCTATAATATGCACATAATTCATATAACACAATTTCTGACCGATCTTAATTTCCAGTTTTAAATTTCCAATCATGGTTTATGACAGTAATACTAGGGTTTGTCGTGATACATCATAATTAACTAACCATTAACAATCTACACATATACTGTATATATTTATAACACCAAAAAATAATATTATATTTAATATAATATTATTATTCTCATTCATAGATCAAAATCCAAAATTAGGGTTTGGATTTCATATCTGATTTATCTTTCATATTCAACATCAATAATTAAGTTAAAATAATTATCTTAAATATTCTGAACAAATTCATATAATAAAATATTTATTATTATAATTCTAATAATCATTTCATATATTATTTAAATAATATAAAAATCATATTTTCATAGAAAATAAATAATAAAGACATTTCTACTATAAAATTAATTATTATAAGTATATACCTTATAATGAGCAATAATTTTAAAATAAAATTATTTGAAATTATTCATGTAATAAATAAATTTTATTTATCACATATATACATACACATTACTTGGCACATATTCTTATCTTTAAAATAATAAAAAAATTAATATGTAAAATTTCTTATTTATTTATATAGAAAATATTCAGGTTATTACATTCACTTTCCCTTATAAGGATTCCGTCCCCGGAATCACCGTTTTAAAACTCATACTTACCAGGGTACATAGCATACACAGTCATTTCAAATAGATCTCGATCAGATTTGATCGAACTGATCTTTAACTAATCAACATTAAGCTTGTCTGTCTGATTAAACGGAAGTTTGATTTCTAAAAGGACTCAAATTCTTCCTTCAATTTTTTTTATTTATAAAATAGTATATTATATATAGGAAAATCATATATATCAAAATATAAAAGTTATACGAATAATACCTGAAGTTGTATTCCCAACTGCCACCGTATCCTGGACCGTAATATTGAAGACTCTCGCGGTTGATTCTGTTGGTTTGTTTGTTGAAGTTGGTTCCGCTATCACCGATGTCCCGCTGCTTTTCCCTGTAGTCATACTCCCTGCATCCATTCTCTTTTTCAGACAATCCTTTACCTTATGCTCCATTGATCCACATTTGAAACACCTCTTATTCATCCTTGGATTGGGATAGTTAGGAGAGATATGTCCCTCCTGCTCACACTTGTAACACACAAACTTACCCTTAAGACACTCTCCTGAGTGATTCTTTACGTAATTCCCACACTGCGCAACCTGTTTCTTTCCACCTCCTGGCCTATTTATGGTATTCCCAAAATTTCTCCTTTTCTTTTTCCATTCCTACTACCACTATTTTCTTCTCCAGCTCTAGCTTGATTTGCTTCCCACCATTCGCCTCCCCTTTCATCGTATAGGTGACAAAAGCTGTCTTTTGCCCCCGTTAATCTAGCTATCACAAACACCTCTACAGGGTCAGTTGATCCTTTAAATCCTGGCGATTCGATTGCCTTGAAGTCTTTGAAGTTTTTCGATCGATTATTTGGCTAATTTCCCACGGCTGGTAATCCATTCTGCATAGCTTGTGCGTCTATATTTACCAAATTTTGTGTCGGGTCTGGTTGTCCTCCAGCTTTGTTGACAGGTTCTTCTGCCTTTTGGTTTTGTTTACGTCTTGGCGGCATTATCTGATTAAATAAGATCATGTTTATCTAACTAATTTATCGTACTTTTTATAACATAACACATATACCACTTTAAACATTCGTTATCCCTTTGTGACACAAAAGTTGGGAATCATTGCCATAACTTATACATAAGTTGATAATATTACTTTACACCCATATACTTATCATATACATATCATAGAATCATACACATTAAAGTAACACTAATACTACTTATTTCTTACGCCTTCACTAAGGATCATATGCTTAGTAATCTATATATTCCTATTATCCTCAATAATCCATTCTCACTTAACTATACCTAGTTCGTCAAACCTTCCACACATTATGAGTTTAAGAACTCACCACAAACATATGAGTTCAAGAACTCGAACTTGATCTTATATCCTCTACCTATCAATTATACTATCATTTTTGGGTCCGGTACTACACTTTTCCAGTAGAATCGCCTCATTAGGGTTGCTTTCAAATTGAGCCTCTAATTCAGTTATTTACTTTGATATTGGCTCGAATATAGAGGTTGACTCCTTCTTTATGATCTGAGGTATCCTAATTCTTTCTATCTGACATCTACACCAAACTATCTTGATTAACACGTAGTATATACACACAGCAATTAATAATTTTATACAAGTTATCTTTCATTTTGTTTAACGGTGAATTTATTCAATTCATCTCCTTTTAAACTCTAAATGAGTTATTTATATTTTCAATGTTTCCCTCTATTCTAAGGTTATAGCCTAAGGTCTGTCCCACCTAAGGTTTCTAACCCTAAAGCTTTGATACCAACTTGTAACGCCCCCAAACTCGAGTACTTGAAACCCAAACTTGGTGCTTTACGCTACCATTTCTATGAATGGTATAATACTAATAATAATAACAATAATATAAATATCAAGCTTAATTTACATATATCAAAGTCTAATCCCAAGTACGTAACCTTTACTATAATACATTACATGATAGATAATAAATATTATTATCTTAATATTGTCTAACTATTACAAAAGATAACATAAGATTATTCTGTTTGCTTTCCTTTTCCCTTGTTCTGGCTTGAACATTCCAGTTGATCATTCTTAGCTAAAATCATTTAAATTTAAAGCAAGGATGAACATTTGATTGCCCAACAAGTAATAGTAACAATAAATATAAGCTAAAAGAATTAAATGTTTTCTTTGAGTAACACTTTTACAACGAATCAACAGTTGTGAAACAAGCTGAACCAATAATAACAACATACCAAATCTATCTCAAATTTTTGAAACTACGTACTAACTATAACTGGAGAGCATTCGACATACTAAGAATATTATTTTTAATTTTCGCTAGGGTTTAGCAGAACTTCATCCGCAAACCGTCATAACTTACGGGCATGAGGTTGATCATCCCAATGCGCCCTGTATTGATCAATACTACATGTAAGAACGATATTATCGTTCACTCTATCCACCTTAGGTGCACAAAAATTTTCCCATATTCGGGTTGTTCATACTTAGTCGGGAATCTGAACCAAAACAATCTGGTTGGATACAATAACGTTCTATCTTTTTCAACAATATTTTTACGTCTAGCTGAATCAAATAGCTTAGACGACTTTTAAGTCAAAATATACATACTCGAAATCAATAAGTATGTATCAACATATGATTAAATATAACAGTTATCCAAGTGGGGACACTTGTCTAACCCTATATACGAATATTATATTATATTTAAGATAATATTATATACTGTATATATTTATAACACTGAAAAATAATATTATATTTAAGATAATATTATTATTCTCATTCATAGCTCAAAATCTAAAATTAGGGTTTGGATTTCATATCTGATTTATCTTTCATATTCAACATCAATAATTAAGTTAAAATAATTATCTTAAATATTCTGAACCAATTCATATAATAAAATATTTATTATTATAATTCTAATAATCATTGCATATATTATTTAAATAATATAAAAATCATATTTTCATAGAAAATAAATAATAAAGACATTTCTACTATAAAATTAATTATTATAAGTATATACCTTATAATGAGCAATAATTCTAAAATAAAATTATTTGAAATTATTCATGTAATAAATAAATTTTATTTATCACATATATACATACACATTATTTGGCACATATTCTCATCTTTAAAATAAAAACAAATTAATATGAAAAATTTCTTATTTATTTATATAGAAAATATTCAGGTTATTACATAATTAATTAAAAATGATTTTTGACTGGTGTCAGACGTATCATTCATTAGTTTTTACGTATTTTCATATTGGTAACTAGGGTTTACAGTCTGAGGGAGATTCCAACGTAGAACGAAGCCTAAACTCCAACTTTTCTAATTCTTCTTGGGATTTTCTATCATTGTTGATAATTATTAGTATTTTGCTGGATATTATTAAGGACGTGCATGTTACGTTGGGTTTGCAATAAGCAATTGGGTTTGATCGATTCTTTCTTCTCTCTTTCAATTATTTTTTTATTATCCATGTTTTACCTTGATCCCATAATGGCTTTTGGTTCAGTCATGAACTAAACTTTAGTATAGAATTCAAACGGATTTTAATATGTAGTTTAGTTGCATGCTTGAATGCTGGATTGTTTTACATATCATATGGGATTTCTATCATGGCTGTTTTGCATGTATGAATGCTTGATCACCATTCGTTTTCAATACTTGTATGGAATTGACAATGAACATGCAAGTATGGATTGTAATCACGATAACATACGTATATGGGACTGTTTTTTACAGCTTGTGTATTTCGTGAACCAATTAGACATACCGTTTCACCGTATGAGTTAGAATAAGGGCTTGTGCTTAAATTCAATATGGTTGCAATTTCACATAGACATATAGTGATTTTGGTTATATTGATGATTACATGGAGTCTATCGCTTATGGATGATGTGTAAGTAGGTCATAGTACATTGAAAAATGGCTATGACTCTATTAGTGCTTTTGGCTACTTTCCTGTGATATGTGAATAATTCTTGCATGATAGTGGTGATTAGATGAAGTATTAAATGAAGTTAGGATCCTATTACTTTCATATTTGATTTATTACATTTTTATTCTTGTTTTAGTCGTTATTTGCAATTAAAGTAATTCACCAATTATATTCATTAGTTTGAGCATATAAATATAGTGATTTAATTGATGCATTGTGATTTAAATTAGACAACTTTCTCTGTGGGATCGATACTTTACTTACCCTGTATTACTTGTTGACACATGTATGCTTGCATGAGTTAGAGCTCTTTTGTTAGAACTGAAAAACAGGCAACATACTCGCGTGAATAGTACCTCGTGATGAGTACTTCTAGAATAGTACCCCGTGATGAGTACATCGAGAATAGTATCCCGTGAATAGTACTTTGTGAATAGTACTCGTGAATAGTACTTTATGAATAGTATCCATGAATAGTACTTTATGAATAGTACCCAATGAATAGTACTTTATGAATAGTACTGTAAAAATGAATACTACTCATTGACAGTACTCCAGCATTAAAAGCTTAAAATTTAACAAGAATATGTAGAAAATATCTTTGTGAAACGATACTAGATGAAGAGCAAATTTCAAGGATATTCTACTAATTTCACGGAGTATAGAAGCAATACTTTAACAAAATGAGGGTATAATCAGGAGTACGAGACGAAATAATATTACTCACATACTACAGAGTATGGAAGATAATATTATTCCTATGAATACTGAAAAAAAAATATCCCTTACCTCAGAAGAAGACTGGATACTGGAATAGTGAGGTAGCAGACTTCTCTTCTACTTTCTCTCTCTATAATTGCTCTTGTGAGTCTTAGTGAATTGGTGAGAATGAAAGAAGAATGAGCTTCTATTTATAGAAAAATATAGTTTTGATAATTGCACGTTTTGGGGCTCGAAATATTACAGTATAATACCTTCATCTTTTTCTTCATTTTTTAATTCAGTCCTGCAAGTATTATCAAACTTGCACCACCTCCCCTAACAGTACATCTTGTGAATCAATAGTACAATCATGTGAAAAAATAATTACAGTATAGTACCTTCATTTATACCTCTATTTTTAATTTAGTTGTGACACACCCAAATCCAGGTACTTCAATTCCATAGATTTTGTGTTCACTGTCCAAATAAATTATAACTAATTACCCATAAACAAAAGATATAATTTAACTCAAAAGCTTAAATAATAAATCTCCCATCAAGGGTTACATAATCTCAAGATAAATCCCAGATCATCTAACCTTTTTTACATTCATCAGCAGAAAATTAAAACATAGCCATAATCAAATCTATTACATAAACTTCATAAATAAAAGGTAGATTAAACATCGTCGTCTAATCAAGCACTTTGTCACTGCCCTTGCTTGAAGAAAGCTCTTTAAACTTCTTAACTTCATCTGCATTATTTGGTGCAAGAGTGAGCAACCAATTGCTCACAAGAAGAATAGTATACAATAACATTTTATGAATGACAATAACTAAACTTTCAATGATAAAATTCTCTTAACGAAACAATAAACTTTAATTCAACGACTATGAGTTCAAAGGAATAATGAATGTTTAAGTTAACAATAGATATCAACATCAAAGAATACATTGAGGGTCACAAGACCACGAACTATACTCTAGGTTTCAAGTATTTCTACTTTAACATTTAACAGTCTAAAAGACTATAATCATCATCTATGTCCTAGGTTAACAATTATTTCTACTATAACCTTTAACAGTCTAAACGACTATATGGACCATCATCCCGTACTCCAGGTGATCAGCCCTTTGTACTATATATTGCGTAAACATTTTAACGATATTGTGTGGTTCTAAAATAATCCCCTAATATAGTGTTGTTCATCTTAGCTTAGATTATCAGGTTCCGAACCAAATAAAGTTTGGTTGGAAATTAGCTTCAAAGGAAATTCTAGATCTTTAGAATGCTCATCAACCAAGTACTGGTTGTATCAGATAGAGACCAATAACTATTCAAGAGTTTGATTATAATAATATTTTCATGAATAAGGTATATCGATGAATCAATAAGAGCTAGAGTATTAACAGTTTCTAAATTGAACAAATGTTATCATCGACAACATGCTTTTAAAATTATGTGAGTACATAAGCAAACCAAATGAAGTTTGGTTCGAGTTAAATTCAAGGTAATCTAGAGTTTTGAACATTCAACAACTAAGGATTAGTTGAATTGATAAAGAATCACTAGGCAACTTAGAGTTCAGTACAATAGTGTAAGATAGTATAATGACATTGGAGAACGAAGATCAAACAACAGTTATTAGTAGCTGAATAAACACATTTCTTACAATAACATTATAGACTTTTAATAACCAAAGTAATCTCGTTTGGAATAAAGAAATAAAGATTTATTAACTTGCTCAACAGTAAATGATGGTTAAAGAACTTGCATAACATTAAACTGTTCAACAAGAGATTAGAAATAGAGAATTTGCATAAGTATAACATAACAGAGAAAAGTAACCTTGCTGAATAATAAAGTAGCAAAGGTTAGGGAGCTTGCCTCCTGCGTAAGCTACACAATTACACCTCACGCACTCTAATATCCTACACATACAATTAGGAATATCACATCAATTAGCTACATACATTAACCTCATAAATTTATTTCTTATCTTAGTTAAGTTATAACCTTTAGTTAAGGTCTATCCAAAATACTAAACCATATAACACGAATCAGAAAACCTACATAAGACTTTTAACATCAAAATCACATTTTCAACTCTTATTAATCAATACTACACTTCTCCTTAATCGACTTGAAGTTTAACCAAGTATTTAAGTCTTCCTAGGACTCAATGGTTTTCTATTAATCACCTTCCATATCTTAGTGCTCATTTCTGAAATCACAAGTGTTAACATCACAAGACTTATTCACTATTCACTGTATACATTAAGTCATAATGCGTTCGTAACTTACTAATCCTTTACAACTTTGAAATTATCAATGATATGACATGGTTATGTTTTAACCTCCATGTTCCATGTTTATTACATTAACACATTAATATACCTAGTTACATCGATATCCCAAGTCTGCAGCAGCAGCAAAGGCCACTGCCTCAGATAAGTGTGTGACGTAACTGCGCAGTTTTTAGCCTTGGCACCAGCGCAGCTGCGCTGGTGCACAGACAGAGGCATAGACGGCTATGAACAGTAGCCGACTTTAGCCCAACATGTAGCCGACTTTAGACGACTTTCACCCACTAAATAATAATATTAACATGTAGCCGATATAGTCTTAATGTGAGACCCCGAATTTTATGAATAAGATTTAATTTTTTTCGAAATATTTTTTTAAATATTATGGTGTGGATTTGATATAATGTTATAGTTGTGGGTTATATTTATAAATTTTGCAAAGTATGCAAGTTGTTGTATAATATTCGATTGGTTAGGGAATAATTTTTTGTCAGGGAATATCCGTACGACGGTACAATCATTGGTGGATCCCACAACGGAAGTATTGTCATATTTAGAAAACGACAAAATAATCGTTTTATAAAAATAACAGCGAAAGTGTTACCGTTAAAACTGTTGAACTACTCGGTAGTAAAAGTACAGTAATACGCATGGTTGCATAGTAGCACACAGTATTGATTATTGACGTTTACGTGATAAGTCACTCAGTTATACTCAATTATTGCTACAATAATTGATGCATCATATCTCTCATATTATTGATTCAATTATTGTTACAGTATCATCTGCATAATATGTTATATTATTAAATCAATAATTGAGACGACAAAGTTATTCATATTATTATTTGCAATATTGACAATGTCTAGAAGTTCTGTCAAGGAGAGGTTTGGTCACCTAATTATGTTTCAATAAGGAGAAATCCTTATCGGGAACGACCTGGTTGTTAAATATTGTGAATTATAATATTAATGATGAATAAGTTCGTGTTGATTAAAGATGAAATTGATAGTTCCATTGTGTTGGGATTATTAGTGTTAGTGGAAATCGATATTTATTTCGATAATAATTGATGTCTGGAGGTTATATTGTTCAATCGGGTATTCGGGGTACTTTTCGTGTCGGAGTACTATTCATGAGTTACTATTCATGAGTTATTATTCACGAGTTACTATTCACAAGGTACTATTTACCCGTAAAATAGATTTCTTTTCGGTCCAAATCATTTTTGGGTACAATATTATTCCATGAGGAGATGTGCTAATTTTTCAGACCGTTGGTTGAAATTATAATAGTAAATCAATATGGATCGTTGATTTAAAGTTTTAATAGTAACTTGTCCCTTCAGTTTTTAAGAGTTATTTGCCCCTTCGGTTTTTCAAGGGTTATTTACCCCTTCGGTGTTTCAAGAGTTAATTGCCCCTTCGCAAATAGTAGTTGTCTCTTCAATATTATCAAGAGTCATTTTGATCCTTCGTTAAGACCAAGAGACACTTTCAGTTCTTCTATAAATAGAAGCTCATTCCTTCATTATTTCTTACGAATTCACTGAAACTCTAGAGAGAGAAACTATAGAGAGAAAGAAAAAAAGTATTCTGCTACTTCACTACTCCAATATCCAGTTTCTTCTAAGGTAGGGGATATTATTTGTTGTACTCGTAAGGGGTAATATTTCTTTCTTATTCATGAAGAGAACTTCTGTTATTCCATTCTTTATCATTATGTTGGAATAACCTATTTATGCGAAGTACCACATACATGGTGAAAATTTTCTATTATTCTATTCTTTATTATTCTATTGGAATAACCTGTCTGTGCGGTCTATCGTATGCCTGGTGAAATTCTTCTGTTATTCCATTCTTATTATTATGTTGGTATAACCTGTTTATGCGAAGTACCGCATATATCATGAAATTCTTCTAATATTACGTTCTTTATTATCCTGTCAGAATATCCTGTCTGTTCGTTTACGCCAGACCTGGTTCCATTATTTATTATTCTGTTGGGAATAACCTGTCTGTGCAGTCTACCGCACGTATGGTGAATCCTTCTGTTATTCCATTCTTTATTATTCTGTTGGAATAACCTGTCTATGTGGATTACCACATGCATGGTGAATGATCCTTTGTATTCATTCCTTATTAAATTATGGAAATGATCTGTCTACGTGGGTTACCGCATGGCGGGCAAAAATCCATTTGTAGTTTCCTATATTCTATTATACTCAGTTGGTTAATGCTTTGGCTTCTATACTCCATGAAATTACTGGAATATCCTTGATATTTGCGCTTCATCCAATATCTTTTCATGAAAATATTCTTCTGAGCATTCTTGAATTTTACTTCACAAAGCCGTATCAAGTTGACAATTTGGACGTTATTGAGTTCATGATAAATTAACTTATAAATCTTTAAAATTTATTCTTGAACTTGTTTTATTGAATTGTCATCATCATCATGCTTATATTATGTTGAAAGTCATCTTTGCCTTACGTGCATAGATGGACTTGGTATGATTATAACCAGGGATTATTCGGTATAATCATGACCGTAATGTGACGAATGATGTGGTAAAAGTCCTCATTGGCCTGTAGTTCAGTGGTGGACAGTTGTTGGTATGATTATGACCATGGATTATTCGGTATAGTCATGACCATTGATGATTACTTGAATATCTTTGGCCGTGGAGCAGGGATGGTTCGATTTTATTTATTAAGCCGAGTCTCAGCGATAAAGTTGATGAAAAACTTTTTAAATCATAGAAGATAGTAGATTTTATATTGTACTTGACTCTTCTAATGGATTACTTATTCCACTGCAATTTTTGATCTAAAACTTGTTGTCTTTTATATTCTATCAGTTGTTATACTGTTGAAGGCTACGGATAATTTATTCTGCATTATCTTAGTCATAATATTTCTTACTGGGCTAGTTGTGCTCACCCTTTCTTTCACTGTTCTCTTTAGGAAATGAGAATATAGCTGGGACTAGTCAGGGAATGGATTGACGGTCCAAATTGTTGCATTGGTAGTCCTCCCTATTCTGTGAAATAGTGTGATAATAAAATATAATGAGGACTCCATTGAGTGTGAATATTGTCTTGATGACAATATTTGTATTAAAACTCACAGCCTATGTTTTGTCGTATTTTACTCGACTGTTGTATAATTAAGTTGTGTTTGTATTCAGTACCTTGTATCTGGCGACCCAAGATGGGTGATGTATACCTGTTTTGGGGGTGTCGCAGTTGGTATCAAAGCTTAGGGATATGATCCCTGGCTGAGATGTGAGACAAGAACTAGGAGGGGAGAGACGGGGAATTCCTTCGCTAATATGATCTACCTAAGTTACTTGTTATTTAATTGGTCATTCAGAGTATAGAGATAATATGTGATATATTAATTAACCCTTGTTTTGTGACAGTGTTTGAAAATGGCAGTTGAAAATGTTAACAATGGAGTGAATGAGACCATTGAGACACCTTTAATCACTAATCGGGTTAGTATGATGTCAGACGAAGAAGAAATTAGAGATATCTATGTGGTGCGTGAAGAACAAATAGTTGCACCCGAGCTAGTTGCAGAGGTAGAAGCTGAGAGTGAAGAAGAAGAGGAAGAAGAGGAACCTGAGGAGAATTTATTAGAATAATTTTATGATCAAAATTTAGAATTACAAAATCATATTCATGAGTTAGAAGAGCACGCTGAAGAACGGCGGGCGGTCGTGGAGCAAAGAGATGCAACAATTCAAAATTGTGTTACCTGATATGCAATGCTTGAACAGAAGCACTCTTTGGCAGAGTATAAGATATTAGAGCTGGAATCTGAGAATGCTATGATCAAAGTTCTGATGAAAGCAGAAACAACTGAACGAAGGAGAATAGATGATGCGTGGGTAAAAGTCGCACGACGCGTTGATATTGTCGAAAAAGACGTCCGATCCAATAAAGTCAAAATAGATGAAATGGATTTTACTTTTTGGATAACAATTAGGAGAATCCAACATCAAATTCGGAATTACCCTATGCATAGCGGTTAACCCCAATTCGATATGGATTGGAGAGTAATGATTCAAATTAGGGATCAGGAATGTGAGGAATCACTTAAGGGTGGAATGTACCCTATAGCAAAGTCAAATCCGGTAGTTTAAGTGAGAGCGTTTGTCGAGAAACCCGAACGAAATTATCACGGGTAAGTTTATCATAAACTCTTGCGAAGTCTATACCGTGTTAGATACCGGTTTTACTCACTCTTTTATTTCACCTAGTTGTGTTCAATGATTGAACTTAATTAGACTTTGACTTATCGATTGAAACTCTGTTAGTAGAAACCTTCGTTACATCCACTATTTATAAATCTTGTTTAATTCAAATTGACACTTTCACGTTACTTGTCAATCTTATCTATTTGAAAATACTTGCCTTTGATGCAATTTTGGGAATCGATTGGTTAACTACTCATCATGCTTTTTGTAAGGTTGTTAGCTTTCATATTCCTAACCAACCTATTATGCAAATTCAAGCAACCAAACCAGCCATTGTCATATCAAGTCATAAGTAAAGAGCCCCGATCTTTTCGTTGTTGACTTCCTTGTGTGGAATGCACCGAAGCCAGACTTTTTGTAGGCGACATCATGAATGACGATGGCAAGTTGATTGGTATCAATGTGACGTACTATCCAAGTCTTAGATGAGGGTCACAGTTTTGAATGATATTTGTATTGTTAATAAATTTCCTGACGTATTCTTAAAGACTTCTTAGCCTACCCCTAGAGCGTGAAATCAAATTTTGTATTGACCCCAGTACAAAATCCATTTCTAAAATCCTAAAATATTTTCTTCACCTAAAATAAACGTAATATGTGCCAAAGACGTTGACTCGAGCTGTTGAAGATTACGATCGCACCATTCAATACCATCATAGGAAAAACGAACGTGGTAGTTGACACATTGAGTAGAAGATCATATGCGTTTACGAGTTTGATGTTGTTAACACAAAAACCTATTTCCTATATCTTACAAATGATGAAGATAGAGTTAAAGACTCTAAGGACCCACGTGGTGATATCAAATATATGAGTAGAATCGACTTTAATCGATAAAGTTAAAGCCGTGCAAGCTACATACTCAAAGCTGATGAATGTGAAGAAGAAGATTAAAGAGGGTGTTATTCTAGAAACAAGAATCGATGAAGAGAGGAAATCTCAACCCTCGATTTTATTGGCCCATTTGAAATCCTTGATCGAGTAGGAACTGTAGCTTATAGACTCGTTTTACCGCCAAGTATGTCGCGTGTTTATAACATTTTTTTCCACGTATCGATGTTACGTAAATATGTGGATGACCCGCACCACGTTATTAAATTAGAACTAGATGAGATAGCAGAAGATTTAACGTATGAAAAGCTACGTATTAAAATATTGGATAAGAAGGATCGTATTCAACACTCAAATGTTATACCTCAAGAGTTAGAATCTGAAATGAAGTTAAGGTATCCTCATCTCTTCGACATACCAGGTACGTACATAAATTTCGAGGCGAAATTTCATAAGGAGGGGAGATTGTGAGACCCCGAATTTTATGAATAAGATTTAATTTTTCTTGAAATATTTTTTTAAATATTCTGGTGTGGATTTGATATAATGTTATACTTGTGAGTTATATTTATAAATTTTGCAAAGTATGCAAGTTGTTGTATAATATTCGATTGGTCAGGGAATATTCTTTTTGTCGGAGAATATCCGTACCATGGTATAATCATTGGTGGATCCCATAACGAAAGTATTGTCGTATTTAGAAAACGACATAATTATCATTTTATAAAAATAACAACGAAAGTGTTACCGTTAAAATTATTGAATTACTCGGTAGTAAAAGTACAGTAATACGCGTGGTTGCATAGTAGCACACGATATTGATTATTGATGTTTTCGTGATAAGTCACTCAGTTATACTTAATTATTGCTACAGTAATTGATGCATCATATCTCTCATATTATTGATTCAATTATTGTTATAGTATCATCTGCATAATATGTTATATTATTAAATCAATAATTGAGACGACAAAGTTATTCATATTATTATTTGCAATATTGACAATGTCTAGAAGTTCTGTCAAGGAGAGGTTTGGTCACCTAATTGCGCGCCAATATGGAGAAATCCTTATCGGAAAGCCGCCTCTTTCCTGGGAACGACCTGGTTGTTAAATATTGTGAATTATATTAATGATGAATAAGTTCGTGTTGATTAAAGATGAAATTGATAGTTCCATTGTGTTGGGATTATTAGTGTTAGTGGAAATCGATATTTATTTCGATAATAATTGATGTCTGGAGGTTATATTGTTCAATCAGGTATTCGGGGCACTTTTCGTGTCAGAGTACTATTCACGAGTTACTATTCACAGGGTACTATTCACCCGTAAAATATTTTTATTTTCGGTCCAAATCATTTTTGGGTACAATATTATTCCATGAGGAGATGTGCTAATTTTGCAGACCATTGGTTGAAATTATAATAGTAAATCAATATTGATAGTTGATTTAAAGTTTTAATAGTAACTTGTCCCTTCAATTTTTCAAGAGTTATTTGCCCCTTCGGTTTTTCAAGAGTTAGTTTCCCCTTTGGTGTTTCAAGAGTTAATTGCCCCTTCGCAAATAGTAGTTGTCTCTTCAATATTACCAAGAGTAATTTTGACCCTTCGTTAAGAACAAGAGCCACTTTTAGTTCTTCTATAAATAGAAGCTCATTCCTTCATTATTTCTTACGAATTCACTGAAACTATAGAGAGAGACACTATAGAGAGAAAGAAGAAAAGTATTCTGCTACTTCACTACTCCAATATCTAGTTTCTTCTAAGGTAGGGGATATTATTTGTTGTACTCGTAAGGGGTATTATTTTTTTCTTATTTATGAAGAGAACTTCTGTTATTCCATTCTTTATCATTATGTTGGAATAACCTGTTTATACGAAGTACCGCATACATGGTGAAATTCTTCTATTATTCCATTCTTTATTATTCTGTTGGAATAACCTGTCTGTGCGGTCTATCGCATGCCTGGTGAAATTCTTCTGTTATTCCATTCTTATTATTATGTTCGTATAACCTGTTTATGCGAAGTACCGCATATATGGTGAAATTCTTCTAATATTTCGTTCTTTATTATTCTGTCAGAATATCCTATCTGTGCGTTTACGCCGGACCTGGTTCCATTATTTATTATTCTGTTGATAATAACCTGTCTATGCAGTCTACCGCACGCATGGTGAATTCTTCTGTTATTCCATTCTTTATTATTCTGTTGGAATAACATGTCTATGTGGATTACCACATGCATGGTGAATGATCCTTTGTATTCATTCCTTATTAAATTGTGGAAATGATCTGTCTACGTGGATTACCGTATGGCGGACAAAAATCCATTTGTAGTTTCATATATTCTATTATACTCAGTTGGTTAAAGCTTTGGCTTCTATACTCCATGAAATTAGTGGAATATCCTTGATATTTTCAATTCATCCAGAATCTTTTTATGAAAATATTCTTCTAAGCATTTTTGAATTTTACTTCACAAAGCAGTATCAAGTTGACAATTTTGACGTTATTGAGTTCATGATAAATTAACTTATAAATCTTTAAAATTTATTCTTGAACTTGTTTTATTGAATTGTCATCATCATCATCATGCTTATATTATGTTGAAAGTCATCTTTGCCTTACGTGCATAGATGGACTTGGTATGATTATAACCAGGGATTATTCGGTATAATCATGACCGTAATGTGATGAATGATGTGTTAAAAGTCCTCATTGGTCTGTAGTTCAGTGGTGGATAGTTGTTGGTATGATTATGACCAGGTATTATTCGGTATAGTCATGACCATTGATGATTACATGAATATCCTTGGCCATAGAGCAGAGATGGTTCGATTTTATTTATTAAGCTGAGTCTCAGCGATAAAGTTGATGAAAAACTTTTTAAATCATAGAAGATAGTAGATTTTATACTGTACTTGACTCTTCTAATGGATTGCTTATTCCGCTGCAGTATTTGATCTAAAACTTGTTGTCTATTATATTCTATCAGTTGTTATACTATTGAAGGCTATGGATAATTTATTCTGCATTATCTTAGTCATAATATTTTTTACTGGGCTAGTTGAGCTCACCCTTTCTTTCACTGTTCTCTTCAGGAAATGAGAATATAGCTGGGACTAGTCAGGGAATGGATTGACGGTCCAGATGGTTGCATTAGTTGTCCTCACTATTCTGTGAAATAGTGTGATAATAAAATGTAATGAGGACTCTATTGAGTGTGGATATTGTCTAGATGACAATATTTGTATTAAAACTCACAGCCTATGTTTTGTCGTATTTTACTCTACTGTTGTATAATTAAGTTGTATTTGTATTCAGTACCTTGTATCTGGCGACTCAAGATGAGTGATGTATACCTATT
Source organism: Panax japonicus (assembly GCA_020205505.1). Classification (NCBI taxonomy): domain Eukaryota; kingdom Viridiplantae; phylum Streptophyta; class Magnoliopsida; order Apiales; family Araliaceae; genus Panax; species Panax japonicus. The sequence continues at coordinate 29,806,419 of CM035097.1, read as the reverse complement.
TTGGGGGCGTCACACTTAACACGCCTACTAAATATATCAGTTATACTATTATAAACGTATCTAGATTATAAATATATTTCATATTATTTATTTATTTGTTATAATAAAATTAATAATTAAAAAAATCCAAAAGCCATAAGGCTTTGTTTGGCCAAAAAGTCTTTAAAATAAAGACTTAATATTTTAAGCCTTGTTTGGATAAATAAATTTAAAAAATTACTTTAATTTATTTTAATAAACAATTTAGTTTATAATTTATAATCACATATTATTTATTTGGATTTCCATATCCAATATTAAATCAACTTAATTAATTACACATACTATATTTTAAATAAATATTCTCGTTAAACAAATATAACAAAAATATATTCTCATTATAATTTTATTTAGTAATTTAACATACCATCTTAAATTATTAAATCAAAACAACAATATAACCTCCCATGTTATCTTACAACCCTCTAACTATAAATTAAATTAATTTAAAATATTATCTAATAAATTAAATTCATAAATATTTACTAACAAAAATCACATATTCATTTAATTTAAGAAATATTTTAAATTACAAAACAACAACTTCAGTAATAATCATCAATAAAATATTTATTTAATTTAATAAATATTTTAAATTATACATAAAATCTTGGATTGTTACATCATTCCCTCCTTACAAGGATTTTGTCCCCAGAATCACATCTCAAATAATCAAATCGTCACATTAGTCATGCAACTATTATAAATCTTGCACCACCTCCCCTAATAGTACATGCATGTGAATCAATAGTACACAATGTGAATAAATAGTTATAAGCATGTGAATTAATAGCAATTAATTGTTCATTTATCAGATTAATTACCCGATTGGTCAATATAACCTCCAGACATCCATTATTATCGAATTAGATGTCGATTTCCACTAACACTAATAATCCGAATATAATGAAAATATCAATTTCATCTTTAATTAACACGAACTTATTCATCATTAATATTATAACTCACAATATTTAACAACCAGATCATTCCTAGGAAAGAGGGGGCTTTCCGATAAGGATTTCTCCCCATTGGCGCGTAATTAGGTGACAAAACATCTCCTTAACAGAACTTTCTAGACATTGTCAATATTGCAAATAATAATATGAATAACTTTATTGTCTCAATTATTGATTTAATAATATAAGATATTATACAGATGATACTGTGACAATAATTGAATAAATAATATGAGAGATATTATACAACAACTACTGTAGCAATAATTGAGTATAACTGAGTGACTTCTCACGTAAGCATCAATAATCAATACCGTGTGCTACTATGCAACCACGCGTATTACTGTACTTTACCACCGGGTAGTTCAACAGTTTAACGGTAAAACTTTCGCCGTTATTTTTATAAAAAGATAATTATGTCGTTTTTTAACTATGACAATACTTATGTTGTGGGGTCCACGAATGATTGTGCCGTCGTATGAATATTCCCTGTTAAAATGAATATTCCCCGACCAATCGAATATTATATAACAACTTGCTTATTTTGCAAAATTTGTAAATAATACCGACAACAATAACATTATATCAAATCCACACCATTATATTAAAAAATATATTTTGAGAAATATTAATCTTTATTCATAAAAGTTGGGGTCTTACAACCTCCCCTTCTTATGAAATTTCGTCCTTGAAATTAAGGTGCGTACCTAGTATGTCGAAGAGGTGAGGATACATTGACTTCATTTTAGATTCTAACTCCCGGGTCATTTCCTTAACATTGTGGTTTCTCCACAAAACTTTGACTTGAGTTATAACCTTGGAGCGTCGAATATGATCCTTCTTATCCAAGATTTCAACATGTACCTCTTCATACGTTAAATCTTCCGCTATCTTGTCCGGTTCTAATTAAATAATGTAGTTCGAGTCTTTCACATATTTACGTAACATAGATATGTGAAAAATGTTAAGGTTATAGCCTACGGTACTCCTACCTAAGGTTTATAACCTACGACTTTGATACCAACTATAACGACCCCAAAATTCATATAATTTAATTCTCGACTTCGGTCGTTAATAATACATTCAACCTCTAATTTTATATCATTAAACGATAATACAACCATTGAAATTTGCAGAATAATTAAAATTTTCTATTACAAACTATCCTCATTCCCAAAACCTTAAACCTTTACATCTAAATATCTCAGAATCATTTTAATACTACAATAGTTTACATTCGCAAAATAATATTATAATTCAACATTAATACATTATTCGAAACCTTAAACATGGTTGAAATAATAATAACACAACCAAAGTATATAAATCTTCAAGTATCACATCTGATTCAAGTCTTTCAAGTAACACATAACTTTACATTGAATCTTGAACCTGCAAAAGTGGTTATTTACAAGGTTGAGCTCGACAGCCCAACAAATTTAACAGTCTATCATGTTTCACATAGCACACAATTCATGCATTATATATTTCTAATTTATCGAGTTACATTATACAACATGCACGTGTTATCACATATCACATATAAATTGAGTTCTATAACCCAATTAACTTGGTCATATTTTGACTTTAACAATTCATAAAGCATGGTATATAACTCACCACATAATCACATTTAATCCACAAACATAATAAAACTGAAAAACTTACCTTGGATGTTGTTTAATGTTTATAACTTATCTGCGTTGTGATAATCCTACACAAATTGAGGATACATACATGTACATATTAGTTTCACATACAAAATTCACGTACTCAATATAAACTAATTTTATTTAACTATAATATTGTGTTCTTGTCTTAAAACCATTCCATGTTTCTTTAGAAACTTTTATCCGTTATAACCTTTTTACGCTCAAAAAGGATCTCTCATGGATTTAGTATGTAAATACTTTACGTATCAAAACATAAACCATTTATATCCCATTCATTTTACATTACTAGGTTCAATATAATTTCAAACGGATTTGCGCATTTCATTATGTTACATATATGTTTTACATATCATTTTCTGAATTACGCTCGCATAGTTATGAAAACTTACACTTACATTACATTTCTATCATTTTCTTTACATTTAAAGTGAGTTTTCGCGATATATAAGCATTATATAATATCTATACATCTCTCTCGGTGTTTTGTTACATGTTAAACAGCCACAAAACCACCCAAAAGCGTGACAGAAAAATTACATGCTGAACAGCCCTTGGCTGCTGCTTTCTGCTGCTGCCACAAGGCAGCAGCCCCTCACCTTTGACACCCACTCCACGGCTTAATAGCTTGTAATCTACTTATCCAATCGTAAGGTATTTTTTAGTATGTTTTTCATGGCATACAAGACTATTTTTAAGAAATACTAACCTCTAATTTCGGGTTTGTTAAGTAGTCTAAAAAGCGTGCCAAAAATTAACGTTCATAGCAGTCTTCAATTTTTTTCCCAACTTTACCCTCTCTCGTTAAAACAGTCATAACTAATTTGTTTCAAAACATTTTTCAGCGATTTGTGAGCCCACGCGAAGCTAACTTCCGTGGCTACAACTTTCATTCTTTGACCATTTCAAAATTCAAAACACAGAATTCCGCAAAATTCATTCAAGGTGACTGCCTCGAGATGGTTAGACAGTTTTGACGCGACTACTTTGAATGGTCATAACTCTTTGCTCCGAAGTCAGAATTAGTCCGTTCCGGAGTTTATGGAAAGCTAATTCAGTGTACTATAACATACCGAAAGCCCAGAAGTTTTTGGAAATATTAACCCATCGAAACAGTGTCCCGAATGGAACGTCCCGCCTGACCTTCAGTTTGACAAATTTGACACATTTCTTTCCAATCATCGTAACTCCCTCATCCGAGGTCGGAATGAGGTCATTCCAAAGCCTATGGCTTCCTAACTCAGTGAACTACAACTACCTAGAAACTCAGTATTTTTCAGGCAACATAGCTATTCCAGAATTTGACACTATAGTCATTGTTCATTCAGTTTTCATTTCTAGACATGGTTTACTAAAATCTTCACCACTGATTCATTTTAACTCTGTTTTGGTTCATTCAAGTTAGAAAATCTTCAGAACATAGAGGGATATAACATACAATCATCAAATTAAGCTTTTAGACATAAATCAAAAGCACAAAAGGTCCTCAAGCACATTCCCAAAAACTGCCCAACAAGGTTCTTTGTAAATCTTTTATTTTGTGAGTTTTGGTTACACTTGGACGATGTTAAGGCTTCATATCTTTAATTGCAATCATTAGAACTCATTTACATAATCAATTACAAGCCAAAATAAACATAGTAAACTAACTAGTTTACTAACAAAACTAACTAAACTTCCAAAATACAAACTTTAACTAACAAACTAAATACAATCTTAAAAAAAATAACATTACCAAAAATTAAATAAGAAACATACCCGAAAATACGAATTCCACAAACTGAATACTTACTCGACCAAAATTTAACTAAGAAGATCTTTATAAAAAGTCCTCCCACAACAAAGCCTTTCTCAAAATTGGAGGCCTTATTGTTGTTGAATGAAACAAAGGATCAAGCCCTTCTATTTATAGGTTTAGCAAAGGGTAAAATTCTCAATTTAGTTGATGTGGGACTTGGTTTATACTAATTCTAATTTGTTTATACTAATTTTTTTCTATTTTCAACATGTTGAGTGTATTCATTCATCACGAATTCGTTTCTTAACCAATTCGATCCGTTCAAGTTGCGTTGTTTTCGTTTTATAGAGGAGAACAACAATCATCCATCAATTTAAAGTTTTCATCACGAATTCATCATCAACTTTAGTCCCAAAGTACACCAAAACATACATTACAATCAAAACCCAAATTCCTCTTCTTTAGTTTAAATACATGAATTTGATTTCTGAAAATTTATTTCTAGATGACCACTATTAAATTATAAATATCTAATAACATATATAACATCGTAACCCATAAATTCATTAACCAAAACTCTAATTTTAAAAGAAACTCAAGAACACATAAACTAGAAATATAAACTAGATTATGTACCTTTAATTCCTTAAGAAATAAAATTAACCTTATCAGTAAAATTATAATTTCTATTCAACCATTATAATCATAACATTATTTAAAAAATTCTCACTCCTCTAATTTAATTATTTAATTAAATTAGAATATCACAATTATACCCGCGTAATAAAATACGTATAAATCGCATCTATTTTATCACACTTAAATAAACTATCCTATAACAATTTTCATCAAATATTTTTTTAATATCATAAATATTCATTTTATTCCATAAAGTTTCCAACTAAAATATTTAATGTACTTAATAAATATTTTACTCACATGATACTAATATTTACATTTTAATTCAACAGATTACCTTCTCACTTTATTAAATCAATTATACTTGTATTAATTCACTATTTTAATTAAGTGAATTATTCACACTATTTATGAAATTTAACTCATAATAATTTTCATTGCCCACAAGGCATAATAATTAAAATTATATATCTCACATTATAATTTCAACCTAATTAAATTAACTAATATTATTTAATTTCTTTAATAGTTTAAGTAACTACTAAATCTCACATTCTCCAATATATGAATATATAATTCTCTTCACACCAAATCATATAATTCAAAATATATAAACCTCATAATAAGAATTTCAATTATTAAAGTCTTATTTTAATAACTTATGAAAATTCGGGTTGTCACAACCTCCTTATTAAGGCCAATAAGGCCCTCTAATTTTAAAGAATTTGATCTAATTCTTGCAATGGACAAGCAAAACAGAGGTGGTGTGATTTGTAGATGGTATACTAGCGTTATGACTAACCAGACTCATAAGTTATGAGCCTGGTTTTATTTTCAAAATTGTTGTTCATTTGGCCTTACATAAAATTTGATGGTTTTTTGTACAATACTAAGATGCTAGCGAATTTTACATATGATAATTTGTATCTTTGCATGTGTGTTTATATGTTTTGACTTTATAGAATTATGATAAACAATAAGTTACATATGCATGTTTCATAATGCGAAATCTAACAAAGAAAACTGAAGACTATGTTGCGGTGACAAATTTGGATGGTAAATACAGTTCAGTGAATGACATCGCTACTCGTTTGAGGCTTGATGCTGATCATGCTACTGATAATGCTTCTGTAAATACTGAAGTAATTTCTAGCCTTTTTCACAGCATTCATTATTTGTTAATTGATTTTTTTTCTTTCTCCACTTTGTCATAATTGTTGAAGAGGATTGCATTTGTGTACCATTGGGTCAGCATACATATTATGAAAGTGAGGATTCATAGTAATCCTTTAAACGTGTACAAAACTAATTCTCTGCATCAAAGTGGATTGATCGTCTTTCGTAGGCAACATCATGATAAAGAATTTTGTGCAAATGAGAATAGATTACCTTATGATGGCAAACCATAATTGGACTACTTTTTTTAAAAAAAATCATCCTATATGTGTTGTTATGTATGTTTTTGGTGCATGTGATGGGCTAATTCATATTACTCTAAAAACTTGCCAATGCAAGTATATTTTGCTAGCATGGTATTCAAGTTCATACGAGTTTTACAAGTAATTTGTAAATCATGTCCTGGAAACAAAGCAAAGAATAGGAGTTGTGTGGAATGAGGAGCATTTGATAGGTGACATATATAGTTTATAAATTCTAATGCTACGTTTGGATCGATGGAATAGGAGGGAGAATGGAATGAATCATTCCATTGGAATGATAAAAATGTTGTTTGGTTTGTTTATTTCAACGGAATAATGTATTCCTCCTGGAATGATAGTTAACTTAAAATTTTAATTTTCATTGCTTGAGGGGTGGCCAGGAATAAATCATTCCATCCATTATTTTTAAGTAATTGACAAATATACATCTAAAAATATAATAGGATTTTTTACATATTCATTCAATTTGATCGATCTGGGAACGACGAGAGAGAAGGGGCCGAGATTTGATAATTTTTTTCGGAATTTTCATATTTCTATTTTTTCGTAATTTACCCCACTTACCCAGCCACCCCAACCCACCTACCAACCCACCCACCTACCCCACCCCACCCCACCCCCTACCCCCTACCAACCCACCCTATCACCAACCCCATACCAATTACCCCACCTACCCCACCCCACCCACCTTACTCCTACCCACCCACCCCACCTTACCCCCACCTACGCCACCCCCACCTCACCCTACCCCCACTTACCCCCACCCAGCCACTTACCCCACATACCCCACTTACCCCCACCCAGCCAACCCACCCCACATTACCTACCCCCACCCCTTACAACTTACCCCTACCCACCCCACCCCACCCCACCCACCCACTCACTCCACCTACTCCCACCCCACCCCCTACCAACCTACCCCACCTATCCCACCCCACCTACCCCCACTTCACCCCACCCTTTACCCACCTACCCACTTACCCCACCCACCCCTCTCACCCCACCCCACCCCACCTACCCCACTCTACCCCACCCACCCCACCTACCCACTCCAACCCCCTACCAACCTACCCCCATCCAGCCACCCCAACCCAGCTACTCTACCTACTAACTCACCCCACCTACCCCCACCCCCTACCAACCTACCCCACCTACCCCCACCCCCTACCAACCTACCCCACTCAGCCATCCCAACCCACCTACCCTACCTACCAACCCACCCCACCCAGCCACCCCAACCCACCTACTCTACCTACTAACCCACCCCACCCCACCTACCCCACCCACTACCACCTACCCCACCTACCCCGCCTACCCCCACCCCTACCAACCCACCTCCACCCAGCCACCCCAACCCACCTACCCTACCTACCAACTCACACCACTCCACCCCACCCAACCCCACTCACCCCACCCCTCCCCTCCCCTCCCCTCCCCTCCCCTTTATTTCTAAGAATGAAATATGTGTTAAATTTTTAATATAAATTGAATTTAAGTTAAATTTGAACATTTGAGGGTATTTAGGTCACTTTCTAATTATTTATTTCATTTTTAGATGTATTCCTAACATCAACCAAACATATACATGGAATATTAAAAAATCATTCCATTCCCTTCCTTATTTCATTCCCTCATCTATTCCATTCCCTACTCTATTCCATTCCTTCAATCCAAACGTAGCATAATAGTTTATTTTTCTCATACAATGTAGTTTCCCTTGCTTACCAGAAGTGGCACGATGTAACGATTGATTGGTGTCTTCTATGGATGATCATGCTCTTACTATCCTTTTGTAAATTTTCAAATATAGCATTTCTGCGGAATACCAACTAGTTTGGAGTAAAAGGTGGTGTCGAGTTGTGAGTGCATTGTGATGGATGATGACCTCTACTGTTTTTAGTTTATATTATTTTGAATTAACTTTTGTTTTAGACTATATTGTTTTGAATTGGCTTTTGTTTGATCATAGGCTAACTTGATGTTGTAATATATATTAACTGTTAACATACAAATTTCCCGGTGGTTGTCTCATTAACTGTTAACATACATATTGCCAAGTAAAAACTATCCCAGATGTATTGAATCAGAGACTGAAGCAGTCCCATATGTTAACATACATATGTTAACATACATTTAGTTGTTTTATATTGGGAGCCAAAGAATGAGGAAAATTATAGTCATGATGATTATAAGCTTAATGGGTAAATACTGCTGCTGTAATCTTATTAAATCATGATAGGTTCATTTGTGACCACATAAGCAAATCAATGGCTTGATTCCATTAAGCTACTGCATACTTTCTTAAAATACCAATGTCATTATTTTCTACTGGACAATTGGACATATAACTCAACTGATAATTTATGCAGGGCATGGTAACTTATTTCTAGTGGAAACATGTTTACTGTGTATTACCGACCTTGGTAAAGCTAATATTGCATTATATGGCTATGTTGAATCTGAAGCATTTACTACTTTGTAAATTTAGTACTTCAGTTTGGTGCATGTCTTATTGATCTCAAGCAATAAACTTGCTTTATGCATATACCACAGGTCGGGTTCCGCTGATTTCATTATCCCTTATGATCATATTATTTGTAGGTGTATATCCCTTATGATCACATTTTTCTAAGCATATCCTGTTGGTGTATTTTCTTTCTGGAACAGAATATATCTGACCACAAATTATTTGTAGGTTCTTTATATGTCCCAACAAATATTCTCTTGATAGCCTTCTTCAATTACTATTACACTTTCCTGCAATTGGATCCTGATGATGTGAGTGCACAGTTGAAACGCCTTGGTGCCTCAATCCCACTTGTTCACCCGGTCAAAGTACGACTACATTCATTAAGACGCAAAATTTCTGTTTCCAAGAAATATGTTCTGCTCTGATTTAATTACATGTTATCTTCTTCGAATTTTTAATTTTTTTCCTTAATTTTTTTTATTGTAGTAATCTTTCCTTTTGGGATTTGAAGACGTTACATAGTTTTGTTGCAATATTTAAATTTCTCATCAGGGAGATTGATATAAAATGTTGCTTTATCAGCCACCTCTTTGATGAGAGTTTAAATAACTAATCAATCAGCAATTACTATCTCTCCTGTCACTAAAGTTTTTCTGATATCATGATTTTGTGTTCTCGGTTCTCTATATCTCATCCTCCAAAGTATAAGTTCATTTATAAAGATTTTTCTGTCATACTTGTGTACCTTTTCCTACATAATAGTCCAAGACAATGAATATAAGCTAGAATATCTGAAGATCGATTGGTGTTCTTCAATAGTTTTAAAGGTTACGTACTAACTTATGGTTGAAATCTATGTTCTCAGCCGGATATCAGTTCTGGGTTCTGATTTTTTGGCAATTCTTGTTGCTGGTCCCGCACTAATTGAACAAATTACACAGTTGACTGCTTTTAGAGGATTCGCAGGTACACCAGTTCTCATTCTCGTTGGTTGTGATACAGACACCGAAAGGAAGGTTCAAGTAGAGATAATATCCCAGAAGTATAAGAACATAGAGTTCTATGACATTGAGAAGTATTAGCTCATAAAAGAAGTGACAGAAAGCACAAACATATATAGAGATTGAAAGAGGGTTTTACAAATTCTCAAATTGTATTCTACTCATGATCATGTTGTATTGAAGATTACCGAAGTTTTTCTGCATTTCTTTTAGAGCATGTAATCTAGTACAGACTTATGTTGCACAGTTCCAGTAAGGTACATCCTGATTATGTTTTATTTAGAGCAATTAAAATGGCAAAGTTATGTCTATTTTATTTAAGTATTTGTTTTGTGAGTAATATATAATTTCGTAGTTGTATGACATTTCTTATTAATTAATTAATTAATATGTTTTCAAGTTATCGAAACTAGTTTTGTTTTATTGTTTTATTTCTTAATTATTTTTAAAACATTGTAGTCTAAATAGATGACACTTTATAAATGTTGTATAAATGAGTCTAAACGTTGTCTGATGTACGAAACCACAACATTTTAAGCCAGAAAACGTTGTGGAATCATATCATCTACAACGTTTTTAAGCATCCAAGAATTATGGAAAACAAATATACAACATTTTTTAAGAAAAAAAGGTTGTGTAATGTGTCAAACTACAACGTTTTAAAAACGTTGTATAAAGGTGTCAAATAGATGACACCCTTAACCACGACGTTTCTGTACGACTTTCTACAACTTTTTTTACGCGTTATCTATTTACTGTTTTGTAATAGTGGCCACACAGAGAATACGAGAGTTCTTCTTCAGATCTGCTGAGTTCGGGCTGCTTTCTGTGAAATCTGTCACCGTACAAGTGTTTCACACTATCCTGGTAACGTATGTATGTCTTCTTTTCCAGTTTTGTCCATTGGAAAATGAGTTAGCACATGAAATGCTACTAGACACATAGTAGTGAATATGCATACTCATATGACTTGATAAAAATATTCAAAATAGTAAATGTTAATATTTAACCATGCTGAACATAATGATGTGAAAAAATTAACTTTTGAAACAGTCAAATTGACACCTTTTTCTGCTATTTTTTATCCTATTTGAGAACAAATGAGCAAAGGTAGTAAAACAAAGTAATTGTGACTAAAGCAAAGAATTTAGAAAATTTTAAAAATTTTAATTAATTGATATAAGGTTCAATATTAGAACCTAGACAGAAAATTAGTGTACACGTTTGATATTTTTAAGAAGGAATTTTGAGGATTTCAAAATCCTATGAAGGATTTAGGCGAATTATTCAGGATTAAAGGAATACATGAATATGTTCTGTGCATATGTGTACAGTATGTGGTTAAGGGTCAAGGGTTGACCAGATAAACGATATATGTAACAAACCGTAGTTATATGTTAAGAACGTCAGCGTTCGGTTAGAAAATTCTTAGCGTTTGATAAGAAACCCTAGAAATCGGTTCTGGAAACCATAATTTCAGTTCCGAGAATTCAAGACCTTAATACAGTGTATGAAACCCTAATTTGGGGATACAAATGCTATGTATAAGGTTTAACGTTATAATCTAATTAGGGAAAACCCTAAAGATTTACTGAAAACACTGATTGATTTTGAAAACCCTAATTTCTGGAATAGAAACCCTAATTAGGGAAAACCTAATTGTTGATTTATTGATTTTAATGTTAATTAGGAAACCTTAATCCTAATTTTCAAGTTTTAAGTAATTAAAAAACCCTAATCTAATTACAAAATCTAATTTCTAAATTAGAAAATTATTTTTCTTTTAGAAACCCTAATTTTTTGGGTTATAAACCCTAATGTACCATTTGACCCTAATTGCTTAATTAACAATTTAATTAGGAAATACTAATCCTAATTAGCAAGATTTAAATAATGATTAATAAGTTTTAATTATAATTTAGAAATATTAATTTTTATTTTTGAAAACCTAATTTGTAAATTCTAGAATTTGTTTCTAAAACCTTAAGGATTTTCAAACCTTAAACCCTTAGGTTTCTAAACCCTAAACCCTAAGGGTTTGGACAATGTCCATTATGCCATTAAATTAGAAATTGAAATGACTATATTACCCTTTAGTGCATTATTAGATTTGTGCCAAGTGTGAGAGTTGGCGATCAACTCTAACAACTCATTGACTAAAAAATCCAGCAATATCTCAGCCAAAATTGATAGCCAACATGCGTTACATTATTACATGTAGATTAAAAAGAGAGAAAAGGGCTACTTTACTCTCATTTTCTCCCAAGCTCTTCTCTCTCTAAAAATTCGAATGTGTAGAGTGAGAGAGTGAGATTAGATAATCCATGATCAGTCCATAACTATCAAAGATCCGATCCTCAAGAATCAGAATCAAAACCTCAAAGGTATAAGAACCCTAAATTTTAGAAATCATGTTATCTAATGTTATTTGTTGTAATTGGTTGTTTAAAGTTTTGTATTAAGGTGTCTTTAAGTGATCTGGGTTGATAGATCATAGATCTATAACACTTAGATGTACGAATCAAGAATTTTTAGAAATCTGGAAAAATTGAAAAATAAGGTATGACAAGCAAATGTCAGAGCCTCTAGATTCTTGTGTTAGATTTTTATGGTGGTTTATGTTATGAATCTATAGTACGCCATGTGGTCTTTGTTCTAGAAATTGAATCAAGGTCATAACATGTCTAGATCGTAAGTTACAAGCGGTCAAAAGACGTTGACCGACCGCGAAAATTTGAATCTGGGTAACCCATATTTCCCAACAGTCGTCTGACAACATTTAGCAGGCCATAGATCGTGCTGTGTGTTAGTAGATTAGTCAAGTTATTGTTTGTTTGTTGTAGTCTGGTATGTATACTACTACATAGTAAAGTCACTAGATTACTTATAGCATAACTAGAATGGAAAAAAATCACGGTCAAAATAGCGTTGACCATCTGTTTTGGGCAACTTTCTGGAAAACCCAGAAAGATAAAGAGCAAGTTTTCTGACATGGTTTGACCATGCCAAATCTTGCTCATGTGATGATGTTATTATGTTATGATGTATTATATACTTGTGCTATGACATGTCGTCTTCAAGATTAAACCAATATATTACACAATCCAAGTCCATAAGGTTATGCTTTTTAGATGCGAAATAGGTACCTTGGCTGTTCTTCATTTCTGGGTAACCCAGAAAATGAAGAACAGACCTGACAAGTTTTTGCATTCCCAGATCTTCATGATATGTTCTGTTATGACTTAGATGATGATTACAACTTGTTGTATTTCATACCTACTACAAGATTATTGTTCAAAAATACCCAGAAACAAGTTATGCAAAGAATTATTCACGATCAAACTACCCACCTTGGTGTCTGCAAATGAAGTTCTGGGTTTGGCCCAAGAACACCTATAGCGACGGGTCTGTCGCTATAGGGCCCTTTAGCAACGATTTTATTAATTTTTAATTTCTGATTTTCCGAAAATGATTATTTTAATTTAAAAAATTGTTAAAAATGGTTTTTAATTATTAAAAATACAAAATAAATTTTGAAAAATTATTTTAAAGTCTGGAAAATAGTTTTTAATTATTTTGAGTATATTTCATAAATATTTAATATTTTTGAAATATAAATGGTATTTAATTTATTTAATTATAATATTAAATAAATGATTTAAAAATGATTTTAATACATAAAAAATTATGAAAAATAATATTATGGTATAAGAAAATATTTAAAGATATTTTCAGTGACTTTTAATATTTTGTGATGAATTTTATTAATTAATAAATATTAATGGTAATTATTTTATTTACTAAATATATTAAATAAATTATGGAAAAATAGAATTAATGTTTTATAAATCATATAAAAATGATTTAAATGTTATACAAATATTTTAAGTTATAAAATATATCTTTTGATATTTTGTCATGAAAATATTAGTATTTTAATATTAAAAACAATTATCAGATAATGAATTTAATTATTTAAAAATCATATAAAGGTGAATTTAAAGTATTAAAAATACTTTGTGATATTATAAATATATTATAATATTTTGACATGTATTTCATTAATATTTGATAATCAATACATATTAATGATAAAGGAATTATGTGGTATTTATATTATATAAATACGATTTTAATGATTAAAAAAATAATGATAAATGGTAATAATTATTTTAAAATTATTACGGAACATATGAAAAATATTTTGACTGTTAATAAATTATCTGAGATAATTGTTAAGTGTTTAGGCAGAGTTTAATTGAACTTAAACCGGAGTATTGTCCGACTAGACCATCGGGATGATAGAATTGTGTCGGTTTCAACTCGAACTGAAAAAGTTTGACCTGATACTGAGTCATATGTGTGTTATGGACTGATAGGGTTATGTGTTATGTGTTTAGGTTATTCTATGTATATATATATATATTATAGTATTATATTGTGATGATATTTTTCTAATATTGGAGATCTATATTACTAATATTAGGTCTTCGAATAAAGCATTATAAATTGTGTAGCAGTAATCAACGGTTCAGGCAAGTTTGTTTTTACTTAACTCTACTAAGAGTTGTTTCATTCAGATATGCTTATGGATAGTCATTGTTGATTGCCATTGTAGAATTGTACTCTGTACATATTGCATGTATATGCTAGGTATGAAAGGCTGATCACCTTCATTACCCTTCGGTCCAGATATATTTGTTCATGTTATATATTTGTTCAGTCAAAATTTTGTTCCTGCTAGTTCATAATTATATTATTGAATTATAGCCAGCTTATTATTCAGATTCTTTTAATCATGATATATCGTTAAATTATTGAACTTAAACTTGCTTGACACTCTTATGCTCACCGTTACTATATCATGATAAACATTGCAGATTAAGACGAATACGGCGGATACAAGGAAAGGTCAAAGACGGTTCCAACTTTAGTTTACGTGTGCGTTTAGATTTGTAATAGTATTATATAATGATAATGTTATGCATTAGACAAGTGATGTATTGTGTTTAAGTTATGGTTACTCGACCTTGGGGAAAAATGTATAAGTTTAATGTATAAACAATTTATATTTATATCTTCCGCAAATAATAGTAATAGTGATAGAATAATCGAACCGGATCCGTGGTGATTCGGGACCTCGAATTCAGGGCCCTCACAGTAATCTGGGTAATTAGTCTACAGTCATGGATTGTGACTTTGACACTTGTATGCATATAGGATGTTTATGATCATGGGTAGGTGTGCTACTGAATGGCCAACTAGTCATGCCTATGTGCATGTGGATAGTCCTTGTTACAAAGGAGACTCTGGCAAAAAATTTCCATGAGCCTAAGCATTGGGTAGTCATGCATTTTTAACTCTACTGTAGGCATATGTTAAAGTAATGCATGCATGCATGTAGTGTAAGACCCCAACTTTTATGAATAAAGATGAATTTTTTATAAATATCATTTTTGAATATTAAGGAGTGAATTTGATATAATGTTATAGTTGTGGGTAATATTTATAAATTTGGCAAAGTACGCAAGTTGTTATATTATATTCGATTGGTCGGGGAATATTCGTTTTAACATGGAATATTCGTACGACGACACAATCATTGGTAGATCCCACAACGTAATTATTATCAGAATGAGAAAACGATAAAAATATCTTTTTATAAAACTAATGGCGAAAGTTTTACCGTTAACTGTTGAAATACCCGGTGTTAAAAGTACAGTTATATGCGTGGTTTCATAGTAGCACACGGTATTGATTGTTAATGCTTATGTAAGAAGTCACTCAGTTTTGTTCAATTATTGTTACAGTAATTGTTGCATAGTATCTCACGTTATTTGATTAAATTATTGTCAATATTTTATATATTATTAAATCAATAATTGAGATGAAAAGTTATTCATACTATTATTTGCATAATTAACAATGTCTAGAAAGTTTTGTCGAGGAGAGGTTTGGTAACCTAAATTCGCGCCAATAGGGAGAAATCTTTATCGGAAAGCCCCCTCTCTCCTGGGAACGATCTAGTTGTTAATATTGCGAGTTATAATAATGATGAATAAATATTGTTAAAAATATTGAGGGGATTTTCATGAAGTATTTGTTGGACCCCCATTTACCCATTTTTCAAAATAATCGGTAGAAAATTTTTCAGTATTTTTTAGGCCCACATATGACATTGAAAATCTAAATTTGGGGGGGGGGGGGGAGTCACGGGAGTTGGCGTATATATATATATATATATATATATATATATATATATATATTGTATAATAAGTTTTATTTTTAAGAAAAATAGAATATATTATATTTTATTATGCATAGTGTTTGTATAGTAAAACAATTTTTTTAGCCGATCAGTTTTTCGTCCGTGACATCCCTACTGTGCGTCCGTGATTTCTAAAATTCAAATAGTATCCTTTCCATTCTCCTATAAATAGGATGCTTAATTAGAATTGAAAATCACACTAGAATCAGAGAATTCTTCTTCTATAATATTGAGCGTATATTTCATTCGAGTTTTAGAAAGCTTTGAGCGTAGAAAATGGTGAAAGTTTTCTTCAAGAATATCCTCGCTATACCAGTTAGAATACTCTTCTTTTTAACGTAAGGGATATTATTTTTATTCAGTATTCATATGAAATAGTATTTTCTTCCATACTCTATAGTATATAAGTAATATTATTTCATTTCAGATTCCGAATTCTATACTCATTTTGTTAAAGTTTTTGCTTATATATTTACATGAAATTAGTTGAATATCTTTGATATTTGTGCTTCATCCAGTATCTTTTCATGTAAATATTATTTTGAGCATTCTTGATAAGTTTTAACTTTTTCATGTCGGGTTACTATTCCCGAAGTTATTATTCACCTGGGGTACTATTCATGACAAAAATTGATTTCTTTTCGGTCCAAATCATTTTTGATATAATATTATTCTTGAATTTTACTCCACAAAGTAGTATCATGTTGACAATTTTTACATTATTGAATTCTTGATAAATTAAATTATAAATCTTTAAAATTTATCTTTTTCTTTCTTTTAATTGAATTCTTATATAATTGTCATCATCCTCATGCTTATATTATGTTGAAAGTCATCTGTTGCCGTAGTGCATAGATGGACTTGGTATGATTATGACTAGGAATTATTCGGTATAATCATGTTCGTAATGTTACAAATGATTTGATAAAAGTCCTCATTGGCCCGTAGTGCATTGATGGACAGTTGTTGGCATGATCATGACCATTGATGAATACACGAATATCCTTGGTTCGTATTACATGGATAATTTGTGGTCGTGATACTAAAAAATATCATTGGCCGTAGTGCAGGGATGATTCGATGATGTAGATTATTTATTAAGCTGAGTCTCAGCGATAAAAGTGATGAAAAACCTTTTAAATCATAGAAGATAATAGATTTTATACTCTACTTGACTATTCTAATAGATTGCTTGTTCCACTGCAGTTAAACTTGATGTATTTTATATTTTATCAGTTTAATACTGTTGAAGGCTAACGATAATTTATTCTGCATTATCTTAGTCATAATATTTCTTACTGGGCTAGTTGAGCTCACCCTTTGCTTTCATTGTTCTCTTCAGGAAATGAGAATATAGCTGGGACTAGTCGGGGAACGGTGTGATGGTCCAAATGTTTGCATTAGTAGTCCTCACTATTATGTGAAATAGTGTGATAATAAATGTATTGAGGACTTATTTTGAGTTTGAATACTGTCTAGAAGACAATATTTGTATTAAAACTCACATCTTATGTTGTATATTTAAGTTTGTATTTGTATCCTGTACCATGTATTTGGCGACTCAGAATGGGTGATTTATACCTATTTTGGGGGCGTCACTGTTGCCTCTTTTTTAGTTCTAACAGAAGAGCTCTAACTCATGCAAGCATATACGTGTCAACAAGTAATACAGAGCGAGTAAAGTATCGATCCCACAGAGAAAGTTGTTTCATTTAGATCACCATGCATTAATTAAATCACTAGATTTATATGCTCAAAGTAATGAATAAGATTGGTTTGTTACTCGAATCGCAAATAACGACTCAAACAATAATAACGACGAAATAAATCAAATCTGGAAGTAATGGGATCCTAACTTTATTTAATAGTTCATTTAATCACCACTATCATGCAAGACTTGTTCACATATCATAGGAAAGTAGCCAAGAACACAAAAAGAGTCATCGACATTTTTTAATGCACTATGACCTACTTACATAGCATCCACAAATGATAAACTCTATGTAATCATTAATATAACCAAAATCACTATATGTCTATGTGAAATTGCAACTATATTGAATTTAAGTTCAAGCCCTTATTCTAACTCATACGGTGAAACAATATATGTCTATCTGGTTCACGAAATACACAAGCCATATAAAACTGCCCCATATACGTATACTATCATGATTACAATCCATACTTGCATGTTCATTGTCAATTCCATACAAGTACTGAAAGAATGGCGATCAAGCATTCATACATGCAAAACAATCATGATAGACATCGCATATGATATGTAAAACAATCCAGCATTCAAGCATGCAATCAAACTACATATTAAAACCCGTTAGAATCCCATAATGGAGTTTAGTTCATGACTGAACCAATAGCCATTATGGGATCAAATCTAAACATGATTAATACACAAACAATTAAAAGATGAAAGGTAGAAATGATCAAACCCAATTGCTGAATATAATCCATTATTCAAATTCTCATATGAATTCAGCAAATACTAATAAAAATCCACGCAGGTAGAAAATCCGAAGAAGAAGTAGAAAAGTAGAGTTTTGGCCTCCTTCTACGTTGGAATCTCTCTCAGAGAGTAAACCCTAGTTACGATGTTGAAAATACATAAAAACTGAGTAATTCTATACAATCCTCCTCTGACACCAGTCAGAAAATCGTTTTAAAAACGAAATACAACCATTTTAATTAAACATTAAAATAAACAGCTCAACATTAGTCAGGATCGCGCGCGACCGTACGCTTCCCCAGTGCAATCCTCTCGCGAGCGCGCGACTTACAGTATATCATGATCCCCAGCCGGGTACTCGCGTGGGAGCGCGTCTCCAAGCTTATCATGTCTCGCGGCTGCGCGGCTTCTGCAACTGTGATTCTTGGTTCTGCTGATGCAACTGTTCTGTCCTGCTGCTCATTCCTTTGTTCATGCCTGCTTAGTCTCCTAATCCACTTGATCTTCATGCCACGCATCCACAACTTGTGCCTCGCTTCATGCGTTCATTTGCCTCGTTCCCTCTAATTTCACCAAATTAGGCCTTTTCCTGCACTTTTCGACCAAAAAGAGTTTTAAGTATATGCAATGCAAACTAACATGAAATGCAACTAAAACACACTAAAATGTACTTGAGATGGGCATAGTTCGCATGAATTGGTACTCAATAAGTAGGTATAAAACCCACTTATCAAATACCCCCAAACTTGAACTGTTGCTTGCCCTTAAGCAATGCATACTAATGAACAATGAAAATGCAACTATATTACTATGCAACTAAATTATGATGCAACTAATCTCACATTGTCTAGCTATCACAGAAATTCAGTCCAAATTACCTCAGCGAATTTTTCTAGATTCAAGAATACATATTCAAACCAAACTGTAGGCTTATGTCATACACTTGGATAATTCATAAATGCTATAGATATGTTGTGTGTGTGTGTTATATTCACCAAAACTTGATTTAAGAAAAGAATACACATAGTAGACTGCTTAAAATAGAAAATTATAGTTTAAAGTAAGAATCATGTATATATATGCAACAAAGACTATTCCAACATATCAAAACAAACTGAGGTCCAACAATGGGCTTAACTTCTTTATTTTTATTCACGAGGGCGATTTTCGCACTTTTCCGCGGTGTTTATTGCTACTTTACTTTTTCTTTTTTCTTTTTCATATGACTGTGCAATGTCTTACTCTATTAGGCAACATTGCTACCCCTTAGGAAGCTTTCAACCAATGACTCCTAGACCATGAAAGATCTTAGGGTGCTAGGTGTAGAGACAATCCCCTCGGGCGTACTTACTCAAGTAACTAGGGCCCCGAAATAAGACTAGCAACGTTATTGCTATTGGATATATTTTTATTTTTTTATACACAGATACCCATGTTTTCCCACAGATTAAAAATCAATGTTCTAAATTGTCTAAGTTCACTTTCCACATATTTCCTTTTTTAAAACTATATTTTCTATCGAGCAATGCAACACATAATTCTTATACCTACAAGTGATTGTGAACACATTCGTGAAAACCGAAACTATTTAAACAACATTATGAATTGCATTGTGTAAAACATTATATCTCAGCTTATGTCATCCCAAAATACTCAAAAATCATTTAAACTTCACTATCATCATCTGTTAGAAAAAATTTCTATACGGCAAGAACTGTAAGATATGCAAACTAACAATGAACATGTAACTGTATGCAAAAATAAACTATATGATGCAAAAATTTAAACTAAACATGCAAAAACTAAGAAAACTACACTAATCATGCTCAAGCTACATGCAACTACATTAATATCCCTAATACCCCCAAAATTTATACTATTCAATGCCCCATTGAATGAAGGTAAAGGGTAACGAAAAACTCCCCTAATGATCGGTGGTACCACCCTCCTCAGGTGGTGAATCTGGTGGTGGATATGGCACTGCTGTTCCGAATTAAGGCCACTCTAGCGTCGTTCCTTGCTGTGCAAAAGCTTCGGCCAAGGCCCTCGTGAGACCCATCGCAAACGTGCCCAGATTATCGTACATGGCATCGACTTTTTGCTTTTTGCTCCAAACTTCGGAGCTGGCGATCACAATGGGTGGCATGTGTTGGTGATCACCATGGGTGGCGACCATACTTTCTGCGTTGCTGAGTTTACTCCCAAACTGATTACATGAGATTTCACTTCAAGATTCCTGCAGTACACCATTTACCCGTATCAATGTGTGAATTCTGGAATAAGCATAAATGAACAAGTAGATTCTATACAATACTAAAACAATGTCCCATGAAGACTCTATTACACACTTACTTATGCTCACATAACCCTCTATTACAAATGAAATAAAGATGAACTAGCTAAATACACTACTGAATAAATAAAAAGAAAATAGAGATAGAGATAATGGGTTGTCTCCCATCAAGCGCTGAGTTATGGTCAAATAGCTTGACTGTCTCTGATGCTTAAGTCGAAGAAAGAATTGAGGCGATGCTGTTTTTGTCCACCTCACCACCAGAATCACTCTTCAATCTCTGACCATTCACTTTAAGATGCTTGTCCAGAAACTTATCACCTACTGCAATGGTTCTATAATGTGGAGTGGTATCTAGATATTGATCAAATTTATCTAATTCCTCATCATTCACATTTGAATTTTTAGCAACGATACTTTTTAATGGTTCACAATCCACTATACTCTATACTTCATCATTTAGAACCCGGTTTACCACATCAACCCGGAAGCATTCTTCTTCATCTGTTGGGAACTTCATGGCCTTAAAGACGTTAAAGGTCACCTCCTGATCATGTACACGTATCGTGAGTTTCCCTTTTTGTACATCTATCAAAGTCCTGCCCATGGATAAGAATGGTCTTCCCAGTATGATTGGTATATTTTTATCTTCCTCGTAATCTAAAATGATGAAGTCAGCCAGAAAGATAAATTTGTCCACCTTCACTAATACATCTTTAATAATTCCCCGTGGATACGTGATGGATCTGTCAGCTATCTGCAAAGAAATGTTTGTTGGCCTTGGCTCCGGTAATCCCAATTGGTTGAACAATGACAAGGGCATCAGATTAATACTTGCCCCAAGATCACACAAACATTTTGCAAAATTCATATTCCCGATTGTGCACGGGATTGTGAAACTGCCTGGATCCTTCAGCTTCAGAGGTAATTTCTACTGAAGTACTACACTGCATTCTACTGTCAAGGCTACTGTCTCAAATTCGTCTAATCTCCTCTTCCTTGACAGTATACCCTTCATGAACCTTGCATAGCTTGGCATTTGTTCCAATGCCTCAGCGAAAGGTATATTAATTTGCAGCTTTTTGAATATCTCCATAAACTTGCTGAATTACTTATCTTCCCTTTGCTTATTTAATCTTTGCGGATATGGAACTTGAGAGTGAATTGGTGGTACTAAACTCTTAAGCTTCTCCTCTGAACCTGTTTTATCTTTTTCTTCCTGCTGAACCTCAGACTTTTCCAGATTTTCTTTCTCAGTAGCTGGCTCCTCTGCCTCGCGCGGCCGCGCGGCCTCCTCTTGTAAAACATGCGCGGGCGTGCGACTTACAGTGTCTGCAATATTCTTCCCAGATCTTAATGTGATTGCTTGACACTGTTCTTTCCCGTCTCTTCTTGGATTTATCTCTGTATTATTTGGAAAAGAACCCTGGGGCCTGTTTGTAAGCATGTTCGCCATCTGCCCCATCTGAGTTTCCAGATTCTTAATAGCCACTGCTTGGCTTTTGATCATAATCCTCTGTATTTTCTATGTATTTCATCATCATCTCCTCAATTTATGATTTCTTTTCTTGTTGAGGTGCAGCTGGAGTGTGATATTGCTATTGTTGAGAAAATCCCGCCGAAAATGGCGGTCTAGGATTAAACTGTGGCTACGCTGGTTGTGTCTGAAACTAATTATTTGATTGAAACTAATTTTGCTGATTCCCTTGGTTATTTCACCAACTAAAGTTTGGATGATTTCGGTTGTTGGGGTGGTATGTGTTCTAAAACTGACCTTGGTCTTTTCTGTAGTTGTTCACATACTGCACTGACTCTGAGCTGATAGCACATTGATCTGTCGAGTGTGACCCCCACACAAATCTCACATACAAATGCAACCGTCTTCGTTTTACCTTCTGCTAATGTGTCTATTTTCTTTGCCATGACGGCCATCTGTGCTGACAACTGCGTGATAGCATCAACCTCCAAAACACCTGCAACCTTGGGCTGTGGCATTCGAGATGTAGGATTCTAAAAATCGTTTGATGCCATCGTCTCGATAAGGTTATAGGCTTCCTTATAGCTTTTTGCCAATAATACCCCTCCTGCAACTGCATCTACAATCGGTCTCGACTGCCATCCCAATCCATTATAAAATGTGTTGATCACCATTCAGTCAGGCATACCGTGATGTGGACACTTTCTCAGCATCTCTTTGTATCTCTCCCATGCTTCATATAAGGACTCGCCCTGTTGTTTCTCAAACTGAGAGATAGATGTCCTCATCTTTGCAGTCTTAGCCATTGGGAAGAACTTGGTTAAGAATTTTTTTGCTAAGTCCTCCCATGTAGTTATAGACCCTTCTGGAAAAGAATGAAGCAAACTTCTTGCTTTATCCCTCAATGAGAATGGGAATATCCTAAGTCTGATAGCATCCTCTGTCACACCGTTGTATCTGAATGTATCATAAATTTCGATGAATCTTAACAGCTATTCATTTGGATCGTCTGTAGCGACACCCCCAAACTGTACTGAATTATGTACCATTTGAATAGTACCCATTTTTATCTCGAATGTATTCGCTGCTATCGCTGGTTTGACGATGCTAGACTGTAGTCCATTAATATTGGGCATGGAATATTCCTTCAGAGCCCTATGCTCCTCTCTTTGCTCTTCTCCTTGTACCTCGGCTGCCATATTAGTTGTGGTACTTTCTAACTGTGCTTGTAAATTTCTATGAACACTAGCTTTCCAACCTCTCTCGTTTATGTTATCCTGAATAGGTGTTAAGTCAGGGTTGGATGACCGTGCGCGCATAAATATTTATCCAAGTTCTTGAAACAAAAACAAAAATGGAAATAATATAAGAATGGATTTGTCTAAGTCATGCAATATAGCTTAAAACTAATGATAATAATAATAATTTAAATACCTTTCCCCGGCAACGGCGCTAAAAACTTGTTGCCTCCTTTTTAGTTCTAACAAAAAAGCTCTAACTCATTTAAGCATACATGTGTCAACAAGTAATATAGAGCAAGTAAAGTATCGATCCTGTGACACCCCCAAATCCTGGTACTTCATTTCCTCAAGATTTGGTGTTCAATTAATCAAAACATTCATATATAACTACCCAATTATAATAAAATTGAATAATAAAACCTGCCCATACAGGAATAAATTTAAATAAAAATCTCTCAGGTTATCTAACGTTTAACAACAATCATTCAAATGTGAAATTTAAATAAACTTCATTACAATTTTTAAACCAAAGTCTAATAGTAAAACTATCGAATCTATTACAAGTCTTCAGCACTTGTTCATCTTTCCTTTTCCATTACTAGTGCTAGGTACGTCACCAGTTTCAACTTTAGCTATAAGAAATTTTACAGGCAAGAGTCAGCAAACAAGGCCCACTTGAAATAACAATAAATAAATCTTTAAACTTTTACATCCATTGCCAATATTAGGCTCCATAGAACTGAACAATATATTCTATTAACTTTCTAAAAATTTTAACATTCACTGAGGGTCTAATGACCACGAATCATGTCCACAGTTATAAGTAATCTTTCAACTTTAACTTTAACAGTCATAAGACTATAAGGACTTCACGTACTTAGGGGGATCAACCCTTCGTACAATGTATTGTGCACAACCATTTCAACGCTAAGAGTAAACCTCTTTTAAAAGAGTTGATCATCTCAGTATTTAGAATACAAGTCTGCACCAAAGTAAGTTTGGTTTGGATAAGCTTTCAAGGAAATTTGGAATTTAACGAACATCAACTAAGGAGTAGTTGAATAAGACCAATAACACTATACTATAGAATAATAGTGATTGAATAAATTATAGTAAACTAAGTCATGCATTAGGAATAATCTAATAGCATACAATTTGAATAACTATAGCATACCTTGCTTGAACAACACTAAGCCAAGGTTAATTAGAATTGAATAATAAGCAAGCATAACATATATAGTTGTGCATGCTAAACCACAAGTTAAATACAAGAATAACTTGCTCCAAATAACTTACATCATTATATTGTAATCGAATTAAAAACAGTAATTGCATTAACAAGATAATAGATTAGAAAACTTGCTTAAGATTAAACTATAAGATTTGGGATACTTGTATCGTCATGAGCAACTAGATACAATGACTTACTCAATAATAGGTAATCTAGCTCTACGAAAGTGTAGAGGTAGCAACTTACAACAATTGTAATTGAATTTGAAACAGTAATGTACCAAATGAAATTAAACTCGCACAATGAAATTTTGAGTTAGAGAACTTGCTCAATTATAAAATAGAGTTAAAAAACTTGCCTTTAGCACAAGCTAAACCTTACAACTTGAATCAATACACTATACATATGCCATATTGACATAGTTAGTCATTACCAACATTGTATATTAATATAAACAAATATATACATCATATATGTTAAATTACCCTTTCATATAATCAACTATGTTACAAATAGGTAATACTTGATATCATGTTCATTCATAGCTTAATACTACTGAAATCATCATTTAACATTCCTATTATAAACACATAACATTTATTCTCCAAATTTGTATACTTAAAAAAACTGTCAGAACCTTCTGCTAACTCGCGTTGCGATGCCACAGTTTACATTGTGGTTCGTGTTGCGGCGCTGCGACTCGGGACATATGCCATTGGTTGGCGCTGCGGCGTGGTGCCGGTGCTGTGGCTCGAGATTTGTACTGCTGGGCCGCACTGCGGCGCCAGACTCCAGAATCCTGCGACCAAGCTCGACAATAGTATGAACAAAAGCCAAATTGGCCTAAAAGCTCAAATCTAATAGACTGATTAACATGTAATACACATATAGACTTCTTATAAACATATTGTGAAGACTTCTAACATGTTTCTACTCATAAAATATCAAAAACATCAAAGTTACAACACCGAAATTCAATGTTTTTGGCAAAAACTCCATTGTTGACATTTTTAATGAAAATCAATACTGTGATTTTATTTTTCAATCAAAACAGAAATTTCAAAATATCATAGTTATGATTATACATACTCTATCAACTTCCATAGTCAATTTATCAATTTAACAACTAATTACACCTAAATTTCTACTTCAACTAAGCCATATTCATATATATATATATATATATATATATATATATATATATATATATATATATATATATATATATATTTCATATGAACACTCTGTAATATATTTTCTTCCACAAAAACACATATATACTTGAATTCATTTATCTGTAATCATATATAAACTCATGAAATCATCTTATAATCAATAATTAATTATATAACTATAAACACCATCAATTTAACTTTTATAAAATTTCACAGAAACATTTTGGAAGAAGAAGAAACTAAACTTTTAAAGAAAGATTAAGCTCCTACCTTTGATTAGGAAGATGATGACTATTCTTTTCCCCAATTCCTTTCTCAAAAACCTGTTAGAAAACACTCACTTTCTCTCTAGAGTTTTCTCTATTTTTTTCTATGTGTTCTTCTTCTTCTTCTTCTTCTTCTTCTTCTTCTTCTTCTTCCAACTCTAGTTTACGTATAATAATATAACGTATGTAATAATAGATATATTTAGTATAGGATTTTGACTGACATAACTTATATTATGTTAAAAATCAAAAGTCATATGGCTTGTTTGGCTAAGCTTAATAAAATAACTCTTTAATCCTTACACCTTGTTTGGTAAACCTAATTAAAACAAATGGATTAAATTCTTATACCTTGTTTGCTAAAACATCATTAGATTAAAGATTTATTATGCAATAAGACATGTTTGGCAAAAAAACTAAATTAAACTCTTTTAATTTATTTTAATAATTCCTTTATAGCAATGTTATTTGTCACACTTCTATTAAATTAAATAATCAATTTAATCAATTCAAATACTAATCTATTAAATTACTTTAGCACATAATTTAATATCACATAACTATAATTTCTTTTATAATTATAATTTTATTCAACCAACTAATGTTTTAAATTACAATTTCCCATTTAAAATATTATAATTTATTTAAATCACTATATGCTCTCTAGCTTACTTATTAAATTAAATTGGTATATAATCTCATAACAATTAATTTTCTTAGCTCCTTAATTATTTATTCAACAAATAATTAACAAAGCCACGTCAACTCAAATTGCCATTAAATACTTATATAATTCAATAAATATTTAATATATATTATTTAATTATTTATTAAACAAATAATTAACTAAACCACATCAACTCAAATTGAACAATTATTTATTCAACAAATAATCATATACATTAAATATTTATATAAATCAATAAATATTTAATATTACATTTTAAAATTCTACAATGTTACATCATTCCCTCCTAACAAGGATTCTTGTAAGACCCCAACTTTTTGAATAAAGATTAAATTTTCTCGAAATATATTTTTGAATATTATGGTGTGGAATTTGATATAATGTTATAGTTATGGGTAATATTTATAAATTTTGCAAAGTACGCAAGTTGTTATATAATATTTGATTGGTCGGGGAATATTCGTTTTAACAGGGAATATTCGTACAATGGCACAATCATTGGTGGACCCCCCACAACGAAATTATTGTCCGATTGAGAAAACGACAAAATACTTTATGAAAATAACGGCGGAAGTTTTACCGTTAACTGTTGAACTACCCGGTAGTAAAAGTACAGTAATATGCGTGGTTGCATAGTAGCATACAGTATTAATTATTGATGCTTACGTGAGAAGTCACTCAGTTATACTCAATTATTGCTACAGTAATTGCTACATCATATCTCTCATATTATTGATTCGATTATTGTCATAATATCTTCTGCATAATATGTTATTTTATTAAATCAATAATTGAGAAGACAAAGTTATTTATTTTATTAAATTGCAATATTTACAATGTCTAGAAGTTCTGTCAAAGAGAGGTTTGGTCACCTAATTGCGCGCCAATAGGGAGAAATCCTTATTGGAAAGCCCCCTCTTTCTTGGGAACGATCTGGTTGATAAATATTGTGAGTTATAATATTAATGATGAATGTTATTAAAATTAAAGTTGTGTTCGGAGTTGAATTTGGAGACGCGGACGTGATATTTGAGTTCAGAACGATGAAATTAGTAAAAATAGTCTATAAACACAAAATTTTCGGGAATTCACTATTTGGTTAAAAAGTCAACAATTGACTTTTTTGGGAAAAGTCAAACTTCGAAATTTCCAAATTTATATTTTTGATAAAAATGGTTTCATTGTGTTAGAATTATTTGTGTTAGTGAAAATCGACAATTATTTCGATAATAATTGATGTCTGGAGGTTATATTGACCAATCTAGTATTTAACCAGATAAATGAGCAATTGATTGCTATTATTTCACATGATTATAACTATTTGTTCACATGTGTATACTATTGTTTCACATTCTTGTTACTATTAGGGGAGTTGGTGCAAGATTGATAATACTTGCATGACTAAGTTAAAAATAGAGGTATAGATGGAGGTACTATACTGTAATTTTTATTTTCACATGTCTAGAACTATTGATTCACATAATTTACTACTGAATAACATTATTTACTATTAGGGGAGGTGGTGCAAGTTTGATAATACTTCCATGACTAAATTAAAAATAAAGGAAAAGTTGGAGGTATTGTACTGAAATTTTTTGAGCCCCAAAACGTGCAATTATCGAAACTATATTTTTCTATAAATAGAAGCTCATTCTTCCTTCATTTCTCACCAATTCAAAAAAGCTTTAGAGCGATTATTATCGAGAGAAATTATAGAAAGAAGAAGAGAAGTCTGCTATCTCACTATTCCAGTATCCAATTTTTCTAAAGGAAATGAGAACGTAACAGGGACTAGTCAGGGAACGGAGTGACGGACCAGATGATAGCATTAGTAGTCCTCACTATTCAGTGAAATAGTGGAAAATAAATGTAGTAATATTGAATTTGAGTTGAATATTGTCTAGGCGACAATATTTGTATTAAAACTCACAGCTTATGTTTTGTCATACTTTACACGACAGTTGTATAATTAAGTTGTATTTGTATTCTGTACCATGTATTTGACGACTCAGAATAGGTGATGTATACCTATTTTGGGGGCATCACAGTTGGTATCAAAGCTTAGGGATATGATCCCTGGCTAAGATGTGAGACTAGAACTAGGAGGGGAGATATTGGGAATTCCTTCGCTAGTATGACCTACCTAATTTTTTGGTATTTAATTGGTTGGTCAGAGTATAGAAATAATATGTTGTATATCAATTAACCCTTGTTTTGTGGCAGTATTTGAAAATGGCATCCGAGAATTTTGAGAATAACAATGGGGTACAAGAGACTGTGTAGTCTCCACAGATCAAAAATTAGAATAATGTCCATCAAGAAGGCGACAATCCTCATGCAAACAACAACACTGACCAAATGATGAACGATGGAATGTTCCGAGGCTTCATGCAATTCATGCAACATCATGCGAGAGCGGCTCCTGTCCAAAATATAGGTGGAAACACTGGCAACTCTCGGAGGGTCATCGCCAAATAGTTCAAGGAGCTGGGACCACCGGAGTTTATTAGAGTGCCAAAACCACTTAAGCCAGAAGCATGGATAAAGAAGATAACCAAGATATTTTATGTCTTGGGATGCTCTGTGGAACAAAAGGTTCCCTTCGCCACCTTTATATTGCGTGAAGAAGCAGATTACTGGTGGGAATCTTTAAAACGTACTCAGCCTGACGCACTCAAGATGTCTTGGGAGAAGTTCCAAGAGCTGTTCAACGACAAGTACTTTCCCAAATGTATTCGCCACATGAAAGAGGTGGAGTTTATCAAGTTGGAATAAAACAATATGACCGTGTCGCAATACGAGGCTAAATTTGCGGAGTTATCCCAGTTTGCATCCCATTTGGTTGATAATGAGGAACGAATGACCCGAATGTTTTTAAGAGGTTTGAAACTGGAGATACGACAATATCTTATTTCTCATAAATTGTGTTTGTATTCAGATGTTGTAAATAGGGTTCTGTTGTTGGAGCGCGATATCGAGTCAACGTAACCACGAGAAAGCAGTCGACAGAATGAAAATACCAGTGGTAACAGTCATCAAAGTGGTGACAACAAACGTGGAGGGAATCAACATGCCAAAAATGGTAACCACTCCAGTGGTAATCATAGCCAAGACAATAAAAATGGACATTTCAAGAAAAAAAGATTCAACAATGATGGAAAGACGTCAGCACCAGCACCCGTTGTTAAGGAAGGAAAACGACCACCTATCATATGCTTCAAATGCAGAGGGGAGGGACACATCAGTCCAAACTGCGCGATGCCTTCCAAAACATGTTATAATTGTGAAAGAGAAGGTCACTTAGCTCAATTTTGTCGTTCAGCGAAGACAAATTCAGCTAGGATGGAGGCACCAAAGGCCGTCCCAGAAAAGTCAAAGCCGGTAGTGTAAGGGAGAGCGTTTGTTGTGACCTCCCAGAAAGCAAGGAACCCAAACGTGGTTATCACGGGTAAGCTTATCATAAACTCTAGTGAAATATATACCTTATTTGATACCGGTTCTACCCATTCTTTTGTTTCTCCTACTTGCACTCAACGTTTAAGTTTGACTCTGGAGAAATTAGACTTTGACTTATCTGTTGAAACTCCATTAGGAGAAACCTTCATTACATCCACTATTTATAAGTCTTGTTTGATTCAAATCGGTAACCGCACGTTACCTGTCGATCTTATCTCCTTAAAAATACTTGAATTTGACGTGATTCTAGGGATTGATTGTTTAACTACTCATCATGCTAAAATTGATTATTTTCGTAAGGTTGTTAGCTTTCATATTCCTAATGAATACGAGGCAAAGAAGATGGTTGGAGCTGATTCAAAATCGATTCGGAAGGGTTACTTCGATTCAAAGGGAGAATTTGGGTTCCGCCAGTACCGGAAGTTAAAGAGGAAATTTTGAGTGAAGCTCACGACGCAAGATATTTGATTCACCCTGGAAGTACGAAAATGTACCAGGATCTTAGACATCATTTTTGGTGGCCGAATATGAAGAAGGATGTGGCTGATTGTGTGGCGAAATGCTTAATGTCTCAGAAAGTTAAAGCAAAGGCCAAGCAAGTTATTGCAACCGTTAGAAATACCAGAATGGAAATGGGAGCATATCACAATGGATTTTGTGGTAGGTCTTCCAACGACTCAGCAAGGTTATGACATCGTTTGGGTAATTGTTGATCGATTGATGAAGTCGGCACACTTCTTACCAATCAAGATTAGATTTAACCTGGATCGATTGGCAAAACTATACGTTAAGGAAATTGTTTCAAGGCACGGTGTACCTGTGTCCATTATATCAGACAAAGATCCATGTTTCACATCAAATTTTTGGAAACGATTACAAGCTAGAATGTTTGGGAACACAACTAAGAATGAGCCCAGCGTACCTTCCTCAAACAGACGGACAAAGTGAGAGAACCATCCAGACACCAGAGGACATACTCAGATCATGTATTATGGATTTAAAGGGAAATTGAGACGATCATTTATCGTTGATTGAATTTTCCTATAGTAATAGTTATCATGCAAGTATTGGTATGCCGCCTTATGAAGCGTTTTACGACAGGAAATGCAGAACTCCGTTATGCTGGGATGAGGTAGGTGAACATCAACTATTGGGTCCAGAGTTGGTGCAACAAACCGTCAAAATCATCAAA
This sequence comes from Panax japonicus, assembly GCA_020205505.1. Classification (NCBI taxonomy): domain Eukaryota; kingdom Viridiplantae; phylum Streptophyta; class Magnoliopsida; order Apiales; family Araliaceae; genus Panax; species Panax japonicus. Next base: position 29,774,716 of record CM035097.1, on the reverse strand, counting down.
GTCATTCGAGCAAGATTGATAGCTGCACAAGATAGACAGAAGAAATATGCCGATCAACACCGATAAAATCGCGAATTCGATGTTGGTAGTTATGTATTCTTGAAAGTATCTCCCTGGAAGTGGAAAATTCGATTTGTCAAGAAAGGGAAATTAAGGCCTAGGTTTATAGGTCCTTTTGAAGTTCTTCGATGTGTGGGTGAAGTAGCATACGAGATAGCTTTACCTCCAGAATTGGTGCATATCCATAATATTTTCCATGTCTCGATGTTGAGACCATATAAGCCTGACTATAAACATGTTATAGAATATGAGCCCTTTCAGTTTGAGAAAGACTTAACATATGAAGAAGTCCTTGTTCAAATTGTTGACAGAAAAGAGCAAGTACTGAGGAATAAGGTGATACCTTCTGTTAAGGTAATCTGGAGGAATCACAATGCCGAGGAAGCTACGTGGGAACTTGAAAGCGATGTGATGAAGAATTATCCTCAGTTGTTTGCCTGATTTTGTATAGAGATTCTAGGGACAAAATCTTGTTAAGGAGGGAAGAATGTACCGAATAAATTTTTAGAATTGTGATTCAGGGGACATAATTCTTTTAAGGAGGGAAGGAAGTAACGATCAAAAAATTTAAAATTTAATTTAAATATTTATTGAATTAAATAAATATTTTAAATAATTGATTTATTGAGGAAAATAAATAATTGATAATTGTGGTGAATTAATTTAGTAACTAAATTGATTAATTCTAATTAAATTGAATAATGATAATTTTATTGAGGGATTTAATTATAGAAAATAATTAAATTAAATAAATTGTTTTATATAAAGGGAAATAAATAAATTAAATATATAAAGTGATGTTTCTAATTTGTTAATTAAATTAGATATATGGTTATTTATTTATTTATAAGTATAATAATTGTAACATTCCAGTTTTTTAATGTAAATTATAAATAATTATTGATTTATATAAATATTTATTAGATGCGTTTATTATTGGATAAATAATTGTTCAATTTTATTGATTTTATTTAGTTAATTATTTATTTATTAAATAATTAATGTGTTATGTGGATTGAGTTATATGATTAAGTGATTTATTTAATAAATTGTTATTACATAAAGTGTGACAAATAACTATGTAATGTGTGACAAATAACTATGTGATAAAGAGTTATTAAAATAAATTAAAGTAATTTTAATTTAATTTTGCCAAACAAGGTTTAAGTATATTAATCCTTTATTTTGTAAATGGTTTGCCAAACAAAGCCTTATGACTTTTGAATTTCTTTTGAATTTTAATTATTAGTTAAATAATATATATATATATATATATATATATATATATATATATATATATATATATTTGGTAACTGATATATTATTAGGGTAATAAGTGTGGCGTCGAATTTATTCGTTTTTAAAACTGGTACGTTGGTGTTATTTTATGTTACGCATATTGTATATGGCTTAAGTCTAAGAACAAGTTCAGAAAAAGGTTTTCAGAGAGAAAAGTTCAGAGTTTTGAGAGAGTTTCAGAGAAAACGTGATTTTTAAAGCAAGTCTGTTAACAAAGATTCTTAAGCAAACAAAAAGGTATGTTTCTATAACGTTAATATATGTACGTAGATATGTTTAAACCATTTTCCTATGAACTTGATATTCTCTGTTTTCTTGAATATCACTGGGTATAAAGTTTTTATCAAAGTTTCTGTAGAACTATGTTTTTACAATTTTGTATGATATTTTATGTGTACGTGTAACTGTAATTGTTATATTAGCATATGTATATATGAGATTGTATGCTAGATTATGTATACAAGAAAAAGGAAAATTTGTTTTACAGTGAAAAACATGTATGAACGTATGTTTTGCAAAATAATAAAATTGGTATGTGATTATGCAAATTGTAAACTGCTATGAAATTGAACTATACATGTTAATTGGTTTATATGTTGATATGCTTGTATTTCAATGGAATCAATTTTGTTATAGAAACGAAATTACAGTGTCACTGTGTCGAATTAGTTCAACGATGGAGTTTGGTTTTAAACAGTGCTTTCAAGGAATTTAACTTTTCTTAAATTATGATTTAGGTGGTGTTAATTAGTATATACATGAGTAAATTATATAAGTTATGCATGTTAATTAATGTTGGAATTGAAGTTATAGACATAAAACTTAGTTATTCTGTTATTCGTGGTTGGTTTCTGTGAGTTTTGGCGTCCCAGTGCCAAAATCCACGCTCCAGCGTGAAGTATATGCTAGAAGTTCATGCCCCGGTGCTGGAATTCGCTCCCCAGTGCTGTAAAAGTGATCTGGGTCGGATAGTTTTGACCTCCTGTAGTAAAATGGCCATAACATTTTCATACGAACTCCGATTGAGATGATTCAAGATGATTCAGAAAGAGGACGAATAGGCCTATAACTTTTATTCTTTACGTTTTTCAATGTGAAATCATTATGAAGGGTTCAAGAGGCCATCTTTAGGACTATTGTGTATTTGGAGCCAATTGGAGGGCGTTAGGATGCGCGAATGCAAGTACAATCCTTTGAGTATTAGTATAACCTAATGATAACATGTTGAACATGTAATATGATGTTGTATCAAGTTATTAATGTGTATGTGGTACAATGACATGATCACTTAAGTAGTTGTAATAAAGCTAAAAAACAACTCATGAAGGTAATGTTAGTGTAACTAATGTGTATTGTCAATACATATGGTATGTGTAGGACTTGGGATGAACGTGAGTAGTGATTTTTTAACCTACGCACGAGTCAAGTTCCCTAACCTTTGCTACTTTATTATTCAACAAGGTTTGTAAGACCCCAAATTATTAATAAATGATATTTATTACCCTCTATTTCTTATTTTGAAATAGTAAGGGTTGATTTAATTAATGTGGTTAGTTATGGGTAAAATGCGCAAATATTTTAAATAAGCAGGTGGTTATAAAATATTCATTTTTGTCGGGGAATATTCGTTTGGTCGTGGAATATTCTTACCGTCGAGGAATATTCGTACGATAGTGCAATCTTTTGTGGGCCCCATAATGGAAAGCTATTAGATGAAGAAAATGACAAGTATAAGTTGTTTACAAATAACGGCGTAGTTGTTACCGTTAACACTGTTGGAATACTCGGTGGTTAAAACACAGTAATACGCGTTGTTGCACAGTAGCACACGATATTGCACCAATTACTGATTGTTACGTAAGAAGGCACTACTCAATAATTGTTACAATAGTTACTGTTCAGTATTTTATTTTATTGATTCAATAATTGCTGCGTTGATATTTTATATTACTGTTGTTTCAATAATTGTCAATACACAGTATTTTCCATTATCGAAGCAATAATTCATATTATCTGAATAATATTATTAGAACACATTATTGACAATGTCTAGAAAGTTCTGTTTAAGGAGAGGTTTGGTCACCTAATTGGAAAGCCCCCTCTTTCCTGGGAACGGCCTGGTTGCCAGTACTGTGATTCTGTAATATTATTTGTGAATAATTAATTATTGATTTATATGATGAGGAAAATATTGATTTTATGTGGATATAGATGGAGAAAAATTTTAAAGTGACAATTGTTTAAAATCGATATTTTATCTTTTCTAATAAAATAATATTTTATTATATTATTATAATATAATAATGATGATATTTTTACAATGAATGTGGGATATATGAGTATATGAGGAAGAAGAGTATTTTTGTTGCAAAAGTTGTTTAACACATGTTTTGTGTGTCGGTGGACCCCATTTCTTGACGGAAATTTGATTTTAGCTTGTACAATCACCCGTTTGTAGATTTCGGTTAATTTCTATTTGGAATTTGGAAAAACATTCTTCTGCAAAGTTGTAGAGAATTAAATTTCCTATAAAAATTCGCGAGAATCGAATTTTTTGATAAAAGAGCTATTTATTGTGAATTATTGAAGTTCCGGAGTTTCGAAATAATTAATTTTTGGAAGTTTAAAATACTTTAAATAACAAAAATGTTTTTTTCATTATGGTGTGTTCCACATGTTATTTTCATCACATTCACTGTTTATAAATCTTGTTTGATCAAAGTTGGCACCATCACATTACCCGTTGACCTTATCTCTTTAAAGATACTTGCTTTTGATGTGATTTTAGGGATTGATTGGTTAACTACTCATCATGCCAAAATTGATTGTTTTCGTAAGGTTGTTAGTTTTCATATTCCTAATCAACCTGTTGTTCGAATTAAAGCAACTAAACCATTAAAATCAATCACTGTCATATCAAGTCATAAAGCTATTCGTTTATTGAAAAACGAATGTCAACCTTTTTTTAGCCCATGTTATAGATTTGAATAAGGACACGTCAGATTTGAATAATATTCGTATTGTTATTGACTTTCCTGACGTATTTCCTGAAGAACTTCCCGGTCTACCCCTAGAACGTGAAGTTGAATTCTTTATTAACCTTGAACCTGGTACAAAGCCCATTTCTAAAACCCCATATCGAATGGCTCCTATTAAACTTCATGAGTTAAAGGTCCAGGACATCAGTTTCATTCGTCCTAGTACATCTCCTCGGGATGCTCCTGTTTTATTCGTAAAGGAGAAAGATGGGAGTATGCGACTTTGTATCGACTACCGGGAATTAAACCATGTCACTATCAAGAATAGGTATCCGCTACCTCGTATTGATGACCTGTTTGACCAGTTGCAAAGAGCACAATTCTTTTCAAAAATCGATCTTCATTCTGGATATCATCAGCTGAAGGTTAAAACTGAGGATATTTCAAAGACTGCTTTCAGAACTCGGTACGGGCATTATGAATTCTTAGTCATGTCTTTTGGATTGACTAATGCTCTTGCTGCTTTCATAGATATGATGAACCGAGTATTCAAGGAATATTTGGATCAGTTCGTTGTTGTCTTTATTGATGACATCCTCATCTATTCCAAAAGCCGTGAAGATCATGAGCACCATTTGAAGCTGCTACTACAAAGGCTTCGTGATAACAAGCTATATGCCAAACTGAAGAAATACGAGTTCTGGCTTGAGGAAGTAGCATTCCTTGGGCACACGGTGTCAAAACATGGAGTGTCTGTTGACCCGGCGAAGATTGAAGCAATACAAAGTTGGGAACAACCGAAGACGGTGACTGAAGTACGTAGATTTCTGGGCTTAGCTGGTTATTATCGAAGATTAATGGAAGGATTTTCTCGAATTGCTAATCCGTTAACTCAGCTGACTCGTAAAGATAAAAAATTCATATGGAACTAGGAATGCGAGAAGAGTTTCCAAGATCTCAAAAGGAGAGTCATTTCAGCACCTATTTTGACAATACCATCTGGTTCAGATGGATTTGTTATCTACAGTGATGCTTCAGGTAAAGGGTTAGGGTGTGTTCTCATGCAACGTGGGAAAGTCATAGCCTATGCCTCGCGACAACTTAAAGAATATGAGAGGAATTATCCTACTCATGATCTAGAGTTGGCAGCAGTCGTTTTCGTGCTAAAGATCTGGAGGCACTATCTATATGGGGAGAAAGTGGAGATATATTCAAACCATAAAAGCCTTAAATATTTCTTCACTTAAAAAGAACTCAACATGTGGCAACTACGTTGGCTTGATCTGTTGAAAGATTACGACCACACTATTCAATACCATCCTGGAAAAACAAACGTGATAGCTGACGCATTGAGTAGAAGATCATATGCAGGAATGAGTGCGATGATGTCAAATATACGCATAGAACTAACTTTAATCGAAAAAGTTAAAGTTGCTCAAGCCACAGACCCGGAGCTGATGCGTATGAAGAAGAAAGTACAAGAAGTTGCTATTCAGAAGCAAGAATCGATGAAGAAGGAATACTTCGAGTCCACTCTAGACTTTGTGTTCCTAACGATTCTGACCTGAAGCATAGAATCATGATGGAGGCACACAACACACCGTTTGCAATCCATCATTGGAGTACCAAAATGTATCATGATCTTTGACATATATTTTGGTGGAACAATATGAGGAGAGAGATTGCAAAGTTTATCTCGAGGTGTTTAACTTGTCAACATTTACAGGCGGATCATCAAGTGCCAAAGGGTCCATTGCAACCACTTGAGATTCTGAAATGGAAGTGGGAACATATTACTATGGATTTCGTTACGGGTCTTCCCACGGTTTCTCAAGGCATAAATGCTATTTGGGTTATTGTTGATAGATTAACCAAGTTTACTCATTTCTTACCAATACGGGAGACTTATTCTCTTGAATGTCTTGCTAGTATGTACGTGAATGAGATTATGAGGTTGCATGGCATGCCAGTATCCATAGTTTCAGATCGTGACCCAAGATTCACTTTAAGATTTTGGGTTAGCTTGCAAAAAGCTATGGGGACAGATTAACAATTTAGTTCAGCATACCATCCTCAAATAGACGGATAATCAGAGAGGACTATTCAAACTCTTGAAGATCTATTAAGACTCTGTGTCCTAGACTTCAAAGGGAGTTGGGATAAGTATTTACCATTGGTGGAATTCTCCTACAACAACATTTATCAGGTAAGTATAGGTGTGGCTCCATTTGAAGCATTGTATGGACAAAAGTGTCGCTCTCCAATATGCTGGGATGAGGTGGGAGAAGCAACATTGTTGGGACCAGAGTTGGTATGAATGACTACAGAAAAGATCCAAATGATTCGATAACGTATATAAATGGCACATGATAGACAAAAGAGTTATGCGGATCTTCATCGAAAGGACGTGGAATTTAGTATTAGGGATCACGTATTATTGCGTGTTGCTCCATGGAAAGGAGTTACAAGATTTGGGAAGAGATGAAAGCTCAATCCACGATTTATTGGTCCATTTCAGATTCATGACCGAGTAGGAAATGTGGCCTATAGACTCGCGTTACCTCCAAGTATGTCTCGTGTTCATAATGTTTTTCATGTATCTGTGCTTCGTAAATATGTGAAAGACCCGAACCATGTTATTGAGTTAGAACCGGACGAGATAGCCGAAGACTTAACGTATGAAGAGGTACATGTTAAGATCTTGGATAGGAAGGAGCATGTCCTACACACGAAGGTCATACCACAAGTTAAAGTTTTATGGAAAAACCATGCTATTGAGTAAATGACCTGGGAGTTGGAAACGGAAATGAAAGCGAGGTATCCTCATCTTTTCGAAACAGCAGGTACGTACGTCAATTTTGAGGAAGAAATTTCATTAGGAGGGGAGGTTATAAGACCCCAAATTATTAATAAATAAAATTTATTTTCCTCTATTTATTATTTTGAAATAGTAAGGGTTGGTTTGATTAATGTGGTTGGTTATGGGTAAAATGCGCAAATATTTTAAATAAGCAGGTGGTTATAAAATATTAATTTTTGTCGGAGAATATTCGCTTGGTCGTGGAATATTCTTGTTATCGGGGAATATTCGTACGACGGCGCAGCCTTTAGTGGGCCCCATAATGAAAAGCAATTGGATGAAGAAAACGACAAGTATAAGTTGTTTATAAATAACGACATAGTTGTTACCGTTAACACTGTTGGAATACCTGGTGGTTAAAACACAGTAATACTCGTTGTTACACAGTAGCACACGATATTGCACCAACTATTGATTGTTACGTAAGAAGACACTACTCAATAATTGTTACAGTAGTTACTATTCAGTATTTTATTTTATTGGTTCAATAATTGCTGCGTTGATATTTTATATTACTGTTGTTTCAATAATTTTCACTACACAGTATTTTTAATTATCGAAGCAATAATTCATATTATCTGAATAATATTATTAAAAAACATTATTGGCAATGTCTATAAAGTTCTGTCTAAGGAGAGGTTTTGTAAGACCCCAGTTTTTATAAATAAAGATAAATTTTTATAATTATTATTTTTGAATATTATGGAATAAATTTGATATAATGTTATAGCTGTGGGTAATATTTATAAATTTTGCAAAGTACGCAAGTTGTTATAAAATATTCGTTTGGTCGGGGAATATTCTTTTTGTCGGGGAATATTCGTACGACGGCACAATCATTGGTGGACCCCACAACGAAAGTATTGTCGTAGTTAGAAAACGACAAAATTATCTTTCTATAAAATAACGGCGGAGGTGTTACCGTTAAAGCTGTTGAACTACTCGGTAGTAAAAGTACAGTAATACGCGTTGCTGCATAGTAGCATACGGTTTTGATTATTGATGCTTACGTGAGAAGTCACTCAGCTATACTCAATTATTGCTACAGTAATTGCTGCATCATATCTCTTATATTATTGATTCAATTATTGTCATAGTATCATCTGTATAATATGTTATATTATTTAAACAATAATTGAGACGACAAGTTATAAATGATTAATAATTGTTGAAAGATTAAATATGTGTTGATTAAAAATAAAATGATTTCTGGTAATTTTTATTCAATCCTTGATGTATATAAAGAGTCTATTATTAGACGTTTGTGGTAAGTTTAATTATTTATGGGGGGCCATATGTCATCATCTAAGAGTCTCTTTCATAAATAGTAATTACCTTTGTAAATAGTAATTACCTTCGTAAATAGTAATTACCTTCGTAAATAGTAATTACCTTCGTAAATAGTAATTACCTTCGTCAATAGTAATTACCTTCGTCAATAGTAAATACTTTCGTAAATAGTAATAAATCTTCTATAAATAGAGGCCTAGGGCTTCATTATTTTTCACGAATTCGTTCAAGCTATAGAGAGAGAAAGTATAGAGAGAATAAGAGAGAAAGAAGAAGAGTATTCGGTTACTACACTACTGCAGTATTCAATCTCCTAATAAGGTAAGGGGTGTTATTCTTTCTTCTTGAAGAGAACTTATGTTATTCCATTCTTTGTTATTCTGTTGGAATAACTTGTAAAAGTGGCATACCCTATACATGACTTGTATACGCGGTATACCCTATACTTGGTGAAATCCTTATGTTATTTCATTCATTATTATTCTGTTGGAATAACCTGTATACGCGGAATACCCTATACTTGGTGACATCCATTTACTATTCTGTCTTTATATTTCTGTCGGAATATCCTGTCTGTGCTATACGCCGGACCTGGTTCCATTTACTATTCCGTCTTTACATTTCTGTCGGAATATCCTGTCTGTGCTATACGCCGGACCTGGTTCCATCATTTACTATTCCGCATTTATTATTCTGTTGGAACATCCTGTCGGTGTGAATTTCACCTGACCTGGTTCCGTTATTATTATTCTGCCGGAATAACATGTTTGTGCGGTCTCTATCGCATGCATGGTGATATCTTTTGTTATTGTATTCGGTATTACTCAGTTGATTAAAATTTTGACTTCTATACTCCATGAAATTAGTGGAATATCCTTGATATTTGCGCTTCATCCAGTATCCTTTCATGGAAATATTCTTCTGATCATTCTTGAATTTTACTCTACAAAACAGTATCATGTTGACAATTTGGACGTTAATAATTTCTAGATAAAATAATTCTTGAACTTGTTTTATTGAATTCTTATATCATTGTCATCATCCTCATGTTTATATTTTGTTGAAAGTCATCTGTGGCCTGTAGTGCATAGATGGACTTGGTATGATTATGACTAGGGATTATTCGGTGTAATCATGACCGTAATATTACAAATGATATAAAAATTAAAAATCCTCATTGGCCCGTATTGCATTGATGGACAGTTGTTGGCATGATCATGACCATTAATGAATACACAAATATTCTTGGCCCGTAGTGCATGAATAATTGTGGTCGTAATACTAAAGAATATCCTTGGTCGTAGTGCAGGGGTGATTCGATGATGTGGAATATTTATTAAGCTGAGTCTCAGCTATAGCAGTGATGAAAAACCTTTTAAATCATAAAAGATAGTAGATTTTATTTTCTACTTGACTCTTTTAATGGATTGCTGATTCTGCTGCAGTTAAACTTGATGTTTATTATATTTTATCAGTTTAACACTGTTGAAGGCTAATAATAATTTATTCTGCATTATCTTAGTCATAATATTTCTTACTGGGCTAGTTGAGCTCACCCTTTCTTTCACTGTTCTCTTCAGGAAATGAGAATATAGCTGGGACGAGTCGGGGAACGGAGTGATGGACCAGAGAATAGTATTAGTAGTCCTCACTATTCTGTTAAATAGTGTGACAATAATTGTATTGAGGACTCCTTTTGAGTTTGTATGATCTCTAGTAGACAATAATTGTATTCAAAGTCACAGTTATATTTTGTCGTATTGTACACGACAGTGGTATTAGTAAGTTGTATTTGAATTATGTACCATGTATCTGGTGACTCAAGATGGGTGATGTATACCTAATTTTGGGGGTGTCACAGGTTTGGTCACCTAATTACGCGCCAGTAAGGAGAAATTCTTATTGGAAAGTGCCCTCTTTCCTAGGAACGGCCTAGTTGCCAGTACTGTGATTCTATAATATTATTTGGGAATAATTAATTATTGATTTATACGATGAGGAAAATATTGATTTTATGTAGATATAGATGGAGAAAATTTTTAAAGTGACAATTGTTGAAAATCGATATTTTATCTTTTCTGATAAAATATTATTTTATTATATTATTATAATATAATAATGATGATATTTTTACAATAAATGTGGGATATATGAGTATATGAGGAGGAAGAGTATTTTTGTTGTAAAAGTTGTTTAACACATGTTTTGTGTGTCGGTGGACCCCATTTCTTGACTGAAATTTGATTATAGTTTGTAAAATCGACCGTTTGTGGATTTCGGTCAATTTCTGTTTAGAATTGGGAAAAACTTTCTTCTGCAAAGTTGTAGAGAATTGAATTTTCTATAAAAAGTTGCGAGATTCGAATTTTCTGATAAAAGGGCTATTTATTGTGAATTATTGAAGTTCCGGATTTTCGAAATAATTAATTTTTAGAAGTTTAAAATACTTTAAATAACAAAAACGTTTTTTTCATTATGGTGTGTTCCACATGTTTGTTGAATGGGCTGATTTCAGATTTTCTAAGGTTGGCGTAGGAATTTAATTTTAATATATTAATATTATATTAAATTTGCTGCTTTGGTGTTCTAAGCATTTTCCTATAAATAGGGTACTTAGATTAGAATTGAAAATCACACCAGAAACTACAGATTTCTCTCTCTTTCTCTCTCTATATATCGAGCTTATTTTTGTTAGTATTTTAGTACTTTGAGTATTGTTATACGGTGCAAGTTCTTTCAGCACTATATCTAGTATTCCAACCAGAAATACTATTCTAGCTAAGGTAAAGGATGTTATTTTCTTCTCAAATGATATTATTTCTTCAATATTATTATGCTGAAATATTGGTTGGAACTTTTTATCAAATTTAGAACTTTTTCATGTCGGGATTACTATTCATGAGTTACTATTCATAAGTTACTATTCACGAGTTACTATTCATGAGTACTATTCACGAAGCATAATGATGTTTTTTTGTGAAATTTCTATCTTTTGATGTCGGAGTTACTATTCACGTATACGGCACTATTCACGAATATGGCACTATTCAGAGAAATAGCTGAAATACGAATCCTTAATATTTATTCTTTTGTTTCACTGGATTCGTTTCATTTAAAATATTTTTCATCATCCTCCGTCCTAAATGATGATATAATTGAATATCTTTGGCATGTAGTGCAAAGATTAATGATTTCTGATGAATATCTTTGGCCCGTAGTGCAAAATGAACAGGTGTTTAGATGAACATGACCAACTGGTGAATATCTTTGGCCTGTAGTGCAAAGATGAATACTTAATTCCAGATATATATTTATTGATGTTACAGGGATAAAATATCGACGACGAACTTTTAAATTCATATATAGAAGATAATAGTTTGCATTCTCTACTTAACTCTTCTAATGAATTATTATTTTCGCTGCGAGGATTGATTTAAAACTGGTTGTCTATTGTATTCTATCATATTTTCCCTGTTGAAAACTAACGATAATTTGTTCTATGTTATCTTAGTCATAATGTTCTTTACTGGGCTAGTTGAGCTCACCCTTTTCCTTGTTGTTCCATTTTTCATCTCAGGAGGCGAGAATGTAGCGAGTACTAGTCGGGGTGTGGAATGATGGTTCTAGAAGTGGTTCTAGTAGTCCTCACTATTCTATAGAATAGTGTATTAATAATTATAATGATGACTTATTTGAGTGTGGATATTATCTAGATGACAATATTTGTATTTAAACTCACAGTTTTTATGTTGTATAATAAAGTTGTAGTTGTTTCTGTACCATGTATTTTGACTACTCATAATGAGTGTTGTATACCTATTTTGGGGGCGTCACAAGGTTAATTTTAACTTTTATGTTATACTTATGCAAATTCTCTATTCCTAATATCTTGTTTAATGATTTATTGTCATGCAAGTTCACTAACTCTACTTTGTTAATAGTTGAGCAAGTTTTTCTAAATCATAAATCGTCGTTATGCAAATTTCATAATTCTATACTTTATTGAGTAAAGTATTTTCATTAAACAACTTGATTATATATACTTATTCATGATGATACAAGCTTTCCATCTACATACTTTCGTCGAGATAGTTATTATGGTTATGCAAGTTTTCTTAACTCTAAACTTGTTGTAGCAGCATGCTAGTACCTTTATTATGTTGAATCAGTTTATCGTTCAAATTATTGTTGTGATAGCCCCAAATCCGAGCCCCAAATCGCCGCGGATTCGGTACACTAATTCTTTTACTAATTGCGGAAGATATAAACATAAATTGTTTATACATTAAACTTACACATAATCCCCAAGGTCGAGTAACCTTAACTGATTACACAATTCATAAGTTATCTAACACGTAACATTATTATCAACTATTCTATTACAAAATAGCTGCATATATTGCCCCAAGCTGAACTTGGCATTATCATTTTCCTGTATCCCAACGCATTCGTTTTATCTGCAATGTTTTATCATGATATAGCAAGGGTGAGCATGAAAGTTGCCCAACAAGTTTATATACAACAATATAACGATATATCATGATTGAAGAGTATGAATAATGAGCTTGCTATAATTCATCAATATAATTGAGAACTAGCACGAACAAATTTTTGACTGAACAAGTATTTTACATGAACAAACATTTCTGAACCAACTGGTAATGATGGTGATCAGCCTTTCATACCTGACTTATACATGCAAGATGTACAGAGTACAATTTCACGGCAATCAGCAATGATTAACCATAAGCTTGAAGAAACTACTCTTATTAGAGTTAAGTAAAAGAAACTTGCCTGAATCGTTGATTACAGCAACGTAATTTAATTACGCTTTACCCCGAAGAACTAATATTAGTAATATAGATCTCCAATAATTAGAATAATATCATCACAGTATAATACTGTTATATTTATATCCACAAAATAACTAAACACATTATCACATAACCATATCAGTCTATATTTCACATAAGACTTAGTATCAGTTAGACTATTGCAGTCTGAGTTGAAACTGAAACAATTTTAACATCCCGACGATCTAGTCGGTCAACACTCGAGTTTAAGTTCAGTTAAACTCCGCTTAAGCACTTAACCATGCCATAGAATCACATTTATATGATTTAACACTCGCTTTTTCATTTCATAAATTATTCATTAACATGTAATAAGGCAAACACTAATCCAGCACCCTGGATTCAATATCTAACAACCAAATTTATAATTCAGCAACTTGAATTCCAAATCCATCAATTTAAACCTCAATCCAGCAAACCGGATTCAACACATTTTCAATTCAGCAAACTGTATTATATATCCGTATCACGAAAATACCAAATCAGTGAATTATTCTTCTATCCTTTGGTCAAACATATATACATGTATTTCATGCACAAAAATTATTTTTCCATAATTTTCCAACTTCTTTTGGTATTTTTCAAAAATCATTTCTAGTGCGTAGCTTAAGAAATTAGTTACCTCGTGCTTAACTCCAGTAATGCCCATCTTTTGGCATAACCTTATATATGTTAACGTGATACTCCATTTTAAATTTCGTGGCAATCGGAGTTGTAGAACTCCAGTTATAGCGATTTCCGTCGGAAAATCACAAAAATTGTAATGGTCATAACTTGGTCAGTTTTAACTCGGAATTAGCTCATTTTTGGACACGAGCTACATAATACCATATATTTTCATTTTCCAAAAGCCTGGAATTTTTCTCATTAAATAAATGTCTGAAACATCCCCCGGAAAATTTTGGGCAGAAACTTTTTGCACTTTGGCAGTTTTGGAGTCCTTCACCAAAACTTAAATAGAATGAAATTTATAACTCCGATTAATGATCCGTCAATTTTGTTGGATTCCTATCTTTCCGAAATACAGTTTTCATCTATCACAATCCATATTTGGACATGTTAAGCTCCTGGAATTTAGCCCGGAAGTGGCTGTTACAAAACTGTCATTCTAACAGTTTTCTTAACTTTGTGTAGTTTGGGAGAAATCCTATATCTTGTTCAATATTCAACCTATTTGAGTAATTCCAAAGGGATTTTACCCATAACACATATATCTAGCATCCCAAGAACATAAATCATATATATCCATCATAGATTTCAAAGATCCAAAAGCTTGATCACACTTTTTAAAAGTTTAACTTTTCCAGAAAATTTCCATACTTCAATTCCTTTTGATTTCCACCAAATTAACACCCATTATGGGTAGATCCAAACAATAAAACACTCATTAACATGTATATACATGGCTTTTGAGTTTAGAAACAAAGTTTTTTTTTTTATTTCATCAAACAAGCATCAAACAAAATCAAAGCTAAGAGAAAAAAAATCATGTTTTCTATCCTTTGAAAAACCTAACCTCCATTTCATACATTAGATCTAACTTTTGATCTACAAAAGAGTTGGATCTGCATATTAAACACTTATATACACATAGATCTAAGGTTTTTGAGTTTAAAACTATAGATTCAAGGTTTGAAATACAACCATCAAAAACATACATAAACAAAAAGGTTTATACCTTTATTACCATGCTCTCCTTCTTCTTCTTCTTAGCTTCATCCATGGATGGATCTTTGGTGTATGAAGATCAAAAACTCCTCTTCTTCTCATCATGGAGCTGCCAAAGCCTCCCTTCTCTCACTCTCTCCCTTTAGTTCTTAGTTCTTGAAGAAAATAGAAGAAATGAAAGAGAAATGATATATAAAATTTTTATTAAGTTTGGATTATCATCTTCCAAACCCACTCTCTTTTTCTCTCCCCAATATCCGGCCATATGGCTTACTAGATTCACCAATCCTCTCTTTCTTTCTCCTTAGCAATTGCCAAGAGGTTGCCTTGCAAGATTTGCCAAATGTGTTGACTTAATCAAAATTGGACACATGGGGAGTTGGTGAGATTTGGTAGGAGTGGTTCACCAACTAAAGAAACTAAATCACAACATTCATCTCCCCCTTTTCCTAGCTTCTCATGGCCGGCCATGTGGCCATTTACTTACCAAGTTTGGCTTTTTGATTTCATGCTTATTTGATTTAACAAATGTCCAAAAATTCCTCTCCCACTTGGGCTAAAAATTGAGCCATTCCTTTAATGTATGCTTGGTCTCTAACTAACTTCTTTGGCCACACCATAGCTATACATAGTCCAATAACTATAATTCTTATCCAACCCAATTCATTTACTTAGGGTTTCCATTTCTCAATTAAAACACCAATCCTTGCTCATTCACATCTATTTCCTTAACCCAATTTAAACTTGCCATAATTAGGTTATAAAATTAATCATTTGAGATGTATAAAATAAATCTCTTAGAATTAGTAAATATTCTAAATACCACAATTCTCTTTTCCATAACCCTAAGTTATTAAATCCTTCATTCCTAATATATAATCAGGATTACACTAGTTTCTTTTGTTTGTTTATATAATAAACAAATATAAACCATCACATAATGTTCAAATTCCTTACACACAACTTTTTAACCCTTAGGTTTTAATACTTCGCATTAGGATTCCCAAATTAGGGTTTAAATTCTCGATACTGAAATTAGGCTTTCTGAACACATCGTTAGAGTTTTCTAACTTAATCACCATATTCATATCATGAATTTAGGGTTTCGGATTCCCGGAACAGAAACTAGGGTTTCAGAACCGATTTCTATGGTTTCTCATCCATTGTTAGGGTTTTCTAACAATTCGTTAGATTTTTCTAACTTAATAAACGTATGATTAACATAACTTTAGGGTTTGCTAAAGTTATAACTTATCTGATCAATCCTTGATCTCAAATCATTATGGTTCACATATGTAACCAAATATACCGACTAGTATTCACTTCGATACTTATCCCTGATAATTCTTCAAAAGAATTTTAAATCTACCATAATCTTATACCTCATTACTAGACTATCACTTACAGTCTATCACATAATTCAAGTCTTGTCCAAAACTTTTGAAATTCTTGGAATTTCATTACATAACTGCCAGTGCCATGCACTAATTTCCTGTCTAGGTCCTAATATTGAACCTTAAATCAATCAATTATGATTTTCATAAATTGTCTAATTTCTCGGGTTGTCACAATTGTTGTTATGCATGCTTGATATTAAATTCTAAGTTGTAACCTTAGGTTAATGTTGTTCAAAGCAAGGTATGATAGATTATTCAATTGTTATGCTATTAGATTATTCCTAAAGTATGAACTTAGAACGAAATGTTTATTCAGTTATGATCATTCAATAACATAGTGTTATTATCTTTTATTCAACTAATCCTTAGTTGATGTCCGTTGAACTCCAAATTACCTTGAAGTGTATCCAAACCAAACGGACTTTGGTGCGGACTTGTACTCTAAATATAATCATTTGTGGACCCCACAACAGAATTATTTTCAGATTGAGAAAACGACAAAAATATTTTATGAAAATAACGACGGAAGTTTTACCGTTAATATTATTAAACTACTCGGTAGTAAAAGTACAGTAATACGCGTGGTTGCATAGTAGCACATGGTATTGATTATTGATGCTTATGTAATAAGTCACTCAATTTTGTTTTATTGGTATTATTAATGTAATAAAACAGAATACTTTTATAAAGTTATTCTATAAATAGAATATATTATATTCTATTATGTATAGTGTTGCATAGTATTTGCATAGTAAAATATTTTTATATAAAATAAAATACTTTTATAAAGTTATTCTATAAATAGAATATAATATATTCTATTATGTATAATGTTGTCTAGTGTCTGCATAGTGTTTTGTATAGTAAAATATTTTTATATAAAACAGAATACTTTTACAAAGTTATCTGTTTTATTAAACAATAATTAGAATATATTATATTTTATTATGCATAGTGTTTGCATAGTGGCTGCATAGTGTTTGCATAGTAAAATCTTTTATAAAGTTATTCTTTTTATTAGATTATAAATAGAATATATTATATTTTATTTAAAAGATTTTGCTTTAAATATGGACCGTCATATTAAAGTAAATCAATCTGGACCGTTCATGAGTTAGTTACTATGCAGTCCATTTTTCTATAAATAGAAGCTCATTCCTTCATTATTTCTTACGAATTCACTGAAACTCTAGAGAGATAAACTATAGAGAGAAAGAAGAAAAGTATTCTACTACTTCACTACTCATATATCCAGTACTCTTCTTCTTAAGGTATGGAATATTATTTGTTGTACCCGTAAGGGGTGTTATTCTTTTGTATTCATGAAGAGAACTTATGTTATTTCATTATTTATTATTTAGTTGGAATAACCTGTATACGCGGGCTACCCTATACTTGGTGACATTCTTCTATTATTCCGTCTTTACTATTTTGTTGGAATATCCTGTCTGTGCGTTTTACGCCGGACCTGATTCCGTCTTTCTTATTCTGTTGGAATATCCTGTCTGTGCGTTTTACGCCGGACCTGGTTCCGTCTTTATTATTAATCTGTTGGAATATCCTGTCTGTGCATTTTATGCCGGACCTGATTCCGTCTTTATTAGTATTCTGTTGGAATAACCTGTCTATGCAAAGTACCGCATGCATGGTGATTTCTGTTGTTATTCCATTGTTTATTATTTTGTTGGAACATCCAATCGGTGCGAATTTTGTCTGACCTGGTTCCATTATTTAATATTCTGTTGGAATAACCTGTCTATGCGAAGTACCGCATGTATGGTGATTTCTTTTGTTATTCCATTCTTTGTTATACTCAGTTGGTTAAAGTTTTGACTTCTATACTCCATGAAATTAGTGGAATATCCTTGATATTTACGCTTCATCCAGTATCTTTTCATGGAAATATTCTTCTGAGCATTCTTGAATTTTACTCTACAAAGCAGTATCATGTTGACAATTTGAACGTTTTCAGTTCCTGGATAAATTAATTCTTGAACTTGTTTTATTGAATTCTTATATCATTGTCATCATTCTCATGTTTATATTATGTTGAAAGTCATCTGTGGCCTGTAGTGCATAGATGGACTTGGTATGATTATGACCAGGAATTATTCGGTATAATCATAACCGTAATGTTACAAATGATGTGGAAAAAGTCCTTAGTGGCCCGTAGTGCATTGATAGACAGTTTTTGGTATGATTATGGCTATGGATTCTATTTGGCCTGTAGTGCAAAGATGAATTGTTTTATGGCATGATCAGGACCGTTGATGAAAACATGATTTTCTTTGGCCGTAGTGCATGGATAATTCGTGGTCGTGAACTAAAGAATATCCTTGGCCGTAGTGCAGGGGTGATTCAATGATGTGGATTATTTATTAAGCTGAGTCCCAGCGATAAAAGTGATAAAAAACCTTTTAAATCATAGAAGATAGTAAATTTTATTCCCTACTTAACTCTTCTAATGGATTGATTGTTCCGCTGCAGTTAAACTTGATAGTTATTATATTTTATAAGTTTATCACTGCTGAAGGCTAACGATAAATTATTCTGCATTATCTCAGTCATAATATTTCTTACTGGCTAGTTGAGCTCACCCTTTCTTTCACTGTTCTCTTCAGGAAATGAGAATATAGCTGGGATGAGTCGAGAAATGGAGTGATGGTCCTAGATGATGCATTAGTAGTCCTCAATATTCTGTGAAATAGTGTGATAAATTGTAATGAGGACTCCTTTTGAGTTTGTATACTCTCTAGTAGACAATATTTGTATTCAAACTCACAGTTTATATTTTGTCGTATTGTACACGACAGTTGTATTATTAAGTTGTATTTGAATTCTGTACCATGTATCTGGCGACTTAAAATGGGTGATGTATACCTAATTTTTGGGGCGTCACAGTTGGTATCAAAGCTTAGAGATATGATCCCTGGCTGAGATGTGAGACTAGAACTAGGAGGGGAGAGACGGGAAATTTCTTCGTTAGTTTGACCTACCTAAGTTTATTTGATATTTAATTTGTCGGTCAGATTATAGAGATAATATGTGATATGATAATTAACCCTTGTTTTGTGACAGTGTTTAAAAATGGCATATGAAAATGCTGAGATAAGCAATGAAGCACATGAGACGGCTAAGTCAGCTCAACCAAAAGGTAATGACCAACAACACGATAATAATCATACCGGTGGAAACGACCATCGAAACAATGATAACCATCGTGGGGGAAATTATCATGCCAAGAATGGTAACCACTTCGGTGGTAATCATGGCCAAGATAATAGAAGTTGAAATTTCAAGAAGAGAATATCATTTTACTCGATTTTGTCATATAGTAAAGTCAATTCCAGCTGGGACAGTGGCACCAAAGACTGTCCCGAATAAGTCAAATTCGGTAGTTTAAGGGAGAGCATTTTTTGTAACGAGAAATCGAACGAGGTTATCACGGGTTAGTTAATTATAAATTCTTGCGAAGTCTATACCTTATTCGATACCGGTTCTACCCATTCATTTATATCTCTTGCTTGCGCTCAACGTTGACATTTGACTTTGGAGAAATTAGACTTTGACTTATTGTTAAAACTTCGATAGTAGAAACCTTCGTTACCTCCATTGTTTATATATCTTATTGATTCAAATCGACACTTTCACGTTACATGTCGATCTTGTCTCTTTGAAAATACTTGCCTTTGATGCAATTTTAGGAATCGATTGGTTAACTACTCATCATGCTTTTCGTAAGGTGGTTAGCCTTATATTCCTAACCAACCTGTTATGTGAATTCAAGCAACCAAACCACTAAAGTCAATCATTGTCATATCAAGCCATAAGTAAAGAGCCCCAGTCCTTTCGTTGTTGACTTTCTTATGTGGAATGCACCGAAGCCAAACTTTCTGTAGGCGACGTCGCGAATGATGATGGCAAGTTGATAGGTATCAATGTGACGTACTATCCAAGTCTTGGATGAGGGTCACAGTTTGGAATGATATTTCTATTGTTAATAAATTTCCTGACGTATTGTTGAAGACTTCTTAGCCTACCCCTAGAGCGTGAAATCGAATTTTGTGTTGACCCATGTACAAAACCTATTTCTTAAACCCTCAAATATTTTTTCAACTAAAATGAACGTAACATGTGCCAAAGACGTTGGCTCGAGCTGTTGAAGATTACGATCGTTCCATACAATATCATCGTGGAAGTGCAAAGGTGGTAGCTGACGCGTTGAGTAGAAGATCATATACGGTTACAAATGTGAGTATACGAACCCACGTGAAGATAACGAATATACGATTAGAATCGACTTTAATCGATAAAGTTAAAGCCGCTCATGCTACATACTAAGAGCGGATGAATGTGAAGAAGAAAGTTCAAGAAGGCGTTATTCTAGAAGCAAGAATCGATGAAGAGAGGAAATCTTAACCCTCGATTTAATTGGCCCATATGAAATCCTTGATCGAGTAGGAACTGTGGCTTCTAGACTCGTTTTACCGCCAAGTATGTTGCGTGTTCAAAATGTTTTTTTTACGTATCGATGTTACGTAAATATGTGGATTACCCGAACCATATTATTAAATTAGAACTAGAGGAGATAGCAGAAGATTTAACGTTTGAGGAGATACATGTTAAAATCTTTGATAAGAAGAATCGTATTCAACACTCAAAGGTTATACCTCAAGAGTTAGAATTTGAAATGAAGTCGAGGTTTCCTAACTTGTTCAGCATACCAGTTACGTACGTAAATTTTGAGGGCGAAATTTCATAAGGAGGGGAGATTGTGAGACCCCAGATTTTATGAATAAAGATTTAATTTTCTCAAAATATTTTTTTGAATATTATGGTGTGGATTTGATATAATGTTATAGTTGTGGGTAGTATTTATAAATTTTGCAAAGTATGCAAGTTGTCATATTATATTCGATTGGTCGGGGAATATTTGTTTTATCAGGGAATATTCGTGCAACGACACAATCATTGGTTGACCCCACAACAGAATTATTGTCTGACTGAGAAAATGACAAAAATATTATATGAAAATAACGACGGATGTTTTACCGTTAATACTGTTGAACTACTCAGTAGTAAAAGTACAGTAATACGCGTAGTTGCATAGTAGCATACGGTATTGATTATTGATGCTTACGTAATAAGTCACTCAGTTTTGTTTTATTGGTATTATTAATGTAATAAAACAGAATACTTTTATAAAGTTATTCTATAAATAGAATATATTATATTCTATTATACATAGTGTTGTATAGTGTTTGCATAGTATTTTGCATAGTAAAATCTTTTTATATAAAACAGAATACTTTTATAAAGTTATTCTATAAATAGAATATATTATATTCTATTATGCATAGTGTTGCATAGTGTCTGTATAGTGTTTTGTATAGTAAAATCTTTTTATATAAAACAGAATACTTTTACAAAGTTATCTGTTTTATTAAATAATAATTAGAATATATTATATTTTATTATGCATAGTGGCTGCATAGTGTTTGCATAGTAAAATCTTTTATAAAGTTATTCGTTTTATTAGATTATAAATAAAATATATTATATTTTATTTAAAAGATTTTGCTTTAAATATGGACCGTCAGATTAAAGTAAATCAATCTGGACCGTTCATGAGTTAGTTACTATGCAGTCCATTTTTCTATAAATAGAAGCTCATTCCTTCATTATTTCTTACGAATTCACTGAAACTCTTGAGAGATAAACTATAGAGAGAAAGAAGAAAAGGATTCTACTACTTCACTACTCATATATCTAGTACTCTTCTTCTTAAGGTAGGGAATATTATTTGTTGTACTCGTAAGGGGTGTTATTCTTTTGTATTCATGAAGAGAACTTATGTTATTCCATTCTTTATTATTCTGTTGGAATAACCTATATACGCGGGCTACCCTATACTTGGTGACATTCTTCTATTATTCCGTCTTTACTATTTTGTTGGAATATCCTGTCTGTGCATTTTACGCCGGACCTGATTCCGTCTTTATTATTCTGTTGGAATATCCTGTCTGTGCATTTTACGCCGGACCTGGTTCCGTTTTTGTTATTATTCTGTTGGAATATCATGTCTGTGCATTTTACGCCGGACCTGATTCCGTCTTTATTAGTATTTTGTTGGAATAACCTGTCTATGCAAAGTACCGCATGCATGGTGATTTCTGTTGTTATTCCATTGTTTATTATTTTGTTGGAACATCCTATCGGTGCGAATTTTGTCTGACCTGGTTCCATTATTTAATATTCTGTTGGAATAACCTGTCTATGCGAAGTATCGCATGTATGGTGATTTCTTTTGTTATTCCATTCTTTGTTATACTCAGTTGGTTAAAGTTTAGACTTCTATACTCCATGAAATTAGTGGAATATCCTTGATATTTACGCTTCATCCAGTATCTTTTCATGGAAATATTCTTCTGAGCATTCTTGAATTTTACTCTACAAAGCAGTATCATGTTGACAATTTGAACGTTTTCAGTTCCTGGATAAATTAATTCTTGAACTTGTTTTATTGAATTCTTATATCATTGTCATCATTCTCATGTTTATATTATGTTGAAAGTCATCTGTGGCCTGTAGTGCATAGATGGACTTGGTATGATTATGACCAGGAATTATTCGTTATAATCATAACCGTAATGTTACAAATGATGTGGAAAAAGTCCTTAGTGGCTCGTAGTGCATTGATGGACAGTTTTTGGTATGATTATGGCTATGGATTCTATTTGGCCGTAGTAAAAAGATGAATTGTTTTATGGCATGATCAGGACTGTTGATGAAAATATGATTATTTTTTACCGTAGTGCATGGATAATTCGTGGTCGTGATACTAAATAATATCCTTGACCGTAGTGAAGGGATGACTCGATGATGTGGATTATTTATTAAGCTGCGTCCCAGCGAAAAAAGTGATGAAAAACCTTTTAAATCATAGAAGATAGTAGATTTTATTCCCTACTTGACTCTTCTAATGGATTGCTTGTTCCTCTGCAGTTAAACTTGATAGTTATTATATTTTATAAGTTTAACACTATTGAAGGCTAACGATAAATTATTCTGCATTATCTTAGTCATAATATTTCTTACTGGGCTAGTTGAGCTCACCCTTTCTTTCACTGTTCTCTTCAGGAAATGAGAATATAGCTGGGATGAGACGGGGAACAGAGTGATGGTCCTAGATGGTGCATTAGTAGTCCTCACTATTCTGTGAAATAGTGTGATAAATTGTAATGAGGACTTATTTTGAGTTTGTATACTCTTTAGTATACAATATTTGTATTCAAACTCACAGTTTATGTTTTGTTGTATTGTACACAATAGTTGTATTATTAAGTTGTATTTGAATTCTGTACCATGTATCTGGCGACTCATGATGGGTGATGTATACCTAATTTTTGGGGCGTCACAGATCGCCCTAAGTACCTTTGAGTCCTTGCAGTCTTATGACTGTTATAGTTAAAGTTGAAAGATTACTTATAACTATGGACAGGGTTCGTGGTTATTAGACCCTCAGTGAATGTTATTATTTATAGAATGTTAATAGAACATATTGTTCAGTTCTATTCAGCCTAGTATTTGGCAAATGATGTAAAGGTTAAGGTTTTATTTATTGTTATTCCAAGTGAGCCTTATTTGCTCACTATTGCCTGTAAAATTCTTACAGCTATATCTAAAAAGGGTGACGTACCTAGCTCCAGTAAGGGAAAAGGAAAGATGAACAAGTACTGAAGACTTGTAATAGTCTAATAGTTTTATTATCAGACTTTGGTTTAAAGATTGTAATGAAGTTATTTTATTTTTTTGCATGAATGACTGTTTGTAAAGGTTAGATAACCTGGGAGATTTTATTTAATGTAATCCTGTATGGGCAGGTTTATTTATTCAATTATATTATGATTGGGTAGTTAGATATGAATGTTTTGATTACGTGAACACCAACTCTTGAGGTAGTGAAGTACCGAGATTTGGGGGTATCACAAGTTGGTATTGTAACGCCCCGAAATCCGGTCTATCTTCACACTCGGATTCTGTACGTCACGAGTATATCATTCATCCTGCATACATCATTATATACTAAAATATAACAACATACACTCTCAAATCCCAGATTTTAAAAACCTTATAGCTTTTCTCATTACAAATAATGATAATTACATTATTCCTTTCATCTTACAAGAGTGACTTTTATCCGCCACCAAGGATACATATAGTTCATTAAACTAGTCTATAGTTTAATTATATCATTCTATATTACAAGTCTTCACTTGCTCTGCACGCACATTCACATACTGAATGGCACTTCGTCTGGATACCGATCAACTTGATCTTTACGGGATCCTTAAGTTCTTTCTAACATCGTTCGCTGAAAATGTTTTTCATTTAAAGTAAGTGTGAGCATTCAATTTCCCAGCAAGTTATAACAGTTGAACAAACAACTTCAACAGTTTAATATTCTTTTCAGACTTCAATAACCGAACAAAGGTTACGAAGCGGCTTGAATAATAGGAATAGTCTTGATTCCTATCATCTTAAAACATTAGTTACATACACTTTGAAATACTTTCATTCTCTACTCTCTTTCATGCACATTCTGTTTGGCTAGAATCAATAGCACAGAGTTAACAATAACGGTTCATGTATAAACATAACATTCTTTTATTGAACAGTTCAAACATAGAACATTTCATCTCACAGAAACACCGAAGTGTTCACATTGTGGCACAAGGCCTCATACATTCTACCACTTTGTACAAATATCACACATTCACACATAGACAGAACTTCTCAAGTTCAACATCTAAGAAGTTTTAGAAACTATCATTCATTTAAAATATGAATAGAGTTAGGAAACTTGCCTTACACACAGCAATAGCTTACGCTAAACTGCTCATTCCAATCCCTATAACACATAAGGAAATAACACATACACCAATTAGTCATATACTTGACTTACGCATTGGTTTACTTTATTTTACTTCTTAAGGTTCACGTTCTTATAACTAAGTTTACGCGACCAACTTTCTTTACAGCGTTACGACTTCAAGACATACGGAGATGTCTTACTTAATATGTTCATCATCTTTGATGATTTACATTCTTATCTTCTTCTTATCAGTTCGCTAGGACTTAGCACACATCGCTTCTCTGCTAGTAGTCCATATGGTACTCTAAGTGGTTTCCTAAAACAACCAACAAACAAGTTCCCGTATCGTCTATACTGCCCACACAGTGAGTTAGATCGGTTGTCAATTTTGTATATACCTTCGCTATCTGAAGGAATCATTTAGCTCAACTCCCATATGTCAACCATCAAAGGTTACGATTATACCACAACCTAACTAATCTTAACTTATACGAACTATTAAATTATAATGTTCGTTAAGTTAATTTCTTATTCCTTTTGGCTTTCTGGCAAGTAATTGCCATACCTCAGGATTCATTCTTATACGACTCACATTCGTCTTTCATTAATCTCATTACCGTTCGATACTGCTTTCTTGATACCATTCGTATCTTACGTATTACATTCATCAACGTCTAAGTCATACAACCAGGGTTTACTTATCACATTCGTCCAACGCGAATACGATTCACGAGGATCGTTTACGTATTTAACGTTCACGTTGCTCGTCTCTTAATCTCTCATTCAACCTTTACTCAAGGTTTCAATTGCTTCCATCGTTATCCATCCCATGAACCCCATGTTCATTATTCTTTCTTAATGTCGAAACCATACAGATCATTGTATGCTAAGACCGATCGTTCATCGCAACAACGTTGTGTTCATAGCGTCTATACACTTTACACTTATCTCTCATTACCATGACATAACATCAGAATGTTATTCATTACCTTCATCACTCAACGTCTAAGGAATCACAATCACATTAATCCCTCACGTTCATTTATCGCGACTACGGTCCCCGGACATCGGTTCCGTAACCCGCATCTACATTCTTTGTCTTTTAATCTCGTCTAATCATTCTGTCCAACCTTTAGTAAAGGTTTAACTTTCTTGCTTAAGCGTTATTTTAGGTGAACTATATGGTCATACTTCTTTCTTGCCCATCCGTTTACCCATCCTCCAGTAACTGAGAAGTAAGAATCTCATTTCTGGGCATTGCTCTGCACCGGCGTTGCGGCGCCGTGCCCTTCCTTTCCTCTCGCGCTGCGGCACGAGCTACTTCTCTCTCCTCTCTTCCCGGGCTGGCGCTGCAGCACCAAGTCCTTTGTTATCTCTCGCACTGCGGTGCCACTCTCCAGACGATTATGGCCGAGCTCGCGCTGCGGCGCTGAGTATGAAACCTAGAAAATTTTTCTAAGTCTTTTACAAGCATGAGACGCTGATTTCGAAATCTCATAACTTTTTTGTTATAACTTGGAACGAGGTTGTTCCAAAGCCATTCTCTTCCTTATCTTATGTACTTCAATTACCCATGGATAGAACTTCATTTTGAATCCGTTAAAATTCCATTCAATTGGCTTAATCTTCACTCTTCGTTTATTTTTACGTTATTAACGTTCTTCATTTGTTCGTCCGTAATTCGGTCATCCGAACTCGGAATTTGTTTGTTCTTGAGTCCACGACTCAGATTTTTTACATTATCTTACATTCTTATGAAACCCTACACGTTCGGGTTCATTTAATAACTTTCAAATTCTCGTTTATCTTTTACGAAAATTTCGTCATAACTTCGTTATAGCTCAATTTTAATCTGTTCTTCATGAACGTTTCTAACGTTCCTAACCAAGCAATAAGCATCTAACTTATACGTGATGGTTTTAAACTTGTCCATCAACAACATTTATACTACGATGGTTTTAAATTTGTCCATCAACAACGTTCTTCGTGTGTTCTTGATGTTCTTTGTTCGTTCTTCATTTTTAATCAATATTTTGGATTACGATTTCACTTTTTCTTGGAATTTGATGTTATAGAACATCATCCCTTACTTATTTAACCTACTCATTCATAAGATTCAATCGGATCGCTCAAAATCCTTACGAATCTTATACTTCATTTAGAAATTTATAAACTAAATTTCTAATTCTTATTTCTTCGTTTTTTTATGATTTCAACCATATGAAATCATTACTAACCTCTTTTACTTCTTATTCTCATTAAGCTATGTTTTTGACATAGAAAACGTAAAGAAAATATTGGAAGAAACTAGGGTTCGGATTACCGTTCTTCTTTAATCCTCTTCCGTTATACAAAGCCGGCGATTCGCTAGCTTTTATATTTCACGATCACTTTTGATCTGAGCATTCATGCTCACGCTCTTCCTCTTCCTCTTCATCCAAGCTCTCTCTCTCTCTCTCTCTCTCAAGTTATAGGATTTTAAAAATCCTAGAAAATGAAAATTTAGCTTTCTATTTATATATTTTCAAAGCTAAGGGCAAAATAGTCATTTCGCCCCTAAGGTTACTATCCCCACCTCCTCCAACAACTTAGCCACCAAGTTTACTTGGCGACCACCCTTACTTGGTGGCCAAGTGGCCGATCCACATGCCCCATGGGTTGCCCCAATGGTTCTTACCCATCCGTTTACCCATCGGTTCGATCCGCGGTTTTGTTTCTTGGTTTGGGCCTTAACCCTAATTCTTATTGGGCCTAACTTGGGCTTGATTTCACAAATCATTGGGCTTGACATAATCTAAGTCCAATTGGACTCTACAAAGTCCATGAACACAAAGTCCATTTAGACTAATCGCATTCTACACATTCCATTCTCGTATTCTCTTCGTATATTGTTCGTACGATATTCGTATTATACGTCGTACTAATCTTTGTACTATACTCGTATAATAACTCGTATCATACTCGTATTTCTCACTCATAATAACCCTAATTATTATACGCGATCATAACATTCTTGGAACTCACTTTCCCTAACCCTTAGGTTTTGAGTTCGCAGGCGAAAACTTCGTTTTTGCCATAACTGAAATATTATTGAATATTCCATCACGTCTCAACATTTTACGTAATAAATAACTTCTCGGAATTTCAAAATAAATCTCCGAGTAGAAACGGATGAATAGTGCCTATTTCGTCTTTTTTCCCAAAAATATTTTGTTCTCGGAAAACTTTCATTTTCGTCTTGAAAATTCTTACTCGTTAAATCTAGCTCGTAGCCAGAATCCTCCCGACTTATAATCATCCTAGGTTATAAAACGATTAATAAACACATATCACAGAATAGTATTAATAAAAAGTCCTTTTATTAATAACTAATTCTTTAAATCTTAATTTCTGGACAATCCGAATTTTCGGGTTGTCACAAGTATCAAAGCTTTAGGTTACGAACCTTAGGTGGGGGAAAAGCCTTAGGAAGTAACCTTTGAAAAGATAGTGGAGATAACTCTTATTGAGTTTTAAGGAAGAAGTAACAAAACACTTATGTGCTTATGTGTTTATAACTTATGTGCTCGTGAGTGTCGAGTAGAATGATTAATAATTAAAACTTTAAAACTTTGTTGTCAGGATGACTAATGTAGGAGAATCCAGTCAGGCTAGAGAGGAAGGACCTAAGATGCCTATAGAGGAGGAGCCTCGCGACATTCAGATTGTTTGGAAACAACTACTACCACGGGAGTCAGCCTTGTTGGTCACAGTGGTTGAAGATGAAGATGATGATGTGGAGACGGATGAGGAGGATCCCGTGGAGTTGCCACAGGAGGATGAGGATGACGAAGATGAGGCGGAAGAGACTCCACTAACCTCGATGGCTGCTCGTATGTATGATGAAGTCTACGACCGTAACATGGAACTTCAAGACACATTTGAGGAGTTGCAGGAGATAGTAGCTGAACAATAGACTGCAATGACACAGAAGGACGACGACATCCAGGATCGAGATGAACGTCTAACTAATGTTGAAGAGAAGCTGATGTAGACTGAAGGAGAGAAGGAACAACTAATTGAGATGGTCGTGGAACTGAAGAACAAGCTGAAGGAAGAAGCTACCAAGAGGGCGAGAGCTGAAGACGCATACGAGGAAGCTTATCAACGAACTGGAGTAGCAGTAAGAGACGCACAAGTAAGAGGATGAAGATGGAAGAAATGGATAGAGTATTCAATATTGTGATCAATCAGCTCAAGATCGGGTCATGGGTTATCCAATTTAGTTCGAGACTCTGCCATTATACGTGTTAGATCGTTGAACAATGTTCCGAGTTATGCAAAAAGAGCGTCGAATGGCTACGTAGTATCTTAATAGATCATCGTAGGAAATGTGCATGTAATGCACGTAATAAGTATTAAATAATGTTTAAATCCCTAGTGTTAAGTAACCATGGGGTATGATAATAATGATGTTGTCCTGTAACTTTTGTAGTTCAGGAAATGAATGTAAATAACAGTGATGCTATTGTTTTTAGTTTTTCGAAGTAATGATGAATAAATAAAAGTTATTATTTTATTCAAAGTGTTATGTGTTATGTGGTTATTTCTTTTATGGAGGAAAGTTAATTAAAAAAAATACTTAAAGAAGTTGAGTAATAGTCTAATAGATGTTTTGTTTTAACAGAAAATGCCTCCCAGATGTGAACCACCCCAACAGAGAACCAATGAGAGAACTAACAATAACGATGTTAAAGATAATCCTGTCCAACAACTAGTGACATTACTAACAGGAGCGTTGCAGAATTAACCTCAAAACCAAAGCACAACGTTTAAGGAGTTTAAGGCGGTTGGACCACCTGAATTCTATGGATCCATGAATCTGGTCGAGGCACAGACCTGGATTATAGAAATAGAGAAAGTATTTTAAGTCGCTAGGGTAGGGGATGAACAGAAGACTGCTTTTGCAACATTCATGTTGAAAGCAGAAGCTAGTTATTGGTGGCAAGCCAATAAAACCCAGGAAGGACCAGGAGTGATGACCTGTGATAGGTTCAAGGAGTTATTCTTCGAGACCTATTTCCTAGGAAGTTCGAAGAATCAGTTAGAGGTTCAGTTTTTGGAACTGAAGCAGGGAACGATGACGGTATCTGAGTATGCCGCGAAATTCAACGAGTTGGCGAGGTTTGCGCCATATCAAGTCAGCACGGATGAACGGAAGGCGAAGAGATTTGAACATGGACTGAAGCCCTGGCTGTACAGTAGGGTTTCCCTGTTCTAATTGAAGACGTTTGAAGTAGTGCTGGAGAAGGCAGTACTCGCTGAAGGTGGAGGCGAGGCAGTGACAAAATTCAACCAAGAACAAAAGAAGAAGAAGAATGAGGGGGAAGTGAAGAATGGTAGCGGAGGCAATGGAAATGGCAACAACAACAAGAACAACAACAACTTGAAGAGGAAGTGGAACGAAAATGGGGGTACTGGAAACCAGCAGGGTAACCAACAATTTAGGAAGTTTGAAGCATGTGTTACATGCGGGAGGTTTCATAAGGGGGTGTGCTTGATGGGGAAATATGCATGTTTCAACTTTGGCCAGGAAGGTCACCTAGCCCCAAATTGCACCCAACCCAAGAAGAATGTCTGTTTCACGTGCGGATCCAAGGATCACTTTGCTCGTGAATGTCCTCAGAAGAAGGTTGGAGAAGGCAAGAAACAAGGGAGGTAGCAGTGGAGGAACATGGGCCATTGCTGGACCTACAACCTCAAACAAACCCTTAGCCAGAACTTTCAACATGACTGTGCAAGATGCTATGCAATCAAAAGATGTGGTGTCATGTATTATCCCAATCAACGATATTAATGCTTATGTATTATTTGATTCGGGTGCTATTTGTTCGTTTATGTAATGACCCAAAAATTCGGATTGTCCATAATTTAGGTTTAAAGAATTAGTTATTAATAAAACTAATTTTTATTAATATTATTATGTGCTATGTGTTTATTAATCGTTCTAAAACCTAGGATGATTATAAATCGGGAGGATTCTGGCTGCGAGCTAGATTGAGCGAATAAGAATTTTCAAGACGAAAATATGATTTTTCCGGGAACAAATTTTTTTGGGGGGAAAAAGACGAAATAGGCACTATTCACCTGACTAAACCCTAAGTGTTAGGGTTTGAATAACCTAGGCCATTTCGAGAGTTCGGTATGTCAAAATAGCATTCCGTCGAAAGATTTGACGATATTATGTCGTGAAAAGTTAAGTAAGCCAATAAAAGTTTTTCTCGAAAAGCGTGCAGAAATCGGACGAAATAAGAATGACAAAAAGTACTGCTATGTACTTTTCACTCATTTAGCTACGTTAGGGTAAAATGTGAAGGAAAACGCTCAACCTCGAAAAGTGTTTTTCAATTTTTCAAAGATCCAAAGAATACGTAAAATTAGTCGTTAAAGGAAAGACGAAATATCTAAAAATATTTGGATTTTGGGAATCGCAGTTTTCGAACTGTCGGACGAAACCTGACAGACGGAAGCACGAAGCTTGCAAGAGAATCTACGTGAATAGTAAGGAGGTGTAGTAAGGAGGTGGGAATAGTAAGGAGGTGTGAATAGTAAGGAGGTTGGTGGGAAAAATGACTAAAATATCCTTAGCCTTTGTTTTCTACAAATAGGAAGCTTAATTCATTATTTAGAGATTTTGAAAATCCTACACTTCGAGAGAGAGAGAGAGAAAGAGAGACAGAGAGAGTTCAGATGGGAGAAGAAGAGGAAGAGGAAGAGGAGAAGCTTGGTCGTGAGCAACCTTAGTTCGACGGAAAGAGATTAAAGGAGAACGGTAATCCGGAATCTAATCTCTTATAATTTTTCTTTAAGTTTTTATGTTTAAAAACATAACGTAATGAAGATAAGAAGTAGATAAGGAGAGAGATGAGTTCATATGGTTGAAATCATAAGGAAATGAAGAAATAAGAATTTAAAGTTTAGTAAATAAATTTCTTTAAGGAAGTATAAGATTCGTAATGAATTTGAACGATCCAAGTTGATTATATGAATAAGTAGATGAAATAAGTAAGGAATAATGTTCTATAACATCAAATTCCAATAAAAAGTGGAATCATAATCCAAAATATCGATTAAAAATTAAGAACAAATGAAGAACATGAAGAACACGCGAAGAACACGAAGAACACGAAGAACGTTGTTGATGGACAAATTTAAAACCATCGTAGTGTAATTGTTGTTGATGGACAAGTTTAAAACCATCACGTATAAGTTAGCTGTGTATTGCTTGGTTAGGAACGGTAGAAACGTTCATGAAGAACGGATTAAAACATAGCTATAACGAAGTTATGGCAAAAATTTTGTAATAGA
Organism: Panax japonicus; assembly: GCA_020205505.1. NCBI lineage: Eukaryota > Viridiplantae > Streptophyta > Magnoliopsida > Apiales > Araliaceae > Panax > Panax japonicus. Next base: position 29,742,089 of record CM035097.1, on the reverse strand, counting down.
CGAACGAGAATTATAAAGTTAGTAAATGAACCCAAACGTGTAGGGTTTCATAAGAAAGTAAATAAACATTGAAAACATGAGTCATGGACTCAAGAACGAGTGAGTTCCGAGTTCGGATGATCGATATACGGACTGTCGAACAAAGAGCGTTAAAAGCGTAAAAATGAATGAAGGGTGAAGATCAAGCCAATCGAATGGCATGTTAACGGATTCCGAACGAAGTTCTATCTGAGGGGTATTGAAGTACGTAAGATAAGGATAATAATGGCTTTGAAACGACCTCGTTCCGAGTTATAACGAAAGAGTTATGTGATCGGCAAGTGACCATCTCAAAGAATTTATTTAACACTTAGAAAAATTTCTAGGGTTTTGTCTTGGCGCCACAGCACCGGATAGACTGTGGGAAGTGGCACCGCAGCGCGAGCTCGGCAATAATCTTCTAGAGAGTGGCGCCGCAGCGTGAGAGATAACAAAGGACTTGGAGTCGCAGTGCCAACCGGGGAAGAGAGGAGAGAGAAGTAGGTCGCGCCGCAGCGCTAGAGAAAAGGAAGGGTACGGTGCCGCAGCGTCGGTGCAAGGCAATGCCCAGAAATGAGATTTTATTACTCAAGTACTGGGAGATGTGCAAGAAAGAAATAGGTTATACTTATGCAAATTCTCTATTCCTAATATCTTGTTTAATGATTTATTGTCATGCAAGTTCACTAACTCTACTTTGTTAATAGTTGAGCAAGTTTTTCTAAATCATAAATCGTCGTTATACAAATTTCATAATTCTATACTTTATTGAGTAAAGTATTTTCATTAAACAACTTGATTATATATACTTATTCATGATGATACAAGCTTTCCATCTACATACTTTCGTCGAGATAGTTATTATGGTTATGCAAGTTTTCTTAACTCTAAACTTGTTGTAGCAGCATGCTAGTACCTTTATTATGTTGAATCAGTTTATCGTTCAAATTATTGTTGTGATAGCCCCAAATCCGAGCCCCAAATCGCCGCGGATTCGGTACACTAATTCTTTTACTAATTGCGGAAGATATAAACATAAATTGTTTATACATTAAACTTACACATAATCCCCAAGGTCGAGTAACCTTAACTGATTACACAATTCATAAGTTATCTAACACGTAACATTATTATCAACTATTCTATTACAAAATAGCTGCATATATTGCCCCAAGCTGAACTTGGCATTATCATTTTCCTGTATCCCAACGCATTCGTTTTATCTGCAATGTTTTATCATGATATAGCAAGGGTGAGCATGAAAGTTGCCCAACAAGTTTATATACAACAATATAACGATATATCATGATTGAAGAGTATGAATAATGAGCTTGCTATAATTCATCAATATAATTGAGAACTAGCACGAACAAATTTTTGACTGAACAAGTATTTTACATGAACAAACATTTCTGAACCAACTGGTAATGATGGTGATCAGCCTTTCATACCTGACTTATACATGCAAGATGTACAGAGTACAATTTCACGGCAATCAGCAATGATTAACCATAAGCTTGAAGAAACTACTCTTATTAGAGTTAAGTAAAAGAAACTTGCCTGAATCGTTGATTACAGCAACGTAATTTAATTACGCTTTACCCCGAAGAACTAATATTAGTAATATAGATCTCCAATAATTAGAATAATATCATCACAGTATAATACTGTTATATTTATATCCACAAAATAACTAAACACATTATCACATAACCATATCAGTCTATATTTCACATAAGACTTAGTATCAGTTAGACTATTGCAGTCTGAGTTGAAACTGAAACAATTTTAACATCCCGACGATCTAGTCGGTCAACACTCGAGTTTAAGTTCAGTTAAACTCCGCTTAAGCACTTAACCATGCCATAGAATCACATTTATATGATTTAACACTCGCTTTTTCATTTCATAAATTATTCATTAACATGTAATAAGGCAAACACTAATCCAGCACCCTGGATTCAATATCTAACAACCAAATTTATAATTCAGCAACTTGAATTCCAAATCCATCAATTTAAACCTCAATCCAGCAAACCGGATTCAACACATTTTCAATTCAGCAAACTGTATTATATATCCGTATCACGAAAATACCAAATCAGTGAATTATTCTTCTATCCTTTGGTCAAACATATATACATGTATTTCATGCACAAAAATTATTTTTCCATAATTTTCCAACTTCTTTTGGTATTTTTCAAAAATCATTTCTAGTGCGTAGCTAAAGAAATTAGTTACCTCGTGCTTAACTCCAGTAATGCCCATCTTTTGGCATAACCTTATATATGTTAACGTGATACTCCATTTTAAATTTCGTGGCAATCGGAGTTGTAGAACTCCAGTTATAGCGATTTCCGTCGGAAAATCACAAAAATTGTAACGGTCATAACTTGATCGTTTTAACTCGGAATTAGCTCATTTTTGGACACGAGCTACATAATACCATATATTTTCATTTTCCAAAAGCCTGGAATTTTTCTCATTAAATAAATGTCTGAAACATCCCCCGGAAAATTTTGGGCAGAAACTTTTTGCACTTTGGCAGTTTTGGAGTCCTTCACCAAAACTTAAATAGAATGAAATTTATAACTCCGATTAATGATCCGTCAATTTTGTTGGATTCCTATCTTTCCGAAATACAGTTTTCATCTATCACAATCCATATTTGGACATGTTAAGCTCCTGGAATTTAGCCCGGAAGTGGCTGTTACAAAACTGTCATTCTAACAGTTTTCTTAACTTTGTGTAGTTTGGGAGAAATCCTATATCTTGTTCAATATTCAACCTATTTGAGTAATTCCAAAGGGATTTTACCCATAACACATATATCTAGCATCCCAAGAACATAAATCATATATATCCATCATAGATTTCAAAGATCCAAAAGCTTGATCACACTTTTTAAAAGTTTAACTTTTCCAGAAAATTTCCATCCTTCAATTCCTTTTGATTTCCACCAAATTAACACCCATTATGGGTAGATCCAAACAATAAAACACTCATTAACATGTATATACATGGCTTTTGAGTTTAGAAACAAAGTTTTTTTTTTATTTCATCAAACAAGCATCAAACAAAATCAAAGCTAAGAGAAAAAAAATCATGTTTTCTATCCTTTGAAAAACCTAACCTCCATTTCATACATTAGATCTAACTTTTGATCTACAAAAGAGTTGGATCTGCATATTAAACACTTATATACACATAGATCTAAGGTTTTTGAGTTTAAAACTATAGATTCAAGGTTTGAAATACAACCATCAAAAACATACATAAACAAAAAGGTTTATACCTTTATTACCATGCTCTCCTTCATCTTCTTCTTAGCTTCATCCATGGATGGATCTTTGGTGTATGAAGATCAAAAACTCCTCTTCTTCTCATCATGGAGCTGCCAAAGCCTCCCTTCTCTCACTCTCTCCCTTTAGTTCTTAGTTCTTGAAGAAAATAGAAGAAATGAAAGAGAAATGATATATAAAATTTTTATTAAGTTTGGATTATCATCTTCCAAACCCACTCTCTTTTTCTCTCCCCAATATCCGGCCATATGGCTTACTAGATTCACCAATCCTCTCTTTCTTTCCCCTTAGCAATTGCCAAGAGGTTGCCTTGCAAGATTTGCCAAATGTGTTGGCTTAATCAAAATTGGACACATGGGGAGTTGGTGAGATTTGGTAGGAGTGGTTCACCAACTAAAGAAACTAAATCACAACATTCATCTCCCCCTTTTCCTAGCTTCTCATGGCCGGCCATGTGGCCATTTACTTACCAAGTTTGGCTTTTTGATTTCATGCTTATTTGATTTAACAAATGTCCAAAAATTCCTCTCCCACTTGGGCTAAAAATTGAGCCATTCCTTTAATGTATGCTTGGTCTCTAACTAACTTCTTTGGCCACACCATAGCTATACATAGTCCAATAACTATAATTCTTATCCAACCCAATTCATTTACTTAGGGTTTCCATTTCTCAATTAAAACACCAATCCTTGCTCATTCACATCTATTTCCTTAACCCAATTTAAACTTGCCATAATTAGGTTATAAAATTAATCATTTGAGATGTATAAAATAAATCTCTTAGAATTAGTAAATATTCTAAATACCACAATTCTCTTTTCCATAACCCTAAGTTATTAAATCCTTCATTCCTAATATATAATCAGGATTACACTAGTTTCTTTTGTTTGTTTATATAATAAACAAATATAAACCATCACATAATGTTCAAATTCCTTACACACAACTTTTTAACCCTTAGGTTTTAATACTTCGCATTAGGATTCCCAAATTAGGGTTTAAATTCTCGATACTGAAATTAGGCTTTCTGAACACATCGTTAGAGTTTTCTAACTTAATCACCATATTCATATCATGAATTTAGGGTTTCGGATTCCCGGAACAGAAACTAGGGTTTCAGAACCGATTTCTATGGTTTCTCATCCATTGTTAGGGTTTTCTAACAATTCGTTAGATTTTTCTAACTTAATAAACGTATGATTAACATAACTTTAGGGTTTGCTAAAGTTATAACTTATCTGATCAATCCTTGATCTCAAATCATTATGGTTCACATATGTAACCAAATATACCGACTAGTATTCACTTCGATACTTATCCCTGATAATTCTTCAAAAGAATTTTAAATCTACCATAATCTTATACCTCATTACTAGACTATCACTTACAGTCTATCACATAATTCAAGTCTTGTCCAAAACTTTTGAAATTCTTGGAATTTCATTACATAACTGCCAGTGCCATGCACTAATTTCCTGTCTAGGTCCTAATATTGAACCTTAAATCAATCAATTATGATTTTCATAAATTGTCTAATTTCACGGGTTGTCACAATTGTTGTTATGCATGCTTGATATTAAATTTTAAGTTGTAACCTTAGGTTAATGTTGTTCAAAGCAAGGTATGATAGATTATTCAATTGTTATGCTATTAGATTATTCCTAAAGTATGAACTTAGAACGAAATGTTTATTCAGTTATGATCATTCAATAACATAGTGTTATTATCTTTTATTCAACTAATCCTTAGTTGATGTCCGTTGAACTCCAAATTACCTTGAAGTGTATCCAAACCAAACGGACTTTGGTGCGGACTTGTACTCTAAATATAATCATTTGTGGACCCCACAACAGAATTATTTTCAGATTGAGAAAACGACAAAAATATTTTATGAAAATAACGACGGAAGTTTTACCGTTAATATTATTAAACTACTCGGTAGTAAAAGTACAGTAATACGCGTGGTTGCATAGTAGCACATGGTATTGATTATTGATGCTTATGTAATAAGTCACTCAATTTTGTTTTATTGGTATTATTAATGTAATAAAACAGAATACTTTTATAAAGTTATTCTATAAATAGAATATATTATATTCTATTATGTATAGTGTTGCATAGTATTTGCATAGTAAAATATTTTTATATAAAATAAAATACTTTTATAAAGTTATTCTATAAATAGAATATAATATATTCTATTATGTATAATGTTGTCTAGTGTCTGCATAGTGTTTTGTATAGTAAAATATTTTTATATAAAACAGAATACTTTTACAAAGTTATCTGTTTTATTAAATAATAATTAGAATATATTATATTTTATTATGCATAGTGTTTGCATAGTGGCTGCATAGTGTTTGCATAGTAAAATCTTTTATAAAGTTATTCTTTTTATTAGATTATAAATAGAATATATTATATTTTATTTAAAAGATTTTGCTTTAAATATGGACCGTCATATTAAAGTAAATCAATCTGGACCGTTCATGAGTTAGTTACTATGCAGTCCATTTTTCTATAAATAGAAGCTCATTCCTTCATTATTTCTTACGAATTCACTGAAACTCTAGAGAGATAAACTATAGAGAGAAAGAAGAAAAGTATTCTACTACTTCACTACTCATATATCCAGTACTCTTCTTCTTAAGGTATGGAATATTATTTGTTGTACCCGTAAGGGGTGTTATTCTTTTGTATTCATGAAGAGAACTTATGTTATTTCATTATTTATTATTTAGTTGGAATAACCTGTATACGCGGGCTACCCTATACTTGGTGACATTCTTCTATTATTCCGTCTTTACTATTTTGTTGGAATATCCTGTCTGTGCGTTTTACGCCGGACCTGATTCCGTCTTTCTTATTCTGTTGGAATATCCTGTCTGTGCGTTTTACGCCGGACCTGGTTCCGTCTTTATTATTAATCTGTTGGAATATCCTGTCTGTGCATTTTATGCCGGACCTGATTCCGTCTTTATTAGTATTCTGTGGAATAACCTGTCTATGCAAAGTACCGCATGCATGGTGATTTCTGTTGTTATTCCATTGTTTATTATTTTGTTGGAACATCCAATCGGTGCGAATTTTGTCTGACCTGGTTCCATTATTTAATATTCTATTGGAATAACCTGTCTATGCGAAGTACCGCATGTATGGTGATTTCTTTTGTTATTCCATTCTTTGTTATACTCAGTTGGTTAAAGTTTTGACTTCTATACTCCATGAAATTAGTGGAATATCCTTGATATTTACGCTTCATCCAGTATCTTTTCATGGAAATATTCTTCTGAGCATTCTTGAATTTTACTCTACAAAGCAGTATCATGTTGACAATTTGAACGTTTTCAGTTCCTGGATAAATTAATTCTTGAACTTGTTTTATTGAATTCTTATATCATTGTCATCATTCTCATGTTTATATTATGTTGAAAGTCATCTGTGGCCTGTAGTGCATAGATGGACTTGGTATGATTATGACCAGGAATTATTCGGTATAATCATAACCGTAATGTTACAAATGATGTGGAAAAAGTCCTTAGTGGCTCGTAGTGCATTGATGGACAGTTTTTGGTATGATTATGGCTATGGATTCTATTTGGCCGTAGTGCAAAGATGAATTGTTTTATGGCATGATCAGGACCGTTGATGAAAACATGATTTTCTTTGGCCGTAGTGCATGGATAATTCGTGGTCGTGAACTAAAGAATATCCTTGGCCGTAGTGCAGGGGTGATTCAATGATGTGGATTATTTATTAAGCTGAGTCCCAGCGATAAAAGTGATAAAAAACCTTTTAAATCATAGAAGATAGTAAATTTTATTCCCTACTTAACTCTTCTAATGGATTGATTGTTCCGCTGCAGTTAAACTTGATAGTTATTATATTTTATAAGTTTATCACTGCTGAAGGCTAACGATAAATTATTCTGCATTATCTCAGTCATAATATTTCTTACTGGCTAGTTGAGCTCACCCTTTCTTTCACTGTTCTCTTCAGGAAATGAGAATATAGCTGGGATGAGTCGAGAAATGGAGTGATGGTCCTAGATGATGCATTAGTAGTCCTCAATATTCTGTGAAATAGTGTGATAAATTGTAATGAGGACTCCTTTTGAGTTTGTATACTCTCTAGTAGATAATATTTGTATTCAAAATCACAGTTTATATTTTGTCGTATTGTACACGACAGTTGTATTATTAAGTTGTATTTGAATTCTGTACCATGTATCTGGCGACTTAAAATGGGTGATGTATACCTAATTTTTGGGGCGTCACAGTTGGTATCAAAGCTTAGAGATATGATCCCTGGCTGAGATGTGAGACTAGAACTAGGAGGGGAGAGACGGGAAATTTCTTCGTTAGTTTGACCTACCTAAGTTTATTTGATATTTAATTTGTCGGTCAGAATATAGAGATAATATGTGATATGATAATTAACCCTTGTTTTGTGACAGTGTTTAAAAATGGCATATGAAAATGCTGAGATAAGCAATGAAGCACATGAGACGGCTAAGTCAGCTCAACCAAAAGGTAATGACCAACAACACGATAATAATCATACCGGTGGAAACGACCATCGAAACAATGATAACCATCGTGGGGGAAATTATCATGCCAAGAATGGTAACCACTTCGGTGGTAATCATGGCCAAGATAATAGAAGTTGAAATTTCAAGAAGAGAATATCATTTTACTCGATTTTGTCATATAGTAAAGTCAATTCCAGCTGGGACAGTGGCACCAAAGACTGTCCCGAATAAGTCAAATTCGGTAGTTTAAGGGAGAGCATTTTTTGTAACGAGAAATCGAACGAGGTTATCACGGGTTAGTTAATTATAAATTCTTGCGAAGTCTATACCTTATTCGATACCGGTTCTACCCATTCATTTATATCTCTTGCTTGCGCTCAACGTTGACATTTGACTTTGGAGAAATTAGACTTTGACTTATTGTTAAAACTTCGATAGTAGAAACCTTCGTTACCTCCATTGTTTATATATCTTATTGATTCAAATCGACACTTTCACGTTACATGTCGATCTTGTCTCTTTGAAAATACTTGCCTTTGATGCAATTTTAGGAATCGATTGGTTAACAACTCATCATGCTTTTCGTAAGGTGGTTAGCCTTATATTCCTAACCAACCTGTTATGTGAATTCAAGCAACCAAACCACTAAAGTCAATCATTGTCATATCAAGCCATAAGTAAAGAGCCCCAGTCCTTTCGTTGTTGACTTTCTTATGTGGAATGCACCGAAGCCAAACTTTCTGTAGGCGACGTCGCGAATGATGATGGCAAGTTGATAGGTATCAATGTGACGTACTATCCAAGTCTTGGATGAGGGTCACAGTTTGGAATGATATTTCTATTGTTAATAAATTTCCTGACGTATTGTTGAAGACTTCTTAGCCTACCCCTAGAGCGTGAAATCGAATTTTGTGTTGACCCATGTACAAAACCTATTTCTTAAACCCTCAAATATTTTTTCAACTAAAATGAACGTAACATGTGCCAAAGACGTTGGCTCGAGCTGTTGAAGATTACGATCGTTCCATACAATATCATCGTGGAAGTGCAAAGGTGGTAGCTGACGCGTTGAGTAGAAGATCATATACGGTTACAAATGTGAGTATACGAACCCACGTGAAGATAACGAATATACGATTAGAATCGACTTTAATCGATAAAGTTAAAGCCGCTCATGCTACATACTAAGAGCGGATGAATGTGAAGAAGAAAGTTCAAGAAGGCGTTATTCTAGAAGCAAGAATCGATGAAGAGAGGAAATCTTAACCCTCGATTTAATTGGCCCATATGAAATCCTTGATCGAGTAGGAACTGTGGCTTCTAGACTCGTTTTACCGCCAAGTATGTTGCGTGTTCAAAATGTTTTTTTTACGTATCGATGTTACGTAAATATGTGGATTACCCGAACCATATTATTAAATTAGAACTAGAGGAGATAGCAGAAGATTTAACGTTTGAGGAGATACATGTTAAAATCTTTGATAAGAAGAATCGTATTCAACACTCAAAGGTTATACCTCAAGAGTTAGAATTTGAAATGAAGTCGAGGTTTCCTAACTTGTTCAGCATACCAGTTACGTACGTAAATTTTGAGGGCGAAATTTCATAAGGAGGGGAGATTGTGAGACCCCAGATTTTATGAATAAAGATTTAATTTTCTCAAAATATTTTTTTGAATATTATGGTGTGGATTTGATATAATGTTATAGTTGTGGGTAGTATTTATAAATTTTGCAAAGTATGCAAGTTGTCATATTATATTCGATTGGTCGGGGAATATTTGTTTTATCAGGGAATATTCGTGCAACGACACAATCATTGGTTGACCCCACAACAGAATTATTGTCTGACTGAGAAAATGACAAAAATATTATATGAAAATAACGACGGATGTTTTACCGTTAATACTGTTGAACTACTCAGTAGTAAAAGTACAGTAATACGCGTAGTTGCATAGTAGCATACGGTATTGATTATTGATGCTTACGTAATAAGTCACTCAGTTTTGTTTTATTGGTATTATTAATGTAATAAAACAGAATACTTTTATAAAGTTATTCTATAAATAGAATATATTATATTCTATTATACATAGTGTTGTATAGTGTTTGCATAGTATTTTGCATAGTAAAATCTTTTTATATAAAACAGAATACTTTTATAAAGTTATTCTATAAATAGAATATATATCTATTATGCATAGTTATGCATAGTGTCTGTATAGTGTTTTGTATAGTAAAATCTTTTTATATAAAACAGAATACTTTTACAAAGTTATCTGTTTTATTAAACAATAATTAGAATATATTATATTTTATTATGCATAGTGGCTGCATAGTGTTTGCATAGTAAAATCTTTTATAAAGTTATTCGTTTTATTAGATTATAAATAAAATATATTATATTTTATTTAAAAGATTTTGCTTTAAATATGGACCGTCAGATTAAAGTAAATCAATCTGGACCGTTCATGAGTTAGTTACTATGCAGTCCATTTTTCTATAAATAGAAGCTCATTCCTTCATTATTTCTTACGAATTCCCTGAAACTCTTGAGAGATAAACTATAGAGAGAAAGAAGAAAAGGATTCTACTACTTCACTACTCATATATCTAGTACTCTTCTTCTTAAGGTAGGGACTATTATTTGTTGTACTCGTAAGGGGTGTTATTCTTTTGTATTCATGAAGAGAACTTATGTTATTCCATTCTTTATTATTCTGTTGGAATAACCTATATACGCGGGCTACCCTATACTTGGTGACATTCTTCTATTATTCCGTCTTTACTATTTTGTTGGAATATCCTGTCTGTGCATTTTACGCCGGACCTGATTCCGTCTTTATTATTCTGTTGGAATATCCTGTCTGTGCATTTTACGCCGGACCTGGTTCCGTTTTTGTTATTATTCTGTTGGAATATCATGTCTGTGCATTTTACGCCGGACCTGATTCCGTCTTTATTAGTATTTTGTTGGAATAACCTGTCTATGCAAAGTACCGCATGCATGGTGATTTCTGTTGTTATTCCATTGTTTATTATTTTGTTGGAACATCCTATCGGTGCGAATTTTGTCTGACCTGGTTCCATTATTTAATATTCTGTTGGAATAACCTGTCTATGCGAAGTATCGCATGTATGGTGATTTCTTTTGTTATTCCATTCTTTGTTATACTCAGTTGGTTAAAGTTTAGACTTCTATACTCCATGAAATTAGTGGAATATCCTTGATATTTACGCTTCATCCAGTATCTTTTCATGGAAATATTCTTCTGAGCATTCTTGAATTTTACTCTACAAAGCAGTATCATGTTGACAATTTGAACGTTTTCAGTTCCTGGATAAATTAATTCTTGAACTTGTTTTATTGAATTCTTATATCATTGTCATCATTCTCATGTTTATATTATGTTGAAAGTCATCTGTGGCCTGTAGTGCATAGATGGACTTGGTATGATTATGACCAGGAATTATTCGTTATAATCATAACCGTAATGTTACAAATGATGTGGAAAAAGTCCTTAGTGGCTCGTAGTGCATTGATGGACAGTTTTTGGTATGATTATGGCTATGGATTCTATTTGGCCGTAGTAAAAAGATGAATTGTTTTATGGCATGATCAGGACTGTTGATGAAAATATGATTATTTTTTACCGTAGTGCATGGATAATTCGTGGTCGTGATACTAAATAATATCCTTGACCGTAGTGAAGGGATGACTCGATGATGTGGATTATTTATTAAGCTGCGTCCCAGCGAAAAAAGTGATGAAAAACCTTTTAAATCATAGAAGATAGTAGATTTTATTCCCTACTTGACTCTTCTAATGGATTGCTTGTTCCTCTGCAGTTAAACTTGATAGTTATTATATTTTATAAGTTTAACACTATTGAAGGCTAACGATAAATTATTCTGCATTATCTTAGTCATAATATTTCTTACTGGGCTAGTTGAGCTCACCCTTTCTTTCACTGTTCTCTTCAGGAAATGAGAATATAGCTGGGATGAGACGGGGAACAGAGTGATGGTCCTAGATGGTGCATTAGTAGTCCTCACTATTCTGTGAAATAGTGTGATAAATTGTAATGAGGACTTATTTTGAGTTTGTATACTCTTTAGTATACAATATTTGTATTCAAACTCACAGTTTATGTTTTGTTGTATTGTACACAATAGTTGTATTATTAAGTTGTATTTGAATTCTGTACCATGTATCTGGCGACTCATGATGGGTGATGTATACCTAATTTTTGGGGCGTCACAGATCGCCCTAAGTACCTTTGAGTCCTTGCAGTCTTATGACTGTTATAGTTAAAGTTGAAAGATTACTTATAACTATGGACAGGGTTCGTGGTTATTAGACCCTCAGTGAATGTTATTATTTATAGAATGTTAATAGAACATATTGTTCAGTTCTATTCAGCCTAGTATTTGGCAAATGATGTAAAGGTTAAGGTTTTATTTATTGTTATTCCAAGTGAGCCTTATTTGCTCACTATTGCCTGTAAAATTCTTACAGCTATATCTAAAAAGGGTGACGTACCTAGCTCCAGTAAGGGAAAAGGAAAGATGAACAAGTACTGAAGACTTGTAATAGTCTAATAGTTTTATTATCAGACTTTGGTTTAAAGATTGTAATGAAGTTATTTTATTTTTTTGCATGAATGACTGTTTGTAAAGGTTAGATAACCTGGGAGATTTTATTTAATGTAATCCTAGTATGGGCAGGTTTATTTATTCAATTATATTATGATTGGGTAGTTAGATATGAATGTTTTGATTACGTGAACACCAACTCTTGAGGTAGTGAAGTACCGAGATTTGGGGGTATCACAAGTTGGTATTGTAACGCCCCGAAATCCGGTCTATCTTCACACTCGGATTCTGTACGTCACGAGTATATCATTCATCCTGCATACATCATTATATACTAAAATATAACAACATACACTCTCAAATCCCAGATTTTAAAAACCTTATAGCTTTTCTCATTACAAATAATGATAATTACATTATTCCTTTCATCTTACAAGAGTGACTTTTATCCGCCACCAAGGATACATATAGTTCATTAAACTAGTCTATAGTTTAATTATATCATTCTATATTACAAGTCTTCACTTGCTCTGCACGCACATTCACATACTGAATGGCACTTCGTCTGGATACCGATCAACTTGATCTTTACGGGATCCTTAAGTTCTTTCTAACATCGTTCGCTGAAAATGTTTTTCATTTAAAGTAAGTGTGAGCATTCAATTTCCCAGCAAGTTATAACAGTTGAACAAACAACTTCAACAGTTTAATATTCTTTTCAGACTTCAATAACCGAACAAAGGTTACGAAGCGGCTTGAATAATAGGAATAGTCTTGATTCCTATCATCTTAAAACATTAGTTACATACACTTTGAAATACTTTCATTCTCTACTCTCTTTCATGCACATTCTGTTTGGCTAGAATCAATAGCACAGAGTTAACAATAACGGTTCATGTATAAACATAACATTCTTTTATTGAACAGTTCAAACATAGAACATTTCATCTCACAGAAACACCGAAGTGTTCACATTGTGGCACAAGGCCTCATACATTCTACCACTTTGTACAAATATCACACATTCACACATAGACAGAACTTCTCAAGTTCAACATCTAAGAAGTTTTAGAAACTATCATTCATTTAAAATATGAATAGAGTTAGGAAACTTGCCTTACACACAGCAATAGCTTACGCTAAACTGCTCATTCCAATCCCTATAACACATAAGGAAATAACACATACACCAATTAGTCATATACTTGACTTACGCATTGGTTTACTTTATTTTACTTCTTAAGGTTCACGTTCTTATAACTAAGTTTACGCGACCAACTTTCTTTACAGCGTTACGACTTCAAGACATACGGAGATGTCTTACTTAATATGTTCATCATCTTTGATGATTTACATTCTTATCTTCTTCTTATCAGTTCGCTAGGACTTAGCACACATCGCTTCTCTGCTAGTAGTCCATATGGTACTCTGAGTGGTTTCCTAAAACAACCAACAAACAAGTTCCCGTATCGTCTATACTGCCCACACAGTGAGTTAGATCGGTTGTCAATTTTGTATATACCTTCGCTATCTGAAGGAATCATTTAGCTCAACTCCCATATGTCAACCATCAAAGGTTACGATTATACCACAACCTAACTAATCTTAACTTATACGAACTATTAAATTATAATGTTCGTTAAGTTAATTTCTTATTCCTTTTGGCTTTCTGGCAAGTAATTGCCATACCTCAGGATTCATTCTTATACGACTCACATTCGTCTTTCATTAATCTCATTACCGTTCGATACTGCTTTCTTGATACCATTCGTATCTTACGTATTACATTCATCAACGTCTAAGTCATACAACCAGGGTTTACTTATCACATTCGTCCAACGCGAATACGATTCACGAGGATCGTTTACGTATTTAACGTTCACGTTGCTCGTCTCTTAATCTCTCATTCAACCTTTACTCAAGGTTTCAATTGCTTCCATCGTTATCCATCCCATGAACCCCATGTTCATTATTCTTTCTTAATGTCGAAACCATACAGATCATTGTATGCTAAGACCGATCGTTCATCGCAACAACGTTGTGTTCATAGCGTCTATACACTTTACACTTATCTCTCATTACCATGACATAACATCAGAATGTTATTCATTACCTTCATCACTCAACGTCTAAGGAATCACAATCACATTAATCCCTCACGTTCATTTATCGCGACTACGGTCCCCGGACATCGGTTCCGTAACCCGCATCTACATTCTTTGTCTTTTAATCTCGTCTAATCATTCTGTCCAACCTTTAGTAAAGGTTTAACTTTCTTGCTTAAGCGTTATTTTAGGTGAACTATATGGTCATACTTCTTTCTTGCCCATCCGTTTACCCATCCTCCAGTAACTGAGAAGTAAGAATCTCATTTCTGGGCATTGCTCTGCACCGGCGTTGCGGCGCCGTGCCCTTCCTTTCCTCTCGCGCTGCGGCACGAGCTACTTCTCTCTCCTCTCTTCCCGGGCTGGCGCTGCAGCACCAAGTCCTTTGTTATCTCTCGCACTGCGGTGCCACTCTCCAGACGATTATGGCCGAGCTCGCGCTGCGGCGCTGAGTATGAAACCTAGAAAATTTTTCTAAGTCTTTTACAAGCATGAGACGCTGATTTCGAAATCTCATAACTTTTTTGTTATAACTTGGAACGAGGTTGTTCCAAAGCCATTCTCTTCCTTATCTTATGTACTTCAATTACCCATGGATAGAACTTCATTTTGAATCCGTTAAAATTCCATTCAATTGGCTTAATCTTCACTCTTCGTTTATTTTTACGTTATTAACGTTCTTCATTTGTTCGTCCGTAATTCGGTCATCCGAACTCGGAATTTGTTTGTTCTTGAGTCCACGACTCAGATTTTTTACATTATCTTACATTCTTATGAAACCCTACACGTTCGGGTTCATTTAATAACTTTCAAATTCTCGTTTATCTTTTACGAAAATTTCGTCATAACTTCGTTATAGCTCAATTTTAATCTGTTCTTCATGAACGTTTCTAACGTTCCTAACCAAGCAATAAGCATCTAACTTATACGTGATGGTTTTAAACTTGTCCATCAACAACATTTATACTACGATGGTTTTAAATTTGTCCATCAACAACGTTCTTCGTGTGTTCTTGATGTTCTTTGTTCGTTCTTCATTTTTAATCAATATTTTGGATTACGATTTCACTTTTTCTTGGAATTTGATGTTATAGAACATCATCCCTTACTTATTTAACCTACTCATTCATAAGATTCAATCGGATCGCTCAAAATCCTTACGAATCTTATACTTCATTTAGAAATTTATAAACTAAATTTCTAATTCTTATTTCTTCGTTTTTTTATGATTTCAACCATATGAAATCATTACTAACCTCTTTTACTTCTTATTCTCATTAAGCTATGTTTTTGACATAGAAAACGTAAAGAAAATATTGGAAGAAACTAGGGTTCGGATTACCGTTCTTCTTTAATCCTCTTCCGTTATACAAAGCCGGCGATTCGCTAGCTTTTATATTTCACGATCACTTTTGATCTGAGCATTCATGCTCACGCTCTTCCTCTTCCTCTTCATCCAAGCTCTCTCTCTCTCTCTCTCTCTCAAGTTATAGGATTTTAAAAATCCTAGAAAATGAAAATTTAGCTTTCTATTTATATATTTTCAAAGCTAAGGGCAAAATAGTCATTTCGCCCCTAAGGTTACTATCCCCACCTCCTCCAACAACTTAGCCACCAAGTTTACTTGGCGACCACCCTTACTTGGTGGCCAAGTGGCCGATCCACATGCCCCATGGGTTGCCCCAATGGTTCTTACCCATCCGTTTACCCATCGGTTCGATCCGCGGTTTTGTTTCTTGGTTTGGGCCTTAACCCTAATTCTTATTGGGCCTAACTTGGGCTTGATTTCACAAATCATTGGGCTTGACATAATCTAAGTCCAATTGGACTCTACAAAGTCCATGAACACAAAGTCCATTTAGACTAATCGCATTCTACACATTCCATTCTCGTATTCTCTTCGTATATTGTTCGTACGATATTCGTATTATACGTCGTACTAATCTTTGTACTATACTCGTATAATAACTCGTATCATACTCGTATTTCTCACTCATAATAACCCTAATTATTATACGCGATCATAACATTCTTGGAACTCACTTTCCCTAACCCTTAGGTTTTGAGTTCGCAGGCGAAAACTTCGTTTTTGCCATAACTGAAATATTATTGAATATTCCATCACGTCTCAACATTTTACGTAATAAATAACTTCTCGGAATTTCAAAATAAATCTCCGAGTAGAAACGGATGAATAGTGCCTATTTCGTCTTTTTTCCCAAAAATATTTTGTTCTCGGAAAACTTTCATTTTCGTCTTGAAAATTCTTACTCGTTAAATCTAGCTCGTAGCCAGAATCCTCCCGACTTATAATCATCCTAGGTTATAAAACGATTAATAAACACATATCACAGAATAGTATTAATAAAAAGTCCTTTTATTAATAACTAATTCTTTAAATCTTAATTTCTGGACAATCCGAATTTTCGGGTTGTCACAAGTATCAAAGCTTTAGGTTACGAACCTTAGGTGGGGGAAAAGCCTTAGGAAGTAACCTTTGAAAAGATAGTGGAGATAACTCTTATTGAGTTTTAAGGAAGAAGTAACAAAACACTTATGTGCTTATGTGTTTATAACTTATGTGCTCGTGAGTGTCGAGTAGAATGATTAATAATTAAAACTTTAAAACTTTGTTGTCAGGATGACTAATGTAGGAGAATCCAGTCAGGCTAGAGAGGAAGGACCTAAGATGCCTATAGAGGAGGAGCCTCGCGACATTCAGATTGTTTGGAAACAACTACTACCACGGGAGTCAGCCTTGTTGGTCACAGTGGTTGAAGATGAAGATGATGATGTGGAGACGGATGAGGAGGATCCCGTGGAGTTGCCACAGGAGGATGAGGATGACGAAGATGAGGCGGAAGAGACTCCACTAACCTCGATGGCTGCTCGTATGTATGATGAAGTCTACGACCGTAACATGGAACTTCAAGACACATTTGAGGAGTTGCAGGAGATAGTAGCTGAACAATAGACTGCAATGACACAGAAGGACGACGACATCCAGGATCGAGATGAACGTCTAACTAATGTTGAAGAGAAGCTGATGTAGACTGAAGGAGAGAAGGAACAACTAATTGAGATGGTCGTGGAACTGAAGAACAAGCTGAAGGAAGAAGCTACCAAGAGGGCGAGAGCTGAAGACGCATACGAGGAAGCTTATCAACGAACTGGAGTAGCAGTAAGAGACGCACAAGTAAGAGGATGAAGATGGAAGAAATGGATAGAGTATTCAATATTGTGATCAATCAGCTCAAGATCGGGTCATGGGTTATCCAATTTAGTTCGAGACTCTGCCATTATACGTGTTAGATCGTTGAACAATGTTCCGAGTTATGCAAAAAGAGCGTCGAATGGCTACGTAGTATCTTAATAGATCATCGTAGGAAATGTGCATGTAATGCACGTAATAAGTATTAAATAATGTTTAAATCCCTAGTGTTAAGTAACCATGGGGTATGATAATAATGATGTTGTCCTGTAACTTTTGTAGTTCAGGAAATGAATGTAAATAACAGTGATGCTATTGTTTTTAGTTTTTCGAAGTAATGATGAATAAATAAAAGTTATTATTTTATTCAAAGTGTTATGTGTTATGTGGTTATTTCTTTTATGGAGGAAAGTTAATTAAAAAAAATACTTAAAGAAGTTGAGTAATAGTCTAATAGATGTTTTGTTTTAACAGAAAATGCCTCCCAGATGTGAACCACCCCAACAGAGAACCAATGAGAGAACTAACAATAACGATGTTAAAGATAATCCTGTCCAACAACTAGTGACATTACTAACAGGAGCGTTGCAGAATTAACCTCAAAACCAAAGCACAACGTTTAAGGAGTTTAAGGCGGTTGGACCACCTGAATTCTATGGATCCATGAATCTGGTCGAGGCACAGACCTGGATTATAGAAATAGAGAAAGTATTTTAAGTCGCTAGGGTAGGGGATGAACAGAAGACTGCTTTTGCAACATTCATGTTGAAAGCAGAAGCTAGTTATTGGTGGCAAGCCAATAAAACCCAGGAAGGACCAGGAGTGATGACCTGTGATAGGTTCAAGGAGTTATTCTTCGAGACCTATTTCCTAGGAAGTTCGAAGAATCAGTTAGAGGTTCAGTTTTTGGAACTGAAGCAGGGAACGATGACGGTATCTGAGTATGCCGCGAAATTCAACGAGTTGGCGAGGTTTGCGCCATATCAAGTCAGCACGGATGAACGGAAGGCGAAGAGATTTGAACATGGACTGAAGCCCTGGCTGTACAGTAGGGTTTCCCTGTTCTAATTGAAGACGTTTGAAGTAGTGCTGGAGAAGGCAGTACTCGCTGAAGGTGGAGGCGAGGCAGTGACAAAATTCAACCAAGAACAAAAGAAGAAGAAGAATGAGGGGGAAGTGAAGAATGGTAGCGGAGGCAATGGAAATGGCAACAACAACAAGAACAACAACAACTTGAAGAGGAAGTGGAACGAAAATGGGGGTACTGGAAACCAGCAGGGTAACCAACAATTTAGGAAGTTTGAAGCATGTGTTACATGCGGGAGGTTTCATAAGGGGGTGTGCTTGATGGGGAAATATGCATGTTTCAACTTTGGCCAGGAAGGTCACCTAGCCCCAAATTGCACCCAACCCAAGAAGAATGTCTGTTTCACGTGCGGATCCAAGGATCACTTTGCTCGTGAATGTCCTCAGAAGAAGGTTGGAGAAGGCAAGAAACAAGGGAGGTAGCAGTGGAGGAACATGGGCCATTGCTGGACCTACAACCTCAAACAAACCCTTAGCCAGAACTTTCAACATGACTGTGCAAGATGCTATGCAATCAAAAGATGTGGTGTCATGTATTATCCCAATCAACGATATTAATGCTTATGTATTATTTGATTCGGGTGCTATTTGTTCGTTTATGTAATGACCCATAAATTCGGATTGTCCATAATTTAGGTTTAAAGAATTAGTTATTAATAAAACTAATTTTTATTAATATTATTATGTGCTATGTGTTTATTAATCATTCTAAAACCTAGGATGATTATAAATCGGGAGGATTCTGGCTGCGAGCTAGATTGAGCGAATAAGAATTTTCAAGACGAAAATATGATTTTTCCGGGAACAAATTTTTTTGGGGGGAAAAAGACGAAATAGGCACTATTCACCTGACTAAACCCTAAGTGTTAGGGTTTGAATAACCTAGGCCATTTCGAGAGTTCGGTATGTCAAAATAGCATTCCGTCGAAAGATTTGACGATATTATGTCGTGAAAAGTTAAGTAAGCCAATAAAAGTTTTTCTCGAAAAGCGTGCAGAAATCGGACGAAATAAGAATGACAAAAAGTACTGCTATGTACTTTTCACTCATTTAGCTACGTTAGGGTAAAATGTGAAGGAAAACGCTCAACCTCGAAAAGTGTTTTTCAATTTTTCAAAGATCCAAAGAATACGTAAAATTAGTCGTTAAAGGAAAGACGAAATATCTAAAAATATTTGGATTTTGGGAATCGCAGTTTTCGAACTGTCGGACGAAACCTGACAGACGGAAGCACGAAGCTTGCAAGAGAATCTACGTGAATAGTAAGGAGGTGTAGTAAGGAGGTGGGAATAGTAAGGAGGTGTGAATAGTAAGGAGGTTGGTGGGAAAAATGACTAAAATATCCTTAGCCTTTGTTTTCTACAAATAGGAAGCTTAATTCATTATTTAGAGATTTTGAAAATCCTACACTTCGAGAGAGAGAGAGAGAAAGAGAGACATAGAGAGTTCAGATGGGAGAAGAAGAGGAAGAGGAAGAGGAGAAGCTTGGTCGTGAGCAACCTTAGTTCGACGGAAAGAGATTAAAGGAGAACGGTAATCCGGAATCTAATCTCTTATAATTTTTCTTTAAGTTTTTATGTTTAAAAACATAACGTAATGAAGATAAGAAGTAGATAAGGAGAGAGATGAGTTCATATGGTTGAAATCATAAGAAAATGAAGAAATAAGAATTTAAAGTTTAGTAAATAAATTTCTTTAAGGAAGTATAAGATTCGTAATGAATTTGAACAATCCAAGTTGATTATATGAATAAGTAGATGAAATAAGTAAGGAATAATGTTCTATAACATCAAATTCCAATAAAAAGTGGAATCATAATCCAAAATATCGATTAAAAATTAAGAACAAATGAAGAACATGAAGAACACGCGAAGAACACGAAGAACACGAAGAACGTTGTTGATGGACAAATTTAAAACCATCGTAGTGTAATTGTTGTTGATGGACAAGTTTAAAACCATCACGTATAAGTTAGCTGTGTATTGCTTGGTTAGGAACGGTAGAAACGTTCATGAAGAACGGATTAAAACATAGCTATAACGAAGTTATGGCAAAAATTTTGTAATAGACGAACGAGAATTATAAAGTTAGTAAATGAACCCAAACGTGTAGGGTTTCATAAGAAAGTAAATAAACATTGAAAACATGAGTCATGGACTCAAGAACGAGTGAGTTCCGAGTTCGGATGATCGATATACGGACTGTCGAACAAAGAGCGTTAAAAGCGTAAAAATGAATGAAGGGTGAAGATCAAGCCAATCGAATGGCATGTTAACGGATTCCGAACGAAGTTCTATCTGAGGGGTATTGAAGTACGTAAGATAAGGATAATAATGGCTTTGAAACGACCTCGTTCCGAGTTATAACGAAAGAGTTATGTGATCGGCAAGTGACCATCTCAAAGAATTTATTTAACACTTAGAAAAATTTCTAGGGTTTTGTCTTGGCGCCACAGCACCGGATAGACTGTGGGAAGTGGCACCGCAGCGCGAGCTCGGCAATAATCTTCTGGAGAGTGGCGCCGCAGCGTGAGAGATAACAAAGGACTTGGAGTCGCAGTGCCAACCGGGGAAGAGAGGAGAGAGAAGTAGGTCGCGCCGCAGCGCTAGAGAAAAGGAAGGGTACGGTGCCGCAACGTCGGTGCAAGGCAATGCCCAGAAATGAGATTTTATTACTCAAGTACTGGGAGATGTGCAAGAAAGAAATAGGTTATACTTATGCAAATTCTCTATTCCTAATATCTTGTTTAATGATTTATTGTCATGCAAGTTCACTAACTCTACTTTGTTAATAGTTGAGCAAGTTTTTCTAAATCATAAATCGTCGTTATGCAAATTTCATAATTCTATACTTTATTGAGTAAAGTATTTTCATTAAACAACTTGATTATATATACTTATTCATGATGATACAAGCTTTCCATCTACATACTTTCGTCGAGATAGTTATTATGGTTATGCAAGTTTTCTTAACTCTAAACTTGTTGTAGCAGCATGCTAGTACCTTTATTATGTTGAATCAGTTTATCGTTCAAATTATTATTGTGATAGCCCCAAATCCGAGCCCCAAATCGCCGCGGATTCGGTACACTAATTCTTTTACTAATTGCGGAAGATATAAACATAAATTGTTTATACATTAAACTTACACATAATCCCCAAGGTCGAGTAACCTTAACTGATTACACAATTCATAAGTTATCTAACACGTAACATTATTATCAACTATTCTATTACAAAATAGCTGCATATATGCCCCAAGCTGAACTTGGCATTATCATTTTCCTGTATCCCAACGCATTCGTTTTATCTGCAATGTTTTATCATGATATAGCAAGGGTGAGCATGAAAGTTGCCCAACAAGTTTATATACAACAATATAACGATATATCATGATTGAAGAGTATGAATAATGAGCTTGCTATAATTCATCAATATAATTGAGAACTAGCACGAACAAATTTTTGACTGAACAAGTATTTTACATGAACAAACATTTCTGAACCAACTGGTAATGATGGTGATCAGCCTTTCATACCTGACTTATACATGCAAGATGTACAGAGTACAATTTCACGGCAATCAGCAATGATTAACCATAAGCTTGAAGAAACTACTCTTATTAGAGTTAAGTAAAAGAAACTTGCCTGAATCGTTGATTACAGCAACGTAATTTAATTACGCTTTACCCCGAAGAACTAATATTAGTAATATAGATCTCCAATAATTAGAATAATATCATCACAGTATAATACTGTTATATTTATATCCACAAAATAACTAAACACATTATCACATAACCATATCAGTCTATATTTCACATAAGACTTAGTATCAGTTAGACTATTGCAGTCTGAGTTGAAACTGAAACAATTTTAACATCCCGACGATCTAGTCGGTCAACACTCGAGTTTAAGTTCAGTTAAACTCCGCTTAAGCACTTAACCATGCCATAGAATCACATTTATATGATTTAACACTCGCTTTTTCATTTCATAAATTATTCATTAACATGTAATAAGGCAAACACTAATCCAGCACCCTGGATTCAATATCTAACAACCAAATTTATAATTCAGCAACTTGAATTCCAAATCCATCAATTTAAACCTCAATCCAGCAAACCGGATTCAACACATTTTCAATTCAGCAAACTGTATTATATATCCGTATCACGAAAATACCAAATCAGTGAATTATTCTTCTATCCTTTGGTCAAACATATATACATGTATTTCATGCACAAAAATTATTTTTCCATAATTTTCCAACTTCTTTTGGTATTTTTCAAAAATCATTTCTAGTGCGTAGCTTAAGAAATTAGTTACCTCGTGCTTAACTCCAGTAATGCCCATCTTTTGGCATAACCTTATATATGTTAACGTGATACTCCATTTTAAATTTCGTGGCAATCGGAGTTGTAGAACTCCAGTTATAGCGATTTCCGTCGGAAAATCACAAAAATTGTAATGGTCATAACTTGGTCGTTTTAACTCGGAATTAGCTCATTTTTGGACACGAGCTACATAATACCATATATTTTCATTTTCCAAAAGCCTGGAATTTTTCTCATTAAATAAATGTCTGAAACATCCCCCGGAAAATTTTGGGCAGAAACTTTTTGCACTTTGGCAGTTTTGGAGTCCTTCACCAAAACTTAAATAGAATGAAATTTATAACTCCGATTAATGATCCGTCAATTTTGTTGGATTCCTATCTTTCCGAAATACAGTTTTCATCTATCACAATCTATATTTGGACATGTTAAGCTCCTGGAATTTAGCCCGGAAGTGGCTGTTACAAAACTGTCATTCTAACAGTTTTCTTAACTTTGTGTAGTTTGGGAGAAATCCTATATCTTGTTCAATATTCAACCTATTTGAGTAATTCCAAAGGGATTTTACCCATAACACATATATCTAGCATCCCAAGAACATAAATCATATATCCATCATAGATTTCAAAGATCCAAAAGCTTGATCACACTTTTTAAAAGTTTAACTTTTCCAGAAAATTTCCATACTTCAATTCCTTTTGATTTCCACCAAATTAACACCCATTATGGGTAGATCCAAACAATAAAACACTCATTAACATGTATATACATGGCTTTTGAGTTTAGAAACAAAGTTTTTTTTTTATTTCATCAAACAAGCATCAAACAAAATCAAAGCTAAGAGAAAAAAAATCATGTTTTCTATCCTTTGAAAAACCTAACCTCCATTTCATACATTAGATCTAACTTTTGATCTACAAAAGAGTTGGATCTGCATATTAAACACTTATATACACATAGATCTAAGGTTTTTGAGTTTAAAACTATAGATTCAAGGTTTGAAATACAACCATCAAAAACATACATAAACAAAAAGGTTTATACCTTTATTACCATGCTCTCCTTCTTCTTCTTCTTAGCTTCATCCATGGATGGATCTTTGGTGTATGAAGATCAAAAACTCCTCTTCTTCTCATCATGGAGCTGCCAAAGCCTCCCTTCTCTCACTCTCTCCCTTTAGTTCTTAGTTCTTGAAGAAAATAGAAGAAATGAAAGAGAAATGATATATAAAATTTTTATTAAGTTTGGATTATCATCTTCCAAACCCACTCTCTTTTTCTCTCCCCAATATCCGGCCATATGGCTTACTAGATTCACCAATCCTCTCTTTCTTTCCCCTTAGCAATTGCCAAGAGGTTGCCTTGCAAGATTTGCCAAATGTGTTGGCTTAATCAAAATTGGACACATGGGGAGTTGGTGAGATTTGGTAGGAGTGGTTCACCAACTAAAGAAACTAAATCACAACATTCATCTCCCCCTTTTCCTAGCTTCTCATGGCCGGCCATGTGGCCATTTACTTACCAAGTTTGGCTTTTTGATTTCATGCTTATTTGATTTAACAAATGTCCAAAAATTCCTCTCCCACTTGGGCTAAAAATTGAGCCATTCCTTTAATGTATGATTGGTCTCTAACTAACTTCTTTGGCCACACCATAGCTATACATAGTCCAATAACTATAATTCTTATCCAACCCAATTCATTTACTTAGGGTTTCCATTTCTCAATTAAAACACCAATCCTTGCTCATTCACATCTATTTCCTTAACCCAATTTAAACTTGCCATAATTAGGTTATAAAATTAATCATTTGAGATGTATAAAATAAATCTCTTAGAATTAGTAAATATTCTAAATACCACAATTCTCTTTTCCATAACCCTAAGTTATTAAATCCTTCATTCCTAATATATAATCAGGATTACACTAGTTTATTTTGTTTGTTTATATAATAAACAAATATAAACCATCACATAATGTTCAAATTCCTTACACACAACTTTTTAACCCTTAGGTTTTAATACTTCGCATTAGGATTCCCAAATTAGGGTTTAAATTCTTGATACTGAAATTAGGCTTTCTGAACACATCGTTAGAGTTTTCTAACTTAATCACCATATTCATATCATGAATTTAGGGTTTCGGATTCCCGGAACAGAAACTAGGGTTTCAGAACCGATTTCTATGGTTTCTCATCCATTGTTAGGGTTTTCTAACAATTCGTTAGATTTTTCTAACTTAATAAACGTATGATTAACATAACTTTAGGGTTTGCTAAAGTTATAACTTATCTGATCAATCCTTGATCTCAAATCATTATGGTTCACATATGTAACCAAATATACCGACTAGTATTCACTTCGATACTTATCCCTGATAATTCTTTAAAAGAATTTTAAATCTACCATAATCTTATACCTCATTACTAGACTATCACTTACAGTCTATCACATAATTCAAGTCTTGTCCAAAACTTTTGAAATTCTTGGAATTTCATTACATAACTGCCAGTGCCATGCACTAATTTCCTGTCTAGGTCCTAATATTGAACCTTAAATCAATCAATTATGATTTTCATAAATTGTCTAATTTCTCGGGTTGTCACAATTGTTGTTATGCATGCTTGATATTAAATTCTAAGTTGTAACCTTAGGTTAATGTTGTTCAAAGCAAGGTATGATAGATTATTCAATTGTTATGCTATTAGATTATTCCTAAAGTATGAACTTAGAACGAAATGTTTATTCAGTTATGATCATTCAATAACATAGTGTTATTATCTTTTATTCAACTAATCCTTAGTTGATGTCCGTTGAACTCCAAATTACCTTGAAGTGTATCCAAACCAAACGGACTTTGGTGCGGACTTGTACTCTAAATATAATCATTTGTGGACCCCACAACAGAATTATTTTCAGATTGAGAAAACGACAAAAATATTTTATGAAAATAACGACGGAAGTTTTACCGTTAATATTATTAAACTACTCGGTAGTAAAAGTACAGTAATACGCGTGGTTGCATAGTAGCACATGGTATTGATTATTGATGCTTATGTAATAAGTCACTCAATTTTGTTTTATTGGTATTATTAATGTAATAAAACAGAATACTTTTATAAAGTTATTCTATAAATAGAATATATTATATTCTATTATGTATAGTGTTGCATAGTATTTGCATAGTAAAATATTTTTATATAAAATAAAATACTTTTATAAAGTTATTCTATAAATAGAATATAATATATTCTATTATGTATAATGTTGTCTAGTGTCTGCATAGTGTTTTGTATAGTAAAATATTTTTATATAAAACAGAATACTTTTACAAAGTTATCTGTTTTATTAAACAATAATTAGAATATATTATATTTTATTATGCATAGTGTTTGCATAGTGGCTGCATAGTGTTTGCATAGTAAAATCTTTTATAAAGTTATTCTTTTTATTAGATTATAAATAGAATATATTATATTTTATTTAAAAGATTTTACTTTAAATATGGACCGTCATATTAAAGTAAATCAATCTGGACCGTTCATGAGTTAGTTACTATGCAGTCCATTTTTCTATAAATAGAAGCTCATTCCTTCATTATTTCTTACGAATTCACTGAAACTCTAGAGAGATAAACTATAGAGAGAAAGAAGAAAAGTATTCTACTACTTCACTACTCATATATCCAGTACTCTTCTTCTTAAGGTATGGAATATTATTTGTTGTACCCGTAAGGGGTGTTATTCTTTTGTATTCATGAAGAGAACTTATGTTATTTCATTATTTATTATTTAGTTGGAATAACCTGTATACGCGGGCTACCCTATACTTGGTGACATTCTTCTATTATTCCGTCTTTACTATTTTGTTGGAATATCCTGTCTGTGCGTTTTACGCCGGACCTGATTCCGTCTTTCTTATTCTGTTGGAATATCCTGTCTGTGCGTTTTACGCCGGACCTGGTTCCGTCTTTATTATTAATCTGTTGGAATATCCTGTCTGTGCGTTTTATGCCGGACCTGATTCCGTCTTTATTAGTATTCTGTTGGAATAACCTGTCTATGCAAAGTACCGCATGCATGGTGATTTCTGTTGTTATTCCATTGTTTATTATTTTGTTGGAACATCCAATCGGTGCGAATTTTGTCTGACCTGGTTCCATTATTTAATATTCTGTTGGAATAACCTGTCTATGCGAAGTACCGCATGTATGGTGATTTCTTTTGTTATTCCATTCTTTGTTATACTCAGTTGGTTAAAGTTTTGACTTCTATACTCCATGAAATTAGTGGAATATCCTTGATATTTACGCTTCATCCAGTATCTTTTCATGGAAATATTCTTCTGAGCATTCTTGAATTTTACTCTACAAAGCAGTATCATGTTGACAATTTGAACGTTTTCAGTTCCTGGATAAATTAATTCTTGAACTTGTTTTATTGAATTCTTATATCATTGTCATCATTCTCATGTTTATATTATGTTGAAAGTCATCTGTGGCCTGTAGTGCATAGATGGACTTGGTATGATTATGACCAGGAATTATTCGGTATAATCATAACCGTAATGTTACAAATGATGTGGAAAAAGTCCTTAGTGGCCCGTAGTGCATTGATAGACAGTTTTTGGTATGATTATGGCTATGGATTCTCTTTGGCTGTAGTGCAAAGATGAATTGTTTTATGGCATGATCAGGACCGTTGATGAAAACATGATTTTCTTTGGCCGTAGTGCATGGATAATTAGTGGTCGTGAACTAAAGAATATCCTTGGCCGTAGTGCAGGGGTGATTCAATGATGTGGATTATTTATTAAGCTGAGTCCCAGCGATAAAAGTGATAAAAAACCTTTTAAATCATAGAAGATAGTAAATTTTATTCCCTACTTAACTCTTCTAATGGATTGATTGTTCCGCTGCAGTTAAACTTGATAGTTATTATATTTTATAAGTTTATCACTGCTGAAGGCTAACGATAAATTATTCTGCATTATCTCAGTCATAATATTTCTTACTGGCTAGTTGAGCTCACCCTTTCTTTCACTGTTCTCTTCAGGAAATGAGAATATAGCTGGGATGAGTCGAGAAATGGAGTGATGGTCCTAGATGATGCATTAGTAGTCCTCAATATTCTGTGAAATAGTGTGATAAATTGTAATGAGGACTCCTTTTGAGTTTGTATACTCTCTAGTAGACAATATTTGTATTCAAACTCACAGTTTATATTTTGTCGTATTGTACACGACAGTTGTATTATTAAGTTGTATTTGAATTCTGTACCATGTATCTGGCGACTTAAAATGGGTGATGTATACCTAATTTTTGGGGCGTCACAGTTGGTATCAAAGCTTAGAGATATGATCCCTGGCTGAGATGTGAGACTAGAACTAGGAGGGGAGAGACGGGAAATTTCTTCGTTAGTTTGACCTACCTAAGTTTATTTGATATTTAATTTGTCGGTCAGATTATAGAGATAATATGTGATATGATAATTAACCCTTGTTTTGTGACAGTGTTTAAAAATGGCATATGAAAATGCTGAGATAAGCAATGAAGCACATGAGACGGCTGAGTCAGCTCAACCAAAAGGTAATGACCAACAACACGATAATAATCATACCGGTGGAAACGACCATCGAAACAATGATAACCATCGTGGGGGAAATTATCATGCCAAGAATGGTAACCACTTCGGTGGTAATCATGGCCAAGATAATAGAAGTTGAAATTTCAAGAAGAGAATATCATTTTACTCGATTTTGTCATATAGTAAAGTCAATTTCAGCTGGAACAGTGGCACCAAAGACTGTCCCGAATAAGTCAAATTCGGTAGTTTAAGGGAGAGCATTTTTTGTAACGAGAAATCGAACGAGGTTATCACGGGTTAGTTAATTATAAATTCTTGTGAAGTCTATACCTTATTCGATACCGGTTCTACCCATTCATTTATATCTCTTGCTTGCGCTCAACGTTGACATTTGACTTTGGAGAAATTAGACTTTGACTTATTGTTAAAACTTCGATAGTAGAAACCTTCGTTACCTCCATTGTTTATATATCTTATTGATTCAAATCGACACTTTCACGTTACATGTCGATCTTGTCTCTTTGAAAATACTTGCCTTTGATGCAATTTTAGGAATCGATTGGTTAACTACTCATCATGCTTTTCGTAAGGTGGTTAGCCTTATATTCCTAACCAACCTGTTATGTGAATTCAAGCAACCAAACCACTAAAGTCAATCATTGTCATATCAAGCCATAAGTAAAGAGCCCCAGTCCTTTCATTGTTGACTTTCTTATGTGGAATGCACCGAAGCCAAACTTTCTGTAGGCGACGTCGCGAATGATGATGGCAAGTTGATAGGTATCAATGTGACGTACTATCCAAGTCTTGGATGAGGGTCACAGTTTGGAATGATATTTCTATTGTTAATAAATTTCCTGACGTATTGTTGAAGACTTCTTAGCCTACCCCTAGAGCGTGAAATCGAATTTTGTGTTGACCCATGTACAAAACCTATTTCTTAAACCCTCAAATATTTTTTCAACTAAAATGAACGTAACATGTGCCAAAGACGTTGGCTCGAGCTGTTGAAGATTACGATCGTTCCATACAATATCATCATGGAAGTGCAAAGGTGGTAGCTGACGCGTTGAGTAGAAGATCATATACGGTTACAAATGTGAGTATACGAACCCACGTGAAGATAACGAATATACGATTAGAATCGACTTTAATCGATAAAGTTAAAGCCGCTCATGCTACATACTAAGAGCGGATGAATGTGAAGAAGAAAGTTCAAGAAGGCGTTATTCTAGAAGCAAGAATCGATGAAGAGAGGAAATCTTAACCCTCGATTTAATTGGCCCATATGAAATCCTTGATCGAGTAGGAACTGTGGCTTCTAGACTCGTTTTACCGCCAAGTATGTTGCGTGTTCAAAATGTTTTTTTTACGTATCGATGTTACGTAAATATGTGGATTACCCGAACCATATTATTAAATTAGAACTAGAGGAGATAGCAGAAGATTTAACGTTTGAGGAGATACATGTTAAAATCTTTGATAAGAAGAATCGTATTCAACACTCAAAGGTTATACCTCAAGAGTTAGAATTTGAAATGAAGTCGAGGTTTCCTAACTTGTTCAGCATACCAGTTACGTACGTAAATTTTGAGGGCGAAATTTCATAAGGAGGGGAGATTGTGAGACCCCAGATTTTATGAATAAAGATTTAATTTTCTCAAAATATTTTTTTGAATATTATGGTGTGGATTTGATATAATGTTATAGTTGTGGGTAGTATTTATAAATTTTGCAAAGTATGCAAGTTGTCATATTATATTCGATTGGTCGGGGAATATTTGTTTTATCAGGGAATATTCGTGCAACGACACAATCATTGGTTGACCCCACAACAGAATTATTGTCTGACTGAGAAAATGACAAAAATATTATACGAAAATAACGACGGATGTTTTACCGTTAATACTATTGAACTACTCAGTAGTAAAAGTACAGTAATACGCGTAGTTGCATAGTAGCATACGGTATTGATTATTGATGCTTACGTAATAAGTCACTCAGTTTTGTTTTATTGGTATTATTAATGTAATAAAACAGAATACTTTTATAAAGTTATTCTATAAATAGAATATATTATATTCTATTATACATAGTGTTGTATAGTGTTTGCATAGTATTTTGCATAGTAAAATCTTTTTATATAAAACAGAATACTTTTATAAAGTTATTCTATAAATATAATATATTATATTCTATTATGCATAGTGTTGCATAGTGTCTGTATAGTGTTTTGTATAGTAAAATCTTTTTATATAAAACAGAATACTTTTACAAAGTTATCTGTTTTATTAAACAATAATTAGAATATATTATATTTTATTATGCATAGTGGCTGCATAGTGTTTGCATAGTAAAATCTTTTATAAAGTTATTCGTTTTATTAGATTATAAATAAAATATATTATATTTTATTTAAAAGATTTTGCTTTAAATATGGACCGTCAGATTAAAGTAAATCAATCTGGACCGTTCATGAGTTAGTTACTATGCAGTCCATTTTTCTATAAATAGAAGCTCATTCCTTCATTATTTCTTACGAATTCACTGAAACTCTTGAGAGATAAACTATAGAGAGAAAGAAGAAAAGGATTCTACTACTTCACTACTCATATATCTAGTACTCTTCTTCTTAAGGTAGGGAATATTATTTGTTGTACTCGTAAGGGGTGTTATTCTTTTGTATTCATGAAGAGAACTTATGTTTTTCCATTCTTTATTATTCTGTTGGAATAACCTATATACGCGGGCTACCCTATACTTGGTGACATTCTTCTATTATTCCGTCTTTACTATTTTGTTGGAATATCCTGTCTGTGCATTTTACGCCGGACCTGATTCCGTCTTTATTATTCTGTTGGAATATCCTGTCTGTGCATTTTACGCCGGACCTGGTTCCGTTTTTGTTATTATTCTGTTGGAATATCATGTCTGTGCATTTTACGCCGGACCTGATTCCGTCTTTATTAGTATTTTGTTGGAATAACCTGTCTATGCAAAGTACCGCATGCATGGTGATTTCTGTTGTTATTCCATTGTTTATTATTTTGTTGGAACATCCTATCGGTGCGAATTTTGTCTGACCTGGTTCCATTATTTAATATTCTGTTGGAATAACCTGTCTATGCGAAGTATCGCATGTATGGTGATTTCTTTTGTTATTCCATTCTTTGTTATACTCAGTTGGTTAAAGTTTAGACTTCTATACTCCATGAAATTAGTGGAATATCCTTGATATTTACGCTTCATCCAGTATCTTTTCATGGAAATATTCTTCTGAGCATTCTTGAATTTTACTCTACAAAGCAGTATCATGTTGACAATTTGAACGTTTTCAGTTCCTGGATAAATTAATTCTTGAACTTGTTTTATTGAATTCTTATATCATTGTCATCATTCTCATGTTTATATTATGTTGAAAGTCATCTGTGGCCTGTAGTGCATAGATGGACTTGGTATGATTATGACCAGGAATTATTCGTTATAATCATAACCGTAATGTTACAAATGATGTGGAAAAAGTCCTTAGTGGCTCGTAGTGCATTGATGGACAGTTTTTGGTATGATTATGGCTATGGATTCTATTTGGCCGTAGTAAAAAGATGAATTGTTTTATGGCATGATCAGGACTGTTGATGAAAATATGATTATTTTTTACCGTAGTGCATGGATAATTCGTGGTCGTGATACTAAATAATATCCTTGACCGTAGTGAAGGGATGACTCGATGATGTGGATTATTTATTAAGCTGCGTCCCAGCGAAAAAAGTGATGAAAAACCTTTTAAATCATAGAAGATAGTAGATTTTATTCCCTACTTGACTCTTCTAATGGATTGCTTGTTCCTCTGCAGTTAAACTTGATAGTTATTATATTTTATAAGTTTAACACTATTGAAGGCTAACGATAAATTATTCTGCATTATCTTAGTCATAATATTTCTTACTGGGCTAGTTGAGCTCACCCTTTCTTTCACTGTTCTCTTCAGGAAATGAGAATATAGCTGGGATGAGACGGGGAACAGAGTGATGGTCCTAGATGGTGCATTAGTAGTCCTCACTATTCTGTGAAATAGTGTGATAAATTGTAATGAGGACTTATTTTGAGTTTGTATACTCTTTAGTATACAATATTTGTATTCAAACTCACAGTTTATGTTTTGTTGTATTGTACACAATAGTTGTATTATTAAGTTGTATTTGAATTCTGTACCATGTATCTGGCGACTCATGATGGGTGATGTATACCTAATTTTTGGGGCGTCACAGATCGCCCTAAGTACCTTTGAGTCCTTGCAGTCTTATGACTATTATAGTTAAAGTTGAAAGATTACTTATAACTATGGACAGGGTTCGTGGTTATTAGACCCTCAGTGAATGTTATTATTTATAGAATGTTAATAGAACATATTGTTCAGTTCTATTCAGCCTAGTATTTGGCAAATGATGTAAAGGTTAAGGTTTTATTTATTGTTATTCCAAGTGAGCCTTATTTGCTCACTATTGCCTGTAAAATTCTTACAGCTATATCTAAAAAGGGTGACGTACCTAGCTCCAGTAAGGGAAAAGGAAAGATGAACAAGTACTGAAGACTTGTAATAGTCTAATAGTTTTATTATCAGACTTTGGTTTAAAGATTGTAATGAAGTTATTTTATTTTTTTGCATGAATGACTGTTTGTAAAGGTTAGATAACCTGGGAGATTTTATTTAATGTAATCCTGTATGGGCAGGTTTATTTATTCAATTATATTATGATTGGGTAGTTAGATATGACTGTTTTGATTACGTGAACACCAACTCTTGAGGTAGTGAAGTACCGAGATTTGGGGGTATCACAAGTTGGTATTGTAACGCCCCGAAATCCGGTCTATCTTCACACTCGGATTCTGTACGTCACGAGTATATCATTCATCCTGCATACATCATTATATACTAAAATATAACAACATACACTCTCAAATCCCAGATTTTAAAAACCTTATAGCTTTTCTCATTACAAATAATGATAATTACATTATTCCTTTCATCTTACAAGAGTGACTTTTATCCGCCACCAAGGATACATATAGTTCATTAAACTAGTCTATAGTTTAATTATATCATTCTATATTACAAGTCTTCACTTGCTCTGCACGCATATTCACATACTGAATGGCACTTCGTCTGGATACCGATCAACTTGATCTTTACGGGATCCTTAAGTTCTTTCTAACATCGTTCGCTGAAAATGTTTTTCATTTAAAGTAAGTGTGAGCATTCAATTTCCCAGCAAGTTATAACAGTTGAACAAACAACTTCAACAGTTTAATATTCTTTTCAGACTTCAATAACCGAACAAAGGTTACGAAGCGGCTTGAATAATAGGAATAGTCTTGATTCCTATCATCTTAAAACATTAGTTACATACACTTTGAAATACTTTCATTCTCTACTCTCTTTCATGCACATTCTTTTTGGCTAGAATCAATAGCACAGAGTTAACAATAACGGTTCATGTATAAACATAACATTCTTTTATTGAACAGTTCAAACATAGAACATTTCATCTCACAGAAACACCGAAGTGTTCACATTGTGGCACAAGGCCTCATACATTCTACCACTTTGTACAAATATCACACATTCACACATAGACAGAACTTCTCAAGTTCAACATCTAAGAAGTTTTAGAAACTATCATTCATTTAAAATATGAATAGAGTTAGGAAACTTGCCTTACACACAGCAATAGCTTACGCTAAACTGCTCATTCCAATCCCTATAACACATAAGGAAATAACACATACACCAATTAGTCATATACTTGACTTACGCATTGGTTTACTTTATTTTACTTCTTAAGGTTCACGTTCTTATAACTAAGTTTACGCGACCAACTTTCTTTACAGCGTTACGACTTCAAGACATACGGAGATGTCTTACTTAATATGTTCATCATCTTTGATGATTTACATTCTTATCTTCTTCTTATCAGTTCGCTAGGACTTAGCACACATCGCTTCTCTGCTAGTAGTCCATATGGTACTCTGAGTGGTTTCCTAAAACAACCAACAAACAAGTTCCCGTATCGTCTATACTGCCCACACAGTGAGTTAGATCGGTTGTCAATTTTGTATATACCTTCGCTATCTGAAGGAATCATTTAGCTCAACTCCCATATGTCAACCATCAAAGGTTACGATTATACCACAACCTAACTAATCTTAACTTATACGAACTATTAAATTATAATGTTCGTTAAGTTAATTTCTTATTCCTTTTGGCTTTCTGGCAAGTAATTGCCATACCTCAGGATTCATTCTTATACGACTCACATTCGTATTTCATTAATCTCATTACCGTTCGATACTGCTTTCTTGATACCATTCGTATCTTACGTATTACATTCATCAACGTCTAAGTCATACAACCAGGGTTTACTTATCACATTCGTCCAACGCGAATACGATTCACGAGGATCGTTTACGTATTTAACGTTCACGTTGCTCGTCTCTTAATCTCTCATTCAACCTTTACTCAAGGTTTCAATTGCTTCCATCGTTATCCATCCCATGAACCCCATGTTCATTATTCTTTCTTAATGTCGAAACCATACAGATCATTGTATGCTAAGACCGATCGTTCATCGCAACAACGTTGTGTTCATAGCGTCTATACACTTTACACTTATCTCTCATTACCATGACATAACATCAGAATGTTATTCATTACCTTCATCACTCAACGTCTAAGGAATCACAATCACATTAATCCCTCACGTTCATTTATCGCGACTACGGTCCCCGGACATCGGTTCCGTAACCCGCATCTACATTCTTTGTCTTTTAATCTCGTCTAATCATTCTGTCCAACCTTTAGTAAAGGTTTAACTTTCTTGCTTAAGCGTTATTTTAGGTGAACTATATGGTCATACTTCTTTCTTGCCCATCCGTTTACCCATCCTCCAGTAACTGAGAAGTAAGAATCTCATTTCTGGGCATTGCTCTGCACCGGCGTTGCGGCGCCGTGCCCTTCCTTTCCTCTCGCGCTGCGGCACGAGCTACTTCTCTCTCCTCTCTTCCCGGGCTGGCGCTGCAGCACCAAGTCCTTTGTTATCTCTCGCACTGCGGTGCCACTCTCCAGACGATTATGGCCGAGCTCGCGCTGCGGCGCTGAGTATGAAACCTAGAAAATTTTTCTAAGTCTTTTACAAGCATGAGACGCTGATTTCGAAATCTCATAACTTTTTTGTTATAACTTGGAACGAGGTTGTTCCAAAGCCATTCTCTTCCTTATCTTATGTACTTCAATTACCCATGGATAGAACTTCATTTTGAATCCTTTAAAATTCCATTCAATTGGCTTAATCTTCACTCTTCGTTTATTTTTACGTTATTAACGTTCTTCATTTGTTCGTCCGTAATTCGGTCATCCGAACTCGGAATTTGTTTGTTCTTGAGTCCACGACTCAGATTTTTTACATTATCTTACATTCTTATGAAACCCTACACGTTCGGGTTCATTTAATAACTTTCAAATTCTCGTTTATCTTTTACGAAAATTTCGTCATAACTTCGTTATAGCTCAATTTTAATCTGTTCTTCATGAACGTTTCTAACGTTCCTAACCAAGCAATAAGCATCTAACTTATACGTGATGGTTTTAAACTTGTCCATCAACAACATTTATACTACGATGGTTTTAAATTTGTCCATCAACAACGTTCTTCGTGTGTTCTTGATGTTCTTTGTTCGTTCTTCATTTTTAATCAATATTTTGGATTACGGTTTCACTTTTTCTTGGAATTTGATGTTATAGAACATCATCCCTTACTTATTTAACCTACTCATTCATAAGATTCAATCGGATCGCTCAAAATCCTTACGAATCTTATACTTCATTTAGAAATTTATAAACTAAATTTCTAATTCTTATTTCTTCGTTTTTTTATGATTTCAACCATATGAAATCATTACTAACCTCTTTTACTTCTTATTCTCATTAAGCTATGTTTTTGACATAGAAAACGTAAAGAAAATATTGGAAGAAACTAGGGTTCGGATTACCGTTCTTCTTTAATCCTCTTCCATTATACAAAGCCGGCGATTCGCTAGCTTTTATATTTCACGATCACTTTTGATCTGAGCATTCATGCTCACGCTCTTCCTCTTCCTCTTCATCCAAGCTCTCTCTCTCTCTCTCTCTCTCTCAAGTTATAGGATTTTAAAAATCCTAGAAAATGAAAATTTAGCTTTCTATTTATATATTTTCAAAGCTAAGGGCAAAATAGTCATTTCGCCCCTAAGGTTACTATCCCCACCTCCTCCAACAACTTAGCCACAAAGTTTACTTGGCGACCACCCTTACTTGGTGGCCAAGTGGCCGATCCACATGCCCCATGGGTTGCCCCAATGGTTCTTACCCATCCGTTTACCCATCGGTTCGATCCGCGGTTTTGTTTCTTGGTTTGGGCCTTAACCCTAATTCTTATTGGGCCTAACTTGGGCTTGATTTCACAAATCATTGGGCTTGACATAATCTAAGTCCAATTGGACTCTACAAAGTCCATGAACACAAAGTCCATTTAGACTAATCGCATTCTACACATTCCATTCTCGTATTCTCGTATTCTCTTCGTATATTGTTCGTACGATATTCGTATTATACGTCGTACTAATCTTTGTACTATACTCGTATAATAACTCGTATCATACTCGTATTTCTCACTCATAATAACCCTAATTATTATACGCGATCATAACATTCTTGGAACTCACTTTCCCTAACCCTTAGGTTTTGAGTTCGCAGGCGAAAACTTCGTTTTTGCCATAACTGAAATATTATTGAATATTCCATCACGTCTCAACATTTTACGTAATAAATAACTTCTCGGAATTTCAAAATAAATCTCCGAGTAGAAACGGATGAATAGTGCCTATTTCGTCTTTTTTCCCAAAAATATTTTGTTCTCGGAAAACTTTCATTTTCGTCTTGAAAATTCTTACTCGTTAAATCTAGCTCGTAGCCAGAATCCTCCCGACTTATAATCATCCTAGGTTATAAAACGATTAATAAACACATATCACAGAATAGTATTAATAAAAAGTCCTTTTATTAATAACTAATTCTTTAAATCTTAATTTCTGGACAATCCGAATTTTCGGGTTGTCACAAGTATCAAAGCTTTAGGTTACGAACCTTAGGTGGGGGAAAAGCCTTAGGAAGTAACCTTTGAAAAGATAGTGGAGATAACTCTTATTGAGTTTTAAGGAAGAAGTAACAAAACACTTATGTGCTTATGTGTTTATAACTTATGTGCTCGTGAGTGTCGAGTAGAATGATTAATAATTAAAACTTTAAAACTTTGTTGTCAGGATGACTAATGTAGGAGAATCCAGTCAGGCTAGAGAGGAAGGACCTAAGATGCCTATAGAGGAGGAGCCTCACGACATTCAGATTGTTTGGAAACAACTACTACCACGGGAGTCAGCCTTGTTGGTCACAGTGGTTGAAGATGAAGATGATGATGTGGAGACGGATGAGGAGGATCCCGTGGAGTTGCCACAGGAGGATGAGGATGACGAAGACGAGGCGGAAGAGACTCCACTAACCTCGATGGCTGCTCGTATGTATGATGAAGTCTACGACCGTAACATGGAACTTCAAGACACATTTGAGGAGTTGCAGGAGATAGTAGCTGAACAATAGACTGCAATGACACAGAAGGACGACGACATCCAGGATCGAGATGAACGTCTAACTAATGTTGAAGAGAAGCTGATGTAGACTGAAGGAGAGAAGGAACAACTAATTGAGATGGTCGTGGAACTGAAGAACAAGCTGAAGGAAGAAGCTACCAAGAGGGCGAGAGCTGAAGACGTATACGAGGAAGCTTATCAACGAACTGGAGTAGCAGTAAGAGACGCGCAAGTAAGAGGATGAAGATGGAAGAAATGGATAGAGTATTCAATATTGTGATCAATCAGCTCAAGATCGGGTCATGGGTTATCCAATTTAGTTCGAGACTCTGCCATTATACGTGTTAGATCGTTGAACAATGTTCCGAGTTATGCAAAAAGAGCGTCGAATGGCTACGTAGTATCTTAATAGATCATCGTAGGAAATGTGCATGTAATGCACGTAATAAGTATTAAATAATGTTTAAATCCCTAGTGTTAAGTAACCATGGGGTATGATAATAATGATGTTGTCCTGTAACTTTTGTAGTTCAGGAAATGAATGTAAATAACAGTGATGCTATTGTTTTTAGTTTTTCGAAGTAATGATGAATAAATAAAAGTTATTATTTTATTCAAAGTGTTATGTGTTATGTGGTTATTTCTTTTATGGAGGAAAGTTAATTAAAAAAAATACTTAAAGAAGTTGAGTAATAGTCTAATAGATGTTTTGTTTTAACAGAAAATACCTCCCAGATGTGAACCACCCCAACAGAGAACCAATGAGAGAACTAACAATAACGATGTTAAAGATAATCCTGTCCAACAACTAGTGACATTACTAACAGGAGCGTTGCAGAATTAACCTCAAAACCAAAGCACAACGTTTAAGGAGTTTAAGGCGGTTGGACCACCTGAATTCTATGGATCCATGAATCTGGTCGAGGCACAGACCTGGATTATAGAAATAGAGAAAGTATTTTAAGTCGCTAGGGTAGGGGATGAACAGAAGACTGCTTTTGCAACATTCATGTTGAAAGCAGAAGCTAGTTATTGGTGGCAAGCCAATAAAACCCAGGAAGGACCAGGAGTGATGACCTGTGATAGGTTCAAGGAGTTATTCTTCGAGACCTATTTCCTAGGAAGTTCGAAGAATCAGTTAGAGGTTCAGTTTTTGGAACTGAAGCAGGGAACGATGACGGTATCTGAGTATGCCGCGAAATTCAACGAGTTGGCGAGGTTTGCGCCATATCAAGTCAGCACGGATGAACGGAAGGCGAAGAGATTTGAACATGGACTGAAGCCCTGGCTTAGTGTAGAAGGTGCTAGAGAATATTAAGTATTGTCGTAGTACGACAATGAAGGATGATGGAGAAATAGGATATTCCAAGTCATCTAGCTATGCTAGATTTCGAACTTTATCGAACTCGTGTTGATATGTACATTTTAAAAAGAATAGAATTGGTTCAACTTTTGGAACCAATGGATTTTAAAAGAGCTATTCTTGGTATGTCTATGCCAATTTCTTCGGGTAGACAGAAATTGATTTAAAATATTCAAAATGAATTTTATATCATCTGTGAATTCGATGCAAGGGTTGTAAAATGATGGAGTTGTTAATACCATTGAACCTGGTGTTGGATGTGATCTTATGATCAACAACCCGATACGGTATGATGTATAATGATGAAGTCACAAACTGATGAAGTCCTCAATGTACTGTGAAAAGTACGGTATCATGACGTCAGAAAATGTTTTGATGTATTGCGAAAAGAATTTAAAGAAGTGGACGATGTCAATTGAGTTGACTAGACGAATGTTTCACTTTGATATCCAATTTATTGGTATGGTCTAAGCTACTTGATTCGGCTAGACAAATGGTATGTCATCGAGCTTTCTTTGAGAACTTGTGCCAAACCAAATTATTTTGGTGCAGAATCTAATGATTTAGTCTGAGGAGAACATGGAAGAGGTAGTTACTTTCTTTGTGATTGTAAACTGACCCTTAAAGAAGGGCTTACGGCGAAGGGTTAGAATTTGACCCCTCAGCAAAAGTATGAAATGTTTTAAGATGAAATTTTATATTCCTTGTTATTCCTTCTGTTTCATGATTCTTGATAGGTTATGGGGGGTTAGGGATTAGGGAAAGATAAGAACTACGTTGAAGTGAAGTTGAGAAGAAAGGTAGGCTAAAATTTCGAGGACGAAATTCTGTAAAGAAGGGGTGAATGTGATGACCAGGGTAAGGGTGTGCTTTTAAGAAATTCCATGGACGAAATTTTTATAAGGAGGGAAGAATGTGATGACCCGAAAATTCGAATCGTCCAGAATTTAGGTTTAAAGAATTA
This sequence comes from Panax japonicus, assembly GCA_020205505.1. Lineage (NCBI taxonomy): Eukaryota > Viridiplantae > Streptophyta > Magnoliopsida > Apiales > Araliaceae > Panax > Panax japonicus. Next base: position 29,701,319 of record CM035097.1, on the reverse strand, counting down.
GTTATTAATAAAACTAATTTTTATTAATATTATTAGGTGATATGTGTTTATTAATCGTTCTATAACCTAGGATGATTATAAATCGGGAGGATTCTGGCTGCGAGCTAGATTGCGCGAATAAGAACTTTCAAGAAGAAAATAAGATTTTTTCGGGAACAAACTATTTTTGGGGAAAAAGACGAAATAGGCACTATTAACCCGACTAAACCCTAGTGGTTAGGGTTTTAATAACCTAAGTCGTTCCGAGAGTTCGGTATGTCGAAATGACATTTCGTCGAAAGATTTGACGATATTATGTCGTGAAAAGTTAAGTAAGCCAATAAAAGTTTTTCTCAAAAACCGTTAAGAAATCAAACGAAATAAAAATGACGAAAAGTACTGCTATGTACTTTTCACTCATTTAGCTACGTTAGGGTAAAATGTGAAGGAAAACGCTCAACCTCGAAAAGTGTTTTTCAATTTTTAAAAGATCCGAAGAATACGTAAAAATTGGTCGGTATAGGAAAGACGAAATATCCAAAAATATTTGGATTCCGTTAATCGCAGTTTTTGAACTGTCAGACGAAACCCGAAAGACGAAAGCACGAAGCTTCCAAGGGAAGCTACGTGGATAGTAAGGAGGTGTAGTAAGGAGGTGTGAATAGTAAGGAGGTTGGGGGGCAAAATGAGTAAAATACCCTTAGCCTTGGTTTTCTATAAATAGGAAGCTTAATTTATTATTTTGAGATTTTTAAAATCCTACACTTTGAGAGAGAGAGAGAGAAGGAGAGTTCGGATGGGAGAAAGAAGAGGAAGAGGAGAAGGAGAAGCTTGCTCGTGAACAACCTTAGTCCAACGGAAAGAGATTAAAGGAGAACGGCAATCCGGAACCTAATCTCTTATAATTTTTCTTTAAGTTTTTATATTTAAAAACACAACTTAAAGAAGATAAGAAGTAGATAAGGTGAGAGATGAGTTCATATAGTTGAAATCATAAGAAAATGAGAAATAAGAATTTAAAGTTTAGTAAATAAATTTCTTTAAGGAAGTATAAGATTCGTAATGAATTAGAACGATCCAAGTTGATTATATGAATAAGTAGATGAAATAAGTAAGGAATGATTTTCTATAACATCAAATTCCAATAAAAAATGGAATCGTAATCCAAAATATCGATTAAAAATGTAGAACGAACGAAGAACACAAAGAACACGAAGAACGTTGTTGATGAACAAATTTAAAACTATCGTAGTGTAATTGTTGTTGATGGACAAGTTTAAAACCATCGCGTATAAGTTAGCTATTTATTGATTGGTTAAGAACGGTAGAAACATTCATAAAGAACAGATTAAAACATAGCTATAACGAAGTTATGGCGAAAATTTCGTAATAGACGAACGAGAATTATAAAGTTAGTAAATGAACCCGAATGTGTAGGGTTTCATAAGAAAGTAAAAAACATAGAAAACATGAGTTGTGGACTCAAGAATGAGTGAGTTCCAAGTTCGGATGATCGAATTACGGACGGTCGAACAAAGAGCGTTAAAAGCATAAAAATGAACAAAATGTGAAGATCAAGCCAATCGAATGGCATGTTAATGGATTCTGAATGAAGTTCTGTCCAAGGGGTATTGAAGTACATAAGATAAGGAAGAGAATGGCTTTAGAATGACCTTGTTCTGAGTTATAACGAAGTAGTTATGAGATCGGGAAGTGAGCGTCTCAAAGAATTTATTTAACACTTAGTAAAATTTCTAGGGTTTTGTCTCTGCGCTGCAGCGCCGGATAGACTGTGGGAAGTGGTACCGCAGCGCGAGCTCGGCCATAATTTTCTAGAGAGTGGTGCCGTAGCGCGAGATATAACAAAGGACTTGGTGCCGCAGCGCCAGCCCGGGAAGAGAGGAGAGAGAAGTAGGTCGCGCCGCAGTGCTAGAGAAAAGGACGGGCACGGCGCCGTAGCGCTGGTGCAGGGCAATACCCAGAAATGAGATTTTATTGCTCAAGTACTGGGGGATGTGCAAGAAAGAAATAGGAACATGTAGATCACGTAACATAACACTTATGCAAGTGTGTTAAACCTTTAGTAAAGGTTGAACAGAAAGATTAAGCGAGATTAAAAGATAAAGAATATAAACACGGGTTACGTAATCGATATCCGGGGACCATAGTCGTGATGAACGAACACGAAGAATTGCTATGGTTGTGATTCTTTAGATGTTGAGCGATGAGGTTAATGAATAACATTTCGATGTTATGTCATGATAATGAGAGATAAGTGTGAAGCGTATAGATGCTGTGAATGCAACGTCGTTGCGATGGACGCTTGGTCTTAGTATACAATGATCGGTATGGCTTTGACACTAAGAACGAGTAATGAACATGGGGTTCATATAATGGATAATGAAAGTATTAAATAGTATATGAATTATCAAGAAAGCCGTAACAAATAGTAATAAGATTAATGAAAACCGAATGTGATTCGATAAAGAATGAATCCGGAGGGATGACATTTAGATGTCAGAAAGCTGTAAGTAATAAGAAATTGACTTAATCGAACATTATAGTTTAATAGTTTGTATAAGTTAAGAGAAGTTAGGTTGTGGTACAATCGTAACCTTTGATGGTTGACATATAGGAGCTGGGCTAAACAATTCCTTCAGAGAGCGAAGGTATATACAAAACTGGCAACCAATCTAACTCACTGTGATGGCAGTGTAGATGAGACGTGAACTTGTTTGTTGGTTGTTTGTGAGAAACCACTCAAAGTACTATATGGACTATTAGCAGAGATGCGATGTGTGCTGAGTCCTAGAGAAGTTATAAGAAGGAGATAAGAATATAAATCATCCAAGATGATGAACGTATGAGTTAGACATCTCCATATGTCATAAAGTCATAAATTGGTAAAGGAAGTTAGTCGCGTAAAATTATATTGCAAGAATGTGAGCCCTAAGAAGTAAAGCTAAGTAAACCAATGCGTAAGTTCAATATATGACTAATTGGTGTTTATGTTTTCTCCTTATGTGTTATATAGGAACTGAAATGAGTAGTTCAGCGTAAACTATAGCTAGGCATAAGGCAAGTTTCCTAGCTTCATTCATATTACATGAATGCTAGTTTCTTAAACTTCTCAGATGTTGTACTTGAGAAGTCTTGTCTATGTGTATATGTGCGATGTATGTACAAGGTGGTAGTATGTATGAGGCCTTGTGCCATAATTTGAACACTTAGGTGTTTCTATGATATGAATTGTTCTGTGATTGAGCTGTTCAATACAAGTATATTCTGTTTATACATGAACCGTTATTGTTAAGTCTGTGCTAATGATTCTAGCCAGATAGGATGTGTATGAAAAAGGTAGAAGAATGAAAGTATTTCAAAGTTAAAATAAATAATGTTTTAAGATGATAGGAATCGAGACTATTCCTATTATTCAAGCTGCTTCATAGCCTTTGTTCCGTTATAGAAGTTTTAAAGAAATGTTTTAATTCTGAAGTTGTTTGTTCAACCGTTATGACTTTCTGGGCAATTGAATGCTCACACTTGTTTTAAATGAAAAACAATTTTCAGCGAACAAGGTTAGAAGAACTTAAGGATCCCGTTAAGATCAAGCTGACGGTATCCAGATGCAGTACCATTCAGAAGGTGAATGAGCGAGAAGATCAAGTGAAGACTTGTAATGTAGAAAGATAAAACTGAACTATAGACTAGTTTAATAAACTATTATGTATCCTTGGTGGCGGATAAAAGTCACTCTTGTAAGATAAAATGAATAATGTAATTATCATTATATGTAATAAAAGAGGTCATAAGGTTCCAGAACCTGGGATATGAGAGTGTATGTTGTTATATTTCAGTATATAATGATGTATGTTGGATTAATGATGTACTCGTGACGTACGAAATTCGGGTGTGAAGATAGACCGGATTTCGAGGCGTTACAGTTTATATATGATGAATTTGCTAAGAGGTTAGAATTGCCTAGAGAATGACTGGATTTCCCTCTGAACATAGAAATTGTGAATAGGGAAGTGATTCCTGTTACGTTCATATACAAGAGCTGTAGGGTGAATATTAAAGGGAATATCCTGATGGTAGATTTAATCCCAATTAGACTTGGAGAATTTGATGTTATTTTGGGAATGGATTGGATGTTCAAATAAGGAGCAGTGATTGATTGCCACAAGAAGTGTGTAAACCTTATGACTCCGTCAAAGGTAGTTTTCTATGGTAACAAATCGCCTAGATAAATGAAATGTCTGACGATTATGCAGGCCAAGAAGTTGTTAAGTAAAGGATGTGTGGGTTATTTGCCTTACATAGTCGAAACTCAGAAAAAGGGTGTGAAACTGGAGGAGATACCAGTGGTTAGGGAAATCGTGGATGTATTTTCGGAGGATTTGTTAGGACTTCCACCAGACAGAGAGATTGAGTTCGTAATCGACTTAGCGCCAGGAACTACACCGATATCAAAGGCCCCGTACATAATGGTTCCGGTAGAAATGAAGGAATTGATGGTGCAACTATAAGAGCTGCTGGACAAGAAATATATTCAACCAAGTGTATCACCATGGGGAGCGCCAGTATTATTCGTGACGAAGAAGGATGGATCAATGCGTGTTTGCATTGATTATAAGGAGTTAAACAAGGTCACTATTAAGAATAGGTATCCGTTGCCTGGAATAGATGACTTGTTTGACCAGTTGAAGGGTGCTAAGTACTTCTCGAAAATAGATTTGAGAAGTGGGTATCACCAATTGAAGGTAAAAAAGGAGGATATACCTAGAACAGTATTCTTAACTCGTTATGGACATTACGAGTTTCTGGTGATGTCTTTTGGTTTAACAAATGCCCCTGCTGCGTTCATGGATTTGATTAACAGAGTATTTAAACCATTCTTAGACAAGTTCGTAGTGGTATTTATCGACGACATTCTGGTGTATTCCAAAACTCAATAAGAACACATGGAACATTTACGTTTGACATTGGAGACACTAAGAAAGGAAAAGTTGTACGCAAAATTCTCTAAGTGTGAATTTTGGCTCGATCGTGTACAATTTTTGGGTCATGTGATTGACAAAGATGGGATTTGCAGTGGATCCATCGAAAGTGGAAGCTGTAATAAATTGGGAACAACCAAGGACACCTTCAGAGGTGAGGAGTTTCTTGGGACTGGCCGGTTATTATAGAAGATTCATTCAAGATTTTTCCAAGATAGCCACTCCGTTAACAAATTTGACACGAAAAGCTATGAAATTCATTTGGACGGAGAAATATGAAGAGATCTTCCAAGATTTGAAGAAGCTAAGTGTGGCACCACCTATGATAACCCTGTCGGATAATACAGGAAAATTTGTGGTGTATAGTGATGCCTCACACAAAGGATTGGGTTGTGTTCTTATATAAAACGACAAAGTTATTGCCTATGCATCAAGACAACTGAATGATTATGAGAAAGGTTATCCGACTCATGATTTTGAATTGGCTGCAGTAGTATTTGCTCTCAAGATATGGAGACACTATCTATATGGAGAGAAATGTGAGATCTACACAGACCACAAAAGTCTAAAGTATATTTTCAATCAGAAGGATCTGAACATGCGTCAGAGAAGGTGGATGGAATTGATAAAAGATTGTGATTGTGAGATATTTTATCATTCAGGTAAAGCGAATGTGGTTGTAGATGCTTTAAGTAGGAAAAGTCGGAAGAAGTTGATGCTGATAACAACTCAGGAGGAACTAATATCAGCAATGACAAAGTTAGAGCTGGAAATTAAATTTCCACAGGAATCCGATGAACGACTATTTCAGTTAGAAGCAGGTCTAACTTTACTGACAAGGTGAAGAACGCTCAGTTACAAGATGAAGAATGTGGGAAGATAAAAGAGAATATTGAGGATGGTAGCGATACGAATTACAAGGTCGATATCGAATGATTACTACGGTACGAGGGAAGAATCTGGGTTCCAGCAACACCAGAGTTGAAAGACGAAATCTTGACCGAAGCTTATAACTCAAGATATTCGATTCATCCAGGAAGTACGATAACATATCAAGATCAAAGCCGACATTTTTGGTGGAAAATATGAAAAGGGACGTTGCAGAATGCGTGGAGAAATGTTTGACATGTCAAAGAGTAAAAGCCGAACATCAAAGACCCAGCAGATTACCTTAACCATTGGAAATACCGGAATGGAAGTGGGAGCATATCACGATGGATTTTGTGGTGGGTCTTCCAACTACTCATAGAGGATGCGATGCGATTTGGGTGATAGTGGATAGACTGACGAAATCAGTGCACTTTTTACTAATAAAGATTAGGTTCAATCTTGATCAGTTGGCAAGATTGTACATCAAAGAGATCGTTTCGAGACATGGAGTGCCAGTGTCAATTGTGTCCGATAGAGACCCGCGATTCACTTCAAATTTCTGGAAGAGACTACAAGAATGCATGGGAACTCAATTGCGAATGAGTACAGCTTATCATCCACAAATAGATGGCCAAAGCGAACGAACGATCCAGACATTGTAAGATATGCTTAGAGAATGCGTCATGGATTACAAAGGAAGCAGGGACGAACAATTACCATTGGTGGAATTCTCTTACAATAATAGTTATCATGCGAGTATCGGTATGCCACCTTATGAAGCATTATACGGAAAAAAGTGCAGAACTCCACTGTGCTGGGATGAAGTCAGTGAACGTCAACTGCTAGGACTAGAACTAGTACAACAAACTGTTGAAGATTGATAGTAGCTCAAGACCAATAGAAGAAGTATGTTGATCAACACAGACAAGATCGTGCATTCGACGTAAGAACTTTCGTATTCCTCAAAGTTTCTCCTTGGAAGGGGAAAGTTCATTTTGGTAAGAAAGGAAATCTCAGCCCGAGGTTTATTGGACCCTTCGAAGTGCTGCGAAGATTTTGAGAGGTAGCTTACGAAGTAGCTCTACCTCCAGAGTTGGAAAACATTCACAATGTTTTTCATATTTCAGTGTTACGACCGTATAAACCCGATTACAAACACGTGATCGAGTATGAACCGTTGCTGTTCGAGAAAGATTTGTCTTATGAAGAGATTCCTATCCAGATAGTCGACAGGAAAGAACAAGTGCTCATGAATAAGGTAATACCTTTTATGAACGTGAAATGGAGGAACCACAATGCTGAAGAAGCTACGTTGGAACTCGAAGAGAAAATGGTGAAAGCGTACCCTGAGTTATTTGTTTAATCTGTGTCTTCGATTCTGGGGACAGAATCCTTATAAGAGGGGAATGATGTAACATTCTAGTTTTTTTAATGTAAATTATAAATATTTATTGATTTATATAAATATTTATTGGATGTGTTTATTATTGGATAAATAATTGTTCAATTTGATTGATTTGATTTAGTTAATTATTTATTTATTAAATAATTAACGTGTTATATGGATTGAGGTATGTGATTAAGTGATTTATTTAATAAATTGTTATTACATAAAGTGTGACAAATAACTATGTAAAGTGTGATAAATAACTATGTCATAAAGAGTTATTAAAATAAATTAAAGTAATTTTAATTTTGTATTGCCAAACAAGGTTTAAGTATATTAATCCTTTATTTTGTAAATGGTTTGCCAAACAAAGCCTTATGGCTTTTGGATTTCTTTTGAATTTAAATTATTAGTTAAATAAATAATATATATATATAACTGATATATTATTAGGGTAACAAGTGTGGCATCGGTTTTATACGTTTTTAAAACTAGTACGTTGGTGTTATTTTATGTTACGTATATTGTATATGGCTTAAGTCTAAGAACAAGTTCAGAAAAAGGTTTTTAGAGAGAAAAGTTCAGAGTTTTGGAGAGTTTGAGAGAAAACGTGATTTTTAAAGCAAGTCTGTTAACAAAGATTCTTAAGCAAACAAAAAGGTTTGTTTCTATAACCTTAATATATGTACGTAGATATGTTTAAGCCATTTTCCTATGAACTTGATATTCTCTGTTTTCTTGAATATCACTAGGTATAAAGTTTTTATCAAAGTTTCTGTAGAACTATGTTTTTACAATTTCGTATGATATTTTACGTGTACGTGTAACTGTAATTGTTATATTAGCATATATTATATATATATATATATATATATATATATATATATATATATATATATATATATATATATGAGATTGTATGCTAGATTACGTATACAAGAAAAAGGAAAATTTGTTTTACAGTGAAAAACATGTATGAACGCATGTTTTGCAAAATAACAAAATTGGTATGTGATTATGCAAATTGTGAACTACTATGAAATTGAACTATACATGTTAATTGGTTTATATGTTGATATGCTTGTATTTCAAAGGAATCAATTTGGTTATAAACACAGAATTACAGTGTCACTGTGTCGAATTAGTTCAACGATGGAGTTTGGTTTTAAATAGTGCTTTCAAGGAATTTATCTTTTCTTAAATTATGATTTAGGTAGTGTTAATTAGTATATACATGAGTAAATTATATATGTTATGCATGTTAATTAGTGTTGGAATTGAAGTTATAGACAAAAAACTTAGTTGTTCTGTTCTTTGTGGTTGGTTTCTGTGAGTTTTGGCGTCCCAGCGCCAAAATTCACGCTCCAACGTCAAGTATAGGCCAGAAGTTTGCACCTCGGCGCTGGAATTCGCATCCCCGACACCACTATTTCACACCCCAGCACTGGAATTCATGCCCCAGCACCACTGTTTTGCGCCCCAGCGCTGGAAAGTTGTCTGGGTCGGACAGTTTTGGCCTTTTGTAGTAATATTGACATAACAGTTTTCATACAAACTCCGATTGAGGTGATTCAAGATGATTCAGAAAGAGGACGAATAGGACTATAACTTTTATGCTCTAAGTTGTTCGATTTGAAATCGTTATGAAGGGTCTAAATTGCCATCGTTAGGACTATTATGTATTTGGAGCCAATCGGAGGGCGTCAGGATGCGCGAATGCAAGTGTAATCCTTTGAGTATTAGTATAACCTAATGATAACATGTTGGACATGTAATAGGATGTTGTATCAAGTTGTTAATGTGTATGTAGTGCAATGACATGATCACTTAAGTAGTTGTAATAAAGCTAAAAAATAATGTTCATGAAAAGATGAAATGGTATTTATACTTACACTTAGTTAGTAGCTATACTAAAAGTACGAAAGCAACTCAAGAAGGTAATGTTAGTGTAACTAATTTCTATTGTCAATACATATGGTATGTGTAGGACTTAGGGTGAACGTGAGTAGTGATTGTTTAACCTACGCACGAGGCAAGTTCCCCAACCTTTGCTACTTTATTATTCAGCAAGGTTACTTTTCACTGTTATGTTATACTTATGCAAATTCTCTATTTCTAATATCTTTTTTTAATGATTTATTGTCATGCAAGTTCACTAACTCTACTTTGTTAATAGTTGAACAAGTTTTTCTAAATCATAAATCGTCGTTATGCAAATTTCATAATTCTATACTTTATTGAGTAAAGTATTTTCATTAAACAGCTTGATTGTATCTACTTATTCATGATGATACAAGCTTTCCATCTCCACACTTTCAGTCGAGATAGTTATTATGGTTATGTAAGTTTTCTTAACTCAAAACTTGTTATATCAGCATGCTAGTACCTTTATTCTGTTGAATCAGTTTATCATTAAAATTATTGTTGTTATGAATGCTTGATATTAAATTCTAAGCTGTAACCTTAGCTTAATGTTGTTCAAAGCAAGGTATGATAGATTATTCAATTGTTATGCTATTAGATTATTCCTAAAGCATGAACTTAGAACGAAATGTTTATTCAGTTATGATCATTCAATAACATATTGTTATTATCTTTTATTCAACTAATCCTTAGTTGATGTCCGTTGAACTCCAAATTACCTTGAAGTGTATCCAAACCAAACGGACTTTGGTGCGGACTTGTACTCTAAATACTGAGATGAACAACCCTATTTTTAGGGGTTGCACCTAGTTTTGTACTTTGTGTTGAAATGTTTGTCATTAGACCCTCAGTGAATGTTATGATATAAGAATGTTAATAGAACATATTGTTCAGTTCTATTCAGCCTAGTATTTGGCAAGTTATGTAAAGGTTAAGGTTTTATTTATTGTAATTCCAAGTGAGCCTTGTTTGCTCACTCTTGCCTGTAAAATTCTTACAGCTAAAGCTGAAAAAGGTGACGTACCTAGCACTAGTAAGGGAAAGGGAAAGATGAACTAGTACTGAAGACTTGTAGTAGTTTAATAGTTTTATTATCAGACTTTGGTTTAAAGATTGTAATGAAGTTATTTTATTTTTCCGCATGAATGACTATTTGTAAAGGTTAGATAACCTGGGAGATTTTATTTATTGTAATCCTGTATGGCCATATTTATTTATTCAATTATATTATGATTGGGTAGTTAGATATGAATGTTTTGATTACTTGAACACCAAATCTTTAGGTAATGAAGTACCGAGATTTGGAGGTGTCATAATAATAATAAGATTTTTATTATTATTACTATTATAAGTATGAGTTAATTAAATTAACAGTGTGACATGAAACTATATAATAAAAATAATATAAAAATAATCTAGTAAAGAAATAGTGTGGTTAGCCAAACAAGGCCTTGTGGCCTTTGGCTTATTCAACTGATGTCTTTTCATTATTTAACTGATATTATAATTAGTAGACATATTAAGGTGTATCAATTTTCTTCTTACGCTTGATTATTAGTTGGTTTATTCCTTCTAGTTGCTAAGCTTAAGAGAAATACAAAGAGAAACTTGATAGAACTTGGGAGAATTTGGTAGAGATTTGTCTACAATTGAAGGTATTGCTCATGTCTTTGATATTATACATATACGTGATATTATATATATATATATATATATGGAATTACGACATAAATTATATGTTCTATGAATTCAATTTTGTTGAATTGTTGTTATACAACTGAATTGTGATGATTATATGGGTTGGTTATGTTTGATTTTGTATGTAAACAAGAATTCGTATGCTAATTACAGTTTAAAAGGGAAGAAAAGTGTGACAGTGTATATTTTGCCATATTGCTTGTGTAAGTATCAATTTTGATGATCAATTCATATGGTAAACTACAAATTGAAGCTTATTTATTCTAGTTCATTAAGAAACGAAGATAACGTAGTTTGAACGAAGTGATTTGGTGAAAAATTGTGATGTCAGTGATATTTTTTGAAGAAACTAAAAAATGGAGTTTTAGTATAAAAATATGAATTTTGAGAAATTAAACTAGTTTTAGTTGATGCTAAATTGTTCTAATTGGTTGTAAATATTAGCAAACATGTTTGTAATAGTCTGTACTAATTGTAGATGTTAATTTCATTATTTTGTGGGTGAAATTGGTGTTTGTTGGGCTAAAGTCAGCTATTGTTCACTGTCATTTCTGCCTTTGTCTGTGCACCAGCACAGCTGCGCTAGTGTCAAGTCAAAAAACTGCGCAGCTGAGCCAGTCCCAAACGCAGCTGTGCCATACTCTGGTTTGATGCAGTGAAGTCTGCTCATTTGCAGGTCATGTGTAAGGGACTTAGGTTGATCAAGCATGCATGTTAATGATGTTAAGACATAATATAAGCTATAATATCATATTGTAATGTGTGGTAATGCGAAGTGTTAAGATTCTTAAATAATTGTTTAATAAGTTATAAAATGAAACCAAATGTGATGTTTTCCAAAGTTAGAGATGAATGATTAAGTTATGTTGGATCATAATGGGATTTCAGATTCGTTAAGTATGTTAACCTACATGGTTAGGTGCTAGGTTAGGGTTATGACCTAAATGATGGTTTAAACCCTAAAGATAATGTTTATACAACTAATACTTGTTGCGATTTCAATGATACATGTAGGGTAATTGGAGATTATTTTACACTTGTGTAGATTACATATAAGGCATGTTTTTAAACCTTAACTCTTTATATTGAGCAAGCTTTCTAACTTCATTCTTTTGTTTATGAATGCAAGTTTCTAAACCTTAACTCTTTACATTGAGCAAGCTTTCTAACTTCATTCTTTTGTTTATGAATGCAAGTTTCTTATCCTAAACTTTCATTGAGCAAGACTATTGATTCTATTCTTATGTATGATTGAATAAGCTCTTGTAACCTAATTCGTTACATCGAATCAGTTTCACATTCTCATTTCTTGTTATTATTATTCAAAACGTATATTGTTCTAACACATTGATTCAAAGAGATTGTTCTAATTCTTTTAATATAGTACTTTGCATGTATATCACGTTTATTCAATTATATATTGTTGGTATCCAATCTTTGACTTTGATAGCCTTGTTCAGTTATACATTATTGTATTAAACCTTTATTGATGGAAATTGAATAATGTTCTAAAATTCTAGAAACACTGATAAGCTAGTTCCAAACTAAACTTTCTTTAGTGCAGAAATTCTAAATTGAAACTGAGACAAACAACCCTAACATAGGGGATTTTGTACGTGTAATATTTAGATGTTTGTGCACAATACATGGTACAAAAGGCTGATCCCCCTAAGTACATTAAGAAGGGTCTATATAATCTAATTAACTGTTAAGGTTGGGGTAGTAATACCTAATCACCATGGACATAGTTCATGGTCATAAGACCGTCAGATATTAAAGTTCGAACTTGTTTCTATTTCTATTCATAGAACAAGTTCATTATTGTACAGCATTCGTTGTTCATTCTCATATTGTTATTATTTTTACTCTTTATGTCAATGAGCAATTGTTTGCTCACTCTTGCAATTAACAATGCAGCTAAAGTCGAAAGAGGTGATGAGCCATCTACTAGCAAGGAAAAGGGCAAGATGTCCAAGTGTTGAAGAATTATTTAAAGTTTATTTAAATGCATGATGTCATATGTGAGATCCCGAATTTTATGAAATAAAAGTATTCAATTTTTCTATTTTGGTAAATAGTTAAATTGATAAAAGTTTAAAGTTAAGGGTTATATGTGAATTTTTTTTAAAGTAATCAAGTTGTCATAAAATAACCGGTAGTAAAAGTACAGTAATATGTGTGGTTGAAAAGTAGCACACAATATTGTAGAATATGTTTGATTATTGATGATTACATGAGAAGTCACTCATTTTATTATATTATTATCACAATATTTTATATTATTAAATCAATAATTAAGATGACAAAGTTATTCATATTATTATTTACAATATTGACAATGTCTAGAAGTTCTGTCAATGAGAGGTTTGGTCACCTAATTGCGCGCCAATAAGGAGAAATCCTTATAAAAACGCCCCCTCTTTCCTGAGAACGACCTAGTTGTTAAATATTGTGAGTTATAATATTAATGATGAAATAAGTTCATGTTGATTAGAGATGAAATTGATAGTTCCATTGTGTTGGGATTATTGGTGTTAGTGAAAATCGACATTTAATTTCGATGATAATTGATGTTTAGAAGTTATATTGACCAATCGGGTAATTAATCGAATAAATGAGCAATTAATTGCTATTATTTCACATGCTTATAACAATGTGTTCACATGTGTGTACTATTGATTCACTTTCATTTACTATTAGGGGAGTTGGTGCAAGATTGATAATACTTGCATGACTAAGTTAAAAATGGAGGTATAGATGAAGGTACTATACTGTAATTATTTTTTTCACATGTTTAGAACTATTGAGTCACATGATTTACTATTAGGGGAGGTGGTGCAAGTTTGATAATACTTGCAGGACTAAATTAAAAATAAAAGAAAAGAGGAAGGTAATATACTGTAATATTCTGAGCCCCAAAACGTGCAATTATCTAAACTATATTTTCCTATTAATAGAAGCTCATTCCTTCATTATTTTTCATCAATTCACTAAATACTATAGAGGAATTATTATAGAGAGAAATTATAGAGAGGATGAAAAAGAGAAGTCTGTTACCTCACTATTCCACTATCAAGTTTTCTTCTAAGGTAAGGGGTATTATTTATTTCATATTCTGAAGAGAAATTATTTTTCATATTCGTATGAATATTATTTTTGTTTAATATTCGTAAGGGGTATTATTCTTTCGTATTCATGAAGAGAGTTATTTTCTTTCAATACTCATAAGGGTTGTTATTCCATTCTTTATTATTATGTTGGAATAACCTGTCTGTACGGTCTACCTCATACATGGTGAAATTCTTCAGTTATTCAATTCTTTATTATTCTGTTGGAATAACATGTCTGTGTGGTCTATCGCATGCCTGGTGAATTCTGTTGTTATTTTGTTGGAATATCATGTCTGTGCGGATTACGCATGACCTGGTTCCATTCTTTATTATTATGTTGGAATAACCTGTCTTTGCGGTCTATCGCATGCATGGTGAATTCTTCTGTTATTCCCTTCTTTATTTTTCTGTTGGAATAACATGTCTACGCGGACTACCGCATACATGGTGAATGACCTTTCGTATTCATTCTTTATTAAATTATGGAAATGATATTTCTACGTGGATTACCGCATGGCGGATGAAAATCAATTTATAATTTCGTATATTCTATTATACTCGTATGAGATATCATTTCTTTTGTAATCGTCGTGAAATATCATTTTATTAGGTATTTTATTTTACGAGTTATTATTCACGGGTTACTATTCACCCGGTTATTATTCACTCTAGTATTATTCACTCGGGTATTCGGGGCACTTTTCGTGTTGGAGTACTATTCATGAGTTACTATTCACCTAAATTACTATTCACCCAAATATTATTCACTCAGATATTTGGGGTACTTACATGTCGGGGTACTATTCCCGAAGTACTATTCATGGGTACTATTTATGGGGTACTATTTACCCGAAAATATATATTTCTTTTCTGTCCAAATTATTTTTGGTACATGATTATTATTCTTGAATTTTACTCCACAAAGAAGTATCATGTTGACAATTTAACGTTATTTGTAAAGTCCCCGAACCCGGATACTTGAAACCCGAACTCGGTACTTCACGATACCATTTCTATGAGCGGAAATATTACTAATAATAATAACAATATTATAAATTTTAAACTTAACTTACATTTATCAGAGTCTAATCCCAAGGTGACAATATTTACTACATTCTTTACATGATATATAATACATATCATTAACTTAATACAATTTATCTATTACAAATGATACCAATAACATATTCTGTTTGCTTTCCTTTTCACTTGTTTTGACATGAGCTTTCTGGTCCTCCACACTTAGCTGAAAACATTTAAATTAAGCAAGGATGAGCATTTGAGTGCCCAGCAAGTATTATATATATATATATATAAGCTGAAAGAATTTAAATATATTCTTTATAATATTCTTCTACAACCAGTCAATAGTTGGGAAGTAATCTGTACCAATAATAATAACATAACAACCCTCTTTCAAATTTTTTGAAACTGTGTATTGACTATACATGGGGTTTCTGTGACATACTATGAACATTGTTTTCATTTTCGAAAGGGTTTAAATAGACATTCATCTGTAAACCGGCCATTGCTTACGGGCACGGAGGGTGATCAGCCCCGTTGTACCCTGTATTGATCAATACTACATGTACAAGAACGAAGTTATCGTTCACTCTGTCCGCCTTGGGCGCATAAAATTTTTCCCATTATCGGGATGTTCATACCTGTCGAGTTTTCATAACAAAGGTCTTATCTTGTTCAACAATATTATATAATTCAACATATAAATATATCAAAGGTGTATCAACATGTGATTAAATACAATGATTATCCAAGTGGGGACACTTGTATAATCATTTCTAGAAATTAACGAACAAAATATATAACTGAATTATCATATACTATCATGTTGATAATCAATGGGTGTATATAATATAGGTTTAACAATCTGTACATTAATAATAATAATTCTGAACTTCTCACTTCTGTCAATTGCATAAAGAAAATGCAAAGTTAGGATACTTGCCTGATGCGCTGCTTACAATTCTCAACTTAGTTTTATCTTTTCTATCACGACCTATCATTAATCAAATCATTCGTTCGATTAGAACAATATACCTTAACACATAGTACTGCATTTCACAGTCAGCACATAACCTAATTACCTTATCACACATGTTCAACAATCATGACATCACAAACAAACATCAACACATTCCTAATCACATTGTCACACAACTTTAACCACTATTGAATCACAACTAAAATAGTTAACTAACTAAATTTTTAAGTCCAGATCAATTTCTGAAACATGTCGATCTACCGACAACTTTATCGGGTAAATATCGAGTCTAAGACTCTATCTCAAAGTTCAACATTCGTAAATATCAGTCATATAATTTTTAAATGACTTATAATAATTTTTAAATAATTATTATCATTTATCATAATTTTTGAAATATCAGAATCATTATTAAATGATTTAAATATCAAATAATTCTATTATCCTTAACATTTAATTAGTATTAAACTATTAATGAAACCATTGCCAAAATATTAAAGTTGTGTATAATAACTCAAAATATTCTTAACTTATTTATATTACCCTTAAATAATTTTTAAAACATTTAACATCATTATTAAATAATTACCATTAATATTTTAATATTAACGAACTATTATCTAAATATTAAAAGTCATTAATTATAACTTAAAATATTTTTAATTCATTTATACTCTTTTTAAATGATTTTTAAATTAATAAAACCATTTTTAAACAATTTATTTAATATAATTATTAAATAAATTTAATATCATTAATATTAAACTAATATCATTAATATTAATTTATTAATGAAAATATCCTTTAAATATTAAAAGTTATATTTTAATAACTTAAAATATCTTTAATCACTTTATTTCCATTTAAAATGATTTTTAAAATATTTAAATCATTTTTAAACTAATTTATTTAATAATATTATTAAATAAATTTAATATCATTAATAATCATTAATTAATGAATTTAACAATTAAATATTAAAAGTTATATTTTATAACTTAAAATATTCTTAAATACCTTATTATTATTTAAAATGATTTTTAATATAATAAAATGATTTTTAATTTAATTATTAAATTCATTTAATAAATAACTTAATTATCATTAATATTAATTTATTAATGAAAATTATCACATAATATTAAAAGTTATTAAAAATAACTTAAAATATTTTCATATATCATAATATAAATTTTTAATGATTTTTTCAAGAATTAAAATAATTTTTAAATAATTTATTTAATATTATAATTAAATAAATTAAATACTTTTAATATTCCAAAAATATTAAATATTTATGAAATATATATAAAATAATTAAAAACTATTTTTCGGACTTTAAAATAATTTTTCAGAATTTAATATGTATTTTTAATAATTAAAATATAATTTTTTCTAATTTTTAATCATTTTCAAAAATTACAGAAAATAAAAATAAAATAAAACCGTCGCTAAAGCCTTTAGCGACAGACAACCGTCACCTTAGGTTTTCTTTGACCTTGAATATCTTTCAGTGTAGTCGTTATCTGAGAAATCTAACACATAGGTCTTGTAGTGCTCATGTAACACTACAATTACCAACAAACATCATGGCTTAACAACATCGGATCAAAGAGTTATTAGCCATAAAAAAAGTCTGACAATGTTGTTCTTCACGAAAAACAGTTCGTGGTGCCTACTTTGGATCCTAATAACTTGTAATACGTGTATTTTTTGTGTGATCTATAAATTGCAGTGTGTAGATAACATGTAGGACTACAACTCTAACACTTAAAATCATCATAAAAACAAGAAATAAAGAAGCTAAAGTATGGTCAAACCTTGTCAGAAAAATCAACACTTAGAAAATTCTGGGTTGCCCAGAAATTGTCCGGTCAATGCCGGTCAACCCACTTTGACCTTAAATACCTTTTGATCCACAATAGATATAGACCTGATTCGTTTTTGAGATTAAATACCACATAACAAGCTACATATATCAACTTTCATAACACAAAACACATTAAAGATCACCGAGATATAAGGCTTGACATTTGCCAAAAAAAATCACAGTTTACAAAATTTTTAGATTTTTGAAAATCGTTGATTTGAGCATTTAGATGTTATGGATCTATGTAATACAAACCTAGATCATCATAAGAGTCTAAAATAAACATAATCTAACATCTAAACATAACATCTAGCAACCGAATTTGGACAGAAATTAAAGGTAGGGTTTTATACCTTGATGATCCAATTCTTGATTTTGTGTTGTTGATTTGTTATGGGACTTCGTGGGGCTTGATAAAAGGACTGAAATACTTATGGAATTCGTTGCTTAGAGAGAGGGACTTGGTTGTGTGTTGGACAAAATTTAGTGTACCAAATGATTTTCTCTCTCCTTTAATCTATTTATAGACAAGCATGATGCATGTATTATTGGTATAGAGGCTGAGTGCTGACATTTTTGTGTCACATGGAGTGGTTGGAGTTGGTTAACAACTCAAGATTTAACTAGATTTACAAGCAAGGTCATTAAAGAAATTAAAAAGGGCATAATGGACATATTGCTTGCATTTTTAATGGTCATTTTGTAAATTGACAAATTCTTAGGGTTTAACCCTAAGGTTTAGCACAAAATAATTATAGAGTTTAGTAATTAGGGTTTGTATAATTATAAACTAATTTTAGTTTCCAAAATTTAAAAAAATTAAAATTATTAATTAGATTAAATTAATAATTTTATTATACAGGAATATTAGGGTATTATAACATAATTAACTTTGATATTTAAACAATTAATGTTTAAAATTAGTAATTAGGGTTCCAAGAAATATCGGTTAGGATTTTGATTTCGCAATTAGGGTATCGCGACAACAATTAGGGTTTTAATCATTAGAGTTTTAATTTACTAATTAGGGTTACCTTAATTAGTAATTAAAGTATATCACACGTGTTATTAATCACAGTAACACAATTTCTGACAGATAAAATTCTCTGATTTTTGAATTAGGGTTTCTAATATCAGAAATTCAAATCAAATTAGGGTTTGACATTTATAATTAGGGTTACCTAATTAGCATAACACGAAGTAACACATAACACATATCATATAACACAGATATTAAATAATCTTAAATTTGCCATTTAAATTGATAAATAGGGTTAAATCATTTAATGTTAGGGTTTGGTCAATATACCATAATTGACCAACCATCTACAATACGTACATACAGTACATAATTATAGCACTGAAAAATTAAAATACATATAATATTATAATATTATTCTCATGCCTTGATCAAAACCCAGAATTAGGGTTTGGATTCGATATATGATTTATCTATCATAAATAACATTTTAAATTAAGTTAAAATAATTAACTTAATATCCTGAACAAATTCATATAATGAAATAATCATTATAATTATTCTAAAATCATTTCATATATTATCTAAATAATATAAGATTATATTTTCCTTGAAAATTAATAAATAAAACATTTCCATTAAGGAATTAATTAGTATAAAAATATAATTGATAATAATCAATAATTCTAAAATAAATTTATTTACAATACTTAATGTAATAAATAAATTTTATTTATCACACATATAATTATAATAACACATTACCTTGACACATATCATTCATATTTATTTTAATAAATAAATAAATAATTATACGTAAAATTTATGATTTATTTATATGGAAAATATCAGGTTGTCACATTATTGAATTCTGGATAAATTAAATTTTAAATCTTTAAAATTTATCCTTGAACTTGTTTTTATTGAATTGTCATGTCATGGTCAACATCATCATGCTTATATTGTGATGAAAGTCATCTTTGGCTTATGTGCATAGATGGACTGTTGATTATTAGTTTTACAGTTGTATATCTTTGGCTTACGTGGAAAGATGGACTATTGATTATTGGTTTTACAGATGTATATCTTTGGCTTACGTACAAAGACGAACTGTTAATTGATAGCTTTGGCCCGTAGCACAAAGATGGACAAGTGTATGACATGATCATGACCACTGGTTATAATAACGAATATCCTTGGCCCGTAGAGCATGGATAATTCGATGATGTGATTGGCAGGATCATGACCATTAGTTAACAGTTGAATGTCTTTGGCCGTAGTGCACTGACAGACAATTGATTTGTATGATCATGACCATTGGTTTTATAGTTGAATATCTTTGGCCTGTAGCATTCCCGAATCCGGGCCCCAAATCGCCGCGGATCCGGTACACTAATTCTTTCACTAATTGCGGAAGATATAAACATAAATTGTTTATACATTACATTACACACTATTCCCCAAAATCGAGTAACCTTAACTGATTACACAATTCATAAGTTATTTAACACAGAACATTATTATCAACTATTCTATTACAAAATAGCTGCATATATTGCCCCAAGCTGAACTTGGCATTATCATTTTCCTGTATCCGAACGCATTCGCTTTATCTGCAATGTTTTATCATGATATAGCAAGGGTGAGCATGAAAGTTGCCCAACAAGTTTATATACAACAATATAACGATATATCATGATTGAAGAGTATGAATAATGAGCTTGCTATAATTCATCAATATAATTGAGAACTAGCACGAACAAATTTTTGACTGAACAAGTTTTAAACATGAACAAACATTTCTGAACCAACTGGTAATGAAGGTGATCAGCCTTTTATACCTGACTTATACATGCAAGATGTACAGAGTACAAATTTCATGGCAATTAACAATGATTAACCATAAGCTTGAAGAAACTACTCTTATTAGAGTTAAGTAAAAGAAAACTTGCCTGAACCGTTGATTACCGCAACGCAATTTAATTTAATCTCTCACGAAAGACCTATCAGTTATAAGATTGATCTTTTAATCAGTATAACATACTTTATTCTATAATACTATCTAATACTTAATCAAATATTAGATAACATCTTAACGCATCAGTATTATTATCATCCTTTGATAATTATTCAATCACTATATCATATCCCTTATGATTAAACACTCGCTTTTCATTTCATAAACTATTCATTAACATGTAATAAGGCAAACACTAATCCAGCACTCTAGATTCTATATCTAACAACCAAATTTATAATTCAGTAACTTGAATTCCAAATCCATCAATTTAAACCTCAATCCAGCAAACCGGATTCAACACATTTTCAATTCAGCAAACTGTATTCTATATCCGTATCACGAAAATACCAAATCAGTGAATTATTCTCCTATCCTTTGGTTAAACATATATACACATATTTCATGCATAACAAGTATTTTTCCATAATTTTCTAACTTCATTTAGTATTTTTCAAAAATCATTTCTAGTGCGTAGCTTAAGAAATTAGCTACCTCGTGCTTAACTCCAGTAATGTCCATCTTTTGGCATAACCTTATATATGTTAACGTGATATTCCATTTTAAATTTCGTGGCAATCGGAGTTGTAGAACTCCGTTTATAGCGATTTCCGTCAGAAAATAATAAAAATTAGAACGGTCATAACTTGGTCGTTTTAACTCGGAATTAGCTCATTTTTAGACACGAGCTACATAATACCATATATTTTCCTTTTCCAAAAGCCTGGAATTGTTCTCATTAAATAAATGTCCGAAACAGCCCCCGGAAAATTTTGGGCAGAAACTTTTTGCACTTTTCCAGTTTTGGAGTCCCTCACCAAAACTTAAATAAAACGAAATCTGTAACTCCGATTAATGATCCGTCACTTTCGTTAGATTCTTATCTTTATGAACTACAGTTTTCATATATCACAATCCATATTTGGACATGTTAAGCTCCCGGAAATTAGCCCGGAAGTGGATGTTAAAAATTGCCCTTCTAACAGATTTTCTTAATTTTGAATAGTTTGGGAGAAATTTCATAACTCTCTCCTCCGAAGTCGGATTTAGTCCGTTTTGGAGTCTATCGAAAGCTTATTGAGTGTACTATAACATATCATAAGTCCAGAATTTTTTAGAGTAACCTAACAGATCCGGAATTTTCTATTTAGGGCAGCAGTCCACTAATTCATTTAAAACAAAAAACTGTTTTGGTTCTTCTTCTTTGTTCAAGCTTATCAACCCTAAAAATGGCAAGATCTAACCATAAATTATCATATAACATGTAGATCTTCCCTCATATGGTTAGAAATCATATGTTCATCTCTTGATCTAAAACACCATATCAAAACACTTTTTAAAAGTTTAACTTTTCTGGAAAAATTACACTTTTCTCTTCCTTTGATTTCCACCAATTCAACACCCAATATGGGTAGATCTAAACATAAAACTCTCATAAACATATAGATCTAGCATCCCAAGAACATAAATCATAAATATCCATCATAGATTTCAAGAATCAAAAAGCTAGATCACACTTTCTAGTTTTAAACTTTTCTGGAAAATTCTATTTTTCAATTCCTTTTGATTTCAACCAAATCATTCCTCAATATGGTTAGATCTAAACATGAAACACTCATTAACACATAGATCTAAGGTTTTTGAGTTTAGAACTATAGATTCAAAGTTTGATTTAGAAAAACTAAAATCAAATACATAAACTAGTTACCTTTGATCAAAATCTTCTTTCTTCTCTTTAATGGCTTCCATGACCACTCTTCTTTCTCCTTTTCTCTCTCTATTTCCAGCCGTCCCTCTCCTTTCTCTCTCTCTTCCATGGCTGCCGCCACTTCTTCTCTTTCTCTCCTTTGTTAATTTCTTTTTAGTTAGCAAAAATAAGAGAGGAAAGAGAAAATGACATGATTTATGTTTGTCTAAAATATCTAGATACATCACTTTACCTCTTCTATAATTGATAGGCCATGTGGCTAATTTTTCATCCCACTAACTCTCTCTCTTTCCTCTAATTAATTGCCAAGTGGTTGCCTTGCAAGCTAGAACAAAGTGTTGGCAAATTAAATTGATGACACGTAGGGGGAGTTGGTGAGATTTGGTAGGAGTGGTTCACCAACTAAAGTTAGCAATTAATACACATTCATTCCCCCTCTTTTCTCTCTTGTATGGCCGGCCAAGTGGCCTTCTAATCCATAAAAATTGATCTCTTATCTAGCATACTTAAAGTCCAATAATTCCCTCTCTCAATTGGCTAAAAGTTGAGCCATTCCTTTAATGTTTTCCTTGATCCTCTAACCAATTTCATTGGCCAACATTTGGGCTATACATATACATAGTCCAATTCCTTTAATTCTTATCCAACCTAAGTCATTTAATTAGGGTTTTTACTTCTCCATTAAAACATCAATCCTTGCTCATGAACATTTATTTTCTTAACCCAATTAGACTTGCTATAATTAGGTTATAAAATTAATCATTTCAGATATATAGAATAAATCTCTAGAATTAATAAGTATTCTAAATACCACAATTCTCTTTTCCCATAACCCTTAAGTTATTAAATATTTCATTCCTAATATATATAATTAGGGTTACACTAGTTTTTTTTGTTTGTTTATATAATAAACAAATATAAACCATAACAGAATGTTCATATTCCTTACACACAACTTTTTAACCCTTAGGGTTTAATACTTCGCATTAGGATTCCCAAATTAGGGTTTCAATTTCTCGAAATTGAAACTAGGGTTTCAGAATATATCGTTAGGGTTTTCTAACTTAATCACCATATTCATATCATGAATTTAGGGTTTCGGATTCCCGAAACTAAAATTAAAGTTTCTGAGCGTACCGTTAGGGTTTCTAACAATTCGTTAGATTTTTCTAACTTAATAAACGTATGATTAACATAACTTTAGGGTTTTCTAAAGTTATAACTTATCTGATCAATCCTTGATCTCAAATCATTACGGTTCACATATGTAACCAAATATACCGACTAGTATTCACTTCGATACTTATCACTGATAATTCTTCAAAAGAATTTTAAATCTACCATAATCTTATACCTCATTACTAGACTATTACTTACAGTCTATCACATAATTCAAGTTTTATCCAAAACTTTTGAAATTCTTGGAATTTCATTACATAACTGCCAATTCCATACACTTATTTCCTGTCTAGGTCTATTATTTGACCTTAAATCAATCATTTAAGATTTTAATAAATTCTCCAAATTCTTGGGTTGTCACATTCACCCTTCCTTATAAGAATTTCGTCCCCGAAATTCACCTTACACCTTACACCGTGCACCTTACACCTTACACCATTCACACATATTTCACATGCTACCCAATACACCACTCACAAGGGTAAAAGGTTTAAAATTATGCTGAGGGGTCATATAGACCATGAACACATAGATTTGACGGTATTCATACCGCAAAACACAACATCACTTGGTCTGTTTACAATCACAAAGAAGGTAAACTACCATTACTAGTACTTTAGGTGATTAGCCTATCGTACACTTACGTCATGCATAACGTAATAATTATTTTTAGCGAATATTTACGCTACTAGATTGGATTTATTTATCCAAACAACATAGTTCACCTCAGTCTTATCATAGGATTCAGCACCAAAACAATTTGGTTCAGAAAATTTCTTTCAATAAACACTTGGAGTTTTTGAAAACATTTTTGAGAATGACGTCATGATGCCGTACTGTATTTACAGTCCGTTGAGGATTCCGTCATTTGGTGATTTTATCATGCTACATCATACCATAGTGGAATAGTGACTTTAAGTCAAATTCACACTAAGTAATACTGCATTGATGACTCCATCATTTTTATCAGTCTCTGCACCAGGTCACATGGTACATAAGTGATAAATAAAAACAATTTTTTTTTCAAAGGCACATAGTGCGTATTTAGCTTGATGTCAAAAATTTTGAAATCTAGCATAGATAGGGATTTAGGAAAACCTAAATCTCCACTAATGATCATTTGCTTAAACATTCTATCTGTTCCTATTATCCTTAATACTCCATTCACACATAACTATACCCAGTTCATAAAACCACACTTATGAGTCCATAAATTGCCACAATCATATGAGTTCACGAACTTTCCTAGACAGACCTTTGGCGTCCATTCGCTGAGGGGTTCATAAACATTTCATATAACTATGAATCAAGAATGTCACATAAGTATGAGTTTTAAGAACTCGTACTTAACCTTATATTCTCTACCTATGACCTATCTATCATTTATACACATGAGAAAGGAATCACCCTCTTAACACGCATATAGCAAATAGCGCGACACAAACATTTCAATGATTATCAATGCCAGAAACTAAGTAGTTGTCAAACCAAACTCAGCCACTAATCAATATAGGAAGCTAAGTGAACAATTTCCCGCCCATACAAAGAATTGGTCAACCTAACCACTATATCGACCAGGAAGCTAAGTGATTCTAAAAATAAGTACAAATTCCCCGCCCATACAAGGAATCATACAACTCAGCGGCTGACACGAGTCCTCAATTGAAATCCCACACAATTCTAGCTCCACACTTACTCCATATGAATTTTATTTAATCCGTATTTATAATTCATAACTCTTTCATGAGTTTTCATAGTACAATTTCATAGTACAACTGATACACAGCATCTTGTTGTAAACTTTTCAATCATCAGATTGATTCTTTTCCCATATCATAACCTTATTAGATCACGGGGTGATCTTATCGTATATATTACGATTTATTTCTATGCCTTGATCGTTTTATTTTACGATCTTCTATCCCTGCACTTTCAGTCTTTTAGACTCGATCTATTCACCATTATTGTTCAACTTTATTATCAGAGTTAGGGAACTCTGTGTTTTACACTTGCCGAGATTCGTCTTTGAATCTTATCGACCAACTAACTCTATTTGAGTTAGTCTTATCCTAATCACTGCGGTTATTGGTCTCAGGTATTCCTACCTAAGCTTCATAACCAACAGCTCTGATACCAACTGTAGCATTCCCGAATCCGGGCCCCAAATCGCCGTGGATCCAGTACACTAATTCTTTCACTAATTGCGGAAGATATAAACATAAATTGTTTATACATTACATTAAACACTATTCCCCAAAATCGAGTAACCTTAACTGATTACACAATTCATAAGTTATTTAACACAGAACATTATTATCAACTATTCTATTACAAAATAGCTGCATATATTGCCCCAAGCTGAACTTGGCATTATTATTTTCCTGTATCCGAACGCATTCGTTTTATCTGCAATGTTTTATCATGATATAGCAAGGGTGAGCATAAAAGTTGCCCAGCAAGTTTATATACAACAATATAACGATATATCATGATTGAAGAGTATGAATAATGTGATTGCTATAATTCATCAATATAATTGAGAACTAGCACGAACAAATTTTTGACTGAACAAGTTTTAAACATGAACAAACATTTCTGAACCAACTGGTAATGAAGGTGATCAGCCTTTCATACCTGACTTATACATGCAAGATGTACATAGTACAAATTTCATGGCAATCAGCAATGATTAACCATAAGCTTGAAGAAACTACTCTTATTAGAGTTAAGTAAAAGAAAACTTGCCTGAACCGTTGATTACCGCAACGCAATTTAATTTAATCTCTCACGAAAGACCTATCAGTTATAAGATTGATCTTTTAATCAGTATAACATACTTTATTCCATAATACTATCTAATACTTAATCAAATATTAGATAACATCTTAACGCATCAGTATTATTATCATCCTTTGATAATTATTCAATCACTATATCATATCCCTTATGATTTAACACTCGTTTTTCATTTCATAAACTATTCATTAACATGTAATAAGGCAAACACTAATCCAGCACCCTGGATTCTATATCTAACAACCAAATTTATAATTCAGCAACTTGAATTCCAAATCCATCAATTTAAACCTCAATCCAGCAAACCGGATTCAACACATTTTCAATTCAGCAAACTGTATTCTATATCCGTATCACGAAAATACCAAATCAGTGAATTATTCTCCTATCCTTTTGTCAAACATATATACACATATTTCATGCATAACAAGTATTTTTCCATAATTTTCTAACATCCTTTAGTATTTTTCAAAAATCATTTCTAGTGCGTAGCTTAAGAAATTAGCTACCTCGTGCTTAACTCCAGTAATGCCCATCTTTTGGCATAACCTTATATATGTTAACGTGATACTCCATTTTAAATTTCGTGGCAATCGGAGTTGTAGAACTCCGTTTATAGCGATTTTCGTTGAAAAATCACAAAAATTAGAACGGTCATAACTTGGTCGTTTTAACTCGGAATTAGCTCATTTTTGGACATGAGCTACATATTACCATATATTTTCATTTTCCAAAAGTCTGGAATTTTTCTCATTAAATAAATGTCCGAAAAAACCCCCGGAAAATTTTGGGCAGAAACTTTTTGCACTTTGCTAGTTTTGGAGTCCTTCACCAAAACTTAAATAAAACGAATTCTGTAACTCCGATTAATGATCCGTCACTTTTGTTGGATTCTTATCTTTCTGAACTACAGTTTTCATATATCACAATCCATATTTGGACATGTTAAGCTCCCGGAAGTGGCTGTTAAAAACTGCCCTTCTAACAGATTTTCTTAACTTTGAATAGCTTGGGAGAAATTTCATAACTCTCTCCTCCTATGTCGGATTTAGTCCGTTTTGGAGTCTATGGAAAGCTTATTGAGTGTACTATAACATATCATAAGTTCAGAATTTTTTAGAGTAACCTAACAGATCCGGAATTTTCTATTTAGGGCAGCAGTCCACTAATTCATTTAAAACAAAAAACTGTTTTGGTTCTTCTTCTTTGTTCAAGCTTATCAACCCTAAAAATGGCAAGATCTAACCATAAATTATCATATAACATGTAGATCTTCCCGCATATGGTTCAAAATCATAAGTTCATCACTTGATCTAAAACACCATATCAAAACACTTTTTAAAAGTTTAACTTTTCGGAAAAATTACACTTTTCTCTTCCTTTGATTTCCACCAATTCAACACCCAATATGGGTAGATCTAAACATAAAACTCTCATAAACACATAGATCTAGCATCCCAAGAACAAAAATCATAAATATCCATCATAGATTTCAAGAATCAAAAAGCTAGATCACACTTCATAGTTTTAAACTTTTCTGGAAAATTCTATTTTTCAATTCCTTTTGATTTCAACCAAATCATCACTCAATATGGTTAGATCTAAACATGAAAGACTCATTAACATATAGATATAAGGTTTTTGAGTTTAGAACTATAGATTCAAGGTTTGATTTAGAAAAACTAAAATCAAATATATAAATCAGTTACCTTTGATCAAAATCTTATTTTTTCTCTTTAATGGCTTCCATGACCACTCTTTTTCTCCTTTTCTCTCTCTATTTCCAGCCGTCCCACTCCTTTCTCTCTCTCTTCCATGGCTGCTGCCACTTCTTCTCTTTCTCTCCTTTGTTAATTTCTTTTTAGTTAGCAAAAATAAGAGAGGAAAGAGAAAATGACATGATTTATGTTTGTCTAAAATATCTAGATACATCTCCCTTTTTCTCTTCTATAATTGATAGGCCATGTGGCTAATTTTTCATCTCACTAACTCTCTCTCTTTCCTCTAATTAATTGCCAAGTGGTTGCCTTGCAAGCTAGAACAAAGTGTTGGCAAATTAAATTGATGACACATAGGGGGAGTTGGTGAGATTTGGTAGGAGTGGTTCACCAACTAAAGTTAGCAATTAATACACATTCATTCCCCCTCTTTTCTCTCTTGTATGGCCGGCCAAGTGGCCTTCTAATCCATAAAAATTGATCTCTTATCTAGCATACTTAAAGTCCAATAATTCCCTCTCTCAATTGGCTAAAAGTTGAGCCATTCCTTTAATGTTTTGCTTGATCCTCTAACCAATTTCATTGGCCAACATTTGGGCTATACATATACATAGTCCAATTCCTTTAATTCTTATCCAACCCAAATCATTTAATCAGGGTTTTTACTTCTCCATTAAAACACCAATCCTTGCTCATGAACATTTATTTCCTTAACCCAATTAGACTTGCTATAATTAGGTTATAAAATTAATCATTTGAGATATATAGAATAAATCCCTAGAATTAATAAGTATTTTAAATACCACAATTCTCTTTTCCCATAACCCTTAAGTTATTAAATCCTTCATTCCTAATATATATAATTAGGGTTACACTAGTTTCTTTTGTTTGTTTATATAATAAACAAAAATAAACCATCACAGAATGTTCATATTCCTTACACACAATTTTTTAACCCTTAGGGTTTAATACTTCGCATTAGGATTCCCAAATTAGGGTTTCAAATTCTCGAAACTGAAACTAGGGTTTCAGAATATATCGTTAGGGTTTTCTAACTTAATCACCATATTCATATCATGAATTTAGGGTTTCAGATTCCCGAAACTAAAATTAAAGTTTCTGAGCGTACCGTTAGGGTTTCTAACAATTCGTTAGATTTTTCGAACTTAATAAACGTATGATTAACATAACTTTAGGGTTTTCTAAAGTTATAACTTATCTGATCAATTCTTGATCTCAAATCATTACGGTTCACATATATAACCAAATATACCGACTAGTATTCACTTCGATACTTATCACTGATAATTCTTCAAAAGAATTTTAAATCTACCATAATCTTATACCTCATTACTAGACTATCACTTATAGTCTATCACATAATTCAAGTCTTATCCAAAACTTTTGAAATTCTTAGAATTTCATTACATAACTGCCAATTCCATACACTTATTTCCTGTCTAGGTCTATTATTTGACCTTAAATCAATCATTTAAGATTTTAATAAATTCTTCAAATTCTTGGGTTGTCACATGGCCCGTAGTGCAAAGGTAGACAACTGATTAGTATAATCATTGCTATTACATTTAAATATCTTTATCCTTTGGGGTAAGGATATTGAGTAAACGTTCTATTAAGCCTCTGTGGCAAGGAGAAACTGTTGATTTACATTATTATAAATATGAATTGTGGATTTAACTATAATCTTCGGTGGTTCAGGTGAAGACAGGTGATGAGAGTTCTTTTTGTCTTTGGTATAACAAAGAACTATTGATGAATATTAAATGAATGAAATATTAACAATGGACTAAACTTTTAAAATCATAGAAGATAGTAGACATTATGTTCTACTTGACTCTTCTAATGGATGGCTTATTCCGTTGCAGTTGTTGATCTAAAACTCGTTGTCTATTGTATTCTATCAGTTGTTATACTGTTGAAGGCTAAAGATAATTTATTCTGCATTATCTTAGTCATAATATTTCTTACTAGGCTAGTTGAGCTCACCATTTTCTTTCAATGTTCTCTTCAGGAAATAAGAATATAGCTGGGACGAGTCGGGGATTGGAGTGATGGTTCGAGATGATAGCATTAGTAGTCCTCACTATTCTATGAAATAGTGTGATAATAAATGTATTGAGGACACCATTTGAGTTGAATACTGTCTAGAAGACAATATTCGTATTAAAACTCTCAGTTTATGTTTTGTCGTATGTTACACGACAGTTGTATTATTAAGTTGTATTTAAATTTTAAACCATGTATTTGGCGACTCAGGATGGGTGATGTATACCTATTTTGGGGGCGTCACATTATAAGACTTGTTTTATTTTATAATGTATTCTGCAAACTGATGTAATAATTTAAGGTTAGATTATCTGGGATTGTTTATGAGATGATGTAGCCCTTTAATGGGAATGATTATTGTTAAAGTTATTTAATGTTTTATCCTTTATCATGGGTAGTTAGATGTAATTATTTTGAAAGTGGGCACCAAATTTAGTGGAAATGAAGTACCCAAATTTGGGGGTGTCACAGATACTTAGAAGAAGGGTGTGAAACTGGAAGAGATACCAGTGGTGAGGGAGTTTGAAGATATGGATGTTAGGATTTTTAGTTGTCCCTTTCCGTTACTTGTTCTTTGGTCCGACATGTATAATGTCGACGATGGACTGTTGAGAGTCGCCAGTTGGTTTTTTAAAGGGTTGTACCAACACAACCGAGAAAAGGTTTGCACATTGACCCAGTGATGTGACACTGCTAAATGGGTCGGTGAAACCGAGATTCATTAGGGTTCAGGGACTTGGTTATGTGGAGGGAAGGTGTTAGGCACCCCCGACATCCTTGTTACCCTGGTGAGCGCCTCTTTTCAAGAAACTATTATCTAAATGTGTGTGTGTGGGTCAATGTGCTGTTATTTGGAAGTAGTGTGAGGCCTCGTTCGCACCTATATACACAGGGTTTTAATTTATGTTAAAATTCTATTTTAACAAGATATAGCAATGAGGTTTTATAAAAAAATGGTTTTTCAAATCCTGATGCTCAATAGTAGTTGAGACCTTTTACACTCCCATTTTATTAAGTGTTCGACTTGATTGATTTTATTTTACAGATGCGAGGCATCCATATGAAAATAATGTACAAAATAATGCCGACTTCCTCGTGGGTATGGAAACCATCTGAGGAAATTCAGACATCGCAGAATAATTTACAAGCTGGTTACACCTGAAAATGTCCATCATGGGAACCTAATCTTGATCCAATAGGCTAAATCTGTGATCACATGATTCCTAGGCGCACATGATACAGCAATATGTATAAAATCAGTAAGCAGGTATATATAAAAGCTGTAAATATATATACATACATGATCACCAACCACGAAGCACCTTCATGGGGGATCAAAAATGTAAATAAAGTTGTAAAAGCTATCAACCGCCACGTAGGAAACTCCAGGCGAGAAGAAACGTAAATAAAGCTGTACAAAGTAATCAACTGCCACTGAAGTGAACTCCAGGCAGGACGAAACGTAAAGAAAGCTATAAAAGAGATCAACCACCACGAAGTAAACTCTAGGTGGGACGAAATATATATATATATATAAGCAATAAACGCACCGGATGTAAAATCCATGCTCATCGAACAGAGTTCGACAACAAATCATATATATAAGTATATATATATATAAAAGTGAGTAAACACATCGAATGTAAAATCCAGGCTCATCGAACAAAGTCCAACAATAGTTCATATATATAAGTGTATATTTATATAAAAGCGAGTAAACGCATCGAATATAAAATCCAGGCTCATCGAACAGAGTCCAACACAGTTAATATATAAATATCTATCAATATATATATATATATATATATATATATATATATATAAAAGCAAATAAACACTCCAGACCGAAGTCTAGGCTCAATCGAGACATAACTCGATAATGTTAGTCCATATATATATATATATAATATATATATATAAAAACTGAAATAAAACCACGGACCAAAATCTGGGCAAACGCACGGAACACGACTGTCAACGTTAAGAAGTGTGTGTTCAACGATGAAGAGAAAGACTTTAAAGTGTGTGAGAAGGCTTACAGTGGACTGCCAAAGAAGAGTTCTATATCTTTAAAGTAGGTAAACACTAGCTTTTGTGGGTACAAAAGTAGCTATATATAAGCTCACATGTGTTTAAAATGAGAAAATACTCCATATGGGGTGAGTACAGAGCAAATTGGGCAGGGCTTCCTCGCCGTTTTCTCTTGCAAAATGGCCGCCCCAATCCCTCTATTTATAGAGGGTGGAGCCGCAGGTGTACCAGAGGCAACCCGTGTTGTCCCGGGTTTTTCGGGTTGGGTCATCTCGTAGTACGTGCACTCGGGCACTATAATGTCCCCTCGAACTTTTAGAAGTTCAATCCGGGCATCCTGATTGAGGTATACAGGACCTATTTTGGACCACCGTTGTCGAGAGTTGTACAATGGTATGGGATTACAGTTTGTACGAAGTCATTAAAGATGGGACGATGACCTCCGGTCTTCAAGCTTAAAATTCTATCTTTACCCCGCACAATAGTCACTCGGGATTAGTTCTCCTTATTTCTTGTGGGACATCATTGTGTGGAGATGTGTGTATGAAATGTTTAAGATGACGTGGCGTGGCATCACGTTCGCGAGATGATGATGTTGCCCCTCAACGGTGTTATCGTCGGTTTGGGCTGATAAAGCAGACGTTGCTCAGGGATTCACTAAGATTGGACTGCTGTAATTTTTGAAGGTCCTCAGTGTCATCTCTGAGGTGTGCATGTCCTCCCGGTGTTATCTCTGGGTTGGTACTGAGTATCTCGTTGTGAGTGCCAAGATTGAAGCTGGTTGCATTTGAAACAAGCATTTCCGGGGTTATCGCCGAAACTGCATTCCTTGGGGTGATCACCAAGGTTGGTGGCTATTCCCATGGTTAGGACTGAGACTGGATTCCTCGGGGTTATCTCCGAGATTAATTGGTCTTCTCCAGTGTGTGTTCCGGTATTGGATCTGCATGCCTCAGGGTTATATTTGAGGTTAGAATTGTTACTCCTATTGTGTGTTCTGAGGTTGTTGCTGAACTTCCGGTAGTATCCAGAATAGGTATGAACTGTCTTCCAGGGTTCCCTCTTGAAAGAGGAATCTGTTCTCCTGCTATGTTAGTGTCAGCAGTACAGAAAATTTTGAGTGACTACAGATCCCCCTCTTTATCATACTCATGCATGGCAATGCATGGTTAGGATAAAGAATCCTAGACACTTGAACTGTAACAAGACAAACATGGTACTATATGTAGCAACATGACGCAAATGTATGATGCATGTGTACGGGGTTATAGCCCAACATGCTGGGGATGATTGCTGGCTCCCTGTTGCTTCAACTGGGGATTAGCAATGATGATCAGATTTGATATGTAATCCGAATCACTTATGTGTAAAAGATCTGTGGGGATAAACCTTGGTCTATTTGAGGATGTGTATAACATATTCCATCATCGATCCTACTTGATAACATTGACCTTTCCTGGTTGGTATCGCCAGGACATGTCAAGATTCTGTTTGATTTATTGTCAACATCAAATGTTGTCAGGGGTGCCTGACCTTTGTTGACGTGTACTTCACTAATATATAATTCAACGGCTAAAAACCATGTGGGATATACTGTCAAGGTTGCTTTACCTGCGCTGACGTATGAATCAACGGAACATTGCGTTGTGACCCTCATCGAGGATCCACTGGGGAATATGAGTTATCGAGCATGAAATCCTCGAATAGCTCTATAGCTCCGATAGGTTTAATCGCCATCGGCTGAGATAATGTCAAGGCTGCTTGACCTTCGTTGATATATGTGTCAATGGCTAAAATGTGCATTTTAATCCCCTGTCGGGGCTTCACGTTGTAACCCCCTTCGGGGATCTACGTTGTAACCCCCGTCAGGGATTACGTTGATCTTTTAGGGCAATGACCCGGAGTTGGTGGCATTAGACCTGTATAAGGTATTGTCGGATGTGATTTGTAATAAATGAGATCATTGGAAGGGTATACCTCATGTTCGGGTGACTACCAATGAGTGATGTACAGACTCAAAGTTTCATCTAAGAAGACTAGTTGTATGCTATTTTGCTCAATCGCGTAGCATTTTTATTCCCAATTTGACTTTTCCAGTCCGCAAGAACTCCTTTGCAACTCGAACTGGAGCGAGTCGGAGGTGTGGGACCCACATAGGGGTTCCGCAGGTACACCTGCTTCAGTCACAGATGAGCTTGAGGCCAACCGTGGATGATATAATCCAGCAGGTTGGTATCCCAAGTCACTTTCAACTTGTTTTGCAAAGGAAAATCCGAGTGCCTCCTTCAGATCTGCTGAGTTTGGGCTATTTCCTACAAATTCTATCACCGTACAAGTGTTCTGCACTATGCTGGTAACGTATGCATGTAACACCCCCATACCTATACTCCTGTGGTATCTGGTATGGTGTTTATAGAGAATTAACATAACGCATTTAAATCTATACACCCATGGTATCTGATTAAAATATTACATTAGATAGAGGGACTATCAGATATAATTTTCGTAGATTCAAGATTCACAGTATCCCATAACAGATGGTAATTCTCAAGAGAAATATTACTGTGTTTGGATACCCTCACTTGAATATATGAACTGTATTTGTGACTAGAGTCTATTTATCCAAAATTCAGAGTATCAGTAATAACATGAATAATTCATATTATCAATACCCTCACCCAGATGTATAGTCTATGTCATGCGATTATATACTATCATATCGATAGTAATCATTTATCTGAAATTCAGAGTATTAATAACAACATGAACAGTCCATGCTATTAATACCCTTACTCAGATAAATAGTTCCCAAGGATCTCAACTAGAATAGAAGACATCTTACTTTACATCTATATATGTAAGAAAATACGGTTGCAGAAATAAAAGATGTTATATATATCATAATATTATGATTCGATTACAAAATTCTCATAACGAGTTCTTATTACAAGGTATTCATATAGACAAGAATATAATCTAATCTATGTAGGGACGCTTCCCTTTATATACTCCAGATGTTCCAGGATTACCATCTAAAATTGCAAATGGAATAATTTGCAAGGGTGAGCTATAACATGCTCAGAAAGTTGTATATTTATAACAATATAGAATTTGAAGAATTATAACAATTCAAATTTTGACTGATAGTTGTTACCATTTCTGGATTTCTAATTCCAACTAGTTCTGGAATTTTTATCATTTCTATCAGTCACAAAGACTTAGAAATTCTGTTCAGATATGAGATAGGGGATCAGCCTATTCAACATCCTAGGATTATGCATATCACCTACAGTGCTTAATTACACTTACAATTTACTGTCAATATATTCATTGACTACACTTTGCTCCCTTACGGGATACTCAACTTCAGTACACGATTGTCTTACCAAAACAATTTGGCTTGACACAATAGTTTATGCTCAATAAACAATCTCATATGAATAAATAATTCATTTTTTAGTCATGCTGGAACTATAGCAATAACTTTTCAATAATAGGTAATTCAACATAGGTGTATTCTATCAACAGTATAGCAAGATAGAATCTTGTTCAGCGAATAAACAGGATTGATAAATTTTACATAAGTAATAAATTGAGTATAGAAGACTTGCATGAGCGTAGATCTGTCAAGTTATACTATTTGAACGCTATTAAGTACCTATGACGTTCAAGAATATAAATCTAACACGTTAGTATTAATAACAATACTCAAATAAAACATTTATTTAATACCGGGTTAGATTTAATAGGGTTTGACTTTTAATACCTTTGATAAATGAACTATATTTTATTTATAAAATTTGGTTATATTTTTAAATAATTTTATTATCCCTATAATATATTTTAGAAGGTTTAAAGTATTTAAAATATTTATTTATCCTTTAAATGATTTTTAAATCATTTATCTCTATTTATAAGTAATTTATATTTACTAAAATTTTATAAAAAAACATTATTTAATATCATTAAGTAATTTATAAGCATTTATTATGATTTTTATTTCAATATTAATATTTTTACATAATTATTTAGTATTTAAAAGAAATTATTCTAATTACTTTATTAATAAGTTAATTATAAATAATATCTAAATAAAATAAAATAATTATTACATTTTTTTAGAAATATCAGAAATAATTTAATATAATTTTTAAAACTGTTTTTATTAATTATTTCTAATTTTTTATAATTTATTTCTAAAAAAAAAATTTTGTCCGTCGCTAAAGCTCTACAGTGACAGAAAGTGTCGTTGTAGCTGTTCTTGAGTTTCTGGGCAGCCGTTGCTCGTGGTCGAGTGGCTAGTTTGACCATAATATAACTCGGTATTGGTAATAATTTTCGATTAGATCAAGTATTGGTGTTGTAGTACTCATGTAATAGTACAAGATCAAGCAATAAGCAGGCTTTAATCTACATCTAACAAGAAATTATAAAGATTCAAAGTTACTGTCAGAGCTGTTCTTGGGTTTCTGGGTAACCCAGAACAGTGGTCAAGGCCGGTCAACGGTTTTGTGGCTTGAATAACTTTGATTCTGTGTATTAGATGTATGTTGTGTTTGTTGTAACATGTAGTCTATATACCAGGGTACATATATATAACATTAACATGAACAAATCGTAATTCTAAGATCTCTATTTATGATGGTCAAAGTACAGCAAACAACTGTTCTTCGTGTTCTTCAGTTTTTTGGAAAACCCAAAAAACTCGGTCATGCTCGGTCAACTAGTTTTGACCAATAATTTCGCTAATCCTGTGAGTTGTTTGTTCGATTGAAGATCATAGATATGTAGTATATATACCAGAGTACCAATTTATAACAAAAACATAAACAATTAACAATCAGAGGATGATTAAATAGGTCGGTCAAAGTAGCCAGTTCAACTGTTCTTGAGCTTTTTGGGTAACCCAGAAAACCAGCTTCCTTGAACGGTCAACCCACTTTGACTGCTTATATCTTGGAATCTATGGTTCATCCGAACCTATTTTCTTTTCCAGATTAAAGACCTTTTTACAGGCTACGAATATCAATCGATTAACAGACCAAAACATAAACACACATGAATCCAAAAGCCCTGACATTCGGCTGTCAGACCATTTTTTTCAAAATTCCCAGATTTCAAAAAACGCTTAATTAAGGCATCTAGATGTTATGAAAACATGTTCTACCACACTAGCATACTTTCTAACATCCTAATACAATATTCTAAACATCTAAACAACAAATCTAACATAAGATCAAAGAGAAATTTATGAACTAGGGTTTGCACCTTTTCTTGAGAAATTTGTGATTCTAGCTTCTGATCTTGTTGCTGATAACACCCAGGTTTGATATGGTAGGTTTATAAGTGTATCTAGGCTTTGAGAATTTGTGGGTTTGCTCAGCCCTAAGGTTCCTATTTATAAAATTCTCCAACTTGTCTTTTTGGTCATTTTTCCACCTACTTGCCTCCATAAAGATCTGATCTGTGACTCTTCTGCTGCTTGGGAGTTTGGAAGCATGTCATGTGATGTTTTAGAACTTGTAATGGTGACTCCCAACCTACTTGTGAGCTAGTTGATTAAGTTAGTAGCTTAATTAGGTTTAAATCTTTACTAATCCTGATTAGGGTTTTTTTTCTAATGATTAGGAATGTTAAGTAATGTTAATTAGTACCTAATAGAAGTTTACTAACCATGATTAAGTGTTAACATAAGTTAATTAGAATTAGATTAGCTAATTAGGGTTTAATTAATAAATTAGGGTTAGGGTTTTGCTGATTAGGGTTAAGGTTTGTTAATCTATGTTTACTAACCTAAATTTCTCACTAATCCTAACAAGCACGAGAAAGCGTTTTGTCAGTGTAAGAACGACAAAGCAACTTGTCAAAATAATTTTATCAAAAAGTTTGATTATGGAAAAAAATTTAAGCACGAGGTGTCAAGCACGACGTTTTTCGGATAAAAATTTATTTAGTCAATTTTGTCAAACCAAGTATATAATAACACGTAACACATTCAGAACAGAGAAATTTTATTTATATAACGGGATTTATATATACGAGTCTTATTAGGGTTTTGGGTTTTTACAGAAGCTGTTCTTGAGCGAATTCTGGGTTTTCCAGATTTCGTTCAAGACAGTTGGTCAACGCTACTTTGACCGTGATTATCTTTGATTATATTTGTTTTCTCGGTGAGATAAAAGCTTTATGGTGTGGTCCTTATACCAGACTACAACATAACAACAACTGGGCCAAACTAACAAACAACAGCAAGATTAGAGGCTCTAAAATTGTTTGTCAGACTTTCTGGAAAAATCTGGGCTGCCTAGATTTCAATTTTTGTGGTCGGTCAACTGACTTTGACCACTCATAACTTGTAATCTACACATGATCTGGACTTGTTTCCAGTTCCAGAGCATAGTCCACATGACATAATACAAATCTAAAACTTAAAACACACTAAACAACTAACAAGTAAAGATCTAGAGGCCCTGATATTAGGTTGTCAGGCCTTAACATTAGGGTTATTGGTCAGCTTTTAAAACTTAATTTTCTAACACCTAGATGATATGAATCCTTGATGTAACATCTTGGATCACTAAATAACATATCTTAACACAACTTTAACAACAATAAACAACATTTAACAAGAAATCATATGATTTACAAGAGTTAGGGTTTATACCTTTCTAAGCTTGATCTTTGATTCTGATTTTTGGATTTTGTTCCTTAGCTTGCTAAGATACGATATTGGCCCAATTTCTCACTCTCTCTCTCTCTAGCTTCAAAATTATAGAGAGAGAAAAGACTTGGAGAGAATGCTAAATAAAGTAAGATTTTACTTAAGTTATACAATTTGATTTTGGATTCATGCATCTAAATGTGCAAGGTGGCACTTGATATCTGATCTTGAAAGATTTTAAGACACATGGGATAAATAAGTGGTGATGGCTCACAAGATTTTTCAAATCTTTTGCTTAAGTTTTAAGAAAAATGGTATTTCGGTCATTTCGCATTCACTAAGGGCAATTTGGTCTTTTCCTCTACAACTTGAAGGGTATTTTAGACATTTCAAATATATCCCACAACATTTAACCCTTGGGCATTTAAACTTAGCTTTTGAATTCCCAATTGAGGGTTTTGAATATTCGAATTAGGATTTCAGATTCTCGGAGCCTGAAATTAGGGTTTACCAATTAAGGTTTACTACTTCTCACTTGATTTCCCTGATAAATTTTATACATAATCTACATCTACATACTTATGATAATATTTAATACTACTAACTCTTAGTGTTACCCCCAATTAGGGTTAGGATTCGTTTATCAGGGTTTAGGGTTTCTAAATTGAAAATTAGGGTTATCCGACATTCGATTAAGGTTTCTAATCCCTTATTAGAGTTTACTAAGTTTATACCCTATCTAATCAATCATTGATCATCAATTCTATATTGTACAAACACATATTCAACAATACAATTTTTATAACTGTATTTTCTACCGAATCCCTATCCGGACTTAAGGTTACGGTTTTTATTCTCTGTTAAGCACAACTTTGCTCATA
This sequence comes from Panax japonicus, assembly GCA_020205505.1. Lineage (NCBI taxonomy): Eukaryota > Viridiplantae > Streptophyta > Magnoliopsida > Apiales > Araliaceae > Panax > Panax japonicus. Next base: position 29,661,443 of record CM035097.1, on the reverse strand, counting down.
TTTCTTAGTCAATACACAAATTGACCATTTCTCTAGACTTGCATCACAGATACTTAATACAATGATGATAACCAATATAGATATTAAAAAAAATATTCGTAAAATTTCGGATCCTCACATTTTCACCCGGGGTACTATTCACGGGTTACTATCCACTCGATTACTATTCACTCAAATATTATTCACCCAAGGATTTGGGGTACTTTTTATACTGAGTTGCTATTCACGGGTTACTATTCACTCGGGTACTACTCACTCAGAGTATTATTCATGATAAAAATTGATTTCTTTTCGATCCAAATCATTTTTGATACAATATTATTCTTGAGTTTTACTCCACAAAGCAGTATCATGTTAACAATTTGGACATTATTGAATTCTGGATAAATTAAATTATAAATATTTAAAGATTTATCCTTTGCTTGCTTTTAATTGAATTCTTATATCATTGGCATCATCATCATGTTTATATTGTGATAAAAGTAATCTGTGGCTTACGTGCATACATGTACTATTGATTAGTATGATTATGATCATGGATTATTCAATATAATCATGACCGTAATGTTACAAATGATGTGGTAAAAGTCCTCATTGTCTCGTAGTGCATTGATTGACAGTTATTGGTATGATCATGGCCATTGATGAAAACACGAATATCCTTGGCCCGTAGTGCATGGATAATTCGTGGTCGTGATACTAATGAATATCCTTGGCCGTAGTGTAGGAATGATTCGATGATGCGGATTAATTATTAAGCTGAGTCTCAGTGATAAAATTGATGATAAACTTTTTAAATCATAGAAGATAGTAGATATCATTCTCTACTTGACTATTCTAATGGATTGCTTGTTCTGCTGCAGTTAAACTTTATGTTTGTTATATTTTTATCAGTTTAACGTTGTTGAAAGCTAACGATAATTCATTCTACATTATCTTAGTCATAATATTTCTTACTAGGCTAGTTAAGCTCACCCTTTGTTTTCATTGTTCTCTTCAAGAAATGAGAATATAGCTGGGACTAGTCGGGGAACGGAGTGAAGATTCAAATGTTTGCATTAGTAGTCCTCACTATTCTATGAAATAGTGTGACAATGAATGAGGACTTATTTTGAGTTTGAATACTGTCTAGAAGACAATATTTGTATTAAAACTCACAGCTCATGTTGTATATATTTACGTTTGTATTTTCATTCTGTACCATGTATTTAACAACTCAAAATAGGTGATGTATACTTATTTTGGGGGCATCACAGTTGGTATCAAAGCTTAGGGATATGATCCCTGGCTGAGATGTGAGACTAGAACTACGAGGGGAGAGATGGGAAATTTCTTCGATAGTATGACCTACTTAAGTTTATTTGGTATTTATTTGGTTGGTCAGCGTATATGAATAATATGTGACATGTCAATTAACCCTTGTTTTGTGGCAGTATTTGAATTTGGCATTCAAAAATGTTGAGATAAGCAATGAAGCACATGAGACTGTTGAGTCACCAACGATCAATACCTAGGATAATGTGCGTCAAGATGACAATAATCCTTAGGAAAACAACAACGCTAACCAAATGATGAACGACGGGATGTTCAGAGGGTTTATAAAATTCATGCAACATCAGGAGAGAACGAATCATGTTCAAAATGCAGGTGGAAACACTAGCAACTCTCGGACGATCACCGCTAAACATTTCAATGAGCTGGGACCACCGGAGTTTTTTGGAGAGCCAAAACCACTAAAGGCGGAGATGTGGATAAAGAAGATCACCAAGATATTTGATGTCTTGGGATGCTCCGAGGAGAAAAAGGTTTACTTTGGTACCTTTATGTTGCGAGGAGAGGTAGATTACTGGTGGGAATCGATAAAGCATACTCAACCTGCCGCACTGAAGATGTCTTGGGAGAAGTTCCAAGAACTGTTCAATGATAAGTACTTTCCTGAAAGTATTCATCACATGAAGGAGTTAGAGTTTATCAAGCTGGAGAAAAATAATATGATCGTGTCGCAGTACGAAGCTAAGTTTGCCGAGTTATCCTGGTTTACATCCCACTTTGTTGATAATGAGAAGAGAATGATGTGGATGTTTCTAAGAGATTTAAAACCCGAGATACGTCAATATCTAATTTATCACAAAATGTGTTTGTATTCAGATGTTGTAAATATGGCTCAATTATTTGAGCGCGATAATGAGTCAACCCAACCAAGAGAGATCAGCTGGTAAAATGATAATACCAGTGTTAGCAGTCATTAAAGCGGTGACAAAAAATGTAGAGGGAATCAACATGCCAGAAATGATAACCACTTTGGTGGTAATCATGGCTAAGACAATAAGAGTGGAAATTTCAAGAATAGGAGATTCAATAATGATGGAAAGACGTTAGCACCATCACCCGTTGTTAAAGAAGGAGAACGATCATCGATCGTATGCTACAAATGAAGAGGGGAGGGACATATAAGTACAAACTGTAGGCAAAAGTAAAAAGCATATTGCAATTATGGAAGAGAAGGTCACCTAACCCGATTTTGTCATGCACCGAAGTCAAGTCCAGCTGGGATGGAGGCATCATAGGTCGTCCCAAACAAGACAAAACCGTTAGTTCAAGGGAGAGCGTTTTTCGTAACCTCAAAAATATTGAGGAATCCGAACGAGGTGCTCACGGGTAAGCTAATCATAAACTCTAGCGAAGTATATACTTTATTTGATATCGGTTCTACCCATTCTTTTATTTCTCCTACTTGCGCTCAGTGTTTAAATTTAACTCCAAGGAAATTTGACTTTTACTTATCTGTTGAAACTCCGTTGGGAGAAACCTTCATTACATCCACTGTTTATAAGTCTTATTTGATCCAAATTGGCACTCGCACATTACCTGTCGACCTTATTTCTTTGAAAATACTTGCGTTTGATGTGATTTTAGGGATTGATTGGTTAACTACTCATCATTCAAAAATTCATAATTTGCGTAAGGTTGTTAGCTTTCATATTCCTAACCAACCTATTATTTCAAGCAACCAAACCACTAAAGTCAATCACTGTCAAATCAAGCCATAAAGCTATTCGTTTATTAAAAACGGATGTCAAGCTTTTTTAGCCAATGTCATAGATTTAAACAAAAATACGTCAGATTTGAATGATATTTCTATTGTTAATAAATTTCCTGACGTATTCCCTGAATAACTTCCTGGCCTACCCCCAGAGCGTGAAATCGAGTTTGGTATTGACCTTGAACCTGGTACAAAACCCATTTCCAAAGCCCCTATTGAACTTCAGGAGTTAAAAACTCAACTACATGAATGGTTAGATATCGGTTTCATTCGTCCTAGTACGTCTCCTTGGGGTGCTCCTGTTCTATTTGTGAAGAAGAAAGATGGAAGTATGCGACTTTGAATTGACTATCGGGAGTTGAATCTTGTCACCATCAAAAATAGGTGCTCGTTGCCTCGCATTGATGACCTTTTGGACAAGTTGCAAGGCGCCAAATTATTTTCAAAGATCGATCTTCGTTCTGGATATCATCATTTGAAGATTAAAACTAATGACATCCCAAAGATTTCTTTCAGAACTCGGTACGGGCATTATGAATTCCTAATCATGTCTTTTGGATTGATTAATGCTCCTGCGGCCTTCATGGATATTATGAACCAAGTATTTAAGGAATATTTAGATCATTTTGTGGTTGTCTTTATTGATGACAGCCTCATATACTCCGAAAGTAGTGAAGATCATGAGCAACACTTGAGGCTAATACTCCAAAAGCTTCGTGAAAACAAGCTATATGCCATGTTTAAGAAATGCGAGTTCAGGCTTGAGGAAGTAACATTCCTTGGGCACGTGATATCAAATCATGGAATATTTGTTGACCTGGCAAAGATTGAAGCGATTCAAAGCTGGGAAAAAACCTAAGTCAGTGACCGAAGTACGTAGCTTTCTCGGCTTAGCTGGTTATTATCGGAGGTTCATTGAAGTATTTTCTCGAATCGCTACTCCATTAACTCAGCTGACTCAAAAAGATACAAAATTCGGTTAGAGCGAGGAATGTGAGAAAAGTTTTCAAGAACTCAAGAGGAGACTCATTTCAGCACCTATTTTGACAATACCATCTGGCTCGAAGGGATTTGTCATCTACAGTAATGCTTCAGGCAAAGGGTTAGGATGTGTTCTCATGCAACATGGGAAAGTCATTGCATATGCCTCACGACAACTCAAAGAATATGAGAGGAATTATCCTACTTATGATCCTGTATGGAAAAAAGGTGGAGATCTATACGGATCATAAAAGCCTCAAATATTTCTTCACTCAAAAGGAACTCAACATGCGGCAACAAAGATGTCTTGAGCTGTTGAAAGATTATGACCATACCATTCAATACCATCCTGGAAAAGCAAATGTAGTAGTTGACGCATTAAGTAGAAGATTATATGCGGGTACGAGTGCGATATTGTCAACGTAAAGGCCCATTTTGTATGACTTACAAAGAATGAAGATAGAGTTAAAGAATCCAGGGACTCATGTGATAATGGCGAATATAAGAGTAGAACCGACTTTAATCGATAAAGTTAAAGCTTTTCAAGCGACAGACCTGGAACTGATGTGTATGAGAAAGAAAGTGCAAGAAGGTCCTATTCCGGAGGCAAGAATCGATTAATAAGGAATACTTCGAGTCAACTCTAGAATTTATGTTCCCAACGATTCTGACTTGAAGTATAAAATAATGATGGAGGTGCACAACACACCATTTATAATCCATCATGGGATAACCAAAATGTATCGTGATCTTCGACATACATTTTGGTGGAGCAATATGAAGAGAGAGATAGCGGGGTTTATCTCAAGGTTTCTAACTTGTCAATGAGTCAAGGCGGAGCATTAAGTGCCAAAAGGTCCATTGCAACCACTTGAAATTCAAGAATGGAAGTGGGAGGACATTACCAAGGATTTTGTTACTGGTCTTCCCAAGGTTTCTCAAAGCATAGATGCGAATTGGGTCATTTTTGATAGATTGACCAAGTCTGCTCATTTCATACCGATATGAGAAACTTATACACTTGAACGTCTTGCTCGTATGTACATAAATGAGATTGTAAGATTGCATGGTATGCCAGTATCAATAGTTTTTGATCGAGACCCAAGATTCACTTCACGATTTTGGGTTAGTTTGCAAAAAGCTATGGGCACGGATTTACGATTTAGTTCGGCATATCATCCTCAAGCGAACGGGTAGTCAGAGAGGACTATTCAAACTCTTGAAGATTTATTAAGATTGTGTCATTGACTTCAAATGAAGTTGGGACAAGTTCTTGCCATTGGTGGAATTTTCTTACAACGACAGTTATCAAGCAAGTACTGGCATGGCTCCATTTGAGGCGTTGTATGGAAGAAAGTGTCGTTCTCAAGAATAGTTGGGATGAGGTGGGAGAATCAACGTTGTTGGGACCAGAGTTGGTATGTATGACTATAGAAAAGATTTAAACGATCCAACAACGTATAAAAACCTCACAAGATCGACAAAAGAGTTATGCTGATCTTCATCGAAAATACGTGGAATTCAATATTGGAGATCATGCGTTGTTACGTGTTGCTCCATGGAAAGAAGTTATGAGATTTGGAAAGAGAGGAAAGTTCAATCATCGATTCATTGGCCCATTTATAATCCTCGACCGGGTAGAAACTGTGGCCTATAGACTCATTTTACTGAAAAGTATGTCTCGTGTTCATAACATTTTTCACATATCTATGTTACGTAAATATGTGAAAGATCTGAACCACATTATTGAATTAGAATTGGACGAGATAGCGGAAGATTTAACGTATAAAGAGGTACCTGTTAAAATCTTGGATAAGAAGGATCATATTCTACGCTCCAAGGTTATACCTCAAGTCAAAGTTTTGTTGAGAAACCACAATGTTGAGGAAATGACCTGGGAGTTAGAATCTGAAATGAAATAAAGGTATCCTCACCTCTTCAACATACTAGGTACGCACCCTAATTTCGAGGACGAAATTTCATAAGAAGGGGAGGTTGTAAGACCCCAACTTTTATGAATAAAGATTAATTTTCTCGAATTATTTTTTTTAATATTATGGTATGGATTTGATATAATGTTATAGTTGTGTGTAATATTTACAAATTTTGCAAAGTAAGTAAGTGGTTATAAAATAATTGATTGGTCGGGGAATATTAATTTTAACAGGGAATATTTGTACGATGGCACCATGTGACGCCCCCAAATCAGGGTTACCTGACCCCGAGTTTGGTGTTCACAATCCACAATATAATAACATCTAACTACCCATTCATATAGAAATAGTAATACATATCACATTAACATATGTTGTTAATACATCAGTCCCAGGTTCGCTAACCTTAACATTACAAACATGCCCCTTAGATATACAAAAAGGGTATACAATACAACATAATATTAATATTGCTCATTATACTAATTTATCACTATGCCTTTTCCTTTATTCTTCTTCACAACACCTTCTGTAACTTCGTCCCCAGCTGAAAAGTTTTATTTAGCAAGGGTGAGTGTGACGCCCCCAAAACAGGTATACATCACCCATCTTGGGTCGCCAGATACCTGGTACAGAATTCAAATACAACTTAATTATACAACAGTCGTGTTAAATACGATAAAACATAGGATGTGAGTTTGAATACAAATATTGTCATCTAGAAAATATCAACACTCAATGGAGTCCTCATTGCATTTATTTTCACATTATTTCACAGAATAGTGAGGACTACTAATACACCTTCTAGGACCATAACTATGTTCCCCAACTAGTCCCAGCTACATTCTAATTTCCTGAAGAGAACAGTGAAAGAAAGGGTGAGCTCAACTAGCCCAGTAAGAAATATTATGACTAAGATAATGCAGAATAAATTATCATTAGCCTTCAACAATGTTAAACTGATAGAATATAATAGATAATAAGTTTAACTGCAACGGATCAAGCAATCCATTAGAAGAGTCAAGTAAGGTATAAAATCTACTATCTTCTATGATTTAAAAAGTTTTTCATCAACTTTATCGTTGAGACTTAGCTTAATAAATAAAATCGAATCATCCCTGCTCCACGGCCAAGGATATTCATGTAATCATCAATGGTGATGACTATACCGAATAATCCCTGGTCATAATCATACCAACAACTGTCCACCAATGAACTACAGGCCAATGAAGACTTTTACCACATCATTCGTCACATTACGATCATGATTATAATGAATAATCCCTGGTCATAATCATACTAAGTCCATCTATGCAAGTAAGCCAAAGATGAGTTTTAACATAATATAAACATGAGGATAATGACAATAACATAATAATTCAATAAAACAAGTTCAAGAATAAATTTAAAGATTTATAAATTAATTTATCCTGAACTCAATAACGTCCAATTGTCAACATGATGCTGCTTTGTGCAGTAAAATTCAAGAATGCTCAGAAGAATATTTTCATGAAAAGATACTTGATGAAGAGCAAATATCAAAGATATTCCACTAATTTCATGGAGTATAAAAGCCAAAGCTTTAACCAACTGAGTATAATATAATATATGAAACTGCAAATGGATTTTCAACCGCCATGCGATAATCCACGTAGACAGATCAATTCCACAATTTAATAAGGAATGAATATGAAGAATCATTCACCATGCATGTGGTAATCCACATAGACATGTTATTCCAACAGAATAGTAAAGAATGGAATAACAGAAGAATTCACCATGCGTGCGATAGACTGCACCGATAGGTTATTCCAAACAGAATAATAAATAATAGAACCAGGTCCGGCGTAAATGCACAGACAGGATATTCCGACAGAATAATAAAGAACGGAATATTAGAAGAATTTCACCATAGTATGCGGTACTTCGCATAAAAAGGTAACGGAATAATAAGAATGGAATAACGGAAGAATTTCACCAAGTATAGGGTATCCCGCGTATACAGGTTATTCCAACAGAATAATAAAGAATGGAATAACAGAAGAATTTCACCAAGTATAGGGTATCCCGCGTATGCAGGTTATTCCAACAGAATAATAAAGAATGTAATAAGTGAAGTTCTCTTCACGAATAAGAATTAAAGAATACCCCTTACGAGTACAACAAATAATATCCCCTACCTTAGAAAAACTGAATACTGGAGTGTGAAGTAGCAGAATACTTTTCTTCTTTCTCTCTCTAGAGTTTTAGTGAATTCGTAAGAAATAATGAAGGAATGAGCTTCTATTTATAAGAGAATGGACTGAATAGTAACTAATTCATGAACGGTCCAGGTTGATTTACTTTTAAATGGACGGACAATATTAGTTTACTATTAAAACTTAAAGCAACGGTCCATACTGATTTACTATTAAAACTTTAAACCAGCGATCCATATTGATTTACTATTATAACTTTCCACCAGTGGTCCATATTGATTTACTATAATATCTTCAACTAACGGTCTAAAAAATTAGCACATCTCCTCATTGAATAATATTGTACCAAAAAATGATTTGGACCGAAAAGAAATATATCTTACGGGTGAATAGTACTCTGTGAATAGTACTCTGTGAATAGTAACTCCGGAATAGTAACTCGTGAATAATAACTCATGAATAATAACTCCTGAATAGTAACTCATGAATAGTACTCTGATACGAAAAGTGCCCCGAATACCCGATTGAACAATATAACCTCCAGACATCAATTATTATCGAAACAAATGTCAATTTCCACTAACACAAATAATTCCAACACAATGGAACTATAAAATTCATCTTTAATCATCACGAACTTATTCATCATTAATATTATAATTCACAATATTTAACAACCAGGTCATTCCCAGGAAAGATGGGGCTTTCCGATAAGGATTTCTCCTTATTGGCGCGTAATTAGGTGATCAAACCTCTCCTGACAGAACTTCTAGACATTGTCAATATTGCAAATAATAATATGAATAACTTTGCCGTCTCAATTATTGATTTAATAATATATCATATTATGCAGATGAAACTGTAACAATAATTGAATCAATAATATTAGAGATATGATGCATCAATTACTGTAGCAATAATTGAGTATAACTAAGTGACTTATCACGTAGGCATCAATAATCAATACCGTGTGCTACTATGCAACCACGTGTATTACTATACTTTTACTACCGAGTAGTTCAACAGTTTTAACGGTAACTCTTTCGCCGTTATTTTATAAAAAGATAATTTTGTCATTTTATAACTACGACAATATTTCCGTTATGGGGTCCACCAATGATTGTGTTGTCGTACAATATTCCCTGTTAAAATGAATATTCCCCGACCAATCGAATATTATAAAACAACTTGCATACTTTGAAAAATTTATAAATATTACCCACAACTATAACATTATATCAAATCCACACCATAATATTAAAAAAAATTCGAGAAAATTATATATTTATTCATAAAATCTGGGGTCTCACAATCTCCGCTCCTTATGGAATTTCGCCCTCAGAATTTATGTACGTACCTGGTATGCTGAAAAGGTGAGGATACCTTGACTTCATTTCAGATTTAAACTCTTGAGGTATAACCTTTGAGTGTTAAATACGATCCTTCTTATCCAAAATTTTAACTTGTATCTCCTCATACGTTAAATCTTCTGCTATATCATTTAGTTCTAATTTAATAATGTGGTTCGGGTCTTCCACATATTTACGTAACATTGATACGTTAAAAATGTTATGAACACGCGACATACATGGCGGTAAAACGAGACTATAAGCCACAATTCCTACTTTATTGAGGATTTCAAATGGGCCAATTAAATCGAGGGTTGAGATTTCCTCTCTTCGTCGATTCTTACTTCTAGAATAACACCCTCTTGAACCTTCTTAATTCTTCACATTCATCAGCTCCGGGTGTGTAGCTTGAGCAGCTTTAACTTTATCGATTAAAGTCGATTCTACTCGTATATTCGTTATCTTCACGTGGGTTCCTAGAGTCTTTAACTCTATCTTCATCATTTGTAAGTCATACGAAATGGGTCTTTATGTTAACAATACCGCACTCGTAAATGCGTACGATCTTCTACTCAATGCGTCAGCTACCACGTTCATTTTTCCCACGATGGTATTGAATGGTACGATCATAATCTTCAACAGCTCGAGCCAACGTCTTTGGCACATTACACGTTCGTTTTGGGTGAAGAAAATATTTGAGGGTTTTAGAAATGGGTTTTGTACTGGGGTCAATACAAAATTCGATTTCACGCTCTAGGGGTAGGCTAATAAGTCTTCAAGAATACGTCAGAAAATTTATTAATAATAGAAATATCATTCAAAACTGAGACCCTCATCCAAGACTTGGATAGTACGTCACATTGATACCTATCAACTTTCCATCGTTATTCACGACATCGCCTACAGAAAGTATGGGTTCGGTGCATTTCACACAAGGAAGTCAACAACGAAAGGACTGGGGATCTTTACTAATTGCTTGATATGACAATGATTGACTTCAATGGTTTGGTTGCTTGGATTCGCATAACAGGTTGGTTAGGAATATGAAAGCTAACAACTTTACAAAAAGCATGATGAGTAGTTAACCAATCGATTCCTAAAATCGCATCGAAGGCAAGTATTTTTAAAGAGATAAGATCGACAGGTAACGTGAAAGTTTCGATTTGAATTAAACAAGATTTATAAATAGTAGATGTAACGAAAGTTTCTCCCAACTTAGTTTCAACAGATAAATCAAAATCTAACTTCTCCGGAGTTCAATTCAAACATTGAACACGACTAGGTGAAATAAAAGAGTGTGTAGAACCGGTATCTAACACGGTATAGACTTCGCAAGAGTTTATGATTAACTTACCCGTGATAATTTTATTCAGGTTCCTCGTCAAAAAAATGCTCTCTCTTAAACTACCGGCTTTGGCTTGTCTGGGACACCCTTTGGCATCACTATTCCACCTGGACTTGACTTTGGTGCTGTAGTAGCCCCGAATCCGGGCCCCAAATCGCCGCGGATTCGGTACACTAATCATTCTATAACTATTTTCGGAAGATATAAACATAAATTGTTTATACATTAAACTTTACACACTTATCCCCAAGGTCGAGTAACCTTAACTTAATACACATTTCATAAACTTTCTATCATACAACACATTTATCAAAATACGTTATTACAAACTAGCCGCAGTTTATATCCCAAGCTGAACTTGGCTTTAACCGTTTCCTGTATCCGAACGCATTCACCTTATCTGCAATGTTTTATCATGATATAGCAAGGGTGAGCATGAAAGTTTCCCAGCAAGTTTATATACAACAATATAACGATATATCATGATTGAAGAGTATGAATAATGAACTTGCTATAATTCATCAATATAATTGACAACTAGCACGAACAAATTTTTGACTGAACAAGTTTTAAACATGGAAAAACATTTCTGAAACAACTGGTAATGAAGGTGATCAGCCTTTCATACCTGACTTATAAATGTAAGATGTACAGAGTACAAATTTCATGGCAATCAGCAATGATTAACCATAAGCTTGAAGAAACTACTCTTATTAGAGTTAAGTAAAAGAAACTTGCCTGAACCGTTTATTACCGCAACGCAATTTATATCTCTTTACCCGAAGACCTTAATATCTTGCTAGCCCTTCTTAATCTTTGAAAATAGATGATGATCTAGGTTAGCTTGAAAATCAAAACCTTATCTCCTCTTCTCTCTTGGGGGCTGCTGAATATGGCTTCTCTTCTCTCTCTCACTCTAAATTTCAAAACATGAAGGGATAAAAGGTCTAGGTTTGGTTTTGTAAGTAAAGTAAATGACTTTAATTTATTTCTCCTTTTTAATCTAATAGATTCATTGAATGGAGCTAGCATAACTATTGATTTGCTAAGATATAAGTCAAGGAGTGGTTAGGGTTGTTCAACAACCCACATATTGGCAAGATTTGCACTTCAACTTAATTAAATACAAGAGGGGCATTTTGGACTTTTCCTTTTATTTCTATAATTTCCATTTGTTGCAAACCCTTAGGGTTTAGGGTTTAGAGCATTTAGGGTTTAGGTTTTGAGTAATCTAGGATTTAAGGTTTGAAAAACCCTTAGGGTTTAGGTTAGGGTTAGGGTTAGTTCACCCACCCAAGATCATGACAAGATCTACACTCAACTTATTAGAAAATGTAACAAAATGGTATAAATGACATTTCCTTTTATTTCTAGTCTTGCCACTTGTCCCATAATATCTTCCAATATCTCTTAGATTGTTTGAAATCTTGGTGAAATAAGGTGGCTTCTTTATGCATTTGACACCTAGCATTCTTGTACATATCTTTACAAATTTTGGCTTAAATTATTACATGCCACCCTCTCTTTTCTTCCCTTCCATAACCGACCATGTAGCATTACTAGATCCCACTAATTCTTGCTCTTTCTCCCTTAAACCACCAAGATTTTACTTGGAATAAATGTCAAAGTGTTGGCTTAAACAAATGAGGACACATGGGGGAGTTGGTAGAAGTTGGTAACCAACTAAAGCAAATAATCATAACATTTATTCCCCCTCCTTTTTGCTCAACTAGGTCCGGCCACTTGGCCTTAGATTGTCCCAATTTTTTGCTTTCTTTTTAATGCCTTAATTGATTTACTAAATGTCCAAAAATTCCTCTCCCACTTGGGCTAAAAGTTGAGCCATTCCTTTAATGTTTTGGGCTTTCCAAAATAAAAATATTTAGGCCACTCAATTAATGTATTGCTTGGGCCTCTAACCAATTTTATTGACCAACACTTGGGCTATAAAATATACATAGTCCAATACCTTAAATTCTTATCCAACCCAAATAATTTAATTAGGGTTTTTACTTCCTCAATTATAACTTAAATCCTTACTCACATGCCCATTCATTTCCTTAACCCAATTTAGATTTGCTATAATTAGGTTATAAAATTAATCATTTGAGATATATATAAAATAAATCTCTTAGAATTAGTATATAAATAAATACTATTATTCTCCCACATATTTACACTTAAGCTTTTAACACTTAACTTTTAAATTCCCAAATTAGGGTTTTAAATATCCGAATTAGGGTTTCGGATTCTTGAAACTAAATTTAAAGTTTCTGAGCGTACCGTTAGGGTTTCTAACAATTCGTTAGATTTTTCTAACTTAATAAACGTATGATTATCATAACTTTAGGGTTTTCTAAAGTTATAACTTATCTGATCGATCCTTGATCTCAAATCATTACGGTTCAAATATGTAATCAAATATACCAACTAGTATTCACTTCGATACTTATCCCTGATATTTTTTCAAAAGAATTTTAAATCTACCATAATCTTATACCTCATTACTAGACTATCACTTACAGTCTATCACATAATTCAAGTCTTGTCCAAAACTTTTGAAATTCTTGGAATTTCATTACATAACTGCCAATTCTATACACTTATTTCCTGTCTAGGTCTATTTTTTTTTACCTTAAATCAATCATTTAAGATTTTAATAAATTGTCTAAATTCATGGGTTGTCACATTCACCCCTCCTTATAAGAATTTCGTCCCCGAAATTCACCTTACACCGTGCACCTTACACCATTCACACATATTTCACATGCTACCCAATACACCACTCACAAGAGTATAAATTTTAAAACTGTGCTAAGGAATCATATAGACTGTTTGTTTTTCATTTTCGCAAAGGTTTTATGGAAATTCATCCGCAAACCGTCATTACTTACGGACACAAACGGTGATTAGCCCGATATGCCCTGTACTGGCCAAGTCCTAATTTTATCTGTTTTCACATCACTTCCAAAGGCACAAAAATTTTACCTCAGTCTTATTTGATTCCACAGCAAAACAATTTGGTTTGGGAAATTTCTTTCAATAAAACATTTTTGAGAATGACGTCATGATGCCGCACTGTATTTACAGTCCGTTGAGGATTTCGTCATTTTGTGACTTTGTTATACTACATCATACTGTAGTGGGCTGACGATCCTTAGATCACATCCAACACCAAGTAATTCTGCATTGATAACTCTATCATTTTTATCATCTCTACACCAGGTTACATGGTACATAAGTGATAAATAAAAACAATTTTTTTTAAAAGGCACATAGTGCGTATTTAGCTTGATGTCAAAAATTTGAAGTTTAGCATGGCTAGGGTTTAGGAAAACCTAAATCTCCACTAATGATCATTTGCTTAACAATCTATCTGTTCCTATAATCCTTAAAACTCCATTCACACACAACTATACCCAGTTCATAAAGTCACACTTATGAGTTCATAACCTGGTCACAATTATATGAGTTTAAGAACTTTCCTAGACAGACCTTTGGCGTCCATTCGCTGAGGGGTTCATAAACATTTCATATAACTATAAATCAAGAATGTCACATAAGTATGAGTTTTAAGAACTCGTACTTAACCTTATATTCTCTACCTACGACCTATCTATCTGTTATACACATGAGAAAGGAATCACCCTCTTAACACGCAAATAGCAAATAACGCGACACAACATTTCAATGATTATCAGTGCCAGAAACTAAGTGGTTGTCAAACCAAACTCGGCCACTAATCAATATAGAAAGCTAAGTGAACAATTTCCCGCCCATACAAAGAATTGGTCAACCTAACCACTACATTGACCAGGAAGCTAAGTGATTCTAAAACCAAGTACAAATTCCCCGCCCATACAAGAAATCATACAACTCAGCTGCCGACATGAGTCCTCAATTGAATCCCCACCTAATAGTTAACCCCCTTCTCAATACGAATTTCATTTAATCCGTATTCATAATCCATAACTCTTTCATGAGTTCTCATAGTACAATTTCATAGTATAACTTACACGCAGCATCTTGCTGTAACTTTCCAATCATCAGATTTATTCTTTTCCCATATCATAACCTTATTAGATCACGGGGTGATCTTATCGTATATATTACGATTTATTTCTATGCCTTGATCGTTTTGTTTTACGATCTTCTATCCCTGCACTTTCAGTCCTTTAGACTCGATCTATTCACCATTACTGTTCAACTTTATTATCAGAGTTAGGGAACTATGTGTCTTTACACTCGTCGAGATTCATCTTTGAATCTTACCGATACACTAACTCGACTTGAGTTAGTACTTAATCATAATCACTGAGGTTATTTGTCTCAGGTATTACTACCTAAGCTTCATAACCAACAGCTCTGATACCAACTGTAGTAGCCCCGAATCCGGGCCCCAAATCACCGCAGATTCGGTACACTAATCATTCTATAACTATTTGCGGAAGATATAAAAATAAATTGTTTATACATTAAACTTTACACACTTATCCCCAAGGTCGAGTAACCTTAACTTAATACACATTTCATAAACTTTCTATCATACAACACATTTATCAAAATACGCTATTACAAACTAGCCGCACTTTATATCCCAAGCTGAACTTGGCTTTAACCATTTCCTGTATCCGAACGCATTCACCTTATCTGCAATGTTTTATCATGATATAGCAAGGGTGAGCATGAAACTTGCCCAGCAAGTTTATATACAACAATATAACGATATATCATGATTGAAGAGTATGAATAATGAGCTTGCTATATTTCATCAATATAATTGACAACTAGCACGAACAAATTTTTGACTGAACAAGTTTTAAACATGAACAAACATTTCTGAACCAACTGGTAATGAAGGTGATCAGCCTTTCATACCTGACTTATAAATGCAAGATGTACAGAGTACAAATTTCATGGCAATCAGCAATGATTAATCATAAGCTTGAAGAAACTACTCTTATTAGAGTTAAGTAAAAGAAACTTGCCTGAACCGTTGATTACTGCAACGCAATTTATATCTCTTTACCCGAAGACCTTAATATCTTGCTAGCCCTTCTTAATCTTTGAAAATAGATGATGATCTAGGTTAGCTTGAAAATCAAAACCTTATCTCCTCTTCTCTCTTGGGGGCTGCTGAATATGGCTTCTCTTCTCTCTCTCACTCTAAATTTCAAAACATGAAGGGATAAAAGGTCTAGGTTTGGTTTTGTAAGTAAAGTAAATGACTTTAATTTATTTCTCCTTTTTAATCTAATAGATTCATTGAATGGAGCTAGCATAACTAATGATTTGCTAAGATATAAGTCAAGGAGTGGTTAGGGTTGTTCAACAACCCACATATTGGCAAGATTTGCACTTCAACTTAATTAAATACAAGAGGGGCATTTTGGACTTTTCCTTTTATTTCTATAATTTCCATTTGTTGCAAACTCTTAGGGTTTAGGGTTTAGAGCATTTAGGGTTTAGGTTTTGAGTAATCTAGGATTTAAGGTTTGAAAAACCCTTAGGGTTTAGGTTAGGGTTAGGGTTAGTTCACCCACCCAAGATCATGACAAGATCTACACTCAACTTATTAGAAAATGTAACAAAATGGTATAAATGACATTTCCTTTTATTTCTAGTCTTGCCACTTGTCCCATAATATCTTCCAATATCTCTTAGATTGTTTGAAATCTTGGTGAAATAAGGTGGCTTCTTTATGCATTTGACACCTAGCATTCTTGTACATATCTTTACAAATTTTGGCTTAAATTATTACATGCCACCCTCTCTTTTCTTCCCTTCCATAACCGACCATGTAGCATTACTAGATCCCACTAATTCTTGCTCTTTCTCCCTTAAACCACCAAGATTTTACTTGGAATAAATGTCAAAGTGTTGGCTTAAACAAATGAGGACACATGGGGGAGTTGGTAGAAGTTGGTAACCAACTAAAGCAAATAATCATAACATTTATTCCCCCTCCTTTTTGCTCAACTAGGTCCGGCCACTTGGCCTTAGATTGTCCCAATTTTTTGCTTTCTTTTTAATGCCTTAATTGATTTACTAAATGTCCAAAAATTCCTCTCCCACTTGGGCTAAAAGTTGAGCCATTCCTTTAATGTTTTGGGCTTTCCAAAATAAAAATATTTAGGCCACTCAATTAATGTATTGCTTGGGCCTCTAACCAATTTTATTGACCAACACTTGGGCTATAAAATATACATAGTCCAATACCTTAAATTCTTATCCAACCCAAATAATTTAATTAGGGTTTTTACTTCCTCAATTATAACTTAAATCCTTACTCACATGCCCATTCATTTCCTTAACCCAATTTAGACTTGCTATAATTAGGTTATAAAATTAATCATTTGAGATATATAAAATAAATCTCTTAGAATTAGTATATAAATAAATACTATCATTCTCCCACATATTTACACTTAAGCTTTTAACACTTAACTTTTAAATTCCCAAATTAGGGTTTTAAATATCTGAATTAGGGTTTTGGATTCTTGAAACTAAATTTAAAGTTTCTGAGCGTACCGTTAGGGTTTCTAACAATTCGTTAGATTTTTCTAACTTAATAAACGTATGATTAACATAACTTTAGGGTTTTCTAAAGTTATAACTTATCTGATCGATCCTTGATCTCAAATCATTACGGTTCAAATATGTAATCAAATATACCAACTAGTATTCACTTCGATACTTATCCCTGATATTTCTTCAAAAGAATTTTAAATCTACCATAATCTTATACCTCATTACTAGACTATCACTTACAGTCTATCACATAATTCAAGTCTTGTCCAAAACTTTTGAAATTCTTGGAATTTCATTACATAACTGCCAATTCTATACACTTATTTCCTGTCTAGGTCTATTTTTTTTACCTTAAATCAATCATTTAAGATTTTAATAAATTGTCTAAATTCTTGGGTTGTCACATTCACCCCTCCTTATAAGAATTTCGTCCCCGAAATTCACCTTACACCGTGCACCTTACACCATTCACACATATTTCACAT
The DNA here is from genome assembly GCA_020205505.1 of Panax japonicus. Taxonomy (NCBI): domain Eukaryota; kingdom Viridiplantae; phylum Streptophyta; class Magnoliopsida; order Apiales; family Araliaceae; genus Panax; species Panax japonicus. The sequence goes on along the minus strand of CM035097.1, from coordinate 29,643,577 downwards.
GCTACCCAATACACCACTCACAAGAGTATAAATTTTAAAACTGTGCTAAGGAATCATATAGACTGTTTGTTTTTCATTTTCGCAAAGGTTTTATGGAAATTCATCCGCAAACCGTCATTACTTACGGACACAAACGGTGATTAGCCCGATATGCCCTGTACTGGCCAAGTCCTAATTTTATCTGTTTTCACATCACTTCCAAAGGCACAAAAATTTTACCTTAGTCTTATTTGATTCCACAGCAAAACAATTTGGTTTGGGAAATTTCTTTCAATAAAACATTTTTGAGAATGACGTCATGATGCCGCACTGTATTTACAGTCCGTTGAGGATTTCGTCATTTTGTGACTTTGTTATACTACATCATACTGTAGTGGGCTGACGATCCTTAGATCACATCCAACACCAAGTAATTCTGCATTGATAACTCCATCATTTTTATCATCTCTACACCAGGTTACATGGCACATAAGTGATAAATAAAAACAATTTTTTTTAAAAGGCACATAGTGCGTATTTAGCTTGATGTCAAAAATTTGAAGTTTAGCATGGCTAGGGTTTAGGAAAACCTAAATCTCCACTAATGATCATTTGCTTAACAATCTATCTGTTCCTATAATCCTTAAAACTCCATTCATACACAACTATACCCAGTTCATAAAGTCACACTTATGAGTTCATAACCTGGTCACAATTATATGAGTTTAAGAACTTTCCTAGACAGACCTTTGGCGTCCATTCGCTGAGGGGTTCATAAACATTTCATATAACTATAAATCAAGAATGTCACATAAGTATGAGTTTTAAGAACTCGTACTTAACCTTATATTCTCTATCTATGACCTATCTATCTGTTATACACATGAGAAAGGAATCACCCTCTTAACACGCAAATAGCAAATAACGCGACACAACATTTCAATGATTATCAGTGCCAGAAACTAAGTGGTTGTCAAACCAAACTCGGCCATTAATCAATATAGGAAGCTAAGTGAACAATTTCCCGCCCATACAAAGAATTGGTCAACCTAACCACTACATTGACCAGGAAGCTAAGTGATTCTAAAACCAAGTACAAATTCCCCTCCCATACAAGAAATCATACAACTCAGCTGCCGACATGAGTCCTCAATTGAATCCCCACCTAATACTTAACCCCCTTCTCAATACGAATTTCATTTAATCCGTATTCATAATCCATAACTCTTTCATGAGTTCTCGTAGTACAGTTTCATAGTACAACTTACACGCAGCATCTTGCTGTAACTTTCCAATCATCAGATTTATTCTTTTCCCATATCATAACCTTATTAGATCACGGGGTGATCTTATCGTATATATTACGATTTATTTCTATGCCTTGATCGTTTTGTTTTACGATCTTCTATCCCTGCACTTTCAGTCCTTTAGACTCGATCTATTCACCATTACTGTTCAACTTTATTATCAGAGTTAGGGAACTATGTGTCTTTACACTCGTCGAGATTCATCTTTGAATCTTACCGATACACTAACTCGACTTGAGTTAGTACTTAATCATAATCACTGAGGTTATTTGTCTCAGGTATTACTACCTAAGCTTCATAACCAACAGCTCTGATACCAACTGTAGTAGCCCCGAATCCGGGTCCCAAATCACCGCGGATTCGGTACACTAATCATTCTATAACTATTTGCGGAAGATATAAAAATAAATTGTTTATACATTAAACTTTACACACTTATCCCCAAGGTCGAGTAACCTTAACTTAATACACATTTCATAAACTTTCTATCATACAACACATTTATCAAAATACGCTATTACAAACTAGCCGCATTTTATATCCCAAGCTGAACTTGGCTTTAACCGTTTCCTGTATCCGAACGCATTCACCTTATCTGCAATGTTTTATCATGATATAGCAAGGGTGAGCATGAAACTTTCCCAGCAAGTTTATATACAACAATATAACGATATATCATGATTGAAGAGTATGAATAATGAGCTTGCTATAATTCATCAATATAATTGACAACTAGCACGAACAAATTTTTGACTGAACAAGTTTTAAACATGAACAAATATTTCTGAACCAACTGGTAATGAAGGTGATCAGCCTTTCATACCTGACTTATAAATGCAAGATGTACAGAGTACAAATTTCATGGCAATCAGCAATGACTAACCATAAGCTTGAAGAAACTACTCTTATTAGAGTTAAGTAAAAGAAACTTGCCTGAACCGTTGATTACCGCAACGCAATTTATATCGCTTTACCCGAAGACCTTAATATCTTGTTAGCCCTTCTTAATCTTTCAAAGTAGATGATGATCTAGGTTAGCTTGAAAATCAAAACCTTATCTCCTCTTCTCTCTTGGGGCTGCCGAATATGGCTTCTCTTCACTCTCTCTCACTCTAAATTTAAAAACATGAAGGGAGAAAAGGTCTACGTTGGTTTTGTAAGTAAAGTAAATGACTTTAATTTATTTCTCCTTTTTAATCTAATAGAATCATTGAATGGAGCTAGCATAACTATTGATTTGCTAAGATATAAGTCAAGGAGTGCTTAGGGTTGTTCAACAACCCACATATTGGCAAGATTTGCACTTCTACCTAATTAAATACAAGAGTGGCATTTTGGACTTTTTCTTTTATTTCTAGAATTTCCATTTGTTGTAAACCCTTAGGGTTTAGGGTTTAGAGCATTTAGGGTTTAGGTTTTGAGCAATCTAGGATTTAGGGTTTAAAAAACCCTTAGGGTTTAGGTTAGGGTTAGGGTTCGTTCACCCACCCAAGATCATGACAAGATCTACACTCAACTTATTAGAAAATGTAAAAAAATGGTATAAATGACATTTCCTTTTATTTCTAGTCTTGCCACTTGTCCCATAATATCTTCCAATATCTCTTAGATTGTTTGAAATCTTGGTGAAATAAGGTGGCTTCTTTATGCATTTGACACCTAGCATTCTTGTACATATCTTTACAAATTTTGGCTTAAATTATTACATGCCACCCTCTCTTTTCATCCCTTTCATAACCGGCCATGTAGCATTACTAGATCCCACTAATTCTTGTTCTTTCTCCCTTAAACCACCAAGCTTTTACTTGGAATAAATGTCAAAGTGTTGGCTTAAACAAATGAGGACACATGGGGGAGTTGGTAGAAGTTGGTAACCAACTAAAGAAAATAATCATAACATTCATTCCCCCTCCTTTTTGCTCACCTAGGTCCGGCCACTTGGCCTTAGATTGTCCCAATTTTTTGCTTTCTTTTTAATGCCTTAATTGATTTACTAAATGTCCAAAAATTCCTCTCCCACTTGGGCTAAAAGTTGAGCCATTCCTTTAATGTTTTGGGCTTTCCAAAATAAAAATATTTAGGCCACTCAATTAATGTATTGCTTGGGCCTCTAACCAATTTTATTGACCAACACTTGGGCTATAAAATATACATAGTCCAATACCTTAAATTCTTATCCAACCCAAATAATTTAATTAGGGTTTTTACTTCCTCAATTATAACTTAAATCCTTACTCACATTCCCATTCATTTCCTTAACCCAATTTAGACTTGCTATAATTAGGTTATAAAATTAATCATTTGAGATATATAAAATAAATAAATACTATTATTCTCCCACATATTTACACTTAAGCTTTTAACACTTAACTTTTAAATTCCCAAATTAGGGTTTTAAATATCCGAATTAGGGTTTCGGATTCTCGAAACTAAATTTAAAGTTTCTGAGCGTACCGTTAGGATTTCTAACAATTCGTTAGATTTTTCTAACTTAATAAACGTATGATTAACATAACTTTAGGGTTTTCTAAAGTTATAACTTATCTGATCGATCCTTGATCTCAAATCATTACGGTTCAAATATGTAATCAAATATACCAACTAGTATTCACTTCGATACTTATCCCTGATATTTCTTCAAAAGAATTTTAAATCTACCATAATCTTATACCTCATTACTAGACTATCACTTACAGTCTATCACGTAATTCAAGTCTTGTCCAAAACTTTTGAAATTCTTGGAATTTCATTACATAACTGCCAATTCCATACACTTATTTCTTGTCTAGGTCTTTTTTTTTACCTTAAATCAATCATTTAAAATTTTAATAAATTGTCTAAATTCTCGGGTTGTCACACGTGCACGACAAAATCGGGCTAGGTGATCTTTTTTTTTACAATTGTAACATGCTTTGGAATGCATCACGCAGTTTGGACTGATATGTCCATCCCCTCCGCATTTGAAGCATACGACCGGTGGTCGTTCTCCTTCCTTAACAGGTGATGGTGTTGTTGTCTTTCCATCGTTATTGAACCTTCTCTTCTTGAAATTTTCACTTCTATTATCTTGGCTATGATTACCACCGAAGTGGTTACCATTCTTGGCTTGATAATTTCCCCCACGATGGTTATCATTGTTCCGATGGCCGTTGCCACCGGTACGATTATTATCGTGTTGTTGGTCGTTACCTTTTGGTTGTGCTGAATCATTATCGCGCTCCAATAACTGAGCCCTATTCACAACATCTGAATATAAATAAAGTTTATGAGAAATGAGGTATTGACGTATATCGGGTTTCAAACCTCTTAGAAACATTTGCGTCATTCGCTCCTCAATTTCGACCAAATGGGATGCAAATCGGGATAACTCGAAAAACTTAGCCTCGTACTACGACACGGTCATATTTTTTTGTTCCAACTTGATAAACTCCACCTCCTTCATGTGATGAATACCTTCGGGAAAGTAATTGTCGTTAAACAGCTCTTGGAACTTCTCCCAAGACATCTTAAGTGCGTAAGGCTGGGTATGTTTTACAGATTCCCACCAATAATCTGCTTCTTCACGCAACATAAAGGTGGCAAATGGAACCTTTTGCTCCTCGGAGCATCCCAAGACATCAAATATCTTGGTGATCAGCTTTAACCACGTCTCCGCCTTAAGTGGTTCTGGCTTTCCCAAAAACTCCGGTGGTCCCAGCTCCTTGAACTGCTTAGCGGTGACCGACCATGGGTTCCCATTGTTTCCACCTGCTTTATGAACAGGAGTCTCTTTCGCCTGATGTTGCATGAATTTCATAAAGCCTCTGAACATCCCATCGTTCATCATTTCATCGGTGTTATTTTTTACTTGAGGATTATTGCCTTCCTGTTGCACATTATCTTGGATATTGATCGTTGGTGACTCAACGGTCGCATGTGCTTCATTGCTTATCCCAAAATTTTTGGATGTCATTTTCAAATACTGCCACAAAACAAGGGTTTATTAACATGTCACATATTATCCATATACTCTGACCGATCAATTAAATACCAAATAAACTTAGGTAGGTCATACTAGCGAAGGAATTTCCCGTCTCTCCCCTCCTAGTTATTGTCTCACATCTCAGCCAGGGATCATATCCCTAAGCTTTGATAACAACTGTGATGCCCCCAAAATAGGTATACATCACGAATCTTGGGTCGCCAGATACATGGTACAGAATTCAAATACAACTTAATTATACAACAGTCGTGTAAAATACGATAAAACATAGGCTGTGAGTTTTAATACAAATATTATCATCTAGACAATATCCACACTCAATGGAGTCCTCATTTACATTAATTATCACACTATTTCACATAATAGTGAGGACGACAATCACTCTGTTCCCGACTAGTCTCAGCTACGTTCTCATTTCCTGAAGAGAACAGTGAAAGAAATGGTGAGCTCAACTAGCCTAGTAAGAAATATTATGACTAAGATAATGCAGAATAAATTATCATTAGCCTTCAACAATGTTAAACTGATAGAATATAATAGACAACAAGTTTAACTGCAGCGGATCAAGCAGTCCATTAGAAGAGTTAAGTAAGGTATAAAATCTACTATCTTTTATGATTTAAAAAGTTTTTCATCAACTTTATCGCTGAGACTCAGCTTCATAAATAAAATAGAATCATCCCTACTCCACGGCCAAGGATATTCAAGTAATCATGAATGGTCATTACTATACCGAATAATCCCTGGTCATAATCATACCAACAACTGTCCACCAATGAACTACAGGCAAATGAGGACTATTACTACATCATTCATCACATTACGGTCATGATTATACCGAATAATCCCTGGTCATAATCATACCAAGTCCATCTATGGACATAATCCAAAGATGACTTTTAACATAATATAAACACGAGGATGATGACAATGACATAATAATTCAATAAAACAAGTTCAAGAATAAATTTTAAAGATTTATAAATTAATTTATCCTAAACTCAATAACGTCCAAATTGTCAACATGATACTGCTTTGTGCAGTAAAATTCAAGAATGCTCAGTAGAATATTTTCATGAAAAGATACTGGATGAAGCGCAAATATCAAGGATATTCCACTAATTTAATGGAGTATAGACGCCAAAGCTTGAACCAACTGAGTATAATATAATATATGAAACTGTAAATGGATTTTCACCCGCCATGTGGTAATCCACGTAGACAGATCATTTCCACAATTTAATAAGGAATGAATACGAAGGATCATTCACCATGCATGTGGTAATCCACATAGACAGGTTATTCCAACATAATAATAAAGAATGGAATAACAGAAGGATTCACCATGCGTGCGATCGACTGCATCGACAGGTTATTCCCAATAGAATAATAAATAATGGAACAAGGTCCGGCGTAAACGCATAGACAGGATATTTTGATAGAATAATAAATAATGGAACCAGGTCCGGCGTAAACGCATAGACAAGATATTTTGACAGAATAATAAAGAACGGAATATTAGAATAATTTCACCATGTATGCAGTACTTCGCATAAAAAGGTTATTCCAACACAATAATAAGAATGGAATAACAGAAGAATTTCACCAAGTATAGGGTATCTCGCGTATACAGGTTATTCTAACAGAATAATAAAGAATAGAATAACAGAGGAATTTCACCAAGTATAGGGTATCCCGCGTATACAGGTTATTCCAACAGAATAATAAAGAATTGTATAACAGAAGTTCCCTTCACAAATAAGAAAGAAAGAATACCCCTTACGAGTACAACAAATAATATCCCCTACCTTAGAAAAACTGAATACTGGAGTAGTGAAGTAGCAGAATACTTTTCTTCCTTCTCTCTATAGTTTCTCTGTCTAAAGTTTCAATAAATTTGTAAGAAATAATGAAGGAATGAGCTTCTATTTATAGGAGAATGGACTGAATAGTAACTAATTCATGAACGATCCTGATTGATTTACTTTTAAACGGACGGTCCATATTGGTTTACTATTAAAACTTAAAGCAACAGTCCATACTAATTTACTATTAAAATGTTAAACCAGCGATCCATATTGGTTTACTATTATAACTTTCCACCAGCGGTCCATATTGATTTACTATTATATATTCAACCAACGGTCTGAAAAATTAGCACATCTCCTCATGGAATAATATTGTACCAAAAAATGATTTGGACCGAAAAGAAATATATCTTATTGGTGAATAGTACTGTGTGAATAGTAACTCCTGAATAGTAACTCCTGAATAGTAACTCCTGAATAGTACTCCAACACAAAAAGTGCCCCGAATACCCGATTGAACAATATAACCTCCAGACATCAATTATTATCGAAACAAATGTCAATTTCCACTAACACAAATAATTCCAACACAATGGAACTATAAAATTCATCTTTAATCAACATGAACTTATTCATCATTAATATTATAATTCACAATATTTAATAACCAGGTCGTTCCCAGGAAAGAGGGGACTTTTCCAAAAGGATTTCTCCTTATTGGCGAGAAATTAGGTGACCAAACCTCTCCTTGACAGAACTTCTAGACATTGTCAATATTTCAAATAATAATATGAATAATTTTGTCATCTTAATTATTGATTGAATAATATATCATATTATGCGGATGATACTATAACAATAATTGAATCAATAATATGAGAGATATGATGCAGCAAATACTGTAGCAATAATTGAGTATAAGTGATTGACTTATCACGTAAGCATCAATAATCATTACCGTGTGCTACTATGCAACCACGCGTATTATTGTACTTTTACTACCGAGTAGTTCAACAGTTTTAACTATAACAGTTTCGCCGTTATTTTTATAAAAAGATAATTTTTTTTCGTTTTCTAACTACGACAATACTTTTGTTGTGGGGTCCACCAATGATTGTGCCATCGTACAATATTCCCTGTTAAAACGAATATTCTCCGACCAATCGAATATTATACAACAACTTGCATACTTTGAAAAATTTATAAATATTACCCACAACTATAACATTATATCAAATCCACACAATAATATTTAAAAATATTTTGAGAAAATTATATATTTATTCATAAAATCTTGGGTGTCACAGTGAGCAACAAGTTTACCCCTCAAGTTAAGACATACAGTAAATGTATAGGAATAAATAACAAGTCTTCTCGCATTCTATACAACAATAATCTAAATATGAAAGAGTACAACGCTTTCACGGTTTTTTACTATATTCAAATGAATAATAAAGAATTAATTCTACGAAATAGCAAAGTGGAATATTTTCCAGATTTATGCTGAGCGATTCGTTGGATATTGAACTTCTCATCTTGGGTATATATATTAAATTTTTACTTTGACATATACGCAGGTGTATCAGATAACCATAAAGATTAAATCATACCCCTTTGCAAGTACTTAGAGCCGACCAACTCCTTGTACCCTATATTATGCATAATACTTAAATCGCGCGCAATGATCAAATTTACGACCAATAAAATGTTCCCTTTATATAAAAGGTTTTTCTTCTCAGTCTCAGAATCAAGATTTGATTTAACAACAAAATTCAATGATTTCAATATCTAATCACTTCTCTTCTCTTCTCTTCTCAAACCTATCAAGTTTTCTTTTTTGATCTAGTCGATACATCTGGCATTGATCTATCAATAATAAATACTTCTATTCTCTTTTCTTCTCGAACCTATCATGTTCTAACAAATGTTCGTCTAACCAGAATAATTAGCTAAGACATTTCTCAATATAATTCGACAATAAACAGTAATTATATGTACTGTCAATATTAGCTTCTACAGATATGAATATCCAACAACAGAAGTATTATCGTAGTTAAAAATGACAAAATTATCTTTCTATAAAAATAATGGCGGAGGTGTTACCGTTAAAACTGTTGAACTACCCGGTAGTAAAAGTACAGTAATACGCGTGGTTGCATAGTAGCACACAGTATAGATTATTGATGCTTACGTGAGAAGTCACTCAGTTATACTCAATTAATGTTACAGTAATTGCTGCATCATATCTCTCATATTATTGATTCAATTATTGTTACAGTATCATCTGCATAATATGATATATTATTAAATCAATAATTGAGACGGCAAAGTTATTAATATTATCATTTGCAATATTGACAATGTCTAGAAGTTCTGTCAAGGAGAGGTTTGGTCACCTAATTGCGCGCCAATAAGGAGAATTCCTTATCGGAAAGCCCCATCTTTCCTAGGAACGACCTGGTTGTTAAATATTATGAATTATAATAATAATGATGAATAAGTTTATGTTGATTAAAGATGAATTTTATAGTTTCATTGTGTTAGAATTATTTGTGTTAGTGTAAATCGACATTTGTTTCGATAATAATTGATGTCTAGAGGTTATATTGTTCAATCGGGTATTCGGGGCACTTTTAGTGTCGAAGGTACTATTCACGAGTTTCTATTCATGAGTTAATATTCACGAGTTACTATTCACAAGTTACTATTCATGAGTTACTATTCACGAGTTACTATTCATGAGTTACTATTCAGGAGTTACTATTCACGAGTTACTATTCACTCGTAAGATATATTTCTTTTCGGTCCAAATTATTTTTGGGTACAATATTATTCCATGAGGAGATGTGCTAATTTTTCAGACCGCTGGTTGAAGATATAATAGTAAATCAATATGGACCGCTGATGGAAAGTTATAACAATAAATCAATATGGATCGCTGGTTTAAAGTTTTAATAGTAAATCAATATGGACCGTTGCTTTAAGTTTTAATAGTAAACCAATATGGACCGGTAAATCCATCTGGATCGTCATGAACTAGTTACTATTGAGTCCATTCTCCTATAAATAGAAGCTCATTCCTTCATTATTTCTCACAAATTCACTGAAACTCTAGAGAAAGAAAGAAGAAAAGAATTATGCTACTTCACTACTTCTATATCCAGTTCTCTTCTTTCTAAGGTAAGGGATATTATTTGTTGTACTCGTAAGAGATATTATTTGTTGTACTCGTAGAGGATATTATTTGTTGTACTCGTAAGGGGTATTCTTTCTTTCTTATTCATGAAGAGAACTTTTGTTATTCCATTCTTTATTATTCTGTTGGAATAAATTGTATACGTGGGATACCCTATACTTGGTGAAATTCTTCTATTATTCCATTCTTATTATTATGTTGGAATAACCTGTTTATATGAAGTACCGCGTACATGGTGAAATTCTTCTAATATTCTGTTCTTTATTATTCTATCAGAATATCCTGTCTGTGCGTTTACGCCGGACCTGGTTCCATTATTTATTATTCTGTCAGAATATCATGTATGTGCATTTATGCCGGACCTGGTTGCATTATTTATTATTTTATTGGGAATAACTTGTCTGTGCAGTCTATCTCACGCATGGTGAATCCTTCTATTATTCTATTTTTTATTATCCTGTTGGAATAACCTGTCTATGTGGATTACCACATACATGGTGAATGATCCTTCGTATAAATTTCTTATTAAATTGTGAAAATGATCTGTCTACGTGGATTACCGCATGGCGGGCGAAAATCCATTTTCAGTTTCATATATTCTATTATACTCAGTTGGTTAAAGCTTTGGCTTCTATACTCCATGAAATTAGTGGAATATCCTTGATATTTACGCTTCATCAAGTATCTTTTCATGGAAATATTCTTCTGAGCAATCTTGAATTTTACTCTACAAAGCAGTATCATGTTGACAAATTGGACGTTATTGGTTCATGGATAAATTAATTTATAAGTCCTTAAAATTTATTCTTGAACTTGTTTTATTGAAATATTATGTCATTGTCATCATCCTCATGCTTATATTGTGAAGAAAGTAATCTTTGGCTTACGTGCATAGATGGACTTGGTATGATTGTGACAAACCGAGAATTTAGACAATTTATTAAAATCTTAAATGATTGATTTAAGGTCAAATATTAGACCTAGACAGAAAATGAGTGTATGCGTTTGATATTATTAGGGTGAAAATTTGAGGATTTCAAAATTCTGTGAAGGATTTAGGTGAATTATTTAGGATTAAGGATTTATATGACTATGTTCTGTGTTATGGTTATGTATGTGTTCAGAATGTGGTTAAGGGTCAAGGGTTGACCAAATAAATTTTATCAATGTCAAACCCTAAGTATATATTAAGAACGCCAACGTTGAGTTAGAAAACCCTAACGTCTGATAAGAAACCTTAGAAATCGGTTTTGAAAACCCTAGTTTCAGTTTCGGGAATTCGAAACCCTAAATCGGATATTGAAAACCCTAGATTGGGAATGCAATGATATGTATAAGGTTAAACGTCATTAATTATAAATTAATTAGGGAAAACCCTAATGAATTATTGGAAAACCGATTTGATTATTAGAAAACCCTAATACCAGATCTGAAAACCCAAATTTCAGATTCTGATAAATTGAAGCCCTAATCTGGGAATAGAAAGGATAATTATAATGCTCATGTGGTATTAATTATACTACTAATTAAGGCAAAGCTTAATTATTAGCAAACCCTAATTTCGGGATTTGAAACCCTAATTTTATAGTTAGGGAAAATGAAAGTGTTAATTTAATACTTTTTATGTTAATTAGGATATATTAATTCTAATTTTCAAGTTAAGTAATTAGAAAACTCTAATCTAATTACGAATATTTAATTTTTTAAATTAGAAAATTTATTTTTCTATTAGAAACCTTAATTAGTGGTTTATAAACCCTAATCCGTGATTTTGACCCTACTTGCGTAATTAGCAATTTTAATTAGGATAAATTAATCCTAATTAGTAAGATTGATTTATAATTAGGTGATTATGATATAATTAAAAAGCCCTAATTATAATATAGAAATCATGATTTTCTATTTTATAATTTAACTAGAAAATCTTAGAAATCCAAGTTGCTAATTTTTTTAAGGGTTAAACCCTAAACCCTAAATACTCTAAACCCTAAACCCTAAAGGTTTCATCAAATGGCAAATTCTAGAAATATATGGAAATGTCCAAAATGCCCTTTTTACATTTTTTTTTAGCTAACTTGTGAATCTTGCCTTATCTTTGGTTGTTCACCAACCCTAACCCTAACCTAGTGTAGCATGTGATTTAAAATATCTGCAATTCAGCCCTTATTTGACAGCTATCTCAGATCATACATGCATCCAAGTGATTATTTAAGAGATTTAGAGAGAGAAAATGCCACTTTATTTCTTGTTCATGCCAACTCTTCTTCTCTCTATCTCAAATCCGAAAATTAAGAGTTAGAAAGTGTGATCAGATAAGAAAGTATCAGCCTTTAACTTCACAAGATCAGATCACAAGGATCAGATTTAAGAAGAGAAGTTCAAAAGGTATAAAAATCCTAAATTTCAAAAACTCTTGATTTTATGTTATATGTTGAAATTGTTTGGTTAAGGTTGTGTATTAGGGTGTCAATTGATGATCTGGGTTGCTTAAACATGAATCCATATCATCTAGATGCCCGAAATTAAGGTTTTCTAAAATCTGGAAAAATTGAAAAGTATGGTCTGACAGTCATATGTCTGACGCCATAAATTTGTGTGTGTTTGATGATATGTTGTGTTTTAAGTTATAAACATGTTCTCTGTCGTGAGGATAGTAGACTGGAAGTGGAATCACATACATACCACGTCTAGATCTCAAGATATAGGTGGTCAAACATGGTTGACCGAGCATGGAAAACTGTTTCTGGAAAACCCAGATTTTTTCAGGAAGGACTGACAAGCTTTTTGTGGTCTCTGTTTTTGCAGTGGATTAATTATTGGGCCAAGTTGTTGTATTATTGTTGTTGTATGTAATATGTACTATATATAAAATCTTTTAGATCACCGAAATTAGTAACGGAATCAAAATTATATGAGGTCAAACCACCGTTGACCAGCTTCTCGGAAGGAGATTCTGGGTAACCCGGAATCTTCAAGATTGTATCTGACCCATACTTTGACAGGAGCATATCTTGTTGATCTGTTGTTGTTGAACTCAGATCTTGTTAGGTAATTGTTCCTTGACATAAGGACTACACGTATGGACCATCAAACCCCATAAAATAAGAGCTCAAAGTGAGCAACCCGATTCTGTTAAACCCAGAATGTTGAAGAACATGTCTGACAAGTTTTTATGTTGATTAGATCTCACTATTATGTTGTGTTTTGGCTAGGATCTTGGTTGATAGTTGTATTATTACACTTATACTACAACTTCAATACATTAGATTTCCCAGAAACCTTAGGATCAAGAATTTATAAGTGGTCAAATGTAGCCTCTCGAAGTCTGACTATGAAGCTCAAGAACAACTATAACAACGGTTCTGTCTCTATAGGGCCCCTTTAGCGATGCTTATTTTCGAAAAATGTAGAAATTAATTAAATAAATAGAAAAAATTGGTTTTTAATTATTAAAAATACATAATAAATTCTGAAAAATTATTTTAATGTCTGAAAAATAGTTTTTAACTATTTTGAGTATATTTCGAAAATATTTAATATTTTTGGAATATAAAAGGTATTTATTTATTTAATTATTATATTAAATAAATTATTTAAAAATGGTTTTAATTCATGAAAAATCATGAAAAATTATTTTATGATATTAGAAAATATTTTAAGTTATTTTTGATGACTTTTGATATTTTGTGATGAAATTCATTAATTAATCAATATTAATGATAATTAGTTTATTTAATAGATATATTAAATAAATTATGGAAAATTAGAAATAATGATTTAAAAATCATATAAAAATGATTTAAGTGTTATAAAATATAACTTTTGATATTTTGTCATAAAAATATTAATATTTTAATATTAATATTAATTATCGGATAATGGATTTAAGTGTTTAAAAATCATATAGATATGATTTTAAAGTATTAAAAATACTTTCTGATATTATAAAATATATTATAATATTATGACATTTATTTCATTAATATTTGATAACAAATAAATAACATTTATTTCATTAAAATCCGTTTAAATGATTGAAAATTTGTGATCGTGACACCCCCAAATCCGGGTTACCTGACCCCCGAGTTTGGTGTTCACGATCCACAATATAAATAACATTTAACTACCCATAATATATATAGATAGAACTTTCATAAGTTTTTATCAGAGTTTAATAATATATCACCCAGGTTTTCTAACCTTAACTTTACAAACATACCCTTTAGATATACAAAAAGGGTTTACAATACAACATAATAAATACGTTAATTATAAATAGTTAATAACTATGCCTTTGCCTTTATCCTTCGCAGCACCTCCTGCAACTTCGTCCCTAGCTGAAAAGTTTTATTTAGCAAGGGTGAGCAACTAATTTACCCCGCAAGTTAAGACATACAATAAATGTATAAGAATTCAAAATAACAGACTATCTATTTTGATAGAATGAAACAAAAGTTCGGGGAACTTTGAAATAGCTGAACAAATCGTTATTCAATAACAAGTCCTCTCATATTTTATACAACACAATAATTCAATAATGAAAGAGTACAACACTTTCAAAGTTTCTACGATATTCTAATGAATAATCGAGAATCAATTTTACGAAATAACAAAGTGGAATGTTTTCCAGATTTAATATTGACCGATCACACAAGATCTTGAACTTATTTTCTCAGGTAGATATCTAAGATTTACTTTGATATATACTCAGGTGTATCAGATAACCATAAAGATTAAATCATACCCCTCTGCAAGTATAACAAGTGATCAGCTTATTATACCCTATATTATGCATAATACTTAAAACGCGCGCAAAGGTCGAATTCACGACCAACAAAATGTTCCCTTTATATAAAAGGTTGTTCTTCTCAGTCTTAGAATCAAGATTTTGATTTTACAACGAAATACTAGGATTTCAAATTCTATTTATTTCTCGGTCGAGCCAAAATAATTGGCATCGATCTGTCAATAATAATTGAATTTATTTTCTCGAACCTATCAAATTCAAACAAATGTTCGTCTAGCTAGAATAATTAGCTAAGACATTTCTCAATATAATTTGACAATAAACAGGAATTATCTGTACTGTCAATTCTAACTTCTACAGATATGAATATCCAACAACAGCAATTCTTCGAATATATATTTTTTAATTCAATAATTTAATTTCAACAATAAATCCCTGGACGTGGTATAATTAGCAATAATTATCCACCAATAATAATTGAATGAAATAACTCAAGGTTGAGTTAGGAAACTTTCCTCTTCCGCTGATTACAGCTACACAAAATACTTATATGCTTTCGAAAGACCTATAACCAATAATATCGGTATAACAATTAGCACAATAATTCACATAACACACAACACTATAATTTACAGTCAAACTTCTCCTAGAAATATTACCACATAGCCACAACAGTGTTTATAACCTATATAAACACTTAACAAGTCAAACTAATTCAGTCTGATTGGACTTCAGTCCCTTCTCGGTGTTCTGGTCACCCTATCCGACAATTAACACAGTTATCTGTCAATTACACTTGGTCTCTAAGCTTCAATATTAATTTAGATGAGTCAATTATCATTTATAATATTTTTCAGAAGCTTTTAATAATTATCAAGCTATTATTATAATTTATAATAATTTTTCAAATATCAGAATCATTTTTAAATGATTTAATTATCAATTAATCGTATCATTATTAATATTTAATAATATCAAAATATTAATAAGATACTTTTCAAAATATTAAAGTTATTATTAATAACTTAAAATATTTTTAAATCGACAATATTCCACTTAAATGATTTTTTAAAGTAATTAAAATCATTTTTAAATCATCACCATTAATATATAAATATTAATGAAATTATTATCCAAATATTAAAAGTCATTAATTATAACTTAAAATATTTTTAAACCATTTTTCTCATTTTTAAATGATTTTTTAATAAAATCATTTTTAATTCATTTATTTAATATAATAATTAAATAAATCAAACATCATTAATATTAATTTATTAATGAAAATTCTCCAAAAATATTGAAAATTATATTTTATAATTTAAAATTTTTTCTAACACTTTATTCTCAATTAAAATGATTTTTAAATCATTAAAATTATTTTTATCTTATTTATTTAATTTAATAATCAAATAAATCTAATATCATTAATATTAAATTATTAATGAAAAGTCTCCAAAAATATTAAAAGTTACATTTTATAACTCAAAATATTTTTAAATACATTATTCTTATTTAAAATGATTTTTCATGATATTAAATCATTTTTCTCTAATTTATTTAATATAATAATTAAATAAATTAAATACCTTTAATATTTAAATAATTATAAATATTAAAGAAAAATATTCCAATTGGTCAAAAAATATTTTTCATAATTTAAAATAATTTTTAAAACTAATTTTAGTAATTTTTAGAATTTATTTCTAATTTTTATTAATTTTCAAAATTTTTCAGAAATTCAAAAATTAATTAACTGTCGCTAATGGACTATAGCGACAGAAAGCATCGTTGTTGGTGTTCTTGAGCCCAAGAACACTGACAGCCGGCAGCTTCAAGGGTGCTACTTTGACCGCTTGTAATTCTCAATCCACAAAGTTTCTGGACAATCTTGAAGTTTGATCATGTAGACAAAATGTAATACTACAACACATAATCAACATCTTGATCAAACAATAAGAATCCTGCAAGATCTAGAGCTTCAAAAAAGTTGTCAGACTCATTCTGGGTTTCTCCAGAAACCCAGAAACTCGACTAGGCACATTTGAGCTCAATTTGATCTAGGTTCCGGTCATGTTTATTGTGATTTCTTTGTTCATACTTGTATTGATCGTGTCAAGGAACATTACTAAAGCAGGAACTCAGATTATCATCAACAGAATCAACATGAAACACACGGTCAAAGTATGTCAGACGGTGATATTCTTAAGATCTGGAAATTCCCAGAAAAATTGAAAATGTTACCGATTAGTCAAGTTTGACCATCCTTTACGACAAATCTGCTTGTTGTTTAAGACATTTAAAAGCATGGATCTATATTACAACTAACAGGCTTCAACTTGGTTACAAAAACAACATCAAACAACAATCAAATCTGTCAGATCCGGCCTTTAAAACTCATGTTAGACGCTTGTTCTTGGCCTTTCTGGGTTACCCAGAATTGGCTCGGTCATGCCCGGTCAACGGGTTTTGACCGTTAATATCTCCTAACCCAAACATCAAATGGTAATGATTCCACTTGCAGCGTAATGGTAATATAACCAGCTACCCATAACAACTTGAAGACATCAAAAACAACAAACGAACAAGAATCTGTGGCGCCTGACATTATCTTGTCAGACCACAAATTTGTTCTTGGACAGATTTGAAAAACTTCTATTTTTACCAACTTTGATGTTATGGATCCATCATGGATCAACATAGATCAACTACAAACATTATATAACACTAATCTAAACACATAAACCCAAAATCTTACTTAGCAACATGAATCAAAAATAAAAGTAGGTTTTATAACTTTCTTGAGGCTGCTTTGATCTTAGATCCCCTGATCTGTTAATGTTTGATCTAGGGCTGTTTCTAGGACTGATATACTAATGTATTTCGTTGGTTTAGGAGAGAGAGAGAGAGAGAGAGTTGGTGAGAGCATGGAGCAAAATGGCTAATGTTTTGTGATTTTCTCTCTCTAAATCTCTTATATAATGTGTTATGTTGATATGGCTGATGCTATGGACGATTTTGGCTGGATATATTGCTGAGATTTTATCTCACAAAATCAACATAGTTGTTCACCAACTCTTGATTTGGCAAGATATACAAGTAATCTATAAAATATTCATAAAGGGCATTTTGACATTAGAAAATTAATTTTAAGGGCAATCTTGACAAATGCACAAACACCTTTAGGGTTTAGGATTTGGGTTAGGGTTTAGACCATTTAGGTTTGCAATTTAATTTTCAAAATTTTCAAAATTCGGTTTTCAAAGTAGAAAATTAATATTCCAAAAATTATAATTAGGATTCAATAATTATAATAATATTTCCTAATAATAAATTCAATCTTGCTAATTAGGATTATATTCCTAATTAAAATTACTTAATTTAGCAATTACGGTCAAAATGGTCATTAGAGTTTACAACCCACGAATTAGGGTTTCTAATAGAAAATAAAATTTTCTAAATTACAATTAGGGTTTGTAAAATATAAATTAAGATAACTAAAATATATTTAATCACATTTAAGTTTAATTAAACACATTAGGCTTGCCAACAAAAATTAGAGTTGCCTAATTAGGGTTTAGGAAATCCCAGATTTTAAATTAGGGTTCCTTAACGTACAATTA
Organism: Panax japonicus; assembly: GCA_020205505.1. Taxonomy (NCBI): domain Eukaryota; kingdom Viridiplantae; phylum Streptophyta; class Magnoliopsida; order Apiales; family Araliaceae; genus Panax; species Panax japonicus. The sequence continues at coordinate 29,624,935 of CM035097.1, read as the reverse complement.
GGGTTTTTAACTGTACAATTGGTTTTCTAAATCGAAAATTAGGGTTTCTAATCCCTTATTAAGGTTTATTAATTATAAACCCCATCCAGTCAACCATTGGTCAACATTTCTATACAGTCCAAACACATCATCAACAATACAAATATTTTAATTATATTTTCTATCGAATCCCTATCCGAAAATTAGGGTTAGGGTTTTTTAAAGTTGTTAAGCACAACTTTACTCTAAATTTATTAGTCAATACACAAATTGACTTTCTCGAGACTCGTATCATAGATACTTGTCACAAAATTGATAATTAATATTAATATTAATTAAAAAAAAATTATTCGCAAATTTTGGATTATTTGAAATCCTGGGTTATCACAGTGATAAATGGTAATAATTATTTAAAAATTATTACGAATTTATGAAAATTATTTTAACTGATTAGAAAATTATCTGTGATAATTGTTAAGTGTTTAAGCAAGAGTTTAATTGAACTTAAACTCGAGTGTTGACCGACTAGACCGTCGGGATTTTAGAATTATGTCGGTTTCAAGTCAAACTAAAATAGTTTGACCTAATACCAAGTCTTATGTGTTGTATAGACTGATAGGCTTATGTGCTATGGTTATTCTGTGGATATGTATATATAACAGTATTATACTGTGATGATATTATTCTAATATTGGAGATCAATATTACTAATATTAGGTCTTCGAGATAATGCGTTATAAATTGCGTTGCGGTAATCAACGGTTTAGGCAAGTTTCTTTGTACTTAACTCTAATAAGAGTGTTTTATTCAAGCTTATGGTTAATCATTGCTGATTGACACGAAAATTGTACTCTGTACATCTTGCATGTATAAGTCAGGTATGAAAGGCTGATCACCTTCATTACCAGTTGGTTCAAAAAATGTTTGTTCATGTTTAAAACTTGTTCAGTCAAAAGTTTGTTCGTGCTAGTTCTCAATTATATTGATGAATTATAGCCAGCTTATTATTCATACTCTTCAATCATGATATATCGTTATATTATTGTATTTAAACTTGTTGGGCAACTTTCATGTTCACCATTGCTATATCATGATAAAACATTGCAGATAAGGCGAATGCGTTCGGATACAGAAAAAGGTTAAGGCCAAGTTCAGCTTGGGATAAAATATGCGGCTATTATGTAATAGTATAGTTTGATAAAGGTGTTATATGTTAGAAAGTTATGAAATGTGTATTAAGTTAAGGTTACTCGACCTTGGGGATAAGTGTGTAAAGTTTAATGTATAAACAATTTATTTTTATATCTTCCGCAAATAGTTATAGAATGATTAGTGTACCGAATCCGCGGTGATTTGGGGCCCGGATTTGGGGCTATCACATTGATTATGACCAGGGATTATTTGATATAATCATGACCGTAATGTGATGAATGATGTGGTAAAAGTCCTCATTGGCCTGTAGTTCATTGGTGGATAGTTGTTGGTATGATTATGACCAAGGATTATTCCGTATAGTCATGACCATTGATGATTACATGAATATCCTTGGTCGTGGAGCAGGGATGATTCAATTTTATTTATTAAGCAGAGTCTCAGCGATAAAGTTGATAAAAAAACTTTTTAAATCATAGAAGATAGTAGATTTTATACTTTGCTTGACTTTTCTAATGGATTACTTGATCCGCTGCAGTTAAACTTGTTGTCTATTATATTATTCTATCAGTTTAACATTATTGAAGGGTAATGATAATTTATTCTGTATTATCTTAGTCATAATATTTCTTACTGGGCTAGTTGAGTTCACTTTTTCTTTCAATGGTCTCTTCAGGAAATGAGAATGTAGCTGGGACTAGTCGGGGAACAGAGTGATGGTCCTAGATGGTGCATTAGTAGTCCTCACTATTCTATGAAATAGTGTGATAATAAATGTAATGACGACTCCATTAAGTGTGGATATTGTCTAGATTACAATATTTTTATTACAACTCACAACCTATGTTTTGTCGTATTTTACATGTCTGTTGTATAATTAAGTTGTATTTGTATTTAGTACCTTGTATCTGGCGACCCAAGATGGGTGATGTATACCTATTTTGGGGGGCTTCACAATATATTTATCTGCTTTTGAAAGACCTATAACAAATAATATCGGTCTCACAATTAGTACAATATTTAATAACACACAAGACTATAATTCACATTCAATCTTCTCCTAAACACATTACCACATAGTCACATCAGTGTTTATAACCTATATAAACACTTATCAAGTCTAACTATTTCGGTCAGGTTGGACTTCGGTCCTTTCTCGATATTCCGGGCACTCTATCCGATAATTAACACAGTTATTGTTAATTAAATTCAGTTTCAAAACTTCAATATAATATTAGATAAGTCAAATATCATTTATAATATTTTTCAGAAGTTTTTAATAATATTTAAACAATTATTATAATTTATAAAAAAAATTTCAAACACTTAAATCATTTTGAAATGATTTAATTATCAAATAATCTTATCATCATTAATATTTAATAATATAAAAATATTAATTTTATACTTGTCAAAATATGAAAGTTATTGTTAATAACTTAAAATATTTTTAAATCATCAATATTCTACTTAAATGATTTTTAAATTAATTAAAATCATTTTTAAACCATCACCATTAATATTTAAATATTAATAAAATTATTATCAAAATATTAAAAGTCATTAATTATAACTTAAAATATTTTTAAATTATTATTCTCATTTTTTAATGATTTTTAAATCAATAAAACAATTTTTAATTCATTTATTTAATGAAATAATTAAATAAATCTAATATCATTAATATTAATTTATTAATGAGAATTCTCCAAAAATATTGAAAATTATATTTTATAATTCAAAATTTTTTCTAACACTTTATTCTCATTTAAAATGATTTTTAAATCAATAAAATCATTTTTAACTTATTTATTTAATACAATAATTAAATAAATCTAATATCACTAATATTAAATTATTAATGAAAATTCTCTAAAAATATTAAAATTTAGATTTTATAACTCAAAATATTTTTAAATACTTTATTCTTATTTAAAATGATTTTTCATAATATTAAATCATTTTTCTCTAATTTATTTAAAACACTAATTAAATAAATTAAATATCATTAATATCCAAATAATTATAAATATTAATGAAAAATGTTCCAAATAATTAAAAGTTAATTTTCAGAATTTAAAATGATTTTTAAAACCATTTTTGTTATTTTTAGAATTTATTTTCTAATTTTAATTAATTTTCAGAAAATCAGAAAATAGAAATAAATAAAACAGTCGCTAAAGCCCTTTAGCGACACTTTCTGTCGTCTTAGGTGTTCTTGAGCCTCAAGAACACTGTCAGACCCGTTTCAAGGGTCATGGTTTGACCGTGTGTAATTTCTAATATATACACGTTCTGACCAATGTTAAACATTGATCATATAGTGTTTGTGTAACACTAGATGAATCAATCACCATCTCGATCATACAACAAATCAATAAAAAGATCTGGGCTAGCAAACATGTTGTCAGAGTGTTTTTGGGTTTTCCCAGAAACCCAGCAGTTCAACTGATCTCTTTTATGCTCGATTTCATTTATGCCCAGGTCATGATTTATGTCGTTTAATGGTTCAAATCTATAGTATACATGACAATGAACACTACTATAACAACAAATCAGTTTACAACAACAGATTCTCAAGCTATGACTCTGTCAAACATTGTCAGAAATTTTGTTCATCAAATTTCTGGGTTTTTCCAGAAAGGTAAAATTAGTTTGGGTGGACTACTTTGACCACATGTTAAGTTCGATTGGTTGAATTTTTAAGGCATCTAAAGGCATTAACTATAGTCCAGACAACATGCTACACTTTTATTACAACAACAATAACAAACAACATAACACCTGACATAACTCGAGCTTCAAAAATCTTGTCAAACGTTAATCTAAACTTTCTAGGTTACCCAGATTTTACTCGGTAATGGTCGGTCAACCGACTTTGACCGATTAGAACTTGAATTCTGGAAATCGAATATCTTGGATTCCACTTCCAGATCACATACCACATGACAGGTTACAAGTATAAAGCTTAAAACAACTCAAAACATAAACACATAAAGATCTAAGGCCACTGACATTTTCTTGCTAGAGCACTTTTAGACTTGAGAACAGTTTTTGAAAAACTTTATTTTAAGGAACTTTGATGCTATGGATTCAGGATAGATCATTATAGATCTTCATAAAACATCCATTAGCAAGATTCTAAACACTTAAAAACAAAAAAATTCTAAGCATACAAGATCAAAATGAAACTTTGGGTTTATGCCTTTTCTTGAATATGCTTTGATCTTGCCCTACCAATCTGATCTAGATGTTTTAGAGGGCTAAAAAGTGACTAAAATACTTGATAATTTCGGAGGGCTTGATGAGAGAAAGAGTTGGTGAGAGCAAGAGAGCAAAATGGCAAAGTAAATGAACTTTCTCTCTCTTATAACTTATATATAAAATCATATGTTGCTAGATCTGAGGTTGGCTGTCATTTAGGGGCTGAGTTGCTGAGATATAAAGACAGCAAATCAATATATTAGGTTACCTACAAAGCGCTTGGTATTTTTACAAGTTACCATTTTAAGAAAATGAAAAGGGCATTATGGTCTTTTGTATAATAATTTTAATGGCATTCTTGACTTTTGTCCAAACCCTTAGGGTTTAACCCTAAGGTATTACAAACTCCAATCCTAGAATTTTCTAATTAGGGTTTAAAAATAAAAAATTAAGAATTTTGAAAATGTAATTAGGGTTTTAAATAGAAATTAATATTTCTAAAATATAATTAGGGTTTCCTAATTATATTAACACATACTAATCACTTTAGGCTTGCTAATTAGGATTAGGGTTTCCTAATAAGGGTTTAGGATTCTCGAATATGAAACTGGGGTTTCCCAGCTTATGATTAGGGTTTCTAACTGTATGTTAGGGTTTTTAATCCGGAGATTAGGGTTTTTAATCCCTTATTAGGGTTTACTAATATTGTACCCTACTCGATCAATCATTGATTAATAAATCTATATAGTACAAATACGTACTCATTAATATAATTATTTTAATTATATTTTCTATTGAATCCATATCCAGAAATTAGGGTTAGGGTTTCTAAAGCTGTTAAGCACAACTCTACTCTAATTTCTCAGTCAATACACAACTTGACTAATTCTCGAGACTCGTATCATAAATACACAATACAATATTAAAAGTCAATTTTAAAAAAATTGTATTCGTAAAAATTTTAATTATTCTAAATCCGGGGTTATCACATTCACCCCTCCTTAAAAGGGTTCCGTCATCAGAATCACTGCTTTCTTATTCTCTAAAATCTTTTAAAGTTGTATCATTAATTCATTGTTATCAACACAATATTCATTTGTGTCTCAAATTATAACCTGTGACTTGGATCTATAAAAGAAAACAATTTACAATAATCACTATAAAAAATTGGGCTTCAGCAACAACCAATTTTCGTTGCTAAAGGTGCCAAATTTTGTTACAAAAGGGTTTTGGCAACGACTGTCGTTGCGTCTTTCATTGGGCAATGAGCGTTGCTAATTGTTCTGCAACGAACTTTTTTTTCGTTGCCAAAAGTAATACATTTTGCAACGAAATATGACTTTCGTACAAAGACATCGATCCTTTAGCAACAAAATATATTGTTTCAGAATAATTAAAATTCCGTTGCTAAAAACCCCATTTCGTTGCAAAAACCTGCTAATTGGCAACGACTATTTTTTTGGAACGACCATACATTTTCGTTGCAATTGACACCATTTTGCAACAATATTTTTCGTTGCAATAAATTATGAAAATTGTTGCCTAAGCTTCCTTTCGTTGCAGAATTTAAACTTTTTAGCAATGATTTTTGTTACTGATTATATTATTTGGCAATGACCATTTGTCGAATCAGCAACGAAAATGTTTGTTTCTGGTTATTTTTCAATAGCAACGAAAGTGTATGTTGTCTTTTATATTAGTATTAGCAACAATATCTTCTCCGTTGTTATTAGGTTAATTTTTTGTTGTCAAATATTATATTTTTAAGGCCATTAGCAACGAAAATTTGTTGCTAAATGTATAAAAAATTGTTGTTATATTAAAACTTGTCCAATGCTTTGGTAACGAATTATATTGTTGTCAAATCAAAAATTGACATTCTTTTTGTGTACCGGATTGGCTCAATGTCCCCATAGCAAATAATGGAAAAAATACAAAAAAAAAATAAAATTTTATTAACTTAATAAAATCATCCACTACATAATCATTCATTATCTTTATAATTAACCATCTAAAGCACCACAGTTCTTCAATTAAAGTATATATCTACATATATAGAGAGAGTACACTTCATATTTTCGTCCTTTGTCTTCTGTAAACGTAGCACGGAAATTTGATACCCAATATTGTAAAGCAGATCGTAGAAGCAATCTTTCTGCACATATTTAAAAGTAATAGCAAGTCAGAAAAATTAAGCAAGTAGGTCACTAGATGCATTTAGTATTTATAAGTTGTAACCTTGCCCTGTGCCTTTTTGCTGTGATTGCTGAGATTTAAAATTTCCCCATTCTAAGCTGATAACCTGAAAGTTAAAACAGTCGTTAATCATTAGTAATTTGATCTTATTTCTTGTATGAGATAACTAGGAATTAGTACTACTATCAAATTATTGACCATTTCTCCAGATTCAGGGGATGGACCATGCCATTTGGGAACTTCTTGAGGTGGTTCTATGTAAGCAGCATTGGTGGTCATACTTAAGAGTAATTGTTGCTATGCTCTCATTGTTGTAGGAAACTAATTCGGAACGGAACGTTAAAAGAAAAGCTACTGCTATTGAAAAAGCATCCCAATGACCATAACATGAATGCATTCTAGCCTTGAATGGGACATCCATTCTACAGAATATAATATATATATATATATATAATATTAACTTGCTGAACACCTTAACAAACCTTATGTATTTTCTAATAGGCATACTCAACTACCGTTTTGAAATCAAAATCCAACAAATCCACGTATAAATTGAATAAGATTTGACAAGCTAATCAGAAATCTATAACTCATCTGACCTTAAAATCTATTACATAAGCAAAAAAAACACATAATCATACATATCATAGATTAACTTCTTTTTTGTCAGAGACTGTTGAGCTCTTGTTTTCTCTATACTTGTTAATAATTACTCCATCCGTCCCAAGATAAAAGTCATTATTTCTATTTTGGGTTGTCCCATGTTAAATGTCCACATTCTTTTAATAACCATACTTTTACATATTTTTTCCTATTATGCCCGTAGCATTAAATATCTCATACTTTTCTTATCCTAATTCTCTCTCCATATTTAATGACATTATTATAGACAGTTTTGTCATTTTATTCCTCTTCTTAATATGCGTGAAAAGTCCACCAGGACTTTTATCCTGGGACGGAGGGAGTATAAAAAAGAAGAAAAAAGTCGGCCAATACCATCTTTTTTTCATTAAAAAGAGAAATGTACACTTGAAGCATAATGGCTACAGATTCCACCATCATAAAAGAATAATACATATATATAGTTCGATGAAAAAAAATACTTTGATGTGCATTATATTATATATACGCATATAACCAACCTCCTCAGGTCCTCCCAAGAAGCAGCAATTTCAGGGAAATTTATTGGGGTTACAACTGATAATCCAGTCCCGTGAAAGCTGATCACTCGTCTCTCTCCGTTTTCTTTTTCAACCTGTAAAGATTTTTTTAGAGAAGGAAAAGTGCCGTCATGAAGGAGAGGCAAAGACAAATCAGCAGTAAGAACAAACTTGGGCTGGAGGGGGCATAATGTCATGACACAGTAGTGCTAGTGGATATATATGACCAGGAACACCAACATGTACCACAATTCTTCTCATATTGTATACCGAAGAAGCATCAAAGGGTGCCTGAAAATCTTATATCAGTATGAAACTTACAAGATTTCATTACAACAAGAGGAAAGTAGATTAAATCAGAAATCGTAAAAGAATGACCGCAATATGAAGTGGCAGCTAAATCTTGCGGAAAGAGCTCAAAAACCTACAATGCTGAAACATATAAAAAATTGCGATGGATGAAATTTAATAAAGGCTACAGTGGAATCCACTGTAAACATCTTTATCACTCACAAAATGTTATTCCAACTGATTGAGATTGCAAATACGATAACAAATTATTAATGTAATCATGTAATAATAAGTCTCTAAAGAGTACAATAAAAGAGTGAAATCACTACGATGGACAAGTCTCCTGTTCAATCCTTCATTCAATTACATTGAAAAATTCTAGATTTAGAAGGCTCAAGTGGAAACATATTGGAATCATTGGATAAACGAAGTGAACAATATATATATATATATATATATATATATATATATATATATATCAAACTTCTTTCTAGTTGTTGACACATAAAGAGGAATTTTTTATCTTTGAAATTCTCCACACTTCCTTATGTAGTGTATCAGTATTGATCGTCTTTCCTATTTGTCCAAGATGAAGATGCATAGTTTTGCTTTCACCCTATGTTCCTAATTCTATACGAGCATAACAGCGCACCAAAATGTAAATACAATAGGATTATTTATCTTTTTTTAATTATTATTTTTTTTTATTAAGAGGTCCAAAAGGACAATTTAATCTGAATAAACATGTTTTGAAGGCTTACTTTAAACCTACTTCTCTCTATCCAAATGCACATAAAAGGCATAAAGGAGTCCTTTCCAAGATCCATAAGAAAACGTCTAATGATTGTACGTGTAGTTTAAATACAATGAATTCTAGAGAGAGATGCTCTAATGCAATACTATATAACATGGTACTATAATAGGTAAGGCTACCAATGAGCCAATCCATTTCATGAACAGTTTGGAACAGTTGGATAAGCACTCAGCTGAATTATGTACATGAGTCAAGCTTGAGCTCAAATTTATGAACAAAACCAATCTGAGCAAGAAAATAATCACATACATCCTTAGTCCAAGGGGCCATAAACTCTTAGGTTATGCTTGTTTGCAAAAACTATTTTCAAGGGATTACAAACCCATGGAATATAGTCCTAGGATTAGTATTCCTAATCACTTGATCATTTAAAAAAAAATAATCATACGTTTGTTTAGATGGGGATTATATGTAGGATAGCTAAAATAAGGGTAGATGTACCTCAATAGCATTGCCATCTCTTTTAAACTCCTAGTATTTGATTTCTTTTTCATCTCTACAAGCTCGGGACCATCCCCTATGTGCTTATTTGAATACACACACAAGAGATTCCTAAGAAAATATGAAGTTGAATAAGTACAAATTAAGTTCACGAGGAAGAGGTTGAAAATAAAAAATGAACACTTCTGACCACATTCAAAAATCTAGATGAGCACCTTCCCATGCTGAAGGGCTTGCAAAGAGGATCTGTTATAATTCTATCTCCTGCGACATAGGTCTGCAACACGGTATTTAAACATTGGTGAACCAACTAAGTTTTGTTGCACGTGAATTTGTGGTAACAGTAAGCTCAGCGTAAACAATATTATTATTACCATGTCCTCTGCAATAGCAGGATTCGTTGTTTCAGTTTGGTGATTATTGTTACCACATTTCAGTCTTCACTGTGATGAAATTCCAAAATTGAAATTATTCTTTTCACCTCATTCTTACTCGGAAAAACAAAAAATTTAAAAGCAAAATTTTGGAGAATTTTAAGCTTTGAAGTGGCAAAAATTTAGTACAAAAGTTCTTAGTTCCCATTATGTTACGAATCTGTTCAAACTTCAAAATTCAATAGAAAACCTGACAAATGATTTTGTGTGTGCTAGCAAACTCGCACTATAATTAACTTAAAACAAATACGAGAAATATACATGCAGAGGAATATTATGGAATTTACTTTTTAACCACCACAAACTTGTAGCCTTGCAGAGAAAAAATAAATCTTATTTTAAAGCTACTACACTCTCCATAATTAGAATCAATGTTGTTAACACTTCATTTTTCAAGTTTGTTGGGTTACAAAGGAAGTATTATGATGTGTAAATTTGTTCACCTTAAACAAATAGAGTACAATTTTACAGTTGATTGTATCATATATCAGCAAATTCTTAAACACTAATATAACTAACCTGATATGTCCACTGTTGTGCCGAGAGATCAATTGTGGAGCCATTCTTTAAGCTTTTGAGTTGCACTGGACCGATGATCCCAACACCCGTTTAATCAAAGAATGCTCCATCATTCTAGAGACAGTAATAAGAGATGGATAATAATACCTAGTGGTATCTTTCTGTTTAGAAATTTCTCATATATAATCAATGCGGACACACCGTGCAAAAATACCAGAAAACAATCTTTTAACATTATTCATGAAAAGGACATTTTATCAAACTGCTCATGAGCATAAATTTATGCATTGTTCTTAGTACAGACTACAGAGAGTGACATTTTATCAAACACTTCATGTGCATTACACACACACTAACACTTCATTTAAAATACGCAAAACCATAAACATGAATTGACCTTTATAAACATGGAATTCCCACAAACTGATGATTACTATGATATAAGAAAACTAAATAAGTTAATTACAATATATTAGATATTCTCAATTGAGGTTTTTGTCTTAGTCCAATTCCGCAATTCATGAGCCATAGATTCTTATTTCAATACAATTCATGCCTATTTTAAAATGTCCATAGACATGTTCAAACCCTAGCCTTAATTTGTGGAATGAAGAACAAAAAACTAAAACAATTGATCGTACCAGTAGTCAGTAGAGCGGAGGCGGAGACACGGAGACACGGAGAGGCCGGATGGCGGAGACGCGATATGGGGTTTTGGGTTAGGGTAAGCAGACGGTGAGAACTGATACATAATTTGTTTGTGGAGAGGAGAAACCTCTTTGTTTCACGTGTAACTCCAGACTAAGTACACGATTAAATTAGGGACTCGTTTTTTAAAAAAATAATTGATTTTAACTTATAAAAACTACTAATATTATAAATTTTTAAAAAAATTATATTGGAAATAAAATAATATTATTTTAAAAACTTAAGTAGATTTAAATTTAAATCTTAGGATGTCATAAATTAGTTAATAAAAAACTAAAATATAACACTTTTGTGGAACGGAAAAGTAAATTTAACAGATTTGTGAACTGTTCCACAAAAAGAGTCTTAATTATTATGATATTTTTATTGTCAATTTATAAAATTTTAAAATTTGAATTATTGTAAGTTAATATTTTAATTAATAAAATATTTAATATTATAAATTATTTAATTTTTTTTAAAATTCACATAAAATCAATCATCACTTTCATTCTCAGAGTAAGGGAATACTTGTAAGTATATCCTACTTCTATCTAAAAATAAGAAATATTGGGAAACATAGATATAATAAACAGGTTTGATGAGGTTGGGTTTATTTGGGTCGGAGGCCCGGAACTAACATGTTCGGCAATCGGTTGTCATGGATACTATTTCAACAACAAAAATCTATACCGTTGATCACAACATTGGATGACACGAATTGAAATTGATTTTCCCCTACTGCTACAGGCTATATGTATATGTATGTGTGTGTGTGTGTGTGTGTGTATATATATATATATATACATATCAGTAGAATAAATTTAAAAATATTAGAGACTACAAAAATACTTTTTTTGTAAAGAGAAACATTATATATATATATATATATATATATATATATAGTAGTAAAATTTATCTAATACATAAAAAAATATAGCACATGAAGCATGAAATTTTTTAATAATGACTTATAAGTCAAAAAAGTTGAAATTTAAGTTATTGTCAAACACTAAATAATAACAAATGACTTATAACTTAGTTTGACCAACTTATAAGTCATTGTCAAACACCCTCTAATTCAAGATATAAAGAGAAATTAATATTTGATTATAAAAAAATTTACAAGTCAAGAAAAAGAAGAATTTAAAAAAGGGGAATTAAAAAAGAACTTGCACATCATTGGTGCAACTTAATTGGTCTATGTCGGAACCATTGACGCGACTTATTCGGTGCAGTTTGGTTCATTTTTGATGCGATTTTGAGAGCAATTTCGATTTCTTGCCCATCCCTTGTCATTATATATATATAAAATAACGAGTTACAAGAAAAATTCATATAAATTATTTTAGAAATTAATTATATTTTTTTTTCAAAATTATAATTGTGCGAATATGATCATTATAAACTACATCCAATTAACGGGATAATACACTTTTTGTCACTATACTAGGGTCTGATTTTCAATTGTGGTTATCGAATTATATTTTTTTTACAATCGAATAACTGTATTCTCAAAAATTACAAAAACCTCATTATTTTTATTTTTCGTCCAAAAAAATAGACGGAATACTGACTAAGCATATTGGCCCGTTATTTTTGTTGACGCGGAGGTCCAGACCTCTCCAAACTAAAAACATATATTCCAACAAAAGCCACTAGATCAACTACTCATCATGTTAGAATTTATGTAACATTAATATTTTAACCACATATCATCAATTCTATACATGTGAAGGTGAGATAATACATTTTTTGGTCACTGTATTAGGAATTGTAATAATAATAATTGTAATAATTATAATTGTAATAATTATTATTGTAATAATAATAATAAATTTTAAATAATTAAAATAATAATGATAATTAAAATAATAATAATAATAATTAAAATTTTAAATAATAATAATTATTATTATTGTAATAATACAGTGACCAAGAAGGGAATAATACACTGTATTATAATATAATAATAATAATAATAATTAAAATTAAAATTTTAAATAATAATAAATAATTATTATAATAATAATTAAAATAATAATTATTATTGTAATAATAATTAAAATATTAATAATTATTGTTAACTCGTGGAGTTTATGCATGTCAACCTTCTGTATCCAACTAAAGGTTATTTACGAAGTTGAGTGGTGGGCAAACATGATGCATAATTGCATAATGATATCCTGATGTCAAAGGTTTTCGTGAGTGACTAAAAGTGATTATATCCAACTGTTATTATTATTGTAATAATTATTATTTAAAATTTTAATTATTATTATTATTTTCTTCATATATTCATTTCTTCTCCTCCGCTACATACCGTACCAAATTGCCTGATAATAATAATAATAATAATAATAATTATTATTATTATTATTATTAAAAAAATAATTAATTGAACGACACTTAAAAGTTTTTTTTAGATTTAACTCCAAGTTTTGCCTTCTTCTACTCATATATTTTTAAATCTAAAGCTTTTGACTTCTGATTCATAAAGTAACTTTAAAATTTTGATTTATAAAGCAACTTTAAAAAAAATCAAAATATACAAATCTAACGCCACTTAAAAAAAAGTTGGTATCAGTTTTTTTTTGAAAAAAAAGAAAATTAAATTCATTTTAAAAAAACAGCAGTAATTTTTTAAAAAAAATATAATTTACAAAAAAAGGGAATCAAACCTTGGTACTAAATTTTAAAGTGGAGTTGGTACAGAATTTTTTTTAAAAAAATAAAATTCAATTTTTTTAAAAAGCTTGGGTTAAATTTTTCTTAAAACAATAATCGCTTAAAAAAAAGAGATTGCAATGACGGTTCAAATTATGATGGAATATATGGGGGAAATGTTATGTTTTGATAAAAATATTAATCCTTGCAAGATATTAACGGTTGACCCATGTTGCTCTAGCAGTCATATTGTTGGATATATATATATATATATATGGGTAACCATCCGTAGCAAACGTTTGCTACGGATACTGTTCAGCAAACAAGCTCCCCCATCCGTTGATCTAGACATTTAATGGCTTAGATTGGTCAAAAATTCCACCTGCCGCTACAGCTTGTAGCGGCAGTCCCTTTTCTATTTTGCCTTAAGCATTTTTACATTACTGCCCCTGCCCTACCATTTTAATACATGCCTGCCGCTACAGCCTGTAGCGGCAGTGTGGGTCTCAGGCCATAATGTAAAGATAAGTTTGTATTTATGTATACATAATGTAAAAATAAAAGATAATGTAAAGATAAATAATATAAAAATAAAAGATAATGATAAGATAAGTCTGAATAAAAGATAAATTTATTTTTATAAATACAATATAAAAATAAGATATGTTTGAATAAAAGATAAATTTATCTTTTATAATAAGATAAATTTATCTTTTATAATAAAATAAATTATAATAAAATAAATTTATCTTTTATTATAAAAACATAAATTTATCTTTTATAATAAAATAAATTTATCTTTTATAATAAAATAAATTTATTTTTATAATAAAATATATTTATCTTTTATAATAAAATAAATTTATCTTTTATTATAAAATAAATTTATCTTTTATTATAAAATAAATTTATCTTTTATTATAAAATAAATTTATAGTGTTGTGCATTTATTTTATTATAAAAGATAAATTTATGTTTTATTCAAACTTATCTTATTTTTATATTATGTATTTATAAAAATAAATTTATCTTTTATTCAGACTTATCTTATCATTATCTTTTATTTTTACATTATTTATCTTTACATTATCTTTTATTTTTATATTATGTATACATAAATACAAACTTATCTTTACATTATGGCCTGAGACCCACACTGCCGCTACAGGCTGTAGCGGCAGGCATATATTAAAATGGTAGGGCAGGGGCAGTAATGTAAAAAGGCTTAAGGCAAAATAGAAAAGGGACTGCCGCTACAAGCTGTAGTGGCAGGTGGAATTTTTGACCAATCTAAGCCATTAAATGTCTAGATCAACGGATGGGAGCTTGTTTGCTGAACAGTATCCGTAGCAAACGTTTGCTACGGATGGTTACCCTATATATATATATATATATATATATATATATATATATATATATAGAAATGAATGAAATAAAACCAATTCAAGAGATACATCTTTCAAGAGATGTACCTTTAGGTGTATCTTTTAAAGAGATACATCTTTTTAAAGAGATGTACCTTTTCAAAGAGATGTATCTTTTTAAAGGGATATAACCTTTTAAAAGGATGTGACCTTTCAAAATGGTGTAATCTTTCAAAATGATGTAACTCTTCAAAGAGGTATTTGGAAACCTATAAATAGGTTCCTAATCTACCCAAATCAATCACTTGAACTTCAACTACAATCCTTATTAAGTTCTTAAAAAATTGCATTCATTCTTCATTCATTAGAAAGTTATAGAGAGTATTTAAATTTTGTTGGTTCGTGGAACTCTTCCATTGAAGTGTTTCTTGTGAGAGTTGAAGACCATTTTATCCTGGGAAGTAGACGTCCATTGTTCCATCCGTAAGCACCGATAGCGGGGACGAAATATGCTTTAAGGAGAGACTGTCCAACAGTTGACTTGATTTTAAAAGTTTATCAATTACATCTTGTAAGTTGTTATTATAAAATTGTTTATGTTTTAATTCTGTTTATTTAATTAGTATATAATAATAATACTTTGGGGAATAACAATCTTAAAGCAGATTTCCGGTTCCTCCTTAGTATTCATTATATATTCCCGGTGGAAACATAAGGATATTACCTGCATGATAACATAAGGATATTGCATGCATGAATGTAATATTCGTACGTTTGCATAGCTACATTTACATGATACATATTCAGTTGCAGTGTCACATGACCGTACATTAAATAGTGTACTCCATATTTAATTTGCATGCTATTCTAGTTCTAGAATAAAATAAATTTGTGTTCTAGATCTAGAATAATTATTTGTTTTATTTGATGTTTTGAACGTTAAATACAATATGCCAAAAGAAGAAGAGTCAGTCTAATCCTCTTTAAAGTCGGACTAATTTTACATTTAGATTTACGTAAGAGAAGAATATTAAAATCTAAATATTATAGTTTTGGTTAATTTCATTACAGAAATTTGTTTTCTGATTTATAAAAACAGAACTTCTTGAATATTTATTTTATACTAATATATATATATATATATATATATATATATATATATATATATATATATATATATATATTATGTCATGCCATTGCATCATTTAGAAAGGCATTTATTTGCACTACTTTGTCTAAAATATTCATACTCAAACTGCAAATATTTGTTTGCACACATTCCACAAATTTATTGGATACAGGACAAGCGACTGTTATAATACAATCACGTCAAACCCCTCTTGTGTGCATGGTCAATGTTTCCATCTAAGTCATTTAAATGACAATTCATATGAAAATATTTTATCTAAAAATTAAGATGTTGTTTGTCAGAAGAGACTGACAGGAACATATACTTCAGGGTTTTAATAATGCTACCCTCTTGAAAGTACCAAGAAAGAAAAAAAAATCTCAAAAATATTATTAATTAGAATTTCCTTAAAATATTCAAGGACAATAGCATCAAATTAATGGTGAAGAACTTGTAGAACAGTTGTATGAATGGAGCAAAGGAGCCATTTAGAGACTGCATCTTTTGACTGCCATGAGTGAAGATATTTTCACTTTGCATTACTTATCTAAGTGATGTTGGAATTGCCATGATAAAGAGCATTGATTCTCTATTACTACTTCAACGGGTAAAAGTAAAACCCTATACCTTGTGGGGCCAGTGTTCTGTTCCATTAATGGGAATGATGCAACTTACTAAGGAAAAACATACTAATATAGTTTCCAATAATTATGTTGTTCAGCTTGAATTTTCTATTCATTGCAAACAACCTTGTAGATGTTTTAAAATTGCACAAAATAGTAATTATAACAATAAGTCTAGACATATACGTCGACGACATGAAACTGTTAAACAATTACTCTCAATTGTTATAATATCTATTGATTTTGTGAAGTCAAAGGACAATATTGCGGATCCATTAACGAAAGGTATACCTAGAGAGCAAGTGAATAGTTCATCAAGGGGAATGGGTTTAAAGCCTATAAAATCTTAAAGAATCGCCATAATGGAAACCCAACCTAAATGATTGGAGATCCCAAGAAATAGGTTCAAAGGGACAACCTAATTATGTGTGATCTAGTAAGCACTGAGAAGATAAATACTTCTTCCCATTCCTAAGATGATACAGTGCATAAACTGCCGAGTGAAACAGGATAAATTTGGTTTTTAATAATTTCTATAGCTTGAATATAAAAAGGTCAAGTGGGGTATTAGCAGGATAATCTTTATAGAAATTACCTATGTGAGTGAGAAGGGGGCCACTTCTATGAGAATGACGAAGGCTAAATTCTCTAGCACACTCATGAAACCAGGAGGTGTCCAAGGTCAAAATGGACACAACAATGAGAACCAATAAAATAAATTAAAAAATACTGTGTGAATTCTATTGTCTCGGTTTACACTAAAACGTTGAACAGTTCAAGACATCACGTTCACTGATTGGCCAGTAAATCCGATAGTCTTTCACTAGGAAAGGTTCAAGGCTACAAGCTACCTTCACCGATTCAGTATTTTTTATTAACTGATACTCTCTCTAAGTCTATCTGCATATTCATTTGCATTAATTTACCCAAATTTCATTCATGTGGGGGATTGTTGGATATATATATATATATATATATATATATATATATATATATATATATATATATATAGAAATGAATGAAATAAAACCAATAGGTGTGACCTTTGGTTCATACCTTTTCAAAGAGATACATCTTTTCAAAGAGATGTACCTTTTCAAAGAGATGTATCTTTTTAAAGGGATATAACCTTTCAAAAGGATGTACCTTTTCAAAGAGATGTATCTTTTTAAAGGGATATAACCTTTCAAAAGGATGTACCTTTTCAAAGAGATATATCTTTTAAAAGGGATATAACCTTTCAAAAGGATGTGACCTTTCAAAATGGTGTAATCTTTCAAAATGATGTAACTCTTCAAAGGGGTATTTGGAAACCTATAAATAGGTTCCTAATCTACCCAAATCAATCATTTGAACTTCAACTACAATCCTTATTAAGTTCTTAAAAAATTGCATTCATTCTTCATTCATTAGAAAGTTATAGAGAGTATTTAAATTTTGTTGGTTCGTGGAACTCTTCCATTGAAGTGTTTCTTGTGAGAGTTGAAGACCATTTTATCCTGGGAAGTAGACGTCCATTGTTCCATCCGTAAGCACCGATAGCGGGGACGGAAATCTGCTTTAAGGAGAGACTGTCCAACAGTTGACTTGGTTTTAAAATTTTATCAATTACATCTTGTAAGTTGTTATTATAAAATTGTTTATGTTTTAATTCTGTTTATTTAATTAGTATATAATAATAATACTTTGGGGAATAACGCATATGACCAAAATTCTAAATGTTAAGTCGTGAGTTCAAATCTCTTGAGAAGCAATTTTTGGAAAAAAAAATCGAAAGACCTGCCACGTTAACAGCGGACACGTGTCAAATTTTAATATTAAATATCACGTAAGACCTGGTGACGTGTGTCACGTCAACAACTTATAAGTACAATTTATACAGCTTATATGCATAATTTATATTAGTAAGTTTTAATTGATTTTTATGATCAATTATGAATGATGTTGTATTTGATATGTCTCCCATTTATGATATGTATTTTTACAACTTTAAATGGTTGTGATTTGTTAGTTATTGGTCAATATTTTTTTATTTTTACTTTTTATAAATAAATTGAATAAATTGTTTATTAGGTAATTGACATTCGAATTCGGATATTTGAATAGTTTGTTTATTCGAATAAAAAATGTGATTGAATATGTTCCACATTTGGACATATTTTTTAAATACTAAATATGAATATTTTTTGACAATTCTCCGAATACCGAATATGGTCTTACAAAAATATGCTTATTGGGATTATCTTAATTTAAGGCAACATTTTAATAGTCGTTGCAAAAATTTGTATAAAATATGCAACGAAAATAAAAATTGTTGCCAATGAATGTGGTCCATATTAGGCAACGAAATATAGCCACAAAAAATCTTTCATTGCCCACGATGTGGAGAAATCAAGTGGTTAGAAATTTTGCAACGAATTTCTAACGAATTCTGTTTCTAAATTTTGCAACGACTTATGAATTTTTTTGCAAAAAGTAAAAGCCTGACACAATTTGTAACAAAGGACAACTTTCGTTGCTAAACATACACTTTTAGGAACGACTTATAAAGTCGTTGCCTGAAAAATCGTTGCTAAAGCCCCATTTTTAGCAAAAAAAAAAAAATAATTCGTTGCCCACGATGACGGGAAATCAAGTGGCCGGAAATTTTACAACAATTTTTTTTTTCCGCCAATGAATTAGCAACGAAATTTTGCAACGACTTATGAGTTTCGTTGCAAAAAGTGAAAGCCTGACACAATCTGCAACGAAGGACAAATTTCATTGCTAAACATTTACTTTTAGCAACGACTTATAAAGTCGTTGCCCGAAAAATCGTTGCTAAAGGCCCATTTTTTTGTAGTTAATTATCTAACTCAATATTACTCGCGTAATTAAATTTCTAAACAAAATCGTTACTTATCGCCACCTCCTGGACAACCCCTGCATCTTACGCCGTCATGTTTAATGTACGGGTCGTTGGTCTTCCTGGCGGTGCAGGTCCTCAAATTGCCGAGGTTCCGCTACCTGGTCCTTTATTACCACTTTTCTTCTCTGTATTTCTATTCGGACAGTTCTGAACAAGATGATCAGTCAATCCACACGCAAAGAAACCTTGTATCTTCTTTGGATTGGGATAATTGGGCGACATGTGCCTCTCTTGTCCGCAATTGTAACAAACTTCCTTCTTCTTCAGGAAAACTCCAGCATGGTTCTTCCCACAAGTCGAACATGGCTCCCTCCCTTTCCTATTATTTTATGTTCTATTACCCGACTAGGTTTTCTCACTTTATTTCCTCTTATTCAGATTACTACCACCACTGCTTCCTCCATAATTTACCTTCTTATTCTTTTCCTGATGAAATCGAGATGCAGCTTGGCCCCCTCCTTCAGCAATTAACACTTTCTCCATCTAATACGCGAACGTATTGATCTGCAATGCTGCTACCTTGTTAAATATCCCCGGCTTCATTCCATTCTCAAATCTTCTCGCTTTTCTCGCCTCTATGCCCACCCGATGAGGTGAAAATCTTGCCAACTCGTTGAATTTAATAGCATATTTTGAAACCGACATATTCTCCTTCTTTAGTTCTAAAAATTTGACTTCCATCCTGGATTGCATACTTGGCGAAAAATAGTTCTGAAAGAACAACTCCTTGAATCTTGTCCATATTACTATAGCTATTCCAGCTATCGCCTGGTTAGTCTCCCACTAGTAATTTGCTTCTACCTTCATCAAGTATGTTGCAAAAGCTATCTTTTGCTCTTCTGCCACACGAGCAATGATGAATGCATTCTCCATTTCTTTCACCCAAGTTTGGGCTTCAATTGGATCCGTGGTTCCCTTGAATTATGGCGGTCCTACCGATTTAAAGTCTTTGAAATTTGCTAATCTATCAGCTGGATGTTCTCTCGCCCTTTCTATAGCAGCTAATGCTCTATTTCCCATAGCTTCGGCTATCATATTTGCAAAATTCGGCATCGGGTCAACTTAACCTCCTTCATTATTCACCGATTGCTCTTCTCTTTGATTTTGATTCTGTCGTCTAGGCGACATTATTTGATTTAAGTAAAAAAAACTTACATTAATTCTCTTTCTCTACACAAATTCTTAACACAATAAGAATTCAACACATATTTCTCATATATAAACGAATATTTATTCAAATAGTTCATAGCACATTTAGTACTTAACACATATTACTATCCCTTTTAAATCATATCAGGATTAACAACACAAATTTACACAAAAAGTGCAATTCTCCAATCAAACATAGTTATTACCAGTTCGTCAAACTTACCACACTTATGAGTTTAGGAACTTGCCACAATTATATGAGTGTATGAACTTATCCTAGTCAGACCTTTGGCGTCCATTCGTTGAGGAGTTCAAAACATGTCATATAATTATGATTCATTAACTTAACATAAGTATTAGTTTTAAGAACACACAAATTAATCTTAATCTTATATTCATACAGAATATAAAGATTTCATTCATACAAACATATTTATATTTATATATGTTCACACATCATTTTTGATATTACAACACTTAATATCATAACCTACTACAAAAAGATACTAGCACTTATTTCTAAGTTGTCTACCGTCCACTCCCTTCACCAGTTTTCTTCCTGATGGGACACTTGTTGAATCCGTGACCCGTTCTCCCACATGAATAACACTTCCTCATATTCGACTTAGGACTATGTAGGGAAATATGTCCTTCCTGTTTATAGTTGAAGCACACGTTCTTCTACATCATGCATTCTCCTGCGTGAGTCTTTCCACACTTGCTACATGTTTGCTTCTTCTTCGGGGTTGACTTTTCAGAATTAGGGTTGTTGTTGTCCCTCTTCCTCTTTTTCTTGTCTTTCTGCTGCTTGATTGTTCCTTCAGACGATCCACCACCTTCACTATTCATCCTTTCATCCTGCGCCTTGAGCTCATTTCGTTCTTCAATCATTTCGCGTAACGCTCGCTCCGTCTTCTACAACTCCTCCAAGGGAAATACTTTACTCCGGAGTTCTGGGACTTCTGCAGATTCGTGATCTTGTTCTCCAACTTTGATCGTATTCCCTTTCTCCATCTTAGCTTACTCGGACTCTGCCTCCTCATCATCATTAAGATACATCTTGGGATAATCGTCATGATCGCTCCCCAGATTAATCATAGGTTCATCTTCTCCCACCTTCTCAACTGATTTGCTTTGCGCTGGCACCTCGACTTCTGGCATAGGTGCAACAGTCGCTAGCATCTCCGTACTCATTTAATCTTCTATAGACATCCTACAATCAGTTTAAACAACTTGATTAGTACTTCACCAGTACAAAATTCTCACACTATGTGTCCACATATCTCATTATTGATGCACTTTTGACATCCCTCACTTAGAACTCTAAATTAGTTTTCTCTATCTCGCGTATGGTTATAATCCTAGGGTTTCCCCCCACCCCACTTAAGGTTTATAACCTACAGCTTTGAAACCAACTTATGATGCCCCCAAATCCGGGTTACCTGACCCCGAGTTTGGTGTTCACGATCCACAATATAATAATAACATCTAACTACCCATTAATATAGAAATAGTAGTACATATCACATTAACATATGTTGTTAATACATTAGTCCCAGTTTTGCTAACCTTAACATTACAAACATACCCCTTAGATATACAAAAAGGGTTTACAATACAACATAATATTAATAATGTTCATTATACTAATTTATCACTATGCCTTTTCCATTGTTCTTCTTCACAGCACCTTCTGCAACTTCGTCTCTAGCTGAAAAGTATTATGTAGCAAGGGTGAGCAACAAGTTTGCCCCACAAGTTAAGACATACAGTAAATGTATAGGAATAAATAACAAGTCTTCTCGCATTCTATACAACAATAATCTAAATATGAAAGAGTACAACGCTTTCACGGTTTTCTACGATATTCAAATGAATAATCAAGAATTAATTCTACGAAATAACAAAGTGCAATGTTTTCCAGATTTATGTTTAGCGATCCGTTGGATCTTGAACTTCTCTTCTCGGTTATATATTAAAGTTTTACTTTGACATATACGCAGATGTATCAGATAACCATAAAGATTATATCATACCCCTCTGCAAGTACTTAGAGTCGGCCAACTCCTTGTACCCTATATTATGCATAATACTTAAGTCGCGCGCACTGATCGAATTTACGACCAATAAAATATTCCCTTTATATAAAAGGTTATTTTTCTCAGTCTCAGAATCAAAATTTAATTTAACAACGAAATTCAATGATTTCAATATCTAATCACTTCTCTTCTCTTCTCAAACCTATCAAGTTTTCTTTTTTGATCTAGCCGATAAAATTGACATTGATCTATCAATAATAATTAAATTCTCTTCTCTTCTCTTCACGAACCTATCAAGTTCTAACAAATGTTTGTCTAGCCAGAATAATTAGCTAAGACATTTCTCAACATAATTCGATAATAAAAATGAATTATCTGTACTGTCAATATTAGCTTATACAGATATGAATATTCAACAACATATATTCTACGAATATATATTTTCTGAATCAGTAATTCATTTGAATTATTAAACATGCACTAACTGCGAATAATCAACAATAAATTATTGGACGTCATATAATTAACAATAATTAACCACTATAATAATTGAATGAATATAACTCAAGGTCGAGTTAGGAAACTTGCCTCTTTCTTCCGCTGTTTATTGCAACACAATATACTTATCTGCTTTTGAAAGACCTATAACCAATAATATCGGTCTCACAATTAGCATAATATTTCATAACACACAACACTGTAAATCACAGTCAATCTTCTCCTAGACACATTACCACATAGTCACAAAAGTGTTTATAACCTATATAAACACTTATCAAGACTAACTATTTTGGTCTGGTTGGACTTCGATCTATTCTCTGTGTTCTGGTCACTCTATCAGATAATTAACACAGTTATTGTCAATTAAATTCGATTTCAAAGCTTCAATATTATATTAGATATGTCAAATATCATTTATAATATTTTTCGGAAGCTTTTAATAAAATTTAAACAATTATTATAATTTATAATAATTTTTCAAACACTTAAATCATTTTTAAATGATTTAATTATCAAATAATCTTAACATCATTAATATTTAAAAATATGAACATATTAATGTTATACTTGTCAAAATATAAACATATTAATGTTATAACTTAAAATATTTTTAAATCATCAATATTCTACTTAAATGATTTTTAAATTAATTAAAATCATTTTTAAACCATCACCATTAATATTTAAATATTAATGAAATTATTATCAAAATATTAAAAGTCATTAATTATAACTTCAAATATTATAAAATCATTTTTCTCATTTTTAAATCAATAAAACTATTTTTAATTCATTTATTTAATGTAATAATTAAATAAATCTAATATCATTAATATTAATTTATTAATGAGACTTCTCCAAAAATATTGAAAATTATATTTTATAATTCAAAATTTTTTCTAACACTTTATTCTCATTTAAAATGATTTTTAAATCAATAAAATCATTTTTAAATTATTTATTTAATACAATAATTAAATAAATCTAATATCATTAATATTGGATTATTAATAAAAATTCTCTAAAAATATTAAAAGTCACATTTTATAACTCAAAATACTTTTTAAATACTTTATTCTTATTTAAAATGATTTTCATAATATTAAATTATTTTTCTCTAATTTATTTAACATACTAATTAAATAAATTAAATATCATTAATATCCAAATAATTATCAATATTAATGAAAAATGTCCCGAATAATTAATAGTTTTTTTCAGAATTTAAAATGATTTTTAAAACCATTTTTATTATTTTTAGAATTTATTTTCTATTTTTAATTAATTTCTGAAAAATCAGAAAATAGAAATAAATAAAACCGTCGCTAAAGCCTTTTAGCGACACTTTTTGTCGTCTTAGGTGTTCTTGAGCCTCAAGAACATTGTCAGACCAGTTTCAAGGGTCATGGTTTGACCGTGTGTAATTCCCAATATATACACATTATGAGCAATGTAAAACATTGATCATGTAGTGTTTATGTAACACTACATGAATCAATCACCATCTCGATCATACAACATATCAATAAAAAGATTTGGGCTAGCAAACATGTTGTCAGAGTGTTTCTGGGTTTTCCTAGAAACCCAGCAGTTCAACCGATCTCTTTCATGCTTGATTTCCTTTATGCTCAGGTCATGATTTATGTCGTTTAACGGTTCAAAGCTATAATATACATGACAATGAACACTACTATAAAAACAAATCAGTTTAACAACAACAGATGCTCAAGCTATGACTCAGTCAAACATTGTCAGAAATTTTGTTCATCAAATTTCTAGGTTTTTCCAGAAAGGTAAAATCAGTTCGGGTGGACTACTTTGACCACATGTTACGTTCGATTGGTTGAATTTTTAAGGCATCTAAAGGCATTTTGCTATAGTTCAGACAACATGCTACACTTCTATTACAACAAAAATAACAAACAACATAACACCTGACATAACTCGAGCTACAAAAATCTTGTCAGACGTTAATCTAAACTTTCTGGGTTACCCAGATTTTACTCGGTCATGATCAGTCAACCGACTTTCACCGATTATATCTTGAATTCTGGAAATCGATTAGCTTTGATTCCAATTCCAGATCATAGACCACATGACATGCTACAAGTATAAAGCTTAAAACAAGTCAAAACATAAACACATAAAGATCTAAGGCCACTGACATTTGCTTGTCAGAGCACTTTTAGACTCGAGAACAATTTTTGAAAAACTTTATTTTAAGGCACTTTGATGCTATTGATTCATGATAGATCATCATAGATCTTCATAAAACATCCATTAGCAAGATTCTAAACACTTAAACACAAAAAATTTCTAAGCATACAAGATCAAAATGAAACTTAGAGTTTATACCTTTTATTGAATATGCTTTGATCTTGCCCTACCAATCTGATCTAGATGTTTTAGAGGGCTAAAAAGTGACTGAAATAATTGATAATTTCGGAGGGCTTGATGAGAGAAAGAGTTGGTGAGAGCAAGAGAGCAAAATGGCAAAGTAAATGAACTTTCTCTCTCTTATAACTTATATATAAAATGATATGTTGCTAGATCTGAGGTTGGCTATCATTTAGGGGCTGAGATATAAAGTCACCAAATCAATATATTAGGTTACATACAAAGCGCTTGGTATTTTTACAAGTTATAATTTAAAGAAAATGAAAAAGGGCATTTTGGTCTTTTGTATAATAATTTTAATGGCATTCTTAACTTTTTTCCAAACCCTTAGGATTTAACCTTAAGGTTCTAACCCTAAAGTTCTACAAACTCCAATTCTAGAATTTTCTAATCAGGGTTTAAAAATAGAAAATAAATAATTTCAAAAATGTAATAAGGGTTTTAAATAGAAATTAATATTTCTAAAGTATAATTAGGGTTTCCTAATTATATTAACACATACTAATCACTTTAGGCTTGCTAATTAGGATTAGGGTTTCCTAATTAGGGTTTAGGATTCTCGAATATGAAATTAGGGTTTCCCGGCTTATAATTAGGGTTTTTAACTGTTACGTTAGGGTTTCTAATCTAGATATTAGGGTTTCTAATCCCTTATTAGGGTTTACTAATATTGTACCCTACCCGATCAATCACTGATTAAAAAAATCTATACAATACAAACATGTACTCATTAATATAATTATTTTAATTATATTTTCTATTGAATCCCTATCTAGAAATTTGGGTTAGGATTTCTAAAGCTGTTAAGCATAATTCTACTCTAATTTCTCAGTCAATACACAACTTGACTAATTCTCGAGACTCGTATCACAGATACATAGTACAATATTAACAGTCAATGTCAATATTAAATAAAAAACAATTTATTCGTAAAAATTTTGATTATTCGAAAACTCGTGTTATCACATTCACCCCTCCTTAAATGGATTCCATCCTCAGAATCACCACTTTCTTATTCTCTACAATCTTTTAAAGTTGTATAATTAATTCATTTTTATCAACACAATATTCATTCATATCTCAAATTCTAACATGTGACTTGGATCTATAAAAGAAACCAATTCACATTAATTATCTAACTTAATATTACTCGTGTAATTAAATTTCTAAACGAAATTGTTACCTGTCGCCACCTCCTAAACAACCCCTGCATCTTGTGCCGTCATGTTGAATGTACGGGCCGTTGGTCTTCATAGCTGTGCAGGTCCTTGAATTGCCAAGGTTCCGCTACCTGGTCCCTTGTTGCCACTTTCCTTCTCCGTATTTTTCTTCGGACAGTTCCGAACCAGATGACTAGTCGAGCCACATGCAAAGCAACCTTGTATCTTCTTCGGATTGGGAAAATTGTGCGACATGTGCCCCTCCTGTCGGTAATTGTAACAAACTCCCTTCTTCTTCAGGTAAACTCCAGCATGGTTCTTCACACAAGTCAAACATAGATCCCTCCCTTTCCTATTATCTTCTGTCTTATTACCCGACTGGGTATTCTAGCTCTATTTCCTCTTATTCGGATTACTACCACCACTGCTTCCTCCATCGTTTGTCTTCTTCTTCTTTTTCTGATGAAATCGAGATGTAGCTTTGCTCCCTCCTTTAGCAATTAATGCTTTCTCCATCAAAGCTGCGAACTTATTGATCTGCAATACTGCTACCTTGTTGAATATCCTCGGCTTCAGTCCATTCTCAAATCTTCTAGCTTTTCTCACCTCTGTGTCCACCTGATGAAGTGCAAATCTTGCTAACTCGTTGAATTTGGCAGCATATTCCGAAACTGACATATTCTCCTACTTCAGTTCTAAAAATTTGACTTCCATCCTGGACTGCATACTTGGCGAAAAATAGTTCTCAAAGAACAACTCCTTGAATCTTGTCCATGCTACTATAGTTGTTCCAGCTCTCGCCTGATTAGTCTCCCACCAGTAATTTGCTTCTCCCTTCAAGTATGTTGGAAAAGCCGTATTTGGCTCTTCTGCCACGCGCACAATGATGAATTCTTTCTCCATTTTTTCACCCAATTTTGGGATTCAATCGGATCCGTAGTTCACTTGAATTCTGGCAGTCCTACCGCTTTAAAGTCTTTGAAATTTGCCAATCTATTAGAGTGTTGTTCTCTTGACCTTCCTCTTGCAGCTGGTGCTCTATTTCCCATAGCTTCGGCTATCACATTTGCAAAATTCTGCATCGGGTCAACTTGACCTCCTTCATTATTCACTGATCGCTCCTCTTTGATTTCGATTCTGTCGTCTAGGCGGCATTATCAGATTTAAATAAATAAAATCTTACATTAATTCTCTTTCTCTACACAAATTCTTAACACAATAAGAATTCAACACATATTTCTCATATATAAACGAATATGTATTCAAATAGTTCATAGCACATTTAGTACTTAACACATATTAATATCCCTTTTTAAATCATATTAGGATTAACAACACAACTTTACACAAAAATTTCAATTCTCCATTCACACATAGTTATTACCAGTTCGTCAAACTTACCACACTTATGAGCTCAGGAACTTACCACAATTATATAAGTGTATGAACTTATCCTAGTCAGACCTTTGGCGTCCATTTGCTAACGGGTTCAATACATTTCATATAATTATGAGTCATTAACTTACCATAAGTATGAGTTTTAAGAACACACAAATTAATCTTAATCTTATATTCATATAGAAAATAAAGATTTCATTTATATAAACATATTTATATTTACATATGTTCACGCATCGTTTTCAATATTACAACACTTAATATCACAACATACTACCAAAATATACTATCACTTATTTCTAAGTTGTCTACCATCCACTCCCTTCACCAGTCTTCTTCTTGATGGGACACTTGTTGAATCTATGACCCGTTCTCCCACATGAATATCACTTCCTCATATTCGGCTTAGGACAATGTAGGGAAATATGTCCTTCCTGTTTACTGTTGAAGCACACGTTCTTCCACATCATGCATTCTCCCGCATGAGTCTTTCCACTCTTGCTACATGCTTGCTTCTTCTTCAGGTTTAACTTTTCAGAATTAGGGTTGTCGTTGTCCCTCTTCCTCTTTTTCTTGTCTTTCTGCTGCTTGATTGTTCCTTCAGACGATCCACCACCTTCTGTGACGCCCCCAAATCTGGGTTCCGTAACCTCGGGTTTTGTGCTCACGATCCATCAAATATATCACATCTAATTACTCATTCCTTAATGAAAAACATCATTCATAATATTCCGTAATACAACTTATACCAATATCCCAGGTTAACTAACCTTGACATAAATTACATACCCTTATATAATCAAAAGGTTTACATAATTAATTACATAATAAAACATAACCATTAAAAGTTGACACTAACTACTCCTGAGCCTTGCATTTGCCTTTGTCCCTGTAGAACCTTCTGCTACATCGACATTAGCTGAAATATTTTATTTAAGCAAGGGTGAGCAACGAGTTTGCTCCACAAGTTAAAATATACAATAAATGATATATATCATGAATAGAAGAGTCTAGCTTCTATAGAACTTCATCAATAATCAAAGATTTCGATGTAGCGGAATAATAATTCAATCTCAATAATAAAACTTTCTCCCATTTCATATTGAATAGCATATCAGAGATGAAAGAGTAAAATTCTTTCAAAGATTCAATAATATTCAATTAAATAATAAGAATTAACAATATTGCAACAATATTCAATAAAGTGGTATATACCCAAATTTCATGTTGAGTGATCACAAAAGGATCATGAACTAATAGAGGAATCATTTAGTTATTAAAACTAAATTACCACAAGAATATAAATTAGTTATAAAAACTAAACTATACTCTTCTGCAAGTACCTTGAGCGGCCAACTCCTTTGTACCCTATATTATGCATAATACTCAATAATAGCACAACAATAAGGTTTGGATTACTTTCAAAGAAATACTATGATTTCAATAATTAATAACAATACTAATCCATCCAAAACCAATGGCATAGATCTTCCAATAACAATTCAGTTCATAATAAATAGAATATTTCATGCCTTAACAAATATTAGTCTTGCCAAAAAAATTAGCTGAGACATGATTTATAAATAGTTCAAATAATAGAACAAAAATCAATTGCACTACGTGCGAATTACAACAATCATTACATATGTGAATAACTATCAATAATTATTCACTACCATGCTTGAAAAATAGTAACTCAAGTTGAGTTAGGAACTTGCCTGATTCGTTGACTACTGCTACGCAATTTAAGTTAACTTCTTTTGTAAGACCTATCATTGATAAAATCAATCTCTTAATTAGCATCACATATCTTACTCATAGCAATTTAACATGAAATCATATAACCTATCATTAGTGAGTACACTATACTATCTTAGACTTAACACTTACTCGTTCATTTATAAGTTCGTAATATAACTTGACAAACTATTTATGAACTCAGTAGACTTAATATATCATTTTAGTTTTTATTTTAGCAAGCTAAAACAAAACTGACTTCACTTCCTGACATTTCAATTTCCCTTTTCAGCAATCTGAAATGTTCATTTCGGGAAACTGAAATACATTATTCACAAAAATATGAAATCAGCTTATATTTTTTTAATCTTTTGACCAATCATATATACATATATTCCTTACACAAAAAGTATTTTTCTGGAATTTTCCAACTCCCTCAAGTATTTTTCAAAAATCAATTTCTAGTTAGTTCCTTAAGAAATTAGCTACTTTGTACTTAACTCCAGAAATTGCCAACTCTTGGCGGGATCTTACACATGTTAACGTGAGCTTACAGTTTAAATTTCAAGGACATCGGAGTTGGAGAACTCCGGTTAGAGCGATTTTTGTCCGAAAAACCTAAATATTG
This sequence comes from Panax japonicus, assembly GCA_020205505.1. Lineage (NCBI taxonomy): Eukaryota > Viridiplantae > Streptophyta > Magnoliopsida > Apiales > Araliaceae > Panax > Panax japonicus. The sequence goes on along the minus strand of CM035097.1, from coordinate 29,594,358 downwards.
AAATGGTCATAACTTGCTCAATTTAAGTTAGAATGAGCTCATTTTTGGAAAGGAGCTACTTTATGTCATATATTTTCATTTCAAAAAAGACCGGAATTTATTACATAATTTAGGTTGTCGAATCTGCCGTTTCAATTTCCTTCACAGTTTATTTTCAGAACTTTTGGGTTTTACCTACTTTGCTAAAATGAGTCCACACGAAAATCTATATATCCTTTTTAAGTGATTAAACTTGGATATATTAGAAGACTCATATATCTAACTTTAGAAATTGACCACACTAAAAAATTCACAGTAGAATGAGAGATATGGTCATTTCCATATCATACTTGGTTTTCTCAAAAATCTATTTTTCAACATTTGGTGTCTTTTGAGAAAACTTCTATATTTTCATATAAAATCAAAATTTCTCAACATAATATTTAGAATAAATCATATACTCATGGATGTAACATGATCCATGGTTTAATTCACTAAATAATAAACAATCATAAGATCAAACACAACAAAAGCTAAGAAAAAATTTATTTTCAAACTTTTAAAAAACCTAACTCGTATTTCTTAGTTTATATTCCACTTGATCCATAAAAGAGTTGGATCTAAACATAAAACACTTTTAAACACTAAGATATAAGGTTTTAAGCCTCAATATCATAGTTTTAAAAAAAATCAAAACTCAAATCATCATAAAGAGAAATTAAACTATAAAAGTAGGGATTTCTTATACCTTCTCTTGATTCCTCTTCTTCTTCTTCCTAATACTTAGATTATGGAACTTGAAAACTTACAAAACTCTCCCTCTCTCTTCTTCTCTCTTGTCCGAAATCTCTAGGCTTTCCCCCTCTCTCTCTCTCTCTTGCTTGATTTCTTTAGTTAGCTAATGAAATAAAGCAATAAGAACAATTGTTATACTTGATTTGTTTTTTAGCAAAAAGTAAATAGATATAATGTATATATCTATTAATATTAACCAATCTCTTACTCTTTCCCTCTCTCATCATTTAGTTAATGGTTTCTTGCAAGAATGGTCAAAAGTGTTGGTTTCATCCGAAGTTTAACACCTAAGCAAAGTTGTTCACCTACTAAAGTGATGTAATGATTGCATGCCTCTCCCTTTCTCTTTCTCTTAAGTGACCAGCCATGTGGCCTTTCTTTTGCCAAACACTTGCTTCCTTTTATGCTTTATAAAATGACAATAATGACCCTCCCTAAGTTGATTTTAATTTGGCCAAGTTTGGACTCTCTTTTATTTCTTTTTGGGCTTGCATTTTTTTATTCCTTTACCTACTAATTAAAATGAACTTGGGCCCCTCCACCAAATAAATTAGGTCATCACTAAACTTGCCATTTATATTAAATATTGGGCTAGCTCAATAATTTAATTATTCTTAAATTAATTAACTACAAGTCTAATGCATAAATAAACACTTGGGCTACAAATAAATTCTTTGGGCCTTAAAATCAAGTTAGTTCTATACTTATTAATTTTTATCCAGTCTCCATTATTTAATTAGGGTTCCCTTACACACATTGGTAAGTTAATTTCTTACTCATATATCTTTAATTTCATAACCCAATTAGACTTGCTATTCTTATGTTATAAAATTAATTAATTGAGATGTATAAAATAAATCTCTAAGAATTAGTATATATTTAAAAATACTATCATTCTCATAAATTATAACCCATTAGGTTATTTAATTATCATACCTAATATATGTATTAGGTTACATAACTTTATTCTTCATCTCTTTACAAAATAAATGTACACACATTATATAATACATATTTACTCAATCAAGTATATAATTCACATATGTTCTAACATATTTCCCCTAGTTTATTAACTTATTATCCCAAATTGACTTAATAAGTTATAAACACATACATACTAATATCAATAATCAATTACTTAAGGATTGTAAATCCTTTTTATTTAGTAATCAAGGCTAACATTCAAGCCATGTTAATTTCTTACATAACATTCATTACTCTTCCTTGATTAAGTATACTTCTTAGTTAATAAATTAACTATCTAGCTTAATTATCATACACACTTATATGATTCAAGTACTTTATTTATTTATTTTCTTTCAAAATAAATTATTCCAAAAAATTTGAATTATGTGAAATATTGGGTTCTCACATTCTCCTCTGCAAGTACTTAGAGCATGCCAACTCCTTGTACCCTATATTATGCATAATACTTAAGTCGCGCGCAATGATCGAATTTACGACCAATAAAATGTTCTATTTATATAAAAGGTTATTCTTCTCAGTCTTAGAATCAAAATTTGATTTAACAAAAAATTCAATGATTTCAATATCTAATCACTTCTCTTCTCTTCTCAAACCTATCAAGTTTTCTTTTTCGATCTAGCCGGTACAACTGGCATTGATCTATCAATAATAATTAAATTCTCTTCTCTTCTCGAACCTATCAAGTTCTAACAAATATTCGTCTAGCCAGAACAATTAGTTAAGACATTTTTCAACATAATTCGATAATAAACAGGAATTATCTATACTGTCAATATTATCTTCTACAGATATGAATATCCAACAACAGAAATTCTACGAATATATATTTTCCGAATCAGTATTTTAATTTGAATTATTAAACATGCACTAACTACGAATAATCAACAATAAATTCTTGGAAGTGATATAATTAACAATAATTAACCACTATAATAATTGAATGAATATAACTCAAGGTCGAGTTAGGAAACTCGCCTCTTCTGCTGTTTACAGAAACACAATATACTTATCTGCTTTTGAAAGACCTATAACCAATAATATCGGTATCAAAATTAGCACAATATTTCATAACACACAACATTGTAAATCACAGTCAATCTTCTTCTAGACACATTACCACATAGTCATATCAGTGTTTATAACCTATATAAACACTTATCAAGTCTAACTATTTCGGTCTGGTTGGACTTCGGTCCATTCTCGCTATTTTGGTCACTCTATCCAACAATTAGCACAATTATTGTCAATTAAATTCACTTTCAAAGCTTCAATATTATATTAGATATGTCAAATATTATTTATAATATTTTTCGAAAGCTTTTAATATTATTTAAATAATTATTATAATTTATAATAATTTTTCAAACACTTAAATCATTTTTAAATGATTTAATTATCAAATAATCTTATCATCATTAATATTTAATAATATAAAAATATTAATGTTATACTTGTCAAAATATTAAAGTTATTGTTAATAACTTAAAATATTTTTAAATCATCAATATTCTACTTAAATAATTTTTAAATTAATTAAAATCATTTTTAAACCATCACCATTAATATTTAAATATTAATGAAATTATTATCAGAATATTAAAAGTCATTAATTATAACTTAAAATATTTTTAAATTATTTTTCTCATTTTTAAATAATTTTTAAATCAATAAAATCATTTTTAATTCATTTATTTAATGTAATAATTAAATAAATCTAATATCATTAATATTAATTTATTAATGAAAATTCCCCAAAAATATTAAAACTTTTCATAATATTAAATTATTTTTCTCTAATTTATTTAACACACTAATTAAAAAAATTAAATATAATTAATATTTAAATAGTTATAAATATTAATGAAAAATGTCCTAAATAATTAAAAGTTATTTTTCATAATTTAAAATAATTTTTAAAACCATTTTTTGTTATTTTTAGAATTTATTTTCTATTTTTAATTAATTTCCAGAAAATTAGAAAATAGAAATAAATAATACCGTCGCTAAAACCCTTTACCGTCGTTTTAGGTGTTCTTGAGCCTCAAGAACACTGTCAGACTAGTTTCAAGGGTCATGGTTTGACCGTGTATAATTTCCAATATATACACGTTCTGAGCAATGTTAAACATTGATCATGTAGTGTTTATGTAACACTGCATGAACTAATCACCATCTCGATCATACAACAAATCAATAAAAAGATCTGGGCTAGCAAACATGCTGTCAGAGTGTTTCTGGGTTTTCCTAGAAACCCAACAGTTCAACCGATCTCTTTCATGCTCGATTTCCTTTATGCTCAGGTCATGATTTATGTCGTTTAATGGTTCAAATCTATAGTATACATGACAATGAGCACTACTATAACAACAAATCAGTTTAACAACAACAGATTCTCAAGCTATGACTCAATCAAACATTGTCAGAAATTTTGTTCATCAAATTTCTAGGTTTTTCCAGAAAGATAAAATTAGTTCGGGTGGACTACATTGACCACATGTTAAGTTCGATTGGTTAAATTTTAAGGCATCTAAAGGCATTTAGCTATAGTCCAGACAACAGGCTACACTTTTATTACAACAACAATAACAAACAACATAACACCTGACATAACTCGAGCTTCAAAAACCTTGTCAGATGTTAATCTAAACTTTCTGGGTTACCTAGATTTTACTCGGTCAAGGTCGGTCAACCAACTTTGACCGATTATAACTTTAATTCCGGAAATCGAATAGCTTGGATTCCACTTTCAGATCACATACCATATGACATGCTACAAGTATAAAGCTTAAAACAACTCACAACATAAACACATAAAGATCTAAGGCCACTGACATTTGCTTGTCAGAGCACGTTTAGACTCAACAACAATTTTTGAAAAACTTTATTTTAAGGCATTTTGATGCTATGGATTCATGAGAGATCATCATAGATCTTCATAAAACATTCTTTAGCAAGATTCTAAACACTTAAACACAAAAATTCTAAGCATACAAGATCAAAATGAAACTTAGGGTTTATACATTTTGTTGAATATGCTTTGATCTTGCCCTACCAATTTGATCTAGATGTTTTAGAGGGCTAAAAAGTGACTGAAATACTTGATAATTTCGGAGGAATTTATGAGAGAAAGAGTTGGTAAGAGCAAGAGAGCAAAATGGCAAAGTAAATGAACTTTCTCTCTCTTATAACTTATATATAAAATGATATGTTGCTAGATCTGAGGTTGGCTGTCATTTAGGGGCTAAGTTACTGAGATATAAAGTCACCAAATCAATATATTAGGTTATCTACAAAGCACTTGGTATTTTTACAAGTTACCATTTAAAGAAAATGAAAAAGGGCATTTTGGTCTTTTGTATAATAGTTTTAATGGCATTCTTGACTTTTGTCCAAACCGTTAAGATTTAACCCTTAGGGTTTAATCCTAAGGTTCTAACCCTAAAGTTCTAACCCTTAGGTTTTACAAACTCCAATTCTAAAATTTTCTAATTAAGGTTTAAAAATAGAAAATTAAGATTTTCGAAAATGTAATTACGGTTTTAAATAGAAATTAATATTTCTAAAGTATAATTAGGGTTTCCTAATTATATTAACACATACTAATTATAGACACTCGAAATTTTTTGCACACATGTCACTAATATTGTAGGAGAACAGATTCGTCTTTCAAGAGGGAACCCTGGAAGAATATTCATATCCATTCTTGATACTATCGGAAGTTCAGCATCAACCCTAGAACACACACTGGGAGTAACAATTCCAACCTCGGAGATAACCACGAGTCGTGCAGATCCAACACCGGAACACACACACCGAAGAAGACCGATTAATCTCAGAGATAACCCCGAGGTATCTAGTCTCAGTCCCAATCATGGGAATAACTACCAACCTTTGTGATCAACCAAGGAATGCAATTCTGGAGATAACCCCAGAAATGCTTGTTTCAAATGCAACCAGTTTCAATCTTGGCGCTCATATATAGCTACTTTTGTACCGACAGGAGCCGAGTTTCATCCACTTTAAAGATATAGAAGCCTTCTTTGGCAGCCCACTGTAAGCCTCCTCACACACTTTAAAGCCTTTATCTTCATCTTTGCATACACCTTTCTTCACGTTGAGAGTCGTGTTGCGTGTGTTTGCCCGGACTTCGGTCCGTGGTTTTATTTCAGTTTGTATATACATATTATATATATATATATATATATATATATATATATATATATATATATATATATATATATATATATATATATATATGGACTAACATTATCGAGTTATGCCTCGATTGAGCTTAGACTTCGGTTTAGAGAGTTTATTTGCTTATATATATATATAAATATATATATATATATATATCCCTTCTTCACGTTGAGAGTCGTGTTGCGTGTGTTTGCCCGGACTTCGGTCCATGGTTTTATTTCAGTTTGTATATACATATTATCTATATATATATATATATTTATATATATGGACTAACATTATCGAGTTATGTCTCGATTGAGCTTAGACTTCGGTTTGGAGAGTTTATTTTCTTATATATATATATATATATATATATATATATATTAAAGCAGTGTGTCAAACTTTGTTCATTGAGCCAAGACTTCGGTCTGGAGAATTTACTGCTTTAATATATATATATATATATATATATATATATATTTCGTCCCACCTGGAGTTTACTTCGTGGTGGTTGATCGTTTTTATAGCTTTCTTTACGTTTCATCCTGCTTGGAGTTCACTTCGTGGCAGTTGATTGCTTTGTACAGCTTTATTTATATTTTGCCCCGCCTGGAGTTCCCACCAGTGGTGGTTGATAGCTTTACAGCTTTATCTACGTTTTGTCCCACCTGGAGTTTTCTCCGTGGTGGTTGATAGCTTTTTATAGCTTTATTTACATTTCTGATCCCCCATTGAGGTGCTTCGTGGTTGGTGATCATGTCTGTATATATATTTACAGATTATATATATATATATATATACCTGCTTACTGCTTTCATACAAATTGTGTTATCATGTGCGCCTAGGAATCATGTGATCACATATCTAACCTATTGGATCTAGATTCAGTTTCCGTGATGGACATTTTTAGCTGTAAGCAGCTTGTAATTTATTCTGCGGTGTTTGATTTTCCTCAGATGGTTTTCATACCCATGAGGAAGTCGAAATTATTTTGTACATTATTTTGTTATAGATGCTTCGTATCTCGAAAATAAAATCAATCAAACCGAACACTTAATAAAATGTAAGTGTAAAAGGTCTCAATTACTATTGAGCACAAGGGTTTAAAAAACCTCTTTTATAAAACATCACTTCCATATCTTGCTAAAAACTAAATTTTTATATAAATTCAAACCCTGTGTATATAGGTGCGAACGAGGTCTCGCACTGCTTCCAAATAACAGCACATTGACCCACACATACACACATATTCAGATAATAGTTTCTTGAAAAGAGGCGTCACCCGTGGTAACACGGATGTCAGGGGATGCCTAACACCTTCCCCCCGCATAATCAAGTCCCCGGACCCTAATGAATCTCAGTTTCACCGACCCGTTTAGCAGTTTCATATCACTGGGTCAATATGCAAACCTTTTCTCGGTTGTGTTGGTACAACCATTTAAAAAACCAACTGGTGACTCTTAACAGTCCATCGTCGACATTATACATGTCGAACCTTTTACACTTGTTTTTTCAAACAAATCTCACCTAAAATGAGAACACCAAAGAACATGTAACGGAAAGGGACAATTAAAAATCCCGATGTTGACAGGTGGCGACTCTGCTGGGGACACCCGTAAGAGGACTTAAGCCGCTATTACAATCTTTTCAAAAATGTTATCTACTTGTGTGTGGATGCTGCATTTACATTTATGATGAATGTGTACGAATGCATTTACTTATTGCATTTAGTGCCTCGTACCATATCTGCTTGTGATATTAGTGCTTCGCACATGTCATCATTTCCATACGGTGAGACACGATATATGTGAATGTATGTTGTGTGGCCCCTCCACCAGGAGGCTATCCCGTCGATGTTTGATTACTGGACTCGTAGGAAGACTAATTCCCGCGAGGCTCAGGAAAGGCACCACCCAAATTCTCTCCAGTTGAAAGACCAGATTAATTTCCCGTTGAGTTAATTGCGATGATTTGGGAATCCTTCATGCCAAAAAGTCGAGAGAGTAACCTAAGATAGGTCAGCCTCTGATAAACCCAAAACGGAAGGAAAGTCTCTTCATGCTTTCTCATTTCAATTGTGACAACCCGAGAAATTAGACAATTTATGAAAATCTTAAATGATTGATTTAAAGTTAAATAATAGACCTAGACAGAAAATAAGTGTATGCGTTTGATGTTATTGGGATTGAATTTTGAGGATTTCAAAATTCGGTGAAGGATATAGGTGAATTATTCAGGATTAAGGATTTATGTGATTATGTTCTGTGTTTATGGTTAATGATGTGTTCAGAATGTGGTTAAGGGTCATGGGTTGATCAGATAATTTATATCTGTAACAAACCCTAAGTTTATATTAAGAACGACAACGTTCAGTTAGAAAACCCTAACGTCTAATAAGAAACCCTAGAAATCGGTTCTGGAAACCCTAGTTTCAGTTCCGGGAGTATGAAATCTTGAATCGGATATTGAAAACCCTAGATTGGGAATGCAATGTATGTACAAGGTTAAACGTCATTAATATTAAATTAATTAGGAAAAACCCTAATGAATTATCTAAAATCTTAATTGATTATTCGAAAACCCTAATACCATATCTGAAACCCTAATTTCAGATTCTGATAAAATGAAACCCTAATCTGGGAATATAACGGAGAATTTTAATGCTTAAGTGCTATTAATTAAGTACTAAATTGGGGCAAAGGCTAATTAATTAGCAATGTTAATTAGGAAACCCTAATCCTAATTATTTCAAACTATGAGAAGTTAGAAAACTCTAATCTAATTACGAATATTTAATTTCTATTTTTATTTTGTAAACCCTAATTTGTGGGTTGAAAACCCTAATGACCATCTTGAACCCTAATTATACAGTGGTGGAATTAATTGCTATATTAGCAATGTTAATTAGGATATATATATATATATATATATATATATATATATATATATATATATATATATATATATATATATATATATATATATATATATATCCTAATTGTCAAGTTATTAGAAACCCTAATCGGATTAAGAAATCTAATTTCTAAAATTGAACTATTATTTTTCTATTTAAAACCCTAATATGTGGTTTTGAAACCTAATGTACAAATTTGACCCTAAGTGCTTAATTAGCAATTTAATTAGGATAAATTGGTCCTAATTAGCAAAGAATGATTTATAATTAGGAGATTATGAAATAATTAGGAAGCCCTAATTATAATTTAGAAATCAAAATTTTCTATTTTAAAAGCTAAATTAGAAATTTTTGAAATCCAAGTTGCCAAATATTTAAGGGTTAAAACCTAAACCCTAAATTTGTCCAAACTCTAAACCCTAACAAACCCTAAACCCTAAGGCAATTTCTAGAAATAAATGGAAATGACAAGAATGCCCTTATTGCATTATTTAGGTGATTGCTTGCAAATTTTGGCAAGATAAGTAGTTGGTGACTAACCCTAAACCTAACTAGCCCTAGCTTGTGACTAAATCTCAGCAGCTCAGCTCTCTTGTGACAGCACAACATGGCATACATTGAATCAAAGCATTATATAAGAGTTTGTGAGAGAGAAAGTTCATTTTTTTGTTTATTTTCTCTCCAAGCTCCTACCAACTCCCTCTCATACAAAGACCTCCGAAAATCTAAGTTAGTTCAGTCTCAATTCAAGCCCCACGTGTACAAGAAACAGATCAGAGGATCAAAATCAGAAATCAAGCATAAAAGGTATAAAACCATAAATCTTAAAATTTTATGATCTGATGTTTGATGTTGAAATTGATTGGTTAAATATGTGTTATAAGGTGTCAAATGATGATCTGGGTTGTCAAAACACAAACCCATAACATCAAAGTGCTCGGATTTGACATTTTAAGAAATCTGGAAAACTTGAAAATTTTGGCCTGACAGTCGAATGTCAGAGGCCGTGGATCTGTGTGTGTTAGATGTTTAGTGTGTTTGTTATTATGGATTTGTAGTATGCTATGTTGTCTTTGATCTCCAACTTGAATCAAGTCCAGATCTTGTCTAGATCAAAAGATATGAACAGTCAAACTTAGTTGACCGATCACGAAGACTACTTTTTGGGCAGCCCAGAAAATTCCCAGAAATTTCAGTAGCCTCTGACAAGTTTTTACAGTCGCTAGATCTTGCTATGTTCACGTTGTTATGTAATTTTGTTGGTTTTATCTTGTAGACTGACATGCAGGCAATATATCTAAACCATTAGATTAACCAGATCTTGCGTAGACTCAAAGTTTTAGTCGGTCAAACGACCGTTGACCACCAGCCGGATGAACAATCTGGAAAACCCAGATTGTTCAAGAACATGACTTTCGTCAGAACTTTGACCGGCTCAGATTTTACACTGTGTGATATTGTTAAGTTAATATTATGTGTTATAATGGTACCTTGACATCAGGACTACAAACTAGAACCTTTATATCAAACTAACAATGCTTAGATTGAAAGTTACAAGGAATCAAAGTAGGTACCTTCAATTCTGTTAAACCCAGAAAGATGAAGAACACGTCTGTCAGACATTTCGGGAGCCCAGATCTTGATGTTAAGTTGTTGGATTGCCATGAAACTTGATATGTAGTTGTAGTATTACATAAATACTACAACATGAAATCAATTACAGGCCCAGAAATCATAAGGAACACAGATTAAATCGCGGTCAAACCATGACCCTTGCTAAGCTAACTGTCAGTGTTCTTGAGTGAAGAACACCAACGGCGACATGCAAGTGTCGCTAAAGGCCTATAGCGACCGTTTATTTCCTATTTTCCGGAAAATGATTAAAAAATTAGAAAAAATGGTTTTTAATTATTAAAAATAAAAAATAAATTATGAAAAATTATTTTAAAGTCTGAAAAATAGTTTTTAACTATTTTGAGTATATTTAATATTTTTGGAATATAAATGGTATTTATTTATTTAATTATAATATTAAATAAATTATGTAAAAATGATTTTAATTCATGAAAAATCATGAAAAATAATATTATGGTATAAGAAAATATTTTAAGTTATTTTTGATGACTTTTGATATTTTGTGATTAATTTCATTAATTAATCAATATTAATGATAATTAGTTTATTTAATAAATATATTAAATAAATTAAGAAAAAATGGAATTAATGCTTTATAAATTATATAAAAATAATTTAAGTGTTATAAAAATATTTTAAGTTATAAAATATAACTTTTGATATTTAGTCATGAAAATATTAATATTTTAATATTAATAGCAATTATCGGATAATGGATTTAATTGTTTAAAAATTATATAATTATGATTTTAAGGTATTAAAAATACTTCGATATATTATAATTATATTATAATATTATGTAATGATTTTCATTAATATTTTATATTAAATAAATATTAATGATTAAGGTATTATGTGTTATTTAATTCATTTAAATACGGTTTTAAGGATTGAAAAATGTTGATAAATGGTAATAATTATCCGAAAATTATTACGAGCCTAGAAAAAAAATGTTTTGTCTGATAAGAAATTATCTGTGATAATGGTTAAGTGGTTAGACAGAGTTTAATTGAACTTAAACTTGATTTTTGTCCGACTAGACCGTCGGAATGTTAGAATTGTGTCAGTTTCAACTCAGACTGCAATAGTTTGACTTGATGCTAAGTCTTATGTGAATTATAGACTGATAGGGTTATGTGGTAATGTGTTTAGGTTATTCTGTGGATATGAATATAACAGTATTATACTGTGATGATATTATTCTAATTATTTGAGATCTATATTACTAATATTAGGTCTTCGGGGTAAAGCGTTATTAAATTACGTGCGGTAATCAACGGTTCAGGCAAGTTTTCTTTTACTTAACTCTAATAAGAGTAGTTTCTTCAAGCTTATGGTTAATCATTGCTGATTGCCAAGAAAATTGTATTCTGTACATCTTGAATGTATAAGTCAGGTATGAAAGGCTGATCACCTTCATTACCAGTTGGTTCAGAAATGTTTGTTCATGTATAATACTTGTTCAGTCAAAAATTTGTTCGTGCTAGTTCTCAATTATATTGATGAATTATAGCAAGCTCATTATTCATACTCTTCAATCATGATATATCGTTATATTGTTGTATATAAACTTGCTGGGCAACTTTCATGCTCACCCTTGCTATATCATGATAAAACATTGCAGATAAGGCGAATGCGTTCGGATACAGGAAACGATTAAAGCCAAGTTCAGCTTGGGATATAAAGTGCAGCTAGTTGTAATAACGCATTTGATAAATATTGTTGTATAATAGATATTTTATGAAATGTGTATTAAGTTAAGGTTACTCGACCTTGGGGAATAGTTTGTAATGTATTGTATAAACAATTTATGTTTATATCTTCCGCAATTAGTGAAAGAATTAGTGTACCGAATTCGCGACGATTTGGGGCCCGGATTCGGGGCTATCACAGTTGGTATCAGAGCTGTTGGTTATGAAGCTTTGGTAGGAAAACCTAAGACCAATAACCGCAGTGATTAGGATAAGACTAACTCAAATAGAGTTAGTTGGTAGGTAAGATTCAAAGATGAATCTCGGTGAGTGTAAAGACATAGAGTTCCCTAACTCTGATAATAAAGTTGAACAGTAATGGTGAATAGATTGAGTCTAAAAGACTGAAAGTGCAGGAATAGAAGATCATAAAACAAAACGATCATAGGCATAGAAATAAATCGTAATATATACGATGAGATCACCCCGTGACAGTCAGAAAGAATCAATCTTATGATTGAAAAGTTTACAGCAAGATGCTGTGTGTAAGTTGTACTATGAAACTTGTACTATGAAAACTCATGAAAGAGTTATGGATTATGAATACGAACTGAATTCGTATTGAAAAAGGGGGTTAAGTATTAGGTGGGGATTCAATTGAGGACTCTTGTCGGCAGCTGAGTTGTATGATTCCTTGTATGGGCGGGGAATTTGTACTTGGTTTTAGAATCACTTAGCTTCCTGGTCGATGTAGTGTGGCCGAGTTTGGTTTGACAATCACTTAGTTTCTGGCACTGATAATCATTGAAATGTTGTGTCGCGCTATTTGCTATATGCGTGTTAAGAGGGTGATTCCTTTATCATGTGTATAACATATAGATAGGTCATAGGTAGAGGATATAAGATTAAGTACGAGTTCTTAGAACTCATACTTATGTGACATACTTGACGGATAGTTATATGAAATGTTTATGAACCCCTCAGCGAATGGACACCAAAGGTCTGTCTAGGAAAGTTCGTGAACTAATATGATTGTGGCAATTTATGGACTCATAAGTGTGGTTTTATGAACTGGGTATAGTTATGTGTGAACGGAGTGTTAAGGATTATAGGAACAGATAGATTGTTAAGCATATGATCATTAGTGGAGATTTAGGTTTTCCTAAACCCTAACTATGCTAAACTTCAAATTTTTGACATCAAGCTAAATACGCACTATGTGCCTTTTAATTTTTTTATTTTATTTATCACTTATGTACCATGTGACCTGGTGCAGAGATGATAAAAAAATGATGGAGTTATCAATGCAGAATTACTTGGTGTTGGATGTGATCTACGGATCGTCAGCCCACTACAGTATGATGTAGTATAACAAAGTCACAAAATGACGAAATCCTCAACGGACTGTTAAATACAGTGAGGCATCATGACGTCATTCTAAAAAATGTTTTATTGAAAGAAATTTCCTAAACCAAATTATTTTGCTGTGGAATCAAATAAGACTGAGGTAAAATTTTTGTGCCTTTGGGCAGTGATGGGAAAACAGATAAAATCATTACTTGACCAGTACAGGGCATATCGGGCTAATCACCCTTTTGTGTCCGTAAGTAATGACGGTTTGCGGATGAATTTCCATAAAACCTTTGCGAAAATAAAAAACAAACAGTCTATACGATTCCTCAGCACAGTTTTAAAATTTTTACCCTTGTGAGTGGTGTATTGGGTAGTATGTGATATGTGTGAATGGTGTAAGGTGCACGCTGTAAGGTGTAAGGTGAATTTTGGGGACGAAATTCTTAGAAGGAGGGGTGAATGTGACAACCCGAGAAATTAGACAATTTATGAAAATGCTTCAGGCCTACAGTCAATCATGTCGTCATCTGAACATACTGACCTTAATCCAGTTTCTCCCAAAGAATTCGACGGATTAAGCAAACAAATTACAGATTTGGCTGTTCTTCTGAAAGAACTACACCAGTCTACACAAAGGGGAGCCCATGTCATTACAATACCTGAACTGCAGTTGGATACGACCAACAAAACTCATGATGCTACCCATCTCACAGGAGATCAAGACACCGGCGACATCAAAAAGTCCTCCAAATGGAAGAGACCCTTCGTGCTATCAAAGGAATTAGAACACATGGGAGTGTTTCATATGCTTACCTTTGCATTTTCCCTGGTGTTCATTATCTAGAAAAATTTAAGACTCCTGACTTCGAAAAATATAACGGGTTAGGAAATCTGTACACACATTTGAAGGTGTTTATCGGAGAACTTGGATCTTATGCAGAGGATGAAAAGCTGAGAATACAGCTGTTCCAGAAGAGTCTAACTGGAGAAGCCTGTTCGTGGTACATAAGATTAGACAACTTAAAAATCCATAGTTGGGAAGAGCTAGCACACGCCTTCCTCACTCAATACAGCTTTCAGTCTCAGATGGCTCCTGATCGGTATCAAATTACCAAGATCAAGAAATAGTCTAATGAGTCTTTCAGAGAGTATGCTCAAAGGTGGAGACGTCTGGCTGCCCAAGTTTTTCCTACCATGACAGAATCAGAGATGGTCATGACTTTCATAGACATAAGAAGCTCCTTTCTATGAAAGAGTTTTAGCCGGCATTGGCAAACCATTTTCTGAAATGGTCAAACATGGGGAGATGGCTGAGATGGGATTGAAGTCCAGAAAAATTCAAGACCTAGCTGTCCTTAAAGTTGTTACTGATCACATCCAATCCAAAAATTATAGAAACAACCCCCGGAGGGTCCATAAAAAGAAAGAGGAAGATGTTTCCCTGATACTATAGGGTCAAAAAGGCAATCAAAACATGCCTATTCAAAGGAGAAACTACACTCCCTTTCAAGCACATTCTTCGAACCCTCCAATACCAAAAGGTGGAGAAGTCAAACACCCTTGAGTGTTCACACCCTTAGGGGACACCCTCGAGAATATTCTCACTCTTATAATAACACAGAAGAGAAAATTACGCATCTTCTTCCACCAGTCAGCCCTAATGGACAGGGTTTTAATGCTGCTCGAAAATGTGATTATCATGCCGGGGCACCTGGACATGATACCCAGGATTGTTGGTCCTTGAAACACAAGATCCAATACCTGATAGACAACGGTAAGACTGTGGTCACCAAACTAGATAAGCCTCACGTTCAAGACAACCCTCTTCCTCAACACAAAGAAGAAGAGGTCAACATAATCAATTGGAGCAATGGACATAGTTCCAATTTCAACTATGAATCCTGCCAGACCCTCAAAGACGGTGTTGACAAATGGGATTATGCCAAGTTCCAATTCACAATGGAACGAAAGATGAAAGCTCTATGCAAGCAAATTGAGCAATTGGCAGAACTGGTTACTTATCAGCATCAAGTGAGACGCCAGTTAATCAGCCAGGAGTATTCCAGTCTCCTGCCTCTTGTCATGAATATTCCCTCGTCACTTTCAGAAAATGAAATATTGGAAAACAAAGTGATAAAGAGAGTAAATACCAAATCCCGTTGAGATTTTGCCAACAAAAGGGAATTCACATATCTGGGCTAACCTATGGAGGAAATCCTTCAGATGCTAATCAATAAAGGAAGGATCACTTCCCTTCTACCTCCAATCAATCCCCGTTCAGGACGGTACAATTCTGATGGAGTATGTCAATATCATTCCCATTGTCGCGGTCACAGCACAGAGGAATGCTGGGCACTCCACCACATCATCCAAAATCTAATTGACAGTGGTGTCCTGCACTTAGCAGATGATGATATTGTGTTACGTGCAAGTGAGAATACATGTCCTACTATGTGGAAGAGTTTGGTAGCAGTCATATCCACTGAAACTAATAGGGCTAACCAATCACTCACAATACCAATAATTCAACTCAGGGGAAGCAACAATCCTTTGAAAGTGGCTGCTCCCGAGCCAATCAACTTGCCATGTAGAGCACAATATCCTATTATTAGCTAACATAAAGTGTCGTGGATTTATGGAGAAGGAGAAGGTAAAGGATCCACCACACATACAACTGCTACAGTGTCGAAGGAAAATCCACTGTATCTTCCCCAACGGATGATGAAGTCTACCATCAAATCAAAGGGGAAAATACCCATGGAGAAGATTGAGAAATTCCTCCGCACTATGGATCATAACGAAGCCAAGGTGGTTTTAAGGTTAAGAGAAGTTCCACAACAAATATCAATTTTGGACTTGGTCCTAACTTCCGAGGATCACCGAAAGATCTTATTAAAGATTTTGGAAGAAGCCTGCTTACCAACATCAGTTGATACGGAAAAAATTTAACACTTGGTTGATCACATTTTCAACAACAATGTGATATCCTTCACTGATGATGACATACCGCCCGAAGCGACCGGTTATTGCAAGCCATTGCACATTACAGTCTTGTCCTCCAGGATACATGCTAGCTGGAGTCTTGATAGATGGAGGTTCATCTCAAAATATCTGTCCATACACTACCTTGGTAAAGATGAATATCAATCTCAACCGACTTCGAAGTAGCCATATTGTCATCAACACTTTTGATGGAGCCCGCCGAAATTCGATCGGAGTAATTGAACTGCTAATCGAAATTGGTCCCCATACATTCTGCGTATCTTTCCACGTACTCAAGATAGATCTGGGATACAACCTACTCTTGGGATGACCTTGGATTCATATGGCAGGGGCAGTCCCCTCCACCCATCATTAATAACTGAAATAAATTATCAACAATAGCCTAGTCACGGTCAACGCTAAACCAGAGTGTCCTCAACACGGGGACATGCCATTCATCAATGCTAATGCAGATGTTGAACCAGTCAGTTTTCATGCCTTGGAAGTAAGCAATACCCAATACCATACTATTGGAACACAATTTTTTGAACCCAAGATTTCTGCCGAGGTAATGTCGGCTACTCAAGAAATGATGTCATTAGGTCATTAGTCGGGACAAGGGCTGGGTAAAGAATGCCAGGGTATTAAGTACCAAATTCAATTAACCATGTAAACTGGAAAAGCTGGACTAGGCTATTCGGCCAGTTCTAGTCATAGGAATCCTCATCAGCATCAGTATATTCCTTCAGCTTCAAGCACGCAACGTTTATCTTCGCCTTCAAACTCTGAGTCCGTACAACCTCCTGTAAAGGTGCCAGCTAGTATCATGGCTATGTTATTTCCCAAGCCGGTACCGGTGAAGTAGAAGGAAGTCTTCGTTCCAAATCCCGCGGTGGAAGAAGAGGAACGAAGAATCAAGCAAGATGTCGTTAGAATGATGTCAGGCATACGCATCATCGTTTATGATGAACATACACACAGATACATCCCAGACGATGATTGCTCTGACATAATGGCCATCATTTAGGAAAAGGAGGAAGATGAAAACCCCTCCATCACTGCAGTCCACCCGGACTTTGCCCTTGCCAATTGGAGCAGCACTCCTTGCATTGGTCGACAAGGTTAAAACGGGCAGAAACTCTTTCTGCCCTGTAGATATCATAACTTCTTACTTTTCTGTACATTATTAGCAATTTATTTTGCCAGTATATGCTAACACTGTGTATTATCAAAACGTTTCATATATACTAAGTGAAAGTATATTTTTTCTCAGGACCCTGAATTTAGATGTGCATGTACTTGCTGATACGATGCCTCTTCTCCACAAGGATTGTACCTTTGATGTAGATATGAATTCAGCCTTGATGGAAGTACATGAGGACATTGAGGTGCCTCCAGAAATTCAAGAATGGGTCAAAGACAAACCTAAACCCAACCTTGACCAAACCACTTCCTTCAATCTCGGAATCTTTGAAAGCCCTAAGTTAATCCAGATTGGTTTAGACCTTACCCCAAACCAGCAGAATGACATGGTTACGCTACTAACCCAATTCCAGGATGTGTTTGCATGGTCTCATGAAGATATGGTGGATATCCAATATTTTTTTCGTACCTAAACACGGAGGGAATGTGTGAGTCTACGTGGATTACCAGGACTTGAACAAAGCTTGCCTTAAAGATAGCTTTCCCGTGCCATTTATCCACATTCTTATTGATAATACTGCACAATACTGCATGTACTCCTTTGCTGATTGCTTTGCGGGGTACCATCAGATCATGGTTGCTCAAGAAGATCGTGAGAAAACTACTTTCATCACGCCTTGGGGAAAATTTTGCTATAGACGGTAGTCATTCGGCCTCATCAATGCCAGAGCCAACTATCATCGAGCTATGATGGCTCTCTTCCACGATTTAATGCACAAAGAGATAAAGATCTACGTGGATGACATCATTATCAAGTCCCGAAGGGAAGAAGACCACTTAGACCATCTCAAAAAATTGTTCAACAGGTTGCGTAAGTACAATTTGAAGTTGAATCTTGCTAAGTGCGCCTTTGGTGTTAAATTAGGCAAGTTGCTAGGATTTCAAGTCAGCCACAAAGGGATTGAGATGGATCCTACCAAAATCCAGGACATCATGGAAATGCCCATTCCTCAGACATAGAAGGAAATACGGGGATTTTTGGGAAGAATCAACTTCATTAGCAGGTTTATCTCTCAACTCACAGCAACCTGTGAGCCAATCTTCAAACAATTAAGGAAGAACTCCTCCATAAAATGGAATGATGAGTGCCAAAATGCCTTCCTCACAATTAAAGAACAGCTAGTCAAAGCTCCCATTTTGGTACCACCCAGGGATGATGTTCCCCTGTTCATATACCTGTCCATAAGTGACAATGCCATGGGCTGCATGCTGGGACATAAAGACGATAGAGGCCAAGAATGAACTATCTATTACCTCAGCAAAAGATTTAGCAGCAGGGAACACAAATACAATCTAATCGAAAAGACGTGTTATGCTTTAGCATGGGCTTCCATGAGGTTACAACATTACCTCCATGGTCACACAACCCATCTCATATCCCGTATGGATCCTCTCAAGTACGTGTTCAATAAACCCATGTTAAATTGTCGGTTGTCCAGATGGCAGTTGATCCTACAACAATTTGACATTGTATATGTGACTCAAAAGTCCATCAAAGGTCAAGTAATCGCGGATCAACTGGTCGCTGCTGTAAGACCCCAAATAATTAATAAATGAAATTTAATTTCCTTTAATTATTATTTTGAATAGTAAGGGTTGATTTGATTAATGAGGATAGTTATGGGTAAAATATGCAAATATTTCAAAATATACAAGTGGTTATAAAATATTCATTGTTGTCGGGGAATATTCGTTTGGTCGTGGAATATTCGTACTGTCGGGGAATATTCGTACGACGGACGCAGCTATGTGTGGGCCCCATAACAGAAAGCGATTGGAGGAAGAAAACGACAAATATAAGTTGTTTAAAAATAACAGCGTAGTTGTTACCGTTTACACTGTTGGAATACCCGGTGGTTAAAATACAGTAATACGCGTTGTTGCACAGTAGCACACGGTATTGCACAGTATTTTGAATTATTGATCCTTACGTAAGAAGGCACTACTCAATAATTTCTACAGGAGTTACTGTTCATTACTTTATTGATTCAATAATTGCTGCGTTGATATTTATATTATTATTGTTTCAATAATTGACATTGCACAGTATTTTCCATTATCAGATCAATAATTCATATTATTTGAATAATATTATCAGATAACATTATTGAAAATGTCTAGAAAGTTCTGTCAAGGAGAGGTTTGGTCATCTAATTGCGCGCCAGTAAGGAGAAATCCTTATTGGAAAGCCCCGTCTATCCTGGGAACGGCCTGGTTGTCAGTACTGTGATTCTGTAATATTATTTTTAATAATTAATTATTAATTATTATGATAAAGAAAATATTTATTTTATGTGGATATAGATGGAGAAAATTTTTAATGTGACAATTGTTGAAAATTAATATTTTATCTTTTTCTGATAAAATAATTTATTTAAATATATTATTTTAATAATATATTAACGATGATATTTTTACAATGAATGTGGGATATATGAATGTATGAGGAGGTAGAGTATTTTTGTGACATTAAATGTTTAACACATGTTTTGTGTGTCGGTAGACATAATTTTTGATCGAAAATTGAGTATAGACTCTAAAATCACCCGTTTGTGGATTTCGGTCAATTTCTGTTTGGAATTTGGAAATTTTTTTTTCTGCAAAGTTGTAGAGAATTGAAATTCCTATAAAAGGTCGCGAGATTCGAATTTTCTGACAAAGGAGCTATTTATTGTGAATTATTGAAGTTCTGGAGTTCCGAAATAATTGATTTTTGGAAGTTTTAATTATTATTTTCAACAAAAACGTTTTTCAAAGGTTGGTGGGCATCTTTAACATGTGTTTGATGGCTAAAATCAGATTCCTTGGTGGTTGGCTTGAATGTTTTGTAAATATCAATATTATATTAATTTAGTCTCCTTTGGCGTTCTAACATTTTCCTATAAATAGAGGGCTAAGTTAGAATTGAAAATCACACCAGAAACAAAGTTTTCTCTCTTTCTCTCTCTATATTAGCGAGCGTATTCTTGTGAGTATACTTTGAGTGTTGCTATACGGTGCGAGTTTCTGTCAGCACTATACCAAAATTGAGTCAGAAGTACGGCTATTTTGAGGTAAGGGATGTTATTTTCTTCTCAAATGATATTTTTTCTTCAATATCATTATGCCGGAATATTGGTGAACTTTTTTATCAAATTTGGAACTTTTTGTGCCGGAGTTACTATTCACGTATACGGTACTATTCACGTATACGACACTATTCACGAATACGGCACTATTCACAGAAAAATTATTTTTTTTCTTTTCGTCCAAAATATCTATTGTGGATACTAGCTTTGATTGTATCCATGTTTTGATCATTCTTGAATTTTACACCACTATGATTATTTTTGATGTATTTTTGGACATGGATAAAACAAAGTACGAATCCTTAATCCTTAATCCTTGTCATTTTGTTTCACTGGATTCGGTTCTTTAAAAATATTTTTTATCATCTTCAGTCTTAAAGGATGTTATTATTGAATATCTTTGGCCTGTAGTGCAAAGATGAATGATTTCTGATGAATATCTTTGGCCCGTAGTGCAAAGATGAACAGGTGTTTAGATGAACATGACCAACAAATGAATATCCTTGGCCTGTAGTGCAAGGATGAATATATGATACAAGATGTGCATTGATTGATGTTACAGGGATAAAAATACTGTTGATGGACTGTTAAATTCATAGACATTAGTAGATTTCATCCTCTACGTAACCCTTCTATGAATTAATATTTTCCGCTGCGAATATTGATTTAAAACTTGTTGTCTATTGTATTCTATTAGATTTTTTTCCCTGTTGAAGGCTAACGATAATTTGTTGTATATTATCTTAGTCATAATATTCTTTACTGAGCTAGTTGAGCTCACCCTTTTCCTTTTTGTTCCATTTTTCTTCTCAGGAGACGAGAATATAGCAGGTACGAGTCGGGGTATGAATTGATGGTTCTTGAGAGAGTTGTTTAGTAGTCCTCACCATTTTTGTAAAATAATATATCAATAATTGTATTGAGGACATAGTTGGGTATGTATATTGTCTAGATGACAATGTTTGTATTCAAACTCACAGTTTATGGGTTGTAAAAGTTGTAGTTGTTTCGGTACCATGTATTTGGCGACTCAAAATGGGTTGGATGGAATGGACCTATTTTGGGGGCGTCACAGTTGGTATCAGAGCCAGGTTATATGATCTCTGGCGGAGATCGGGGAATAGAACTAGGAGGGGAGAGACGAGTAATTCCTTCGCTAGTGTGTCCTACCTAAGCTTATTTGTTAGTTGGTCAGTATATAGGGATATTATGTGATCTGTGATTTGCCTTATTAACCCTTGTTTTATGGCAGTATTTAAGAATGGCAACCGAGAATGTTAACAGTGGAGTTAATGAGACCGTGGAGATGCATGTACTTACTAATGAGGAGAACGTGCAACAGGCTGGCAATGTTCCTCCTGTGAACAACACCACTGATCAGACGATGAACGACGCAATGTTTAGAAGCTTTTTGCAGTTCATGCAAAATCAGACGAGGGAGACTCGTGTTCAAAATACAGGAGGAAATGATAACAATTCACGGGTTGTCACAGCCAAGCAGTTCAAAGAGTTGGGACCACCAGAATTTAAGGGAAAGCCAGATCCGATCATGGCGGAGACATGGGTCAAGAAAATTACCAAGATATTCGATGTCTTGGGATGTACGGAGGAACAGAAGGTTCCATTCGCCACCTTTATGTTCCGTGGTGAGACAGACTACTGGTGGGAGTCTGTGAAGCGTACCCATCCAGCCGCACTCAGCATGTCTTGGGAGACGTTTCAGAAACTATTTAATGACAAATACTTTCCTGAAAGTGTTCGTCATATGAAGGAAGTGGAGTTCATCAGATTAGCACAAAATAACATGACGGTGTCTCAGTACGAGGCAAAGTTTGCAGAGTTATCCAGGTTTGCACCTCATTTGGTGGAGAATGAGGAACGTATGACGCGGATGTTTCTGAGAGGTTTGAAACCCGGCATACGACAATATCTCATCTCTCATAAATTTTCTCTCTATTCAGATGTTGTTAACAGGGCTCAATTGTTGGAGCGAGATAACGAGTACGGTCAACCGAGGTACCACAATCAGGATCATACCGGAGATAGCAGTCAACAAAATAACGATAACCAGTGGAGAAAGAAAAAGACGGATAAAAATGGTAACCACTTTGGTGGTAATCATGGCCATGAAAATAGAAGAAGCGAGTCAGGAGGAGATTTTAAAAAGAGGAGATTTAACAACGACCATGTGAAGACGACAGTGCCGGCAGCAACTGGTTCTAAGGGAGGAGAAAGACCACCAGTTATATGCTATAAGTGCGGGAAAGAGGGACATATCAGTCCAAACTGCCCACAACAGTTCAAGGTATGCTATAATTGTGGAAAGGAAGGACATATCGCTCGAGATTGTACGGTAGCGAAACCTAGTTCAGCGGGGACGGTGACTCAAAAGACCGTCCCAGAAAAGCCAAAGTCAATGGTTCCTGGAAGAGCGTTTGTTGTTTCTGGTCAACATGCGAGAAACCCAAACGAGGTGATCACGGGTAAGCTATTTATAAATTCTTGCGAAGTTTATACCTTACTTGATACCGGTGCTACCCATTCATTTATCTCTCCTGCTTGCGCTCAACGTTTAAACTTGACTCCGGAGAAATTAGACTTTGACCTATCTGTGGAAACTCCGTTAGGAGAAACTTTTATCACATCCACTGTTTATAAATCTTGTTTGATTCAAGTTGGCACCATCACCTTACCTGTTGACCTGATCTCTTTAAAGATACTTGCTTTTGATGTGATTTTAGGGATTGATTGGTTAACTACTCATCATGCCAAAATTGATTGTTTTCGTAAGGTTGTTAGTTTTCATATTCCTAATTAACCTGTTGTTCGAATTCAGGCAACTAAACCATTAAAATCAATCACTGTCATATCTAATCATAAAGCTATTCGTTTATTGAAAAACGGATGTCAAGCTTTCTTAGCCCATGTTATGGATTTGAATAAAGACACGTCAAAATTGAATAATATTCCTGTTGTTATTGACTTTCCTGACGTATTTCCTGAAGAACTTCCCGGTCTACCCCCAGAACGTGAAGTTGAATTCTTTATTGATCTTGAACCTGGTACAAAGCCCATTTCTAAAACCCCATATCGAATGGCTCCTATTGAACTTCAGGAGTTAAAAGTCCAACTACAGGAGTTATTGGACATCGGTTTCATTCGTCCTAGTACATCTCCTTGGGGTGCTCCTGTTTTATTCGTAAAGAAGAAAGACGGGAGTATGCGACTTTGTATTGACTATCGGGAATTGAAACATGTCACCATCAAGAATAGGTATCCTCTACCTCGTATTGATGACTTGTTTGACCAGTTACAAGGAGCACAATTCTTTTCAAAAATCGATCTTCGTTCTGGATATCATCAGCTGAAAATTAGAACTGAGGATATTCCAAAGACTGCCTTCAGAACTCGGTATGGGCATTATGAATTCTTAGTCATGTCTTTTGGATTGACTAATGCTCCTGCTGCTTTCATGGATATGATGAACCGAGTATTCAAGGATTATTTGGATCAATTCGTTGTTGTCTTTATTGATGACATCCTCATATATTCCAAAAGCCGTGAAGATCATGAGCACCATTTGAAGCTGGTACTCCAAAGGCTTCGTGAAAACAAGTTATATGCTAAGTTGAAGAAATGCGAGTTCTGGCTTGAGGAAGTAGCATTCCTTGGGCACGTGGTGTCAAAAAATGGAGTATCTGTTGACCCGACGAAGATTGAAGCAATACAAAGTTGGGAGCAACCGAAGTCGGTCACTGAAGTACGTAGCTTTTTGGGCTTAGCTGGTTATTATCGGAGATTCGTGGAAGGGTTTTCTCGAATTGCTACTCCATTAACTCAGTTAACTCGGAAGGATACAAAATTCGTATGGAGCGAGGAATGCGAGAAGAGTTTCCAAGAGCTTAAGAGGAGACTTATTTCGGCACCTGTTCTAACAATACCATCTGGTTCGGATGGATTTGTTATCTACAGCGATGCTTCAGGCAAAGGGTTAGGATGTGTTCTCATGCAACGTGGGAAAGTCATAGCCTATGCCTCGCGACAACTTAAAGAGTATGAGAGGAATTATCCTACTCATGATCTAGAGTTGGCAGTAGTCGTTTTCGCACTAAAGATCTGGAGGCACTATCTATACGGGGAGAAAATGGAGATATATTCAGATCATAAAGCCTCAAATATTTCTTCACTCAAAAAGAACTCAACACGCGGCAACGACGTTGGCTCGAGTTGTTGAAAGATTACGACCACACTATTCAATACCATCCTGGAAAAGCGAACGTGGTAGCTGACGCATTGAGTAGAAGATCATATGCGGAATGAGTGCAATGATGTCAAGTATACGCATAGAGCCAACTTTAATAGAAAAAGTTAAGGTTGCTCAAGCCAGCGATCCGGAGCTGATGCATATGAAGACGAAAGTACAAGAAGGTGCCATTCCAGAAGCGAGAATTGATGAAGAAGGAATACTTCGAGTCCACTCCAGACTTTGTGTTCCTAACGATTCTGATTTGAAGTACAAGATCATGATGGAGGCACACAATACACCGTTTGCAATTCATCCTGGAAGTACCAAAATGTATCGTGATCTTCGACATACATTTTGGTGGAACAATATGAAGAGAGAGATTGCAAAGTTTATTTCAACGTGTTTAACTTGTCAACGTGTAAAGGCGGAGCATCAAGTGCCAAAGGGTCCATTGCAACCACTTGAGATTCCGAAATGGAAGTGGGAACACATTACTATGGATTTCGTTACGGGTCTTCCTACGGTTTCTCAAGGCATCAATGCTATTTGGGTTATTGTTGATAGATTAACCAAGTCTGCTCATTTCTTGCCGATACGGGAGACTTATTCCCTTGAACGTCTTGCTCAAATGTACGTAAATGAGATTGTAAGATTGCATGGCATGCCAGTATCCATAGTTTCGGATCGTGACCCAAGATTTACTTCAAGATTTTGGGTTAGCTTGCAAAAAGCTATGGGTACGGAGTTACGATTCAGTTCGGCATACCATCCTCAAACGGACGGACAATCAGAGAGGACTATTCAAACTCTTGAAGATTTATTAAGACTCTGTGTCCTAAACTTCAAGGGCAGTTGGGATAAATATTTACCATTGGTGGAATTCTCCTACAACAACAGTTATCAGGCAAGCATTGGTGTGGCCCCATTTGAAGCATTGTATGGACGAAAGTGTCGCTCTCCAGTATGTTGGGACGAGGTGGGTGAATCAACATTGTTGGGACCCGAGTTAGTACGTATGACTACAGGAGAAGATCCAAACGATTCGACAACGTATACAAACGGCACAAGATCGACAAAAGAGTTATGCGGATCTTCATCGAAAGGACGTAGAATTAGTGTTGGGGATCATGTATTGTTGCGTGTTGCCCCATGGAAGGGAGTTACAAGATTCGGGAAGAGAGGAAAGCTTAATCCACGATTTATTGGTCCGTTTCAAATTCTTGATCGAGTAGGTAATGTAGCCTATAGACTCGCGTTACCTCCAAGTATGTCTCGTGCTCATAATGTTTTTCATATATCTGTGCTTCGTAAATATGTGAAAGACCCGAACCACGTCATTGAGTTAGAACCGGACGAGATAGCCGAAGATTTAACGTATGAGGAGGTACCTGTCAAGATCTTGGATAGGAAGGAGCATGTCCTACGCACGAAGGTAATACCACAAGTTAAAGTTTTGTGGAGGAATCATGCTATAGAGGAAATGACCTGGGAGTTAGAAACGGAAATGAAAGCGAGGTATCCTCACCTTTTCGAAACACCAGGTATGTATGTCAATTTCGAGGACGAAATTTCATAAGGAGGGGAGGTTGTAAGACCCCAAATAATTAATAAATGAAATTTAATTTCCTTTAATTATTATTTTGAATAGTAAGGGTTGATTTGATTAATGAGGATAGTTATGGGTAAAATATGCAAATATTTCAAAATAAGCAAGTGGTTATAAAATATTCATTGTTGTCGGGGAATATTCGTTTGGTCGTGGAATATTCGTACTGTCGGGGAATATTCGTACGACGGCGCAGCCATGTGTGGGCCCCATAACGGAAAGCGATTGGAGGAAGAACACGACAAATATAAGTTGTTTAAAAATAACGGCGTAGTTGTTACCGTTTACACTGTTGGAATACCCGATGGTTAAAATACAGTAATACGCGTTGTTGCACAGTAGCACACGGTATTGCACAATATTTTGAATTATTGATCCTTACGTAAGAAGGCACTACTCAATAATTTCTACAGGAGTTACTGTTCATTACTTTATTGATTCAATAATTGCTGCGTTGATATTTATATTATTATTGTTTCAATAATTGACATTGCACAGTATTTTCCATTATCAGATCAATAATTCATTTGAATAATATTATCAGATAACATTATTGGCAATGTCTAGAAAGTTCTGTCAAGGAGAGGTTTGGTCATCTAATTGCGCGCCAGTAAGGAGAAATCCTTATTGGAAAGCCCCCTCTATCCTGGGAACGGCCTGGTTGTCAGTACTGTGATTCTGTAATATTATTTTTAATAATTAATTATTGATTATTATGATAAAGAAAATATTTATTTTATGTGGATATAGATGGAGAAAATTTTTAATGTGACAATTGTTGAAAATTAATATTTTATCTTTTTCTGATAAAATAATTTATTTAAATATATTATTTTAATAATATATTAACGATGATATTTTTACAATGATGTGGGATATATGAATATATGAGGAGGTAGAGTATTTTTGTGGCATTAAATGTTTAACACATGTTTTGTGTGTCGGTAGACATAATTTTTGACCGAAAATTGAGTATAGACTGTAAAATCACCCGTTTATGGATTTCGGTCAATTTCTGTTTGGAATTTGGAAAAATTTTCTTCTGCAAAGTTGTAGAGAATGGAATTTCCCATAGAAAGACGCGAGATTCGAATTTTCTGACAAAGGAGCTATTTATTGTGAATTATTGAAGTTTCGGGGTTCCGAAATAATTAATTTTTGGAAATTTTAATTATTATTTTTAACAAAAGCGTTTTTCAAAGGTTGGTGGGCATCTTTAACATGTGTTTGATGGCTAAAATCAGATTCCTTGGTGGTTGGCTTGAATGTTTTGTAAATATTAATATTATATTAATTTAGTCTCCTTTGGCGTTCTAACATTTTCCTATAAATAGAGGGCTAAGTTAGAATTGAAAATCACACCAGAAATAAAGTTTTCTCTCTCTATATTATCGAGCGTATTCTTGTGAGTATACTTTGAGTGTTGCTATACGGTGCGAGTTTGTGTCAGCACTATACCGAAATTCAGTCAGAAGTACGGCTATTTTGAGGTAAGGGATGTTATTTTCTTCTTAAATGATATTATTTTCTTCAATATCATTATGCCGAAATATTGGTGAACGTTTTTATCAAATTTGGAACTTTTTGTGTCGGAGTTACTATTCACGTATACGGTACTATTCACGTATACGGCACTATTCACGAATACGACACTATTCACAGAAAAATTATTTTTTTTCTTTTCGTCCAAAATATCTATTGTGGATACTAGCTTTGATTGTATCCATGTTTTGATCATTCTTGAATTTTACACCACTATGATTATTTTTGAGGTATTTTTGGACATGGATAAAACAAAGTACGAATCCTTAATCCTTAATCCTTGTCATTTTGTTTCACTGGATTCGTTTCTTTAAAAATATTTTTTATCATCTTCAGTCTTAAAGGATGTTATTATTGAATATCTTTGGCCTGTAGTGCAAAGATGAATGATTTCTGATGAATATCTTTGGCCCGTAGTGCAAAGATGAACAGGTGTTTAGATGAACATGACCAACAGATGAATATCCTTGGCCTGTAGTGCAAGGATGAATATATGATTCAAGATGTGCATTGATTGATGTTACAGGGATAAAAATACTGTTGATGGACTGTTAAATTCATAGACATTAGTAGATTTCATCCTCTACGTAACTCTTCTATGAATTAATATTTTTCGCTGCGAATATTGATTTAAAACTTGTTGTCTATTGTATTCTATTAGATTTTTTTTCCCTGTTAAAGACTAACGATAATTTGTTGTATATTATCTTAGTCATAATATTCTTTACTGAGCTAGTTGAGCTCACCCTTTTCCTTTTTGTTCTATTTTTCTTCTCAGGAGACGAGAATATAGCGGGTACGAGTCGGGGTGTGAATTGATGGTTCTTGAGAGAATTATTTAGTAGTCCTCACCATTTCTGTAAAATAATATATCAATAATTGTATTGAGGACATAGTTGGGTATGTATATTGTCTAGATGACAATGTTTGTATTCAAACTCACAGTTTATGGGTTGTAAAAGTTGTAGTTGTTTCTGTACCATGTATTTGGCGACTCAAAATGGGTTGGATGGAATGGACCTATTTTGGGGGGCGTCACATATGCATTATTACACTACATTCTTATATAACACATATATATTATACATATTACATTATATATATATTACATACTTTTGTAATTTATACATTTGTAATTATGTATAAACACTATTTCATGTCATGAATAGTTATAATATGGAAGTCCATTCATTTTCTATAACCTACATAACCTACATATTAGTACATTGATGAGCTATTCATTCTCCCTATTTAAGTTTATATTTCTTTCATCTTCCATCTTTGTTCATGTATTTGTGTAGCCTATAAATAGAGGCTCACTATCCATGTATTTGGTGGACTTGAAGAATATTAGAAAATCTCACTTCTTATATATAATCTTCTTATGCTCTCTCTAAAATTATAATACGTTATCAGCACGAATTGCTCCGTATTTTTATCTTGAAGATAATCATATTTTGTTTGTAGCAGAAGAAGGTATAACTTTGTCTCTTTATGCATATAATATATGTTTTGTCTGTTATAATGACAATGAATGTGTGAAGCTCACGCAGAATTCTGTTTCTCTGATAAATAGCATATCCTACTTAATCCACTTTATATTGTAGTGTGACAATTTGAGGCTCTATTTTTGTGAGTCATGAAGCATTTGCAGATGATTTCAACCTTTTTAGGCAGAACCAAACAGGAAGAATGGAAAAGAATATTTTTATTTGCCTAGAAACTTGACTGTCTCTCAATTTTTTTGTAGTGTATGTTGACATTCACATTTTTTATGGTGTATGTTCACTTTATACATACATACACGCACATTAGTTGTATTCTGTCACTTGCTTATTGTTCTACACAACTATATTACTTTAGATGCTACATATGGTTCAACTGCGTATTATATGCGTTGTTTGGTTTTACAATTTGTTTCATGATCACTGTAATGAAAAGTCAACATAATTATTTACTATGTATTCATTTAATCTTTAGGTTTATTACTATTTAAATGTTAAGCATTATAGCCTGTACAACAATGTTTACTAATTAATATTATTATTAACCACACTGCTATGTTACAAAAAGCTCATGTGTAAGCTTTTACTAGCTGCAAGTATTAGTCTTTACCTATGTTAATTATCAAAGAGGTTACAACTATTCGACAAATTACTGTGCTTAAAGTATTATGTTAATTATATTGTGTATTTAATTTATTTTTAGAATATTTTCTTCTAACTTGTTAATCATATTTGTAATAGTTCATAATGTCAAACATTGCTAAACTCAAATTTGTGGCTCTTGACATTACTGGAAAGAATTATTTATCATGGGTGTTAGATGCTGAAATTCATCTAGATGCAAAAGGTCTTGGTGATACTATCAAAGAAGGAAACAAAACATCTAGTCAAGATAAGGCCAGAGCGATGATATTTCTTCGTCATCACCCCCATGAGGGACTTAAAATTGAATATTTGACTGTTAAAGATCCACTTATCCTTTGGAACAATCTAAAGGAAAGATATGACCACCAGAAAATTGTAATACTTCCTAAAGCTCGTTATGATTGGATGCATCTAAGATTACAAGATTTTAAATCTATAAGTGATTATAACTCAGCTATGTTTAGAATCAGTTCTAAATTACAATTATGTGGAGAAAAGATCACTGATGCAGATATGTTAGAAAAAACATTCTCCACCTTTCACGCATCTAATATGCTCCTGCAGCAGCAATATCGTGAAAAGGGTTTTAAGAAATACTCTGAACTGATTTCATGTCTCATTGTGGCTGAGCAAAACAATGAATTATTGATGAAAAATCATGAGTCCCGTCCAACTGGATCTGCTCCATTCCCTGTAGTGAATGCCGTAACATATAATGGAAAAAACAGAGGTCACGCCAGTAGTCATGGACGTGGTCATGGACGCGGACATGGTCGAAATAATCATCGTGGTGGTCATTTCTCAAACACATATACCCACCAGAAGCGGGAATATAAGGATGGAAAACACGAAAAAGGTGATAAAGATAAAAATACAATGGAGAATTTATGTTATCGTTGTGGAGGTAAAGGCCATTGGTCTCGTACCTGTCGTACACCAAAACATCTTGTTGAGCTCTATCAACAATCACTAAAAGATAAATGGAAGAAGATAGAGACAAATTTTGCTAGTGAGGATGGAAAAGATGAGACAAATCTCAATTTTTCTAGTAAGGATGGAAAAGATGAGACAAATCTTGATTCTGAAAATGATGATTTTAATTATGGTTGTGTTGATACCACTCATCTAGATGTTACTGATTTTTTCTCAAATCCTGAAGAAAAAATTGACTTCTTGTTTGGTGATGAGAGTGTCCAAATATAAAATTTTTAGATGATGCTTTGATATTATTAGACTTTATTTTAAGCATTAATAAAATTTTAATTATTATGTTTTTATCATGTTTAACTGTTTTCTTATGATTCGTTATATATGAGATATTTTATTAATCTGATTATATATTTCTTATTTTCATTGAATAACATAGATACTCTCTTGATTCGATTTGCAATGAATGGTGGAGATATATGTCTCGCAGACAGTGCCACTACGCACATTATATTACAGAATAAGAAATATTTTTCTTCTTTCATAATACAAAAGGCCAATGTTAGTACTATATCGGGTAGTGCAAAATTGATAGAAGGCTCCGGAAGAGCTAACATTTTTTTGCCTGGAGGAACAAAATTTAAAATTGATGAAGCATTATACTCTCCCAGGTCTCAAAGAAATTTATTGAATTTTAAGGATATCCGCTGAAATAGGTATCATATTGAGACAACATGTGAAGGAAAGATTGAGTATCTTCACATTACGAGTATAATCTCGGGTAATAAAAGTGTATTAGAAAAATTATCAGCTTTTTCCTCTGGTTTGTACTACACGAGAATTAGAACAATTGAAACAAATGTGGTTGTTAATAAAAAGCTAACGAATCACAATAACTTTGTTGTTTGGCGTGAACGGTTAGTCCATCCTGGATCGATAATGATGCGAAGAATAATTGAGAATTCATGTGGACATCCATTGGAGAACCAGCAGATTCTTTAATCGAATGATTTCCCATGTGCTGCTTATTTTCAAGGCAAGTTAATTGTTTGGCCATCACTGGCTAAGATAGGGACTGAATCCCTTACTTTTCTGGAACGAATACAAGGTGATATATGTGGACCAATTCATCCACCATGTGGACCTTTTAGATATTTTATAGTTTTAATTGATGCATCAACAAGGTGGTCACATGTATCTCTATTATCAACTCGCAAACTGGCGTTTGCGAGATTACTTGCTTAATTAATCAGATTACGAGCACATTTTCCAGATTATCCCATCAAGAAAATTCGTATTGACAATGCTGGTGAATTTACTTCCCAAACTTTCAATGATTATTGTATGTCTATTGGGATAAGTGTTGAACATCTTGTAGCACATGTTCACACACAAAATGGCCTTGCAGAATCATTGATTAAGCGTCTTTAATTGATTGCAAGACCATTACTAATGAGATCAAAACTTCCAATTTCTGCTTGGGGTCATGCTATTTTACATACGGTAACACTAATTCGCATCAGACCAACAAGTTATCATAAGTACTCCCTTTTACAATTGGTTTTTGGTCAGGAACCAAATATTTCTCATCTAAGAATTTTTGGTTGTGCTGTATATGTTCCAATTCTTCCACCACAACGTACTAAGATGGGACCTCAAAGGAGGTTAGGAATATATGTTGGATATGAATCCCCATCTATAATTAAATATTTAGAACCATCAACAGGGGATTTATTTATAGCTAGATTCGCTTATTGTCATTTTGATGAATCAGTCTTCCCAACATTAGGGGGAGAAAATAGGCAGCTGGAAAAAGAGATAAGCTGGAATGAATTATCATTATCTCATTTTGATTCTTGTACAAAAAAATGTGAACTAGAAGTTCAGAAGATAATTCATTTACAAAGTTAAGCAAATCAATTGCCAGACGCATTTTCTGACCCAAAGAGTGTAACAAAGTCACATATACTAGCTGTTAATGCTCCAATTAAAATTGATGTCCTAACAGGATAACCTCTTGTTGCCAATGAATCTAATGCACGCTTGAAGCGTGGTAGACCAGACGGTTCCAAAGATAAGAATCCTCATATGAGAAAAGGAACAAAGATTCAAGATGGTCATGACGAGGAAATGGTAACTCCAGAAGAGTCTACAGAAAAACCTCTGTACATGACTAATATTACAGTTCCAAAAGACAATCAGGTACCTGAAATCATTGAAAATGAAGAGATCTCGATAAATTATGTCATATCCAGAAAAATATAGAACCGAAATGAAATTGACGTCGATAATTTTTTTCATACAATATAGCGCTAGATGTTATAAAAGATGACGATGATCTTGAACCAAGGACTATTGAGGAATGCATGCATAGAATTGATTGGCTAAAATGGAAATACGCAATTGAGGCAGAATTGAAATCTCTTGAAAAGAGAAATATTTTTGGACCAGTAGTCCGTACACCTGATGGTGTAAAACCAGTGGGGTACAAATGGATTTTTGTTCGAAAATGAAATAAAAAGGGTGAAATTGTACGACATAAAGCACGACTAGTTGCGCAAGGATTTTCACAAAGACATGGTATTGATTATGAAGAGACATACTCTCCTATGATGGATGTGACTACTTTTCGATTCCTAATAAGTCAGGCAATAAAAAAAGGACTTCATTTGCGTCTAATGGATGTCATTACAGCATTTTTGTATGGCCCACTTGATAATGAAATTTATATGAAACTCCAAGAAGGATTTAAATTGCCAGAAGCATGTAAATCCAGTTCTTGAGAACAGTACTCGATCAAATTAAATAGATCTCTATATGGATTAAAACAATCCGGTTGCATGTGGTATAACCGTCTTAGTGAATATTTGTTAAAGGAGGGATATAAGAATGATCCTGTTAGCCCATGCATTTTTATAAAGAGATCTAGATTTGAGTTTGTTATTATTGCAGTATATGTTGATGATCCAAATATCATTGGAACTCCTGAAGAGATTTCAAAGGTAGTAGAGTACTTGAAAAGAGAATTTGAAATGAAAGATCTTGGAAAAATAAAATTTTGTCTTGGGTTACATAGAGAGCATTTAAAGGACGGTATTCTTGCGCATCAAACATCTTATATAGAGAAGGTGCTAAAACGATTTTATATGGACAAAGCACATCCGTTGAGCACTCGAATGGTTGTGAGGTCACTTGATATAAATAAAGACCCTTTTCGACCTCGAGAAAATGATGAGGAGATTCTTGGTCCTAAAGTACCATACTTGAGTGCAATTGGAGCACTAATGTATCTTGCTAGTCATACACGACATGATATATCATTCTCTGTCAACTTATTAGCAAGATATAGTTCTTGTCCAACCCGAAGGCATTGGAATGGGATTAAACATATACTTCGTTACCTACAAGGTACAAAGGATATGAGTTTGTATTTTCTTAACCAACCCAAAACAGATTTGACTGGTTTTGTAGATGCAGGGTACCTATCCGATTCTCATAATGCTCGATCGCAAACTGTATATGTATTCACTTGTAGTGGAACCGCCATTTCTTGGCGTTCGATGAAGCAAACTATAGTAGCTACATCTTCTAACCATGCTAGAATTTTGGCAATACATGAGGCTAGTCGTGAATGTGTATGATTAAGGTCTGTAATTCAACACATACGAGGAGCTTGCGGTTTATCTTCAGGAGAAAAAACACCGACGGTCTTATATGAGGATAATACAGTATGCATTGTCCAACTCAAGGAAGGATATATCAAAGGTGATAGAACAAAACATATTTCACCAAAATTCTTTTTTACTCATGACCTTCAGAAGAATGGTGATATAAATGTTCAGCAAATCCGTTCAAGTGAAAATTTGGCAGATTTATTAACAAAGGCGCTTCCTACTTCTACATCTGAGAAGCTAGTCCACAACATTGGATTACGTCGACTCAGAGATCTCAAGTGATATAATCATGAGGGGGAGTAATTAAAGTTTTTCATAAAGCAATATCTCATAAGTTTTTTGAAGAATTATGTACTCTTTTTCCTTCACTAGGTTTTTATCCCACAGGGTTTTTTCTAGTAAGGTTTTAACGAGGCATATTCTTCAGTAATGGACATCCAAGAGGGAGTGTTATGAATAGTTATAATATGGATGTCCATTCATTTTCTATAACCTACATATTAGTACATTGATTAGCTATTCATTCTCCCTATTTAAGTTTATATTTCTTTCATCTTCTATCTTTGTTCATGTATTTGTGTAGCCTATAAATAGAGGCTCACTATCCATATATTTGGTGGACTTGAAGAATATTAGAAAATCTCACTTCTTATATATAATCTTCTTATGCTCTCTCTAAAGTTATAATATTTCACTAATTATGGAATTAATTCATAATAAAGTTAACACTTTTAACAATATTTATTAATTATGTATACACCCCCACCCCTCACCCCGCCAAAAAAATATGCTTATTGATTATGTATACACCCCCACGTACCTTGCGCACCCTCCCCCGCCCCCCTCCCCCCTCCCCCACCTCGCACCCGCCCCCACCCCCCAAAAAATATTATTTATTGATTATGTATACACCTCACGCCCCACCCACCCCCACTCCCCACCCTCCAAAAAAAATTAATATTTAATGATTATATATACACTCCAAATTTTTATTTATTGATTATTGTTATAAAATTCTCAATAATTTCATTAATTTTAATTAACATAATAATTATTAATGTAAATTTTATAAAATAAATGTTTTTAATACTCAAATTAGTTACATTAATTAAAATTTTTAGTCTAAAAAATTAAAATAAGACTATTTTAGTATAACAGAAATTATTTTAGTGAAACTATAATTTAAAAAATAGGTCGGTCTGAATTTGACCCATAACCATTTAAATTCAAATCACATAACCCAAACCTATTTTATATAACCCAAAACTAGCACAAACTTAGTTTTTTATCAGGTCTACCATCCTCCATATACAAGTTTCTTCCCTATAAAAAAATTGAAATAAAATAATTCTTACCAAATTTTTTTCAATACATTTAGCTACACATACGTAATAGCGACAAAAATTAAAAATAAATAAAATCAATCACATCTCTAGCATCGAAGGAATTCAGTGAG
Organism: Panax japonicus; assembly: GCA_020205505.1. Taxonomy (NCBI): domain Eukaryota; kingdom Viridiplantae; phylum Streptophyta; class Magnoliopsida; order Apiales; family Araliaceae; genus Panax; species Panax japonicus. The sequence continues at coordinate 29,557,968 of CM035097.1, read as the reverse complement.
TGCAATTTTTCTTCTGGGACAATGACATCTATTTATATACCCCAACACGCTCCTTAATTGGCGCCACTTCCTATGACATGTTTGTTCCACTCTTATTAATCCGTAGTCCATTCCACTTAGTTTGTTGTTAAGAATTTATATATATATATAGCTCTGATTTTCTCCAACCAACTAGATGAAACGAACTAAAAAACGAACTGATTATAGTAAGGCTGTAAACGAGTCAACATAGTTCGGGCTCGACTCGAAAAAATACGAGCGAGACTCGGATTCGTTAATAATAAGATTCAAATCTGAGCAGTAAAAATAGTTCGAATAAAAATATGAGTATAATCTGAGCAAGGTTATACTCGACTCGTTAAAGATTCAAACTACTCGAATTTTTGATTGTGATTCGATACATACTCGGTTAATACGTATTCGATTATATGTTCGATACATTCTCTTATAATATATACAAATTTAAATCAAATTAGGATAATTAGTTATTATTTTGTTTTGTTTTTAATTTTAATTGTGATTATATATTTGTAAAGTATAATAATAAATATATTTTATTATTTTTAAGTAAAATAACAAATTGAATTTATAATTATGTTTATTATAAAATTAGTTATTATGCGGAGACTTGAATTCGAGCTTGAATTTGAAGCTCGCGAGCAGTTTGAATAAATATTCAAGTCGAGTCGGATCGAATTCGAGTACTAAATATTCGAGTCGAGTCGAATCTGAGTAGAAATTTTTAAATATAATTCGAATTCGAGCCGAATTCGAGTATAAATTTATCATTTTGAGTCGAATTCTAGTAGCTCTCTGTTCACTCCGGTTCGACTCATTTACACCCTTAGATTATAGTGACGATTTTTTCCGTCGCTATAACATAAAAATCTAACTTTCTATACTAAAAACAAGAAATTCTTAATTTAATAGTGTGATAAAAAATAATAAAAATTATGTAACAACTTTAAGAATATTATGTCATTTTATATAGAAACATTGACTGATGAATTTCTCGCAAGAACAAAGGGATTTTTCTTTTAATTTTGTCTTAAATTGAGAATTCCATTTTACTTTGAATTTTTTACTCATTTGTTTGTCATTTATACATAAAACATAACTATTCTAATAATTTTATCATAGCAACAATATTTATTTTCGAAATTGTATATTAAGAAAATCATCGAAAAATATAATGTCCAAGGGCATTACTTGTTATATATATATATATATATATATATATATATATATATATATATATATAATAAATAGAAATGAAAAGAGTTCAAACGAGACTCTTATTTTGAAACAACAAAGATAATAAATTTTTTTTTCTCTTTTTATTTATTCATTAAAAACCAAAGAAATGTGTTTTATCTGATAGTGGTTAGTATGAAGTTAATTTTAGTCAATTGAATAATAGATTATCGATACGCAGATATAAGATGATCTATCTTTACGTATCAGTAATGTATTAATTAAATTTATTATAAAATTAATTTTATGATAAATAAATACGTTCTATCTATAAATGATTGCCAATCATGACGAGTTAATCGTGCCGTGCATGACTGATGTGGATGCGGCTCCACACGTCTCACTAAGCTTTACTTAAACGGTGGTTTGATGTTTCCATTTGACAAACAAAGTGAAAGGAAAAAGGCGTTTACTTAATATTCACTCCCTTTCTAAGTCTCTTTTAAAATTTTTATATATAAATTAAGAAAGTTATTTAATATTATCATTTAATAATTAAAATATGTATAAAATTTTATCACTATCCCTTTATGAGAAGTTAAAAATTATTAATACTAAGCGTGAGAATTTCTTAGGATAATAAGAGAATGTATAGGTAATATAGGAAAATAAATAATTTATTCTCAAAGTTGTAAACGACAGATAAATTTAAATAAATTTTTTCTTCTAAAACGTCACTTATTTACACATCTCTGCGGGAAATCAAATTGTCGACTTAACACTCGATATATTCTCACTCCGTATAGTCTTAGTATTTGTTAGGAATTTAAGTGTGGTGATGTGATATTGAAAATGATAGTTAAAAAGTAATGTTAAAATTTTAAAAAATCATGTCACTTTATTATATTAAATATACCATAAAAATATTAACAATAATTTCACGTAACTCGCAACAAATATATATATATATATATATATATATATATATGGAAAAAATATATGTACACAGCCGTGTATTATACAGTCGACTATGACGACAGTTTTTTGAGCTATAGCGACGGTTTCACCCGTCGTCATAGCTATTCAGAGCTATGGCGACAATTTACCGTCGCCCAAAAAATTTGTCGCCATAGTCCTACTGTATAATACACAGCTGTGTATATACATATAACCTTATATATATATATAAAATCACAAAATATACCATTTTCCAATTAACAAATTACAATCACTACATAATTAATGACACATACCAAGTAAATACATGATAACACTTGTGGCAACAAAAGAAATTACTGTTTTTGTAGAATATTGAATTAGTGAAATACTCTCTCAATTACTTTTTAATTGATCGTGTTAGATAAAACATAAAAGATTAAAAACATAATTAATGCTCTATTTGATTAATTAAATTAGATATAAAATTTTAATATTACCCTTTTAAAATTTATTAGAAAGAGAAATAAATTACTGTTTAAGGTAAAAATAATATGAGAAACTAAGTTATTAATAGTCTTTTAAAATCTACAAAAAAACAAATAAAAAATAAAAAAATTTCACCCTTATAATTTCAATATAAAAAGGAATAGAGTTAGTATAAAACAAGCACAAAATACTTGTCTTTATCATTCCAAATTATTATAGCTGTCTAATGTCTGTCCATCGTGCTAGTTATGTATATATAATATATTAAATATAATATTAATTATCTATATTGTCTTTGTATTGAAAAAAAAATATTATTTATTGAATAAAAAATAATGAAATAACCAAAATTATATTTAATATTTGGAGTATTATTAATAACTAAGCAATTAATGCTTACAAATTCTCAAACGACTTATATTAAGGACAAAAATCTTTATTAAGTGAGGGAGGGAGTATAATATAACAAATAAATAAATAATCAAACACCAACAACTCCTCAAAAGAGAGGGGGAAAAAATGTCCCTACAACATGTGCAGCATTACAAAAAGTCTTCAAAACAAGCCCTTTATCAAGCAACACCCCCCCTCCACCCCACACACACACACACACACACACACACAAAACCCCCCCAACATGCTCCATCTCCATCCCATGTGAGATTGCTTTCAATTTCAACCCCACCAAACTTAATATAAGTACACAACAATGGACATATAATAAAAGAAGCACACTTGTTTATATAAAGTAATAGATCTCCTATCTCACTCTTTGCCATCTTGTTTGTATCCAATCTAATATAGAAAATATATTCACACATACAGAAATCAGAATCCACTGTGTTATACAACCTGTAAATAAGTCAATATCCCATAAGTTTGCTATAAGCCTTTTTTCAGGGCAACCAGAAATAAAAGAAGATAAATACCTTTTCAGTTTTACCTGTTCTCATAGGTGGATTATCACAGAAATAGACTGAAGGGTTTTTCAAATATATAATTATAGGTTTAGTACAATTTTTCAATTTCCCAATACACAACCTGTATTGTGAAGAATTGACAAAATACAATCAATTTGAAAAAATAATGACCTTCAAAAGTGACATTCTTTACACGACGGACCGAGGTATTACATCTGTTAGTAGCACTAAATTGAAGTTCTGCAATAAAATTAAAACAGACTAACCAAAAGCAACAAATAATAAGAATAGCACGACAATTTGTTGCATAATTTGCACCTTTCCTAAATATTTATTTCTTTGCTCCCAATGTCATCTAGATTTGGCTGCATTCTATTTCACCACCTAACCCACAGATCTCAGTTTATATATATATATATATATATATATATATAGAGAGAGAGAGAGAGAGAGAGAGAGAGAGACTAGACTGAAAAATATTTTATATATCCAAGTTATCAAAAAAGAAAGTACACCACCCTTAAGAAAAGTAATAAATGTGCCTTTAATGACAGAGTAAAAGAATTTGATACAAATTTCTGTTTATCCTTTTCTCTTTCTCCTCTACATGATGTGAACCCTCCACCATATAAAGAACCCTATGTTATCCCACCTCAACCTTGCAAGTAACCAGTCAACTTTAATCTAACCAAATACAAGAAACAGCTACTGGTTCAGGTTGTCACGGTGAGGGATTATGAGAATTGCATACTAAAAAGATCCATGTGTAAAGGAAAAAATAAATAAATTTAATGTCAAACCATAATGATTCTGGAAAGTGAGGAACCTGCATTTTCTGCATCTTTATCCTTCCCGGAATCACACTTTTCAAAGTAAATAATTTTTCGTTCCTTTTTTGCTATCGGCAATCCATTGAATCAAACGTGTCTGCAAATCCTGAAGGCTTTGATGGAATGCTCGAGTGACTTTGGCCAAAGGACATATCATTCATGGTGGAAGTACCTTCATCAGATTGCCATCTTTGAAGAGCTTGAGGAAGGCTCAGGTGGAGATCAATGCCATAGCTTTCTTCTTCCTCAGGACGAGAAGGTTTCCAGTGCTCTACCAGAGGTCCCAAGACATTAACTGCATGGCCCAAATCTGGTCTTTGAAATGGCTCGCGAGCTGTGCAATGACCTGCCAGCTCAGCAACCCTGCAAATACTGTCGAATGTTTCTTCATCAGGGTTAAGAGTTTGATCGATAGCCTTTCGAATGTTATCCTTATTGATCAGGACCCTGCGGAACCATGTGACCAAGTGAGACCTCTCATCTGGCAAAGTCTCATCTAGAGCTTTTCTACCAGTGATTATCTCCATCAAAACTACTCCAAAAGCATAAACATCCACTTTTGTAGTCACTCTGCCGGTTGCTGTTGGGGGAAAAAAATTAATCCAGATTTAATTTACATTCATGCTGGCAAGGCCCTGAAGAATTTTACTGATAAATTGATTTGATCACACCAACCAAGCTACATACTATAAAATTGTATGAGACAATTGTATCATTCAGGTGATTCGCAAGTAAACTTAAAAACAAAATTCTTCAAGTTCAAATAGACTTAAAAAACATCATGCAGAGACATTCATAAACAACTCACAACAGAAAGTAAAAGAAGATAGTGCACGAGGAAACAATTTGGTACTGGATGAAATAATAGTTATCCATGATAAAGTAAATATAGACAGGTTTTACATTAATCTAATTTCTTTTTCACACACCAGTTTCTACTTGAACATTATGATTTAACTGATAACGCAAGTCCCCTATTTGCACGGGAGGGAATGCTTCTATGCTTTACAAGGTTCTCTAAAGATATTGTCAGGCATTTGGGAAATATCTTTCAGGAATACTTAAGTAATGACAACAAACTCATGCAGTATTTATTCTACAGGTAAAAATTAAAAACAGAGATTAGAACATTACTTAAAACTTGTTGACAACATGTCCACACTCCAACGTTCTGAGTATCACATTGTCTAGGTTATGTGTATGGTTGGACAGTCAATAGTACCAAAATAGAAATGATTTTAGTAATGTAGCAAAATAAGAAGCATAAAGGTAACTTACCAGCATATTCGGGTGCAAGATACCCAAAAGTTCCTGCCAACCGTGTTTCAACGGAATACTTTCCATCAGGCGCATTTTTTACCAAACCAAAATCAGCAACCTTAGCCCTCATGTCATCCCCAAGAAGAATGTTAGAAGGCTTTAAATCTCTATGAATGAAGCTTTGTTGTGCCAAGCTATGCAGGTACTCAACCCCCCTTGCCACATCCAATGTCATTGTCACTCTTTGCTTCCATGAAAGCGGAGGATATCCATGTTCCTGCCACTCGAACAAATGCTGGCTTAAAGTTCCCTGTGGCATGTACTCATATACCAAAAGTCTCTCATTGCCATTAATACAGTATCCGAGAAGAGCAACAAGGTGCCTATGCCTAACTTTTGTAAGGACAGCAATTTCCGCTTGGAATTCATTCAGTCCTTTTGTACCCATTACACCAGATTCCATCCTCTTCACAGCAATCTTTGTCCCATCGTGCAATTCCCCCTTGTAAACAACACCAAACCCACCTCTACCCAGTATATTATGTTCACTGAAATTATCTGTCACTTGTCGAAGCACTTGAACTGAAATCACAACATTCCCACCTTCAAACACAGGCATCTCACTATGATCACCACTACTCTGGCTCTGCAATTCACTTGGGACTCCACCATAACCATTCGAACCACTCATTATGTTACCATTACCCATTTCCTTCCCCTTTTCGGGGCTCTGTACCCTCCCAAATCTTTGATGACGTTTCTTGACATAACACTTGTAAGACACAAACAATACAACCCCAACAAAAACCAAAACAGCAATAATAACACCAGCAATCATACCTGATGAACCTGAACCTCCCTTTGATTCCTCAGGTGGACTTCCAGAAGGTATGTTTGGATTTGGTCCAGACCCAGGTGTATTACCATTTCCACCGCCACCACCACCACTTTTATTCTTCCCAAGTAAGGAATTGCCCGTTGTGGTAAACTTCACAGTAGGTGGAAAAACTGGTATAGGCCCACTCAAATTATTATTGGACACATCAAGAACTTGGAGGTCAGGCAATGTTGTCAAGCTCTCCGGAATAGATCCTGTAAGATCATTACCATTCAACAACAAACTCCGTAACGAAGTCAGATTCGCAAAAGCCGGTGAAATCGTACCCAAAAATTGCTGCTTGGCAAAATTCACAACTGTCACACTCTTCCCCTGCGAATCACAAGTGACAAATGTCCATTTGGCACAAGCATCGTTCCCTTCCCAAGACTCCGCCAGTGTCATCGGATAACCAATAGCCCCAGCAACAGCAAGAAGCACATTCACCTGAGGATCACAAGGCCCGGGAGTATCTCTACAGAAACTATTGGTAGTCCCAAGTGTGTTTTTCACACCATTTTTAAACACCGGAACCGGACCCTGCAATTTATTGTTCTGTAAAGAAATATTAATCAATTCAGGAAGCTCCATCAAAGAAGGAGGAATTACCCCAGTAAATTGATTATCCCTCAGCTGCAAATCGAACAGATTTATACATTTGGACAGGTCCGGGACCGGACCGGTGAATGCATTGCCGTGAAGCCAAACTTGAGAAAGCTGAGACATGGAAGATAACACATCAATCGAACCAGATAACCCATTTCCTAACTGATTGTTCAGCCAAAGATTCTGAATTTCCGAGCCCCCTAATGATTTGGGTAAAATCCCAGTGAGAGTATTGTAAGAAAGCCGCAGATTCTGCAAGTTTGGGAATGAATCGAAGAAATTCGGGATTGACCCAACAATGCTTGAATTACTAGCTGTGAATGTGCCCAAACTACTACTTTCTGTCAAAAATGGAGGAATTTGCCATGGGGAAAGTTTTGGGTTATCGCTAATGCTCAGAGTTTGCAAATTATTGAGACCCAGAAGGAAATCTTTGGGGATTAAAGTGAAAGCGTTGGCATCTAGAAAAATTTCTTGAAGGGAAGATAGATTGGCAAGAGAAGGTAAGGATCCAGAGAGTGAATTTCTTTGAAGGCCGAGGGTTTTCAGCTGAGAGAGCTGTGACAGCTCCGCCGGGAGCGTGCCGGATAGAGATTTGGAAGCGAGATTAATGGAGGTTACTTGGTTCGAGTTGTCGCAGTTGACGCCGGACCAGTCGCAGTAGGAATCGCCGGTCCAGTCGGATGGGGCGGGTGTGAAGGAGGAGGCGAGTTTTGCCATCACTGCGCCGTCGTCGGCGGCGGAGAGAGAAAGGAGGAGGATGAGAGAGAAATGGAGGAAAAGAGGTTTTGGAGACGCCATTGTTGGTGGATGATCTTGGGAAAGTGTTGAAAGAAGAGCATATATGGAAGGAAAGGAAGAAGAAAGGGCGAGAGAAAAGAAAGGAAAGGAAGAGAAAATTTTGTTTTCTGGACAGGAGGGAAAGGGAAAACTCAGAAAAGTGAAGGGAGTTTCGGTGGAAAAAGAACTGCGTCGAGTCGAGTCGAGTCGAGTCACAGCTGGATCTGGCTGTGACCGGAATTTAGTAGTTTTTGACTTGTTAGGCAAACCGCGGTGACTTTGGATTCCATAAACAACTACTACTTTGAGGACATTAGGTAACACCTCACAATCTCAAAAACTAATCCGTTTGCCATCAAGTTAATTTTATCCTAAATTGGTCAATTGACTGCTCCGTATAATGCTGACACGACAGATTATTTTTTGATCTACGTGTTAATACTGTATTAATTAGTTGATCAAGATTAACTTCATACTAATCACTTGTAACACCTCAGTCCCACATCGGAATATAGGGAAAAAATTTGTCTGCATATAAGGAAATAAGTTACTACCAATAGTACCTTCAAGTCATGACCTTTTTGGTGAGCCTGTGATGAATTAAGTTGACCCAAGAAGATACTATTTGGGTGAGTCTGTGGTGGGATAAGTTGACCTAAGAAGCTTATTTTGATAGATTTGATTATTACACCACCCCTCTCAAAAAATGAGTATAAATGACTAAATCCAAACCAAATATAAAATAAAGTTTAATCGAGACTCATTTAACTATCAACTTGATTTGATTATTACACCACCCCTCTCAAAAAATGAGTATAAATGATTGAATCCAAGCCAAGCCAAGTGTAAAATAAAGTTTAATCGAGACTCATTTAACTATCAACTTGAGCACAATTTCGAACAAAACTGAACCGTTTAACTTTTTGAGTGAATATAATATGAGTATTAATAAAAAAATTACAATTCAAAGAAGTTCGAGTAATTTATCTAATTTTAAAATTTATTCATATTTGAATCATTTATATTTCGAGTCGACTTCGAATCGAACTTTTAATTGAGTGAGTACAAATTGAGCCCGAACTATTTAGTTCATTTACAGCCTTGATTCGAGTAAGGAAATTTATTTTTATTTTCAAAATAATTATTTTATATTTAATAATAATTTTTAAGTAGTTTATGATATCAATTAGGCAAAAAAGAAGGTGAGGAACTCTGCATGTAATTGTGTGAGATATTATATAAAAAACAATCTGGTTTGTTTAATTGAATACAACTCCTCTCGTATTTTGTATAAACAATTGTTTTATAATTTTTAAATAAATTCACATTAATATTTAATTTGTTATAAATTAATTACAATTTCCACATTTATCATACATCATAGGTTAAAATTCAGATCAAATGTAATATTGACTAGTGATAAGGTTCTTTTTTTCGAGTTTATTCCTCGAAGTTAAAATATGTCAATAAAAAATAAGTTTAAAAAAGAAATAAAAAGTTTTTCTAAATTTAGTTTGAAAATAAATTAAAATTTCGATCTTGTTATTGCAATTTTTTTTTTAAAAATAAACATTCACCAAAGTAAAAAACTCAATAATACATAACACTCCTTTCGTCCTCAAGAAAATGTTCGAAATACATATTTCACACAAATTAAAAAAATTAAATTAAAAAAAAAGATAAATCTTTTTAGTGGACCCCATCTTATTATACTAATGAATCTTTATCTTTTCTAAACTTAGTAGACTCCATTTAAATATACTCAAAATTTTGAGGGGTAAATTAATCTTTTTACATATTTTAACTTTAATTTATTTTATCTTATCGCATATACTTTCACGTTAGTCGCAATACATATTATTTTTGAGTAACGCTAGAGATACAAACTATTCTATAAATATTTTATAAACTGTTGATGTGACATATTACACATCAGCATATTGATCAACAAATTGCTTCAATATAATCTTTGGCCCGACATAAAAAGCTGAGAGATTTGAAAAAAATTTGTACAATAATTTGTGTTCATTATTTTTAATAAGACCAACCAATAGTTGTCTTTTATCCCATTTGGCACATGACGACCAAATTTTTTTGACGTGGCGGTTATGTCTCCTATTTTTTTTGGAGTCCGATTAGGTTTGTAATTGGTTTTGTAGTCCTTTTCGCCCCTACGTCTTGTTTTTGTTTCATTTTTGCATTCCTTCTGCTGTCGTGCGTGAAAGCTAATGTTTTGTTGGTAACGTTTTTGTTTGTGCTAATACAATTTATTTAAAATAAAATCTCAATATCTGTATTTATGATGATAAATATGAAGACAATTTATTATTTAAAATTGATATTTTCACAACAAAAGTGTCGCTATAGATGTATAACGATTAAGGTTGTGAATAAACCGAGTCGAGCCGAGTATTGAGTTGTTAAATTTGATTCACAAAATTTATCGAGTATAAAATAAGGTTTGATCGAGGCTTGTTTATTTACCGAGTCGAGCAGGATCTCGAATAGAGTCCGGGCAATTTGAACTTTCCGAACCAATATGATCCGAGTATAAATAGAAAATCACAATTTGAGAATGTTTGAGTATTTTATCGAACTTTAAAATTTACTCATATTTGAATCATTTCTATTTCGAGTCAAGCTTGAATCGAACTTTTAGTCGAGCGAATACGAATCGAACCCGAACTGTTTGCTCATTTTTCTGCCTTAATAACGGCGGTTTTTACCGTGATGATTTTGTTGTAAAAATATTATTTTTTATTATGAATTTATCAGTTTCTTTTATTATTTTCTATTATTAACAACTATATAACCTTTTTCCAAATATAGAAAATAATCAATTTGCATTGGAATTCTTTGTTGTAAAACCAAGAAGTATGGTGTTGTTAAAGTTGGTAAACAAAAAGATGCTGGTATTCCCAATTCCCAAAATTAAGCTCCATATTTTATGTAGTAGTATTAATAATTTTGGCAGAGTGAATTTTTGGGTATTTTAAGTATTTGTTATTTCAAGGTGATACAATCAAAATTCTAACTGGGCTGTGGTGCCATGTCCCAATAGGCAAAACCTCTGCCTGCTACAAGCCCATGATCCATTTTGGTGGATTGAAATCCCCTCATAGTTCTTACTACCTTTAGCTCACAACTGTGTTAACTATTATAAATTAAGATAATTTACATATTCTATTACATTTTTAAAAATAATTACAACAATAGTGCCCTCATAAAAATTTTACACAACTAATACACTTCCATATTTATTTACAATACTAGTGCAATACATAATTACCAAAAAAGTGTAATCTTATCCCTTTAATTATGCACACGATTTTTTCCCCCATCTCTCCCACAATTTTCTCCCCATCTCTCCCACGATTTTCTCCCACTCTATTTCTGTTTTCCTTCTTCTTCTCCTCCCTCCCTCCGCCTCCTCCTCCTCCTGTCCAACCCCTCCCCACTCTCCCGCCTCCCCTCCTCCCCTCCTCCCGCCTCCACCTCCTCCCGCCTCCACCTCCTCCCGCCACTCCCTCCCCACCTACCCACCCCACCCCACCCCACCCCACCCTACCCTACCCTACCCTACCCTACCCTCACGCCTCCTCCTCCTCCCTCCTCCCGCCTCCCTTCTCCCCTCCTCCCGCCTCCACCTCCTCCCTCCTCCCACCTCCCATCCCCACCCTCCCGCCATCCGCCTCCCCCTCCTCCCTCCTCCCGCCTCCCGCCTCCCATCCTCCCCTCCTCCTCCTGTCCAACCCCTCCTCACCCTTACGCCTCCCTCCCTCCGCCTTCCGCCTCCCTAGGACTGAGCAAAAAACGGGTATAACCGAATAACCGAACCAAACCGAAATAATGTAACCGAAATTTCTTAATAATTCGGGTATTTTTTATAATTCGGTTATATCCGAATTTTTTTTCGGTTTACGGTTATTTATTCAGATTTCATTTTTATGTTATTCGGTTTACCCGAATACCGAATATGCGTTATAACTATTCCCATTTACTAAGTTCTGTCTTATCTCTTATCTCACTCTCAACCCAGATGGCCAGATCTGATATCGTCAACCCAGATGGCCAGATCTAATCTCGATTTCTCGTCAACCTAGATGGCCAGATCTGATCTCTTATCTCACTCTCAACCCAAATCAGATCTGATCTCAGATGGCCCTTACTGAGTTCTATGACTTCTGTCTTACTATTCGTATATATCTTCTGCCTGCTTATGCTTAAGGAACAAATGCTTGGGTTTTTATGATCAATTACAGATATATATTCCAATGTCATCCAAAAGCGAATGATCGATTTCTCTTAGACCGACTCGATCTCCATCTCCATTCTCCATCCTCTTCGTTTATTCTCACTCAAAACTCCTCCTTTGATCACCGATGACTGCTACAAGTCTGGTTTGAAGAGATTCCGGTCATCTTGTCCGGCGGAGCTCGTTGACCGGTGATTGCTCGTCGCCTGTCGGAGATGGTGATTGCTTTGTTTTCGTTTGCTGTTTATTTTCTGTTTGTTTGTTGGTGTTGGAGATGGTGTTTGTTTGTTTGTCGGTGATGGAGATGGTGTTTGTTTGTTTATTTTCTGTTTGTTACTGTTATTAAGTTGGGTGTTGGGTATTGGGTGATGGGGTTTGGGTTGCTTATTGCTGGTTATTACTAATTATTTGCTTATTTTATTTGGGCTTTCATGTGGGCTGAGTTTTATTTGGCTAGTGGTGGTGGGTTTTTTCTTTCAAATTCGGTTATTACCCGAATATCCGAATATACAATTCGGTAATTCGGTATTCGGTAATTTGGTTAGTTCGAAATTTCGGTTAGTATTTCGGATAGTGAAATTATCAATAATTCGGTTTTCGGTTATAACCGAATATCTTATTCGGTTCGGTTATAACCGAATGATCACACCTACGCCTCCCGCCTCCCCTTCCTCCCGCCTCCCCCTCCTCACGCCTCCCTTTCTCCTCCACCCTTCTCTCCCCCCACACCCCACCCCACCCCCTCCTCCTCCCGCCCCTCCCTCTCCTCGATCCCTCCGCCTCCCACCGCCACCGGTCCATTCTTTATTTTCACCTGTAACGAAATCTTCCGATAAGGTAACCAATTTAGTTTTATTAGGTTACTAATTTATTTTGGATGTGATGCAGTTGGTAATCAAACTTCATGTAGTTGGTTACCAAATCATTTGATAAGGTAACCAATTCAATTTTATTAGCTTGATATATTTTGAATGTAATGCAGTTGGTAACCAAAATTTATGCAGTTGGTTACTAAACCTTCCGATAAGGTAACCAATTTAGTTTTATTAGGTTACTAATTTATTTTGGATGTGATGCAGTTGGTAACCAAATTTCATATAGTTGATTACCAAACCATTTGATAAGTTACCAATTTCGTTTGAATGTGATGCAGTTGGTAGCCAACCATTCATACAAAGGTAACCATTTTATTATTTATGAGTAAAAAAATAGTTATAAAATTTTTTTTAGAACATTAATAGTTATATCTATTTATTTTTAAATTTTTTGTAGGGCGAATCTTCTTCTTATTCTCATTGGTGTTTTGGACAATGGAGATTCGCGGCGGAGTATCGGCGGTGTAGCGTTCAAAGTGTATGTTAGGGAGATGAAGATTTGAATTTGAATATTTAAATTTGAATTATTATTTTGAATTTGAATTTGTTTTTGTTGTTAGATCTAAATATTTGAATTTGAATTATAGCAGTTATTTGTCCTTGATTTTATGTTTCCTTATTAGTGTGAATTGTACTATTTTTGTAATAATTACCTTCTTTTTGTAATTATTTAGTTGATGCACTTTTCTAGTAATTACTTTTTATTTGTTGTATACTTATGTAAAGGACCCACCTATAAGGGTACAATTATATATTCTATTACATTTTTAAAAATAATTACAACAATAATTCACACATAAAATATTTACATAATTAATACACCTTTATATTTATTTACAATATTAATGCAATTAAAATTCCTTAATTTAGGGAATTAGTATGCAATTAGGATTCCTTAATTTAGTGTTATTAGGTTTCTAATCTATAACATCCTGCAGGTCCTCTTCACAGTAAATTAATACCCAGTTACCATCGTTATCCAGGTAATTGATGTCAAACATTTCATCCTTTAATCTCAGCCTCTCCGCCACTTTCCCCCTCAACTCTACCATTCCTGATGAAAAAGGTAGCTGAAACTTTATAGTATTAGCTCCATCTTCACTGCAAATTTTTGCTTTTATGGTCAGGGAACCTGCATCTTGTAAAGTTGTCACATGATGTATTTTATGAGCAATAGCAATTGCGGCTTGCTCAGGTGGAACATTAGAATGTGAGATGTCATTTCTATTAGATTCGGACATTAACGCCCTTCTCCTCCGCCCTTCACTTTCGCCCTCCTCCACCATTAACGCCATCATCCACCATTAACCTAGACAATCCCAACTTGTTAACGCCATCCTCCACCTGCGATTTTTTTATAGTACAGTTGCTGCGATTTTTTTTATAGTACAGTTGGTAGCCAAACATTCATACCAAGGTAACCAATTCAGTGTTATTAGGTTTCTAATTTATTTTTAAAAAGTCTATTATAGATTTTTTTTATTTAATGGTGCAGTTGGTAGCTAATACTTTATACAAATGTAACTAATTCAATTTTATTGGGTTACCAATTAATTAAAAAAAATCTATTGTAGATTTTTTTATAACGCAGTTGGTAGCAAAGCCTTAATATTAAGGTAAACAATTCAGTTTTATTGAGTTACCAATTAATTATAAAAAATTTATTATAGATTTTTTTTTCATAGTACAGTTGGTAGCCAAATCTTAATACAAATGTAACCAATAAAAACTAAAATTGTTACCTTTAAAATTTTTGGTTACAAACTGCATTGAAATTTCTCTTGGTTACCCACAAAAATTAAAATGGTTATCTTTGTATAAATATTTGAAAACCAACTGCACTAAAATTTATCTTTTTCTCCTTTTAATTTCTGGACTAAATCAACCTTCGTAATAATGGCAGTTGTGGCCGTAATGGATAAGGAGATCGGCGTCCATGGCGGCTACACCTTTAAGATCTACAGATTTACATCTTCAAGGTGTCGAAGCGGCGGCGAAGGGGAGGAGGAAGATGACCAGCGAAGGGGAGGAGAAAGATGACGTTGCCAAATTTTGAATATTTGAATTTTAATTATTATTTTTGAATTTGAATTTATTTTTGTTGTTAGATCCAAGATATTTGAATTTGAATTATTAATTATGGTAGTTATTTCTTCTTGATTTAAGGTTTCCTTATTATTATGAATTGAATCCTATACTAATTCCCTAAATTAAGGAAACCTAATTGCACTAATATTGTAAATAAATATAAAAAATGTATTAATTGTGTAAATATTTTATGAGTGCACTAATAGTGTAATTAATTTCTAAATGTTGTTTATTATTGTAAATGACCCAAATTAAGTATGGATGGTATTCTATAATTCTATTAGAAGAACCGCGTTGAGTCACAGCTGGATCTGGTTGTGACTGGATTTCAATATTTTTTGACTTTTTAGGCAAATCGCGGGTGACTTCAGATTCCATAAAGAATTATTCTATCCTTTCTTAAAAGATTGTCGTTTAAAGTTTTTGCTCATGGATTAAGAAAATCATTTAATACTATGAGAAATTGAATTAATTTATTTAAAATTCCATCACTACCCTTTACGGAAAATTGAAAAACAATTAATACAAGGGATATAATTTCTTGGGACAATGAGAGAAGGTAGGGGTAATATAGAAAATTAAATAATTTATTCTCCTCAAAAGTTGTAAACGACAAATATTTTGGAACAAATTTTTTCTTCTAAAACGACAATCTTTTAGGAACGAATGGAGTATTACTTTGTTTGTGGACATTAGGCAACACCTCTCAATCTCAAATAAGGAAATTTATTTTTATTTTCAAAATAATAATTTTATATTTAATAATAATTTTTAAGTAGTTTAATTAGGCAAAAAGAGAAGTGAGAGACAAGATATATAATTGTGTAAAAAATGTTTTAGTTGTAATTAAATTTTAAGTTCAGACCAAAAAACCAAGTGTGAAGTAGAGTTTTATTTTTCAATTAACATAATTTTTAATTTTTTATTCATTTTATATATAATGATAATGAAATATTTTTAAAAAATTCACAAATTAACTTACTGTTACTAGGACAATGTTTACAAATTTTGCTCAAAACTGTATGATTAATGAGCCAAAGAATTTTTTTAAATAATAAAATTGTTCATTAAATAATATAATATTATCTATAATAGACAATTGTATGTTATTTGTATTTAGTTTTATTTTTTTTAAATAAATGTTGTAATCATTCTAATACCAATAGTAAGTTAATTTGTGAAATTCAATTTTGTTTATAAACATCATATATAAAACAAATTAATTATTAAAAATAATGTTATTTACATTTGTCTTCTTAAAAAAAATATTAAGCACTCATAAAACACTAATATTATTGTGGATGCCGAGAGATTTTCTACGCATTTCTCACCCTTTATATTTCGCTATGCAATTTTATTTACCTTTCTTAAAGGATGAGATTTTAAGAAATGACCGACATATATGTCAACGATTTTAAAAAGATTGATTTTAATGATTGGGCCGAATTAGACAGAGCCGCAAGTTGGTATGAGTTCAAAAGGATGTACCAACTCATTCAGATTTTAGAAGGTTTTCACAATATGACCTAATATATGAATCTGTCTAATTGGTATCGAACCCGAGATTTATGGAGTTCGGGGGTTTGTTTAAGCGAGGGGAATGTGTTAGGCACCTCCCGACTTCCGTGAAATACGATTACCGTGACTTTTTCATTCCTTAAGCAGGTGTTGTGTGTGTTTGTATGGGCGCGCGCGTGTGTGTGATTTGAGATTTGAAAAGGAGCTTGAGTGCTTTATTTTAAAAGTAGTGTTGTGCCTCTTTGAACCTATATACAAAGGATTTGATTTATATAAAAGTTCATTTTTTCAGATAAAGCATATGAAAGTGATGTTTTCAAAATCTGGTTTTCAAACCGTTCGCCAAATAGGAATCGAGGCTCTTTGATACTTCCAATTTTATTCTAGAAGCGGCTTGATTTGATTTTATTTAAGATACGAAGCATCTTTGATGACATTAAAATTATTATCTACAACGGTCGGGCTCCTTGTGGGCATGAAAGCCATCAAAGTAAGCCCGAACACCCATAAACCACAAATTTTCTATTTTGGGGCCTTAAATTCGGATATCGTTTTAAGGCCCAAGATTACATGTACAAGAGATTGCAAGCTGACTGTACAACTTAAATAAGTTCATCGCGAGAACCGAATCTAGATCCATTGATTGAATCTCCAACCCTGTGATTTCAAGTCTCACACGATATCATTTAAAAGTTTGCACAACATATATTTATCATAATATATACGTATAACTCATATCTTTGCTAAACAAGTGATTTATAGATTAAATCCTTGTATGCAAGTAAATAAGATTTTTGCTTCCTCTAGATACATATCTTGGGTCACATGATTGTTAAATATTTATAAAACTAGAATGTAAACCAAACCTACCTAGATCTTAGCCAATTTAGCTCAAAGGTTCCAGTTTTGCAACTTTTGAACTGATTGAATGCTAGATTTGACCAGATCTAGGATAGATCTAGTCAATATACTTTAAATATTAACTATTTACACAAAATAAAAGCTTAAAACCGAGATCTAACCACAACCAAACAAGATCTATATATAACACTTATATATTAGAGCTGTAACACTTATATATATAACACTTATATATATATGTCCAATCCACCCAACCCATT
This sequence comes from Panax japonicus, assembly GCA_020205505.1. Lineage (NCBI taxonomy): Eukaryota > Viridiplantae > Streptophyta > Magnoliopsida > Apiales > Araliaceae > Panax > Panax japonicus. Next base: position 29,540,219 of record CM035097.1, on the reverse strand, counting down.
CTGGGTCGCCACGAAATACACTCAACATAATTTTCAAATACAAATCTTCATTAATACAATTGTCGTACTGTCGTACAAAATACGATAACACATAGGCTGTGAGTTTTAACACGAATATTATCTCGTAGACAGTATCCAAACTCAAATTATTACAATGCCATATAAAATGCAGCAGCAAGTATTTCAAGACCCCAAAGAAAAATGAGAAGATTATCATCATGTTCATTCTAATGAGGTGCACTTTTGACTCTTTCAAAGTCGAGTTCGCATCACCCTATTTGGTTCACCAAAATTAAATATTAAATAACGAATAAAATATGATACCCACATTTTAAGTTCTCAGGACAATTATGATGCCACACCGTTTCATAATTTGATTAGAATTTTGACTAATTTAAAACACCAATTTATTTCCATGTTCTCCCTGCTAGTCCCAGCTACACTTTTATTTACTGAAAGGAATTGTGAAGTAAAAGGGTGAGCACAAATAGCCCAATAAAGAATATTATGACTAAGATAATTACATTATCAATAGCATTCATCAACAATAAATCAGAGATTGAGAATATATGGTAGATAATAAAAGTTTTTAACTATAATTGCAGCGGAATCAACAATCCATAAGAAGAGTCAAGTAGAACATAATGTCTACTATCTCCTCCAAATTAAAAGTCCATTGCTAATATTTTATTCCTATAATACTCATCAACAGTTCTTTGTTGCATTCAAGACAAAGAGAACTTTCATCACCTGCCTTTACTTGAACCACTAAATATTATAGTTAAATTCACAATTTATATTTATAATCATGTAAATCAACAATTTCTCCTTGCCACAAAGGCTTAATAGAACGTTCACTCAATATCCTTACCCTAAAGGCTAAAGATATTCAATTGTAATAACAATGATCGTACCAATCAGTTGTGTGTCAGTGCACTACGTCGTCCAAAGACATTCAATTGTTAACTAATGGTCATGATCTTGCCAATCACATCATCGAATTATCCACCCACTATGAGCCAAGAATATTCGTTAGTATCACCAGTGGTCATGATCATGCCATACACCTGTCCATCTTTGCACTACGGGTCAAAGCTATCAATCAATAGTTCATCTTTGCACATAAGCCAAAGATATACAACCGTAAAACCAATAATCAACAGTCCATCTATGTACTACGGGCCAAAGATGACTTTCGTTACAATATAAACATGAGGATAATGACCATGCTATAAGCATCAATCAAACGAAATCAAGGATAAATATTAAAGATTTTTAATTTATCCAGAGTTTAAAAATATCATAATTGTCAACATGATACTACTTTGTGGAGTAAAATTCAAAAATAATATTCACGTATCAAAAATAATTTGGACAAAAAAGAATCAATTTTTTATCATGAATAGTACTCCGTGAATAGTACTTTATAAATAGTACCATTTGAATAGTCCCCCGTGAATAGTATCGCGACACAAAAAAGATAAAGTTTCACAATAAAATTAATATCAATATTTTGGTGTAATGATATTAAAGGAAATAACATCATTTACTTTTAAAAAATAACATTTTTTACCATCTCTTACCTCAAAAGAATAACACTTCTGACTGAAATATCAAATATAATACTGAAGGAAACTTGGACTGTATAACAACACTCAAGATATCTAAATGCTCATAAAAATAAGCTTGATATTATAGAGAGAGAAAACTTCTAATTCTGGTGTAATTTTCAATTTTAACCTAAGCACCCTATTTATAGAAAAATGCTTAGACACCAAAGCGGAAAATTTAATAAAATAATATTTTATATAAAAAAAATTCACTCCAACCCTTGACCAAATTCATCAGCACATCAGTGGGGCTTGCTAACACAAAAAAATGTTTTTCTTTTTAAAAAATTTATAACTCCAAAAATCCATTATTTCATAACTTTAATAATTCATAATAAATAGCCATTTTATCAGAAAAATCATAATCTTATGTCTATTTCATAGAAAATTTAATTCTCTATAATTTTTTAGAAGAAAGTTTTTCTAAATTTTGAACGGAAAATGACCAAAATCCACATACGGATGATTTTTAATACCGCTATTCCGACAAAATACTAATAAAACACCTCAATATTATTTCCTTCATTTATATCCACATAAAATAAATTAATATTTCCTTATCATATAAATTAATAATTAATTATTCACAAATAATATTATAAAACTATAATATTGACAACCAGGTCGTTCCCAAGAAAGAGGGGGCTTTCCGATGAGGATTTTTTCTTATTGGCGCATAATTAGGTGACCAAACCCCTTTCCTCAGCAGAACTTCCTTAGACATTGTCAATAATATTATTCAAATAATATGAATTGTTGATATGATAATGGGAAATACTGTGAAGTGACAATTATTAAATTAACAATAATATAAAAATATTGTGCAATACTGTGTGCTACTGTACAACAACGCGTATTACTTTAATTTACCCACCGGGTATTCCAACAGTTTTAACGGTAACCGTTACGCCGTTATTACAAAAAAATTCGTTCGTGTCATTTTTTTCATCTGACAATTTTTCGTTATGGGGCCCACAAATGACGGCGCCGTCGTACGAATATTTCCCGTCATTAAGAATATTCCACGACTAAACGAATATTCTCCGACAACAATGAATATTTTATAACCACTTGCTTATTTTGAAAAATTTACATATATCACCCTTAGCTTTAAATTTTTATCAATTTAACTATTTACCAAATAGAAAAATTGAATACTTTTATTTCATAAAATTAAGGGTCTTACAAGAGCAGTAAATGGACACAGATCTGAGAAGATCTTACGTATTTACGCGATATCTACAAATGAACAACTGAAAGCTTCCAATAACTTGATTTTAACTGGTAGAAAGTTGATATAACAACGTTAATATGTATATAAGTGTTTAAAACTGAGATTTATAATGTTTATTAGAAGCAAGATCTAAGTTATTTCTCAATCTAGCTATTTGATTTTCTCTTTCTTGAACTTCTTCTCTTTCTAAAATCTCCTAAAAAGTGAGCTAGGGGGCTGTTTTTAAAGACTCCGACTGGGGCTGGTGGGCCCCGATGCCTCGAAGTTCTTCCCTCAAGCGCCGAGCTATTTGTTGATCATCCGTATTTTGCAAATCGAGAATTGCTTGGACATGTGTCATACCATTCCGAAAATCTTTTTCTGAGAGCTATGCAATGACATCGAGCTTGTGCTTTTTTGAATCCGGGAAGATGGGTCCATGACCAAAATAACATCTTCAAGTCTCCGAAGGTCGTCCGTTAATCTATCTTGTGTAGTTTGCACTCAGGATTGTTGTGGTTGACTCATTATCGCGCTCCAATAACTGAGCCTTATTCACAACATCTGAATACAAACATAGTTTATGAGAGATAAGGTATTGCCGTATCTCGGGTTTCAAACGTCTTAGAAACATTCGCGTCATTCTCTCCTCATTATCAACCAAATGGGACGCAAATCGGGACAACTCGGCAAACTTGGCTTCGTACTGCGACACGGTTATGTTGTTTTTCTCCAGTTTAATGAACTCTACCTCTTTCATGTAACGAATACTTTCGGAAAAGTACTTATCATTGAATAGTTCTTGGAACTTCACCCAAGACATCTTCAGTGCGGCAGGTTGAGTACGTTTTACAGATTCCCACTAGTAACCTGCCTCTGCTCGCAACATGAAGGTGGCAAAGGGAACCTTTTGCTCCTCGGAGCATCCCAAGACATCAAATATCTTGTTGATTTGCTTTATTCACGTCTCCGCCTTAAGTGGTTTTGGCTCTCCAAAAAACTCCGGTAGTCCCAGCTCCTTAAATTGTTTAGTAGTGACCGTCCGAGAGATGCCAGTGTTTCCACCTGCATTTCGAACAGGAGTCTCTCTTACCTGATGTTGCATGAATTTTAGAAAGCCTCTAAATATTCCATGTTATTGTTGAAAATTGATATTTTATCTTTTCTGATAAAAAAAATTATTATTATATTTTAATGGTGATATTTTACAATGAATGTGTGATATATGAGTATATGAGGAGTAAGAGTATTTTTATTGCATTAAATGTTTAACACATGTTTTGTGTTACAAGAAATGTTTAACACATGTTTTGTGTGTTGGTGGACACAATTTTTTGACTGGAATTTGATTATAGCCTGTAAAATCGCCAGTTTGTGAATTTTGGTCAATTTTTGTTTGGAATTTGGAAAAATTTTCTTCTGCAAAGTTGTAGAGAATGGAATTTCCTATGAAAAGGACATGAGGTTCGAATTTTTCTGATAAAAGGGCTATTTATTATGAATTATTGAAGTTCCGGATTATTGAGTCTGAATTGATTTTGTAACAAAAAATTGTTTAAAACATGTTTTTCATTTTTGGTGCATTTGTGTGGAAAATGTGTTTTTGATGTGGTGGGCTAAGGAAAATTTGGTTATAAATATATTATTATATTCAATTTTCTGTTTTGGTGTTCTAAGCATTTTTCTATAAATAGGGTGCTTAGGTTAGAATTGAAAATCACACCAGAAACTAAAGTTTTCTCTCTATTTCTCTCTCGATATATTGAGCGTATTCTTGTGAGTATTTTGATACCTTGAGTGTTGCTATACGGTGCAAGTTCCCTTCAGCACTATATCCAGTATTCTAGTCAGAAGTACTGTTTTTTCGAGGTAATGGATATTTTTTTTTATAAATGATATTATTTCTTTCAATATCATTATATCGGAATATTGGTAAGATTTTTCTTGTGAAATTTTGATCATTTTATGTCAGAGTTACTATTCACGAGTTACTATGCATGAGTTAATATTCACGAGTTACTATTCATGAGTACTATTCACGAAGCATGATAATTTTTCTGTGAAATTCTTGTCTTTTAGTGTTAAATTTTCGTTCAAAATATCTATTATGGATACTAGCTTTGATTGTATCCATATTTTGATCATTCTGGAATTTTACTCCACCATGATTATTTATGAAGTATTTTCGAACTTGGATAGTTTAAAGTACGAATCCTTAATATTTGTTCTTTTGTTTCACTAGATTCGTTTTCTTTAAAATATTTTTCATCATCCTCAGTCCTAAATGATGATATTACTTAATATCTTTGGCCTGTAGTGCAAAGATGGTTGATTTTCTTATGAATATCCTTGGCCCGTAGTCCAAAGATGAACAGGTGTTGAGATGAACATGACCAATTGATGAATATCTTTGGCCCGTAGTGCAAAGATGAACAGGTGTTGAGATGAACATGGCCGACTGATGAATATCTTTGGCCTGTAGTGCAAAGATGAATATTTGATTTGAGATATATATTGATTGATATTACATGGATAAAATATTGATGATGGACTTTTAAATTCATAGATGTTAGTAGATTTCATTCTCTACTTAACTCTTCTAATGAATTATTGTTTCCGCTGCAGTTGTTGATCTAAAACTTGTTGTCTATTGTATTCTATCAGATTTTTCCTTGTTGAAGACTAAGGATAATTTGTTGTACATTATCTTAGTTATAATATTCTTTACTGGGCTAGTTGAGCTCACCCTTTTCCTTTTTGTTTCATTTTTCTTCTCAAGAGACGAGAATATAGCGGGAACTAGTTGGGGTGTGGAGTGATGGTTCAAGATAGTTGTTTTAGTAGTTCTCACCATTTTGTAATATAGTGTATCAATAATTGTATGAGGACTTTATTTGGGTATGGTTATTGTCTAGAAGACAATATTTGTATTTAAACTCACAGTATATGTGTTATCGTATTTTGCACGACAAATGTATTAATAAAGTTGTAGTTGTTTCTGTACCATGTATTTGGCGACTCAGAATATGTTGGGTGGATTGGACCTATTTTGAGGGCGTCACACTTACCTTGAAAAGAAGAATATTCCAACCGGTATAGCGGGGATATTCTTGAAGAAAACTTTCACTGTTTTCTACACTTAAAGCTTTCTAAAACTCTAAAGAAATACGCTCAATATTATAGAAGAAGAATTCTCTATTTTTGGTGTGATTTTTAATTCTAACTTAAGCGCCTATTTATATAAAAATGCTAGAACGTCATAGGAGACTAAATAATAAAATAATATTATTTTTTTTAATCTTCTACGCCACCCACCTTGAATTGTTGAGTAGCAAATTTGGAACCAAAAATTTCAACCCACATGTTTTGAAAAACAAAAACTGGATCCCACTCAATTTTAATAAAAATAATTTTATTTTTTGAAACTTCAATAATTCATATAAAATAGCCCATTTATCAGAAAACTACGAATTTTATGTCCATTCCACACGAAATCAAATTCTCTACAACTTTGTAGCTTTAAGTTTTTTCAAATTTCAGACAAAAAATATCTGAAATTCACAAACGGATGATTTTCAACACCTCTTAAAATTTATAACAAATCATACGCTAATTTTTAACGGTTCAAAATTTGTGGACATATACTCAACTTATATATGTATAACATATTCAAAAATCACAACGATCCAACGGTCGGATCAAAATTATCACTCACGCAATAGAGCTTTAAGAACACCAATTTGATTTTTTTAATACCTCCAAAGTTCAATCCGACAAAATACTGATAAAACATCTTAACATTAATTCCTACATTTATAGCCACATAAAATAAATATTTTTCTAGCAATCATTTATGTTCACATAAAATAAATATTTCTTTATCATATAAATTAATAATTAATTATTCACAAATAATATTACAGAATCACAATAATGACAACCAGGCCGTTCCCAGAAAAGAGGGGGCTTTCCGATAAGAATTTTTTCTTACTGACGCGCAATTAGGTGACCAAACCTCTCATTGACAGAACTTTCTAGACATTGTCAATAATGCTATCTAATAATATTATTCAAATAATATGAATGATTGATTTGATAATGAAAAATACTGTGCAGTGATAATTATTGAAACAACAATAATATAAAATATCAACGCAGCAATTATTGAATCAATAAAATAAAATATTGAACAGTAATTACTGTAATAATTTTTGAGTAGTGTCTTCTTACGTAAGAATCAATAATTCAAAAATACTGTGCAATACCATGTGCTACTGTGCAACAACACATATTACTGTATTTTAACAACCAGGTATTCCAACAGTGTTAACGGTAACAACTACACCTTTATTTATAAAAAGATATTTTTATCGTTTTCTCAATCCGACAATAATTTCGTTTGTGGGGTCCATCAATGATTGTGTCGTCGTACGAATATTCCCTGTTATAACGAATATTTTTCGACCAATCGAATATTATATAACAACTTGCGTACTTTGCAAAATTTATAAATATTACTCACAACTATAACATTATATCAAATTCACTCCATAATATTCAAAAATAATATTTATAAAAAATTCATCTTTATTCATAAAAGTTAGGTTCTTACCATCAAGACTCAATCCTCAATCTCAATGCAATCCGATATGCTTCTACTAACACAAATTTTACCTGAATGAATGATTGCAAAAAAAAAAAATTATAGGAATAAATGCATTAATACTACTAATACAACCTAATGCAACCTACTATGCAACACTTCACAAACTAACAAAATAACAGTCTATATACATGCCAAGTAAGCAAAATATGTCTAGGTGTAAGTGAAATTAGTCTAGGTGGCATGTTCATTAGGAACGACGACACAATTGACTTTAAATTTATAATGTTAAATGTACTTTTAAAAAAAAATCAAAATAAAAATAAAATTTTGGACTAAATATCAAATATATTTTTGAAACGTTGCCCATTAATATATATATATATATATATATATATATATATATCTAATAAAATATAAATAATTTTGAATTTTCCGCTCACTCAATAAATCATCTGGGCCGTCCAAAGTTTGAGATAAATCCCACCGTCCATACATCTATCTAATAAAATACATCTATCTATCTAATCTATCTAATAATGATTTTGAATTTTCCGCTCACTTAATAAATCATCTGGGCCGTTCTAAGTTTGAAATAAATTTTACTACCCATACAATGCCGGAGGCACGGGACCCAGCTAGTATATATATAAAGAATGACAGGTAAATCCACCATTGTTACTATCAAGTAGGCGCCATATGTCGCTATTAATAATGACAAAAAAATCCATACCTAACCTTTTATTGTCCAATATTTTATTAAATCATTAAATTATGAAGATAAGAATGACAGAAAAATCCACCATTATGATTTAGCAAAAATAAAAAATAAAAAATTCCACCATTGATCCTGGCCCCGTATGTCGCTATTAATAATGTCACCGTCCACCGTTCTTATATTAAAATTTTTTGTTTTTTATTTTTTGCTTATAATTTATTTCTAAATTTAAATTTAATATATATTTATCTAATTTAAATAATATAAGTAAATATATATAAATTATGATGTTATATAAACATTGTTAATTAAATTTTTTATTATTTTCAAAAATTAAACAAATACTTCATCCTTTTAAATTTATATATTTTGAAAATACACCTCCAAATTAATTACTCATTATAACTGCTCTAATTTTTTAAAAATTAATCTCTTAATTCTTTCTTAGAATAATGAAATAAAAGATAGAGAGGAGAAAAAAAATATTTGTGACGCCCCCAAAATAGGTCCCCACGACCCATTCTGAATCGTAAAAATACATGGTACAAAATATAAATAATCTTATTTACAGCTATTAATTTGTCGTGCAAAATATGACAACAACATATAAATTGTGAGTTTCAATTCAAATAACAGTACTCGAACTCCAAACCAATGATACTTTACATAAAGATACAGTCGAAATGCTCAATGAAGCCTTCATATATTGGACATCATACATCTAAGTTATAATAGATATCATAGGACTTGAAAACTAACCTTGGTTGACCTAATAGATCCCAAAGAAGAACGAACAACTACTATCTTGTTCATTCTAATGGTGTGTATATTTTTGTCATATAATTATCTCCATTATCTCAAACCGAGTGTTATATTCTAACCATACTCCAAGATTATATAGATAATACTCATAAATATAGTTAACAAGTGGATGCGTACAACCATATCATATGATAACACTAATTTGTATGTGGTTAGACATCGTGTATGATAGTGACAACACACCCTTTAAGCTCCCAGTACAATTAATATTTAGAATAATATTTATAAAAAAAATTGAATACTTTTACAATATTGTTGTGCTTCTAAAGTTCTAATGTAGAACTTAATAGTACTACATTTGTCAATGCATGTCATGTAGTTTTTAATAAATTTTTCTTATAAGGTGATAATATTAAAATGAAAACAGAACAAATAAATTTTAACAAACTAAAAAAAAATAAAAAAATTAAGACAAATATATTTGGATCGGGGGAGGGAGTAGGACTGGACTGTCTAAATTTGGAAATAAGTATCTTATGTTGCCATGGAAGGAAGTATATAATTAATTATTTTATCATTGAATTAAATTCCCAAGGCTTACATTTCTAAAAACTGTTTTACATTATTGTGGGAAGAACCCCCCTCCTTCACAGCTTCCACAGCCAAACATTTCCATTTCATAGCATTCCTTCTTATTTCTTTCCCTTTCTCTTCTTCTCCCATCACTATATCCAAACACCTCCTAATCTCTTCCCTCCCGAACACTCCTTCATCATTTTCCCTCACCCTAATTCCATTCCCCCACACTTCTTCCACCATCTTTATATTTGTCCTCTGTTCGGAAAAATGTGGACACCCCACCACCGGCACGCCGCCAGTAATACTCTCCACCGTGGAATTCCACCCACAATGCGTAACAAAACACCCGATGGACCGGTGGCATAAAACTTCCACCTGTGAACACCATGGCACAATAAACCCTAATTCATCAGCAATCCCGTTATTTAATTTCATGGATTTTACCTCTTCTTCGTTTATATCGCGAATTACCCACAAGAAAGGCCGATTACTCGTCATTAGACCATGCACAATCTCTTCTTTTTGTGTTTCTTGTAATTGCATAATGCTTCCAAACGACGCGTAAATGACCGACTGGTCCGGTTTTGAGTCTAGCCAGGTAAGATAATTGTTAGGGTTTTTAAATAAAGTGCCGCCGAATGACTTGTCATCCAAGTCATTCCCATCGGAAAAGGCTGATGGAAGTAAGGGCCCGATTGCAAATAATTTCATATTAGGGAAGGATTTGATAATATCACCCTCGAGTGCATCAAATGTGTTAACGAGAACGAAAGGATTTGGGTCTTTTTCTAGGGTTTGTATGTGTTCTTGCAAAACAGGTACCATGGAGGAATAGTATTGATTGTGTCGGAAAACAAAGTCAGGCATGTCTTTGCATGTGAACAATGGCAATCCCGGAAACTGTACGGAAACGTCGGGGCTAATATCGTGAACACCGTCATGGAGGCCGTCTTGGCTATTGAAGAAACGGTGGAAGATGGAAAATGCAGTGGCACATTGAATAAAGAGAAAAGCGGATGGAAGGTGCAAGTCACGCGCCACCTCTGCCACCCACGGTAATACGACGGTGTATACGATGAAAGTTACCGGAGTACCCTTGGTGGATAGGTCTTGAAGAAGTTTGGTGACGCTTTGAGGTGCCACGCGCCTTAACACAGCCAAATAGTCGTCAAGAATTAGGGTTTCATTATGTTCTTTGCCATCGGAAAAAGTGGCGTAGGATAAGCCGTCGATGGTAGGAAGGGCGCCGAGGCGGCCTAGGCCGGTGGTGGTTGTGGCGTAGGTGACGTTTGCGCCGGAGCGTGTGAGGATCTTGGCGAACTGGAGAGTAGGGTTAATGTGACTTTGCACAGGTAGAGAAAGGAGGAGGAAGTGATTCTTGCTTTTCATTTTGTGACTTGGTTTTTTACGATCACTTTTTTCTTTCTGTCTGGAGAAGAAATTTGTGAGTTTTATTAATGTATAGCTTTAGCTTATATTGTACTTAAAGTGACGTGCTAATCCATCTTTATTTCACGGGAGCGGTTAAAATTAATTAACTTTAGTTAATTAATTAATATAATATTAATACATAAATTCACCAGTACTGTATTAATTAATTAACTAACTTATTATGAAATTATAAATTTTACCAAAAAAATTATGTGCGCGAAGGAGTAATGATCTAATAGATGAGAGAGATATATGAAAGAGTAATGATCTAAGAAAAATTTTATATGAATATAAAATAAAAATTTAGATAATTTTGATAAATCATATAAAATTTTGAAAGAGTAATGATTTAAAAATTCTATCTATATATATTTTGATAAAATTTAGAATCAAATATATTTGAATTTTATTTATATATATTTTGATTTTTAATAAAAATAAATAAAATTTAAATACATTTAATTTTAATTTTCATGTCCCCAATTTTTTGATCTAATAGATGAGAGTTGACGTACTCTGCTGCCGTGATGTGAGAAATGACGAAGAAGCAAGCACGAATGATTGTATTAAATTATTCATAACAGTCGTAAAAGTCTATCAGGTCACGTGATATACCCCAACCCGAACCATTTCTATCCGTCCCTAGGTAACACCTCTCAAATAAGGAATTTTATTTTCATTTTCAAAATAATAATTTTTAAATAATTTACAATATTAATTATTTTATTAGTTAAATTGATTCACACTAACATTTAAGTTTTTTTTATAGATTAATTAAAATTTTATTTTCATTTTGGTAGTATAGAATTATGGACTAAAATAATACAATATTAACTAATACAATACTGATACATAAAGAAAAATTATTTTCGGATCTATTTATCAATTTCATGTAAAGAACTCCCTAATTATGGAATACTCCTAGAAGACTAGAAGTAGTGTGTTTGTGGTGGAGAATGGATCCGATTAGCATGAAGTGAATTTCATAATAAATTTATTTTATATTCAATACTGTGCTGACATACATGTGAGAAATTAATCTTTCTACATGCGTGTTAGTACGTATTAGCACTGTATTAATCATGTAATACTGTGAAGAACGTGTACTTGACTGAGGTGGTTCACTGGATTTGGACAATCCAAGTGAGGCAGACAATAAATTCAATGAGCATCACTATTAGTCTGGAAAAGTCTTTTCAGCTCAAAAGCGACACATAATGTACGTGGTCTTTCCTTTATATTATTTGATTATTATTAATTTTTTTAAATTAACATAAATACTTTTAATTATAATTCATACAATAGGAATATTATATATTATTTAAAAATATTACTTATTGTGAGTCATAATTTTTATTGAGTTATTATTTTTAAGTTTAAAAATATCTTAAATTAAATTTTAAAAATTAATAATAATTAAATAATTTGGAACGAGAAGAGTATTATTTTATAATTTTTATTTTTATTGCTGTTTGTACTATTCAGTTTTTGCTGACTTTGTTCTGCTTATTGGTATGCCAGATATTTTTTACCACTCCTTCTGTAATAAAATTAGAGATATAATTTGAATTTTGAAATTAAATAATAACATATTAAATTATAAAATTGATATGAATTTTTTAATTTTAGTTGATACAATAATTATAATTGTATAGTATCTAATAAAAATTACTAATCATAATTCACAAAAATTATTTCATTATAAACTTTTATGAGTTATACGAATTTTAAAATTTAATATGACAGTGGTAATATTTAATTTAAACGTCTTGTATCCAAAACTATTAAGGTATTTTATAACTCTAAATATGAAATATACGAAAAAGGAAAGGGAATTGATATTTTTACATAAAAAATTAATATTTTTATATTATCTCTCTCACATAAATAATGAGTGAGTCTCAACTCCATGTTAGAGATTCATGTAAAAATATTATTTTAACACGTGAAAATATCAATTTTTAAACAAAACAACAATGTATATATAATTCTGGAGAAATTAGAAGTAAGAAGGCAAACCCATTTATTGCAGCTAAATAGTCGTTGGTACTACTTTTCCATGCATGATTGAAGAAAATTATGGGGGTGGAAAGAGACCGGGAAAAGGAAAGGAAAGGAAAGATAAAGGTGAGAAAGAAGTAAGTCTGGTGTGAAGACTGAAGTAATAGGGAGAAGAAATTATTTATCACTACTTTAATTTGCTTTGAAGGGGGATTAAATAAAATTCAATGAAATTAAAAATTTTAAGTAATTTGTTAAGGTTAAAAATTGGTTGTTGATATTAGGTTCGAAAATATAATGCAGAAAACTATATGGCAAGAGTTATCAGGTCAAAAATTATACCACGATTAGAAAAATTTCAATGAAATATGACCTATCATTCCGATGACGGGTGGACGGAGCTGTATCCTTAATCACCTGAGAAATTGTATTACTTATAAATTTAGAAATAAGTTAAATTAACTTTTGGCTGAGGGAATATATAATAATTAATAGGAAAGTACTGGCCTGAATATATAATTATTTTATCATTGAATTAAATTTCCAAAAACTGTTTTACATTCATGTGGGAAGAACCCCCCTCCTTCACAGCTTCCACAGCCAAACATTTCCATTTCATAGCATTCCTTCTTATTTCTTGCCCTTTCTCTCCTTCTCCCATCACTATATCCAAGCACCTCCTAATCTCTTCCCTCCCGAACACCCCTTCATCATTTTCCTTCACCCTAATTCCATTCCCCCACACTTGTTCCACCATCTTTATATTTGTCTTCTGCTCGGAAAATTGTGGACACCCCACCAATAATACTCTCCACCGTGGAATTCCACCCACAATGCGTCACGAAACACCCGATAGACCGGTGGCACAAAACCTCCACTTGTGAACACCAGGGCACAATAAACCCTAATTCATCTGTAATCCCGTTATCTAATTTCATGGATTTTGCCACTTCTTCATTTATATCGCGAATAACCCACAAGAAAGGCCGATTACTTGTCCTTAGACCATGCAAAATCTCTTCTTTTTGTGTTTCTTTTAATTGCATAAGGCTTCCAAACGACGCGTAAATGACCGACCGGTACGGTTTTGAGTCTAGCCAGGTAAGATAATTATTAGGGTTTTGAAATAAAGTGCCACCGAATGACTTGTCATTCAAGTCATTCCCATCGGAAAAGGCTGATGGAAGTAAGGGCCCGATCGCCATCAATTTCAAATTAGGGAAGGATTTGATAAAATCACCCTCGAGTGCATTAAATGTGTTTACCAGAACGCATGGATTAGGCTCTTTTTCTAGGGTTTGCATGTGTTCTTGGAAAGTTGGTGCCATGGGGGAATAGAATTCATTGTGTGGGAAAAGAAAGTCGGGTATTTCTTTGCATGTGAACAATGGCAATCCCGGTAATTTTACGGAAACGTTGGGGTTAATTTCGTGAACACCGCTATGGAGGCCGTCTTGGCTATTGAAGAAACGGTGGAATATAGCAAATGCAATGGCACATTGAATAAATAGAAAAGCGGATGGAAGGTGTATGTCACGCGCCACCTCAGACACCCAAGGTAATAGGACTGTTTATACGATGAAAGTTACCGGGGTACCCTTGGTCGAGAGATCGTAAACGAGTTTGGTCAGGCTTTGAGGTCCCACGCGCCTTAACATGGCCATGTAGTCGTTCGGAGGTAGGGTTGCATTATGTTCGTTGCCGTCGGAAAAAATGGCATAGGATAAGCCGTCGATGGTAGGAAGAGCGTTGAGGCGACCTATCCCGGCGGTGGCGTAGGTGACGTTCGCGCCGGAGCGTCTGAGGATCTTGGCAAGCTGGAGAGTAGGGTTGATGTAGCTTTGGATGGGTAGAGAAAGGAGAAGGAAGTGCTTCTTGCCTTTCATTTTGGTACTTGGTTTTTTATGAGATCAGTTTTTTCTCTTACTGGGCAGTGGGGCAGATAGCTCTGGCTTTTTAAGATACCTAAAGAAGCCTGTAAATCTATATTTCTTTGACCAAGTCGAAAGGATTTAGATTTACCGTCACTTTTCCGTAACGTAGTTTATTAGAAAGTCATACTAGTATTTAACTATTTATTAAATTTTTTAATAGACAAATTTATATTAATATTAAATTAAAAAAAAATGTGTATACATTCATAGGATAAAAAATAATTAACAAGGAACTTGTAAATTATTATTCTATTTTATCGCATATAGTTTAATATTACGAATTAATGTGGACGCATGTGAATACATAAGCGGTCCGTATCTTAAGCTCACCCCTCA
This sequence comes from Panax japonicus, assembly GCA_020205505.1. Taxonomy (NCBI): domain Eukaryota; kingdom Viridiplantae; phylum Streptophyta; class Magnoliopsida; order Apiales; family Araliaceae; genus Panax; species Panax japonicus. The sequence goes on along the minus strand of CM035097.1, from coordinate 29,525,032 downwards.
TCCAACTCACCTGAGCTCACCCCCCATTTAGTGACGAAAACGGCGACGGTTTGATCCCAAAATCATCGTCTATACTTTTAGCGACGGACAACATATAGCGTCGCTAAAAGTATAGACGACGGTTGTATGATCGAACTTTCGTCGTTTCCGTCGTTAAAGGAAGGTGAGCTCGGATGAGTTGAATAAGGGGTGAGTTTAAGATCAGAACTATATATATATATATATATATATATACGGAAATGATCAAGAACATAATTCTTAAATAGCATAACGCCTTAAATAGCATAATTTTATCAAAACGACGTCCTAAGTTTGGGATAAAATACAAATGATTTTGAATTTTCCGCTCATTCAATAAATCATCTGGGCCGTCCTAAGTTTGGGATAAATCTCACCATCCATCTATCTAATAAAATACAATCTATCTAATTCTATCTATCTATATATATATTCTATATATCTAATAAAATATAAATGAATTTGAATTTTCCGCTCACTCAATAAATCATCTGGGACGTCCAAAGTTTGGGATAAATCCCACCATCCATCTATCTAATAAAATACAAATGATTTTGAATTTCTCACTCACTCAATAAATCATCTGGGTCGTCCAAAATTTAGAATAAATTCCAACGTTCATAGTGCCGGAGGCACGGGACTGTTGCTAGTATATATATATATGATATTACATATTGATTGATCCGACTGAACCATATCTTGACGGCGCTCATGCATGACATGAGCTAGCTGGCGTCTTGGTCCATCCAAGGTATACATCTAACCAATTGATGAGTAACACAATTACAAATTGTAAACTTCAATCTAGTAAGAAATGTTATGTCCATACAAAATATATGTTATTAAGGTGAGTGTGTATTTAGAGATGACCGTTTTAATTTTTTCTTTTTTTATTAAGGGTATTCGTGTTATTCCTTAATTTAAAAACAAAATTATGTCGTTGTGAAGTGGAATAATATAAATATTCTTAGAATTCTAAATGGGAAAAATTATGCATATACGCATTTAATGTAGAGAATTTATTTTTTATTTATATATATAAAAAAAAATCATAGCCAAGATTTGGTGGATCCAACTATCCTCTAAATTGCTTAGCTGATCACAGGTATTTTTACACTAACCATCGCCAAAATGTTTGGGACGAATAAACAACAATTTATTGTCAAACTATTTGGTGGAACTATTAAATTTACCTGTTTATATATATATATATATATATATATATATATATATATATATATATATATAGTCCGGATCAGGTCCGGACTCCCGTATTTTAACAAAATTCGAACTTTTTTTTTAATTTTTTTAAACGACTAAAAAAAATAAAAAAAAATTATGGAATTGAAATTTTTACATAATACAGTGTTTTGGGTGTGATTTGAATGCCTATACCAAAACATTTATGTACAGTCTTGGCAGGCTGTACATACATTGGTTGGTATAGGTATTAAAAACACACCCAAAACATTGTATTATGAAAAAATTTCAGTTCCATAATTTTATTTTATTTTAGTTGTTTCAAAAAAAAAACAAAAAATAAATAAATTATTGGGTCCGTATATATATATACTAGCTGGGTCCCGTGCCTCCGGCACTGTATGGGCAGTGAAATTTATCTTAAACTTAGAACGGCCCAGATGATTTATTAAGTGAGCGGGAAATTCAAAATCATTATTAGATAGATTAGATAGATAGATGTATTTTATTAGATAGATGTATGGACGGTGAGATTTATCTCAAACTTTGGACGGCCCAGATGATTTATTGAGTGAGCGGAAAATTCAAAATCATTTGTATTTTATTAGATAGATAGTTTGAACAACAACAATAATAAGGTTTAGGCAAGAGTTAACTTGGACCATTTGTCCATAGTAGATTATTGGGCGAGGGACAAAATTATTGGCATGCCCAATTCGCCTAGTAAAGGGTTTTGTTTGTTAGAACTTCGAAGAGACAAGATACATAACCACACATTTAGTAGGCCGTGTGATATAAGATATGGAACTTCTTTCGGCCTAACAATTTCTCATTGAGTGATGCTAGAAACACAAACTATTTTATAAAAAATTTATAAACTGCTGATGTGGCATACTCCACGTCAGCCTATTGATCAACAAATTATTTAATGTATTCTTCGGTCCCATACAAACTGCTGATGTGGAATATGCCACATCAGAAGTTTGTAAAATGTTTATAAAATAATTTGTGTCTCTAGCATTATTGTTTATGATTTTCATTTTATTTGTCATCATGTGAGATGAGTACAAACATGTCTACGTGTCCACACATAAACCTATAGAGAATATTAAAATACTCCCTCCATGGCTCCCAAACAAAATTGAATTGAAGTATCGTGTTGAAGTTCGCAAGTAATAAATTTTATGGTTTGTTATTGCATTAGTTATATATATCTATCTAATAAAATACAAATGATTTTGAATTTCCCGCTCACTCAATAAATCATCTGGGCCGTCTAATGTTTGGGATAAATCACATCGTCCATACATCTATCTAATAAAAACATCTATCTATCTATCTATCTAATAAAATATAAATGATTTTGAATTTCCCGTTCACTCAATAAATCATTTGGGCCGTTCAAAGTTTGAGATAAATCTCATTGTCCATACAGTGCCGAAGCCACGGGACCCAGCTAGTATATATATAAAATATCATATTGATCAATTGTATAGTTTTTTATTAGATTAGTTAATATAATATTTTTTATAATTAATATAAGGGCTATATGTATATACACAGCTGTGTATTACACAGTAAGCCTAATACGACAGATTTTTTGGATTATAGCGACGGTAAACTGTCGCCATAGCCCAGAATAGCTATGACAACGGGTGAAACCGTCGCTATAGCCCAAAAAATCGTCTCTATAGCCTGCTGTGTAATACACAGCTATGTACACACATTTTTTCCTTAATATAATAAAAAATTATATAAATTTATTCTGGCACCTTCGTTATAACTGGATCCTTCATCGTTCAAGTTATATGAAGATCATGACAATTTATTATGAAGCCATTAGACATCATTATTCTTGTTTTATTAACATGCCATTATCTTAATATCATTCATGTATATATTATCAATGCATCAACTGTAACTTGATAAAATTTAATATATTTATTTATAAATTTTGTATATATACTTGTTACAAATGTATATTGGTGATATGATAATATTCAATTAACTTATAGAAAGTAAAGCAACTATATCTAAAGAACATTGTGTCATTTTTTGGTTTAAAAATAATTAATAATGTATTTTTAACTTAAACAGTAAGTCAAAAAAATCAATTATGTCTACAATCGTAGAGTCTCAAAACCTTACAATTGAAATCCTCAAACTGTATATACATATATTCCTTTTACTTCAAATACTTATACAAATTTACCTTCAACTTCTTATACACATACTGGAATACCTTCTTCTTCCAACCCTCTAAATTTTGAAATTATTCTTGCTCATTCATTATTTCATTCTTCAAACTGGGGAAATAAGGATAGTCTCAGTCGTGCCGTTAAAAGCTCAAATGAAAAGAATGTTGGATATTATTGCCGATGAATATACAAAAGGCATTCAAGAAACAGTGATTGAGATTCATAAAAGACTAGCTCACATTGTCGAGACCGCATCTAAAGTCCTTGGAGAAATGTCCAAGGAGTTTGGCAAGAGATTGAAAGATACAATTCACACCATTGCTGACAATCTTAAGAAGAGTGATTGTGACGCCCTTAAATTCAAGTTTTTATCACCCAATTTAAGTCGTCAAAAATCATACTACAAATACAAATTCTCCTATATACAACTTTTATACTGTCGTGCAAAATATAACAACACACAGGCTGTGAGTGTTCAATACAAATATTGTACTGTGTAAAGTGCGACAGTATCCACACTCAAATTATTACAAGGTTGTACAAAATATTGTAACACACATTTTAAGTCGTCAATACAATTATCGTTCTACTATTTTATAATTTAGTGAAGACAACCACTAACACGGACCATCACTACATTCCCATGTTCTATCCACTAGACTCAGCTACATTCTTATTTCATGAAAGGAATTATGAAACAAAAGGGTGAGCACAAATAGTACAGTAAAGAACTTCATGACTAAGATAAATAAATTTTTATTAACATTCAACAGTAATAAATCAGATATTTAGAACATATGGTGGATGATATAAATGTTCAACAAATAACTACAGCGGAATGAACAATCCTTTAGAGGAGTTAAATAGATCATAATGTCTATTATCTTCTCAAATTGAAAAATCCAACATTTATATTTTATCCTTGTAAGATCAATCAATAATTTCTCAGAGAGAAATTCCACCACATGTCTTTTTCTGTAACACCAAAAATTATGATTAAACCAATTCAAATTCCTATTCATAATCATGTCATTTAATAGTTCCAAATCATAATCATGTCGATTAATTTATCTTTGCACCCCTACCAAAAATATTCAATTATAACATCAATAGTAATGATTCTGTCAATCCACAATTCATCTTTGCACATAGGCCAAAGATATTCAATTGTAACACCAATTGTCATGATAATGCCAATCAACAATTACTCTTTGCACCCAGGCCAAAGAGAATTTTCATAACGTGTCATTGTCACACAGGCAAAAGACATTCAACAATCATTTTGTCAATAACTTAGTTTTGATAATTAATACAATAACAATGATATGATGGATGGACAAAAACAATCACATTAATTATATAAAGAATAAATATTAGTGATTTATCCATAGTCCAAATTGTCAGCAAGATATCTAGAAAAATCAACTAGAGTTCTTGATAGAACATAATATTTAAGAAAATATAATGTTCCCATTTCAAAAATAACAATTTAAAATATGAAGATTCATGTGAACAATATTAGATGAAACACAAATTATTAAGGATGTGAATTTTTCATCATTTAATGATAAAGTTGTATAACAAATAATATTGTCTTACTATAATATGGGGTATGAAAGAAAATGATAATCCTTATCTTAATAGAAAGCTTAGATACCGTCTGATATGCAAGACTTTAACTTCAGAATTTCTTGCACTATTTACAACACTCAGAATATCGTTATACTCAAAGAAATACTTATAATATTATAGTAAAAGAATTTTGTGTTTTTGGTGTGTTCCTCATTACTCAACTAAGTAATCTATTTATAGGAGAATGCTTAGCACACCACCTTTGACAAACGCACATGCTTCGCCCACTGATTTTGAAAACTTTCATCTAATTTTTTTTAATAATATAATATTCTATTAAATTAGATAATTTTATGTAAGACCCCAACTTATTATAAATAAAATTAAATTTTCTCTATTTATTATCTTGAAATAATAAGGAGTTAATTTGATATAATACTTTGGTTATGGGTGAAAGATGCAAATTTTTCAAAATAAGCAAGTGGTTATAAAATATTCATTTTTGTCTAGGAATATTCGTTTGGTCGCGGAATATTATTGTTGTCGGGGAATATTCGTAAGACGGCGCAACTATTTGTGGGCCCCGTAACGAAATAATTGTCGGATGAAGAAAACAACAAGTTTGAGTTTTTATAAATAACGACGTAGTTGTTACCGTTAACACTGTTGGAATACCCGGTAGTTAAAATAAAGTAATACGCGTGGTTGCACAGTGGCACACGGTATTACACAGTATTTTTGAATTATTGATTCTTATGTACGAAGGCACTACTCAATAATTGTTACAGTAATTACTGTTCAATATTTTATTTTATTGATTCAATAATTACTGCGTTGATATTTTATATTATTGTTGTTTCAATAATTGTCATTGCACAGTATTTTCCATTATCATATTAATAATGTATATTATTTGAATAATATTATTAGATAGCATTATTGGCAATGTCTAGAAAGTTCTGTCTAAGGAGAGGTTTGGTCACCTAATTGTGCGCTAGTAAGGAAAAATCCTTATTAGATAGCCCCCTTTTTCCTGGGAACGGTCTGGTTGTCATTATTGTGATTCTGTAATATTATTTGTGAATAATTATTTATTGATTTATATGATAAAGAAATATTTATTTTATGTGGCTATTAATGTTGAGGTGTTTTATCAGTATTTTTGTCGGAATAGAGGTATTAAACAATCAAATCAGTGTTCTTAATATATATTGCGTGAGTTATAATTTTTAATCCGACCGTTGGATCGTTGTGATTTTTAGATATGTTATACATATATAAGTTGAGTATATGTCCACAAATTTTGAACCGTTAAAAATGAAGGTATGATTTGTTATAAATTTTAAGATGTGACTGATTCGGAAATTGTGTTATAAATAATTTTTTGTGAAAAATTCTAGAATTGAGTAGGCCCCACTTTTGGTTGGTGAGAAATGTGCTCAAATTTTATTTTAAATGTGGTGGGTGGCAATAGTAGTAGGTAAAGCCATCAGGTAGTAGGTCAAGTCTGCTTCGGCGTGCTAGCATTTTCCTATAAATAGGTGCTTAGGTTAGAATTAAAATCACACCAAAAATATAAGCTTTCTGTGATACTCCAGATTTTATGAATAAAAATTTAAATTTCTCAAAATATTTTTTTGAATATTATGAAATGAATTTGATATAATGTTATAGTTGTGGGTAATATTTATAAATTTTACAAAGTATGTAAGTTGTTATATAATATTCGATTGGTCGGGGAATAATCGTTTTAACAGGCAATATTCGTACGACGGCACAATCATTGGTGGAGCCCCCAACGAAATTATTGTCGAATTGAGAAAACGACAAAAATATTTTTATGAAAATAACGACGGAAGTTTTACCGTTAAAATTGTTGAACTACTCGGTAGTAAAAGTATAGTAATATACGCGTGGCTGCATAGTAGCACACAGTATTGATTATTGATGCTTACGTAAGAAGTCACTTATTTTTTTCAATTATTGCCTCAGTAATTATTGCATAGTATCTCACGTTATTTGATTCAATTATTGTCGATATTTTATATATTATTAAATCAATAATTGAGATGACAAAGTTATTAATATTATTATTTGCAATATTAACGATGTCTAGAAGTTCTGCCAATGAGAGGTTTGGTCACCTAATTGCGCACCAATAGAGAGAAATCCTTATTGGAAAGCCCCCTCTTTCCTGAAAATGACCTGGTCGATTAATATTGTGAATTATAATAATGATGATAAATATTGTTAAATATATTGAGTTGTCTTTTTATGAAGTCACGAAAGTTTATATATATATATATATATATATATATAAATTTTGTTTTATTAGTATTATTAATGTAATAAAACAGAAAAAAATTTTATATAAAACATAATACTTTTATAAAGTTATTTGTTTTATTAGACAATAATTAGAATATAATATATTTTATTATGCATAGTATTTTGCATAGTAAAATCTTTTTATATAAAACAGAATACTTTTATAAAGTTATTTGTTTTATTAGACAATAATTATAATATATTATATTATATTATGCATAGTATTTTGCATAGTAAAATCTTTTTATATAAAACAAAATACTTTTATAAAGTTATTTATTTTATTAGACAATAATTAAAATATATTATATTTTATTATGCATAGTATTTGTATAGTGCATGTATAGTGTTTGCATAGTAAAATCTTTTTATATAAAACATAATACTTTTATAAATTTATTTGTTTTATTAGACTATAAATAGAATATATTATATTTTATTGAAAAGATTTTGTTTTATTAGAATAATTTATTAATATTGCATAGTAAATCAATATGGACCGCCCGTTTAAAAGTAAATTAATTTGTACTGTTCATAAATTAGTTACTATTCAGTCCATTCTCCTATAAATAGAAGCTCATTCCTTCATTATTTCTTACGAATTTACTGAAACTCTAGAGAGAGAAACTATAAAGAGAAAGAAGAAAAGTATTTTGCTACCTCACTTTTCCGATATCCAGTTATTCTAAGGTAAGGGGTATTATTTCTTTCATATTCATGAAGAGAACTTCTTTGTTGGAATAACCTGTATACGCGGGCTACCCTATACTTGGTAAAATTCTTATGTTATTCCATTCTTATTATTATGTTGGAATAACCTGTATATGCGAAGTACCGCATACATGGTAAAATTCTTCTGTTATTTTATTCTTTATTATTCTGTTAGGAATATCCTACCGGTGCGTATTAAGCCTGACCTGGTTCCATTAATTATTATTCTGTTGGAATAACCTGTCTGTTCGGTCTATCGCATGCATCGTGATTTCTGTTGTTATTCTATTCTTTATTATTCTGATGGAATATCCTGTCGGTGCGAATTTCGCCAGACCCAATTCTGTTCTTTATTATTCTGTCGAAATATCTTATTTGTACGTTTACGCATGACCTAGTTCTATTCTTTATTATTCTGTTGGGAATAACCTGTCTGTGCATTCTATCGCACGCATGGTGAATCCTTCTGTTATTCCATTCTTTATTATTTTGTTGGAATAACCTGTCTGTGCGGTCTATCGCATGCATGGTGAATTCTTCTATTATTTCAATATTTATTATTCTGTTGGAATCACCTGTCTATGTGGATTACCACATGCATGATGAATGACCCTTCGTATTCATTTTTTATTAAATTATGGAAATGATATGTCTACGTGGATTACCGCATGACGGGCGAAAATCTATTTGCAGTTTCATATATTCTGTTATACTCAATTGGTTAAAACTTTGACTTCTATACTCTATGAAATTAGTGGAATATCCTTGATATTTTCGCTTCATCCAGTATCTTTTCATGAAAATATTCTTCTCAGCATTCTTGAATTTTACTCTACAAAGCAATATCATGTTGACAATTTGGACGTTATTCAATTCTGGATAAATAAATTCTTGAACTTGTTTTATTGAATTCTTATATCATTGTCATCATCCTCATGCTTATATTATGTTGAAAGTCATCTGTGGTCTGTTGTGCATAGATGGACTTGGTATGATTATGACCAGGGATTATTTGGTATAATCATGACCGTAATGTTACAAATGATGTGGTAAAAGTCCTCATTGGCCCGTACTGCATTGATGGACAGTTGTTGGCATGATCATGACCATTGATGAATACACGAATATCCTTGGCCCGTAGTGCATGGATAATTTGTGGTTGTGATACTAATGAATATCCTTGGTCGTAGTGCAGGGATGATGTGGATTATTTATTAAGCTGAGTCTCAGCGATAAAAGTGATGAAAAACCTTTTTGAATCATAAAAGATAGTAGATTTTATTCTCTACTTGACCCTTTTAATGAATTGTTTGTTCCACTGCAGTTAAACTTGATGTTTGTTATATTTTATCAGTTTAACATTGTTGAAGACTAATGATAATTTATTCTACATTATCTTAGTCATAATATTTCTTACTGGGCTAGTTGAGCTCACCCCTTTCTTTCATTGTTCTCTTCAGGAAATGAGAACGTAGCCAGGACTAGTCGGGGAACGGAGTCACGGTCCAGATAATAGTATTAGTAGTGCTCACTATTCTGTTAAATAGTGTGACAATAAATGTAATGAGGACTCATTTAAGTGTATATTGTCTAGATGACAATATTCTTATTAAAACTCTCAATTTATGTTTTGTCGTGTTTTACACGACAGCTGTAATATTAAGTTGTATTTGTAATCTGTAACATGTATCTGGCGACCCAAGATGGGTGATGTATACCTATTTTGGGGGCGTCACACTTTCTCTCTTTCTCTCTATCTATATTATCGAGCGTATTTTGTGAGTATTTAGATACTTTGAGAGTTGTTATTCAGTACAAATTTCATTCAGCATCACATCCGACATTTCATTTCGAAGTACTATTTCTTTGAGGTAAGGGATGTTATTTTCTTCGTAAAAGATATTATTTTCTTCAATATCATTATGTTGAAATATTGATATAAATTTTATTGTAGAATTTCTACCTTTTTGTGTCGGGGTTACTATTCACGTATACGACACTATTCAAGAATACGACACTATTCACCAAAAAATAAAATTTTCTCTTTTTCGTCCCAGATGTCTTTTATGGTTACTATCTTTGATTGTATCTATGTTTTGATCTTTATTTTTGAATTCTCATTCACACTTGGTTATTATGGAGTATTATTGAATTTGGATAAACCGAAATACGAATCCCTAATATTTGTCCTTCTATCTTACTGGATTCATTCTCTAAAATGTTTTTCATCATCCTCAGTCCTTAATGGTGATACTTGATGAATATCTTTGGCCTATAGTGCAAAGATGAATGATTACCTGATGAATATCTTTGGCCCATAGTGCAAAGATGAACAGGTGTTGAGATGAACATGACAAACTGGTGATACAAATGAATATCTTTGGCCTGTAGTGCAAAGATGTATATTGATTGATGTTACAGGGATAAAATATTGATGATGGACTTTTAAATTCATAGATGATAGTAGATTTCATTCCCTACTTAACTCTTCTAATGAATTGTTGTTTCCACTGCAGTTGTTGATCTAAAACTTATTGTCTATTATATTCTATCAGATTTTTCCCTGTTGAAGACTAAGGATAATTTGTTGTATATTATCTTAGTCATAATATTCTTTACTGGGCTAGTTGATCTCACCATTTTCCTTTTTGTTCCATTTTTCTTTTCAGGAAGCGAGAACATAGCGGGAAGTAGTCGGGGTGTGGAATGATGGTTCTAGACAGTTGTTTAGTTGTCCTCACTATTTTGTAAAATAGTGTGTCAATAATTGTAACGAGGACTTTATCTGGGTGTGGATATTGTCTAGAAGATAATAATTGTATTTAAACTCACAGTATGTGTTGTCGTATTTTGCACGATAATTGTAAAAATAAAGTTGTAGTTGTTTTCTGTACCATGTATTTGGCGACTCAAAATGAGTGATGTATACCTATTTCGGGGACGTCACAGTTGGTATCAGAGCTTAGGGATATGGTCTCTGGTGGAGATCGGGCAATAAAACTAAGAGGGGAGAGATGAGTAAATCCTTCGCTAGTGTGTCTTACCTAAGCTTATTTGTCGGTCGGTCATAATATTGGGATATTATGTGATATGTTAATTTGTGTAATTAACCCTTGTTTTATGATAGTTTTTAAGAATGGCAGCTGAGAACGTTAACAATGGAGTGAATGAGACCGTGGAGACACCTCTAGTCACCAATCAGGATAATGTGATGTAAGGCGAATAAGGAATTAGAGATATCCATGTGGTGAGTGAAGAATTGATTGTTGCACCCGAGATAGTCGCAGAGGTAACAGCTGAGAGTGAGGAAGAAAAGGAACTTGAGGAGAATTTATTAGAAGAAGTTTATGATCAAAATTTAGAATTACAAAATTGTATTCATGAGTTAGAAGAGCAGGCTGAAGAACGGTAGACGGTCGTGGAGCAAAAGGATGCAACTATTCAAGCTTGTGTTACCCGATATGTGATGCTTGAACAGAAGCACTCTTTGATAGAGTATAAGATGATAAAGTTGGAATCTGAGCTGAAAGAAGAAACAACTGAACGAGTGAGAATGAGTGATGCATGGGTAAAAGCTGCACGATGCGTTGATATTGTGGAAAGAGATGCCCGATCTAAAAAGGCTAAATTAGATGATATGTATTTCTCTTTTTGGACAACAATTGAAAGAACCCAACATCGAGTTTTGAATTACCCTGTACATTGCGGTCAACCCCAATTCGATATGGATCGAAGATTAATGATTCAGATCATGAAACAAGAGTACGATGAAGCAGTTGAGGGTGGAATATGCCCTATAGAAAAGTCAATTTCAACGGTAGTGATGACACCAAATGCTGCCCCAGACAAGTCAAAGCCGGGTAGTTCAAGGGAGAGCGGTTGTCATGACTTCCCAACAAGTGAGGAACCCAAATGAAGTTATCATGGGTTAGTTAATCATAAATTTTTTTGAAATCTATACCTTAAACCCAGTACAAAACCCATTTCTAAAATCTCATATTGAACTTCAGGAGTTAAAAATCCAACTATAGAAGTTGGTACCCGAGCCTCTATCTGGTGACTTCCTTTCTGGAATGCACCGAAGCCAGACTCTCCGTAGGGGACGTCATATTCGAGTGGTGGTAAAATGATATGTGTCATTGTGACGTGCTATCCAAGATTGGGATATGAGTCATAGTTGAGAGCAACTTAAGTCAGTAATCGAAATATCTAGCTTTCTAGGCTTAGCTGGTTACTATCGGAGATTCGTGGAAGGATTTTCTTGAATCGTTACTCCGTTAACTTAGCTGACTCAGAAAGATACAAAATTTGTATGGAGCGAGGAATGCGAGAAGATTTTCCAAGAGCTCAAGAGGCGACTCATTTCGGCACCTGTTCTGACCATACCATCTTGGAAAAATGAACGTGGTAGCTGACGCGTTGAGTAGAAGTTCATATGTGGGTATGAGTGCGATGTTGTTAACACAAAGACCCATTTTGTACGACTTAAAAAGGATGGAGATAGAGTTAAAGGCTCCAAGTACCCACATGATGATATCAAAAATACGAGTAGTGTAAAACCCCAGATTTTATGAATAAAGAGTTAATTTTCTCGAAATAATTTTTTATATTATGGTGTGAATTTGAGATAATATTATAGTTGTGGGTAGTATTTATAAATTTTGCAAAGTATGCAAGTTGTTATATTATATTCGATTGGTCAGAGAATATTCTTTGTGTCGGAAAATATTCGTACGATGGTACAATTATTGGTGGACCCCACAACGGAATTATTGTCGGATTGAGAAAACGACAAAAATATTTTATTGAAAATAACGGCGGAAGTTTTACCGTTGATACTGTTGAACTACTGGGTAGTAAAAGTACAGTAATACGCGTTGTTGCATAGTAGCACACGGTATTGATTATTGATATTTATGTGAGAAGTCGCTCAGTTTGATTCAATTATTGTCGATTAATAATATGAATTATTATAGCGATAATGACGTTTTGTTTTATTCGTATTATTAACGTAATAAAACGGAAACATCTTTTTATATAAAACAGAATACTTTATTAAAGTTATTTTATAAATAGAATATATTATATTTTATTATGCATAGTGTTGCATAGTGTTTTGCATAGTGTTGCATAGTGTTTGCATAATAAAAATCTTTTTATATAAATAGAATATATTATATTTTATTTAAAAGATTTTTCTTTAAATATGGACCGTCAGATTAAAGTAAATCAATCTGGACCGTTCATGGATTAGTTACTATGCATTCCATTTTCCTATAAATAGAAGCTCATTCCTTCATTATTTTCTTACGAATTCACTGAACTCTAGAGAGAGAAACTATAGAGAGATAGAAGAAAAGCTTTCTGCTACTTAACTTTTCTTTTCCCATATCCAGTTTCTGTTACGGTAAGGGGTGTTATTCTTTCTTATTCAGTGAAGAGAACTATTGTTATTCCATTTCTTATTATTCTGTTGGAATAACCTGTATACGCGGTCTACCCTATACTTGGTGACATTCTTCTATCATTCTGTTGGAACATCCTGTCTGTGTATTTTACACCGGACCTGGTTCCGTCTTTATTATTATTCCGTTGGAACATCCTGTCTGTGTGTTTTACACCGGACCTGGTTCCGTCTTTATTATTCTGTCGGAATATCCTGTCTGTGCTATACGCCGGACCTGGTTCCATCATTTATTATTCCGCATTTATTATTCTGTTGGAACATCCTGTCGGTGTGAATTTCACCTGACCTGGTTCCGTTATTTAATATTCTGTTGGAATAACCTGCCTGTGCGAAGTTCCGCATGCATGGTGATTTCTGTTGTTATTCCATTCTTTATTATACTCAGTTGGTTAAAGTTTTGACTTCTATACTCCATGAAATTAGTAGAATATCCTTGATATTTGCGCTTCATCCAGTATCTTTTCAGGAAAATATTCTTCTGAGCATTCTTGAATTTTACACCACAAAATAGTATCGTGTGGACAATTTGGACGTTATTGGTTCATGGACAAATTAATTCTTGAACTTGTTTTATTAAATTCTTATATCATTGTCATCATCCTCATGTTTATGTTATGTTGAAAGTCATCTGTGGCCTGTAGTGCATAGATGGACTTGGTATGATTATGACCAGGGATTATGCGGTGTAATCATGACCGTAATATTACAAATGATGTGGAAAAAGTCCTCATTGGCCCGTAGTGCATTGATGGACAGTTTTTGGTATGATTATGGCTATGGATTCTCTTCGGCCGTAGTGCAAAGATAATTGTTTTATGGCATGATCAGGACCGTTGATGAAAACACGATTATCTTTGGCCCGTAGTGCATGGATAATTCGTGGTCGTGATACTAAAGAATATCCTTGGCCTGTAGTGCAGGGATGATTTAATGATGTGGATTATTTATTGAGCTGAGTCTCAGCGATAAAAGTGATGAAAAACTTTTTAAATCATAAAAGATAGTAGATTTTATTTTCTACTTGACTCTTTTAATGGATTGCTTATTCCGCTGCAGTTAAACTTGATGTCTATTATATTTTATCAGTTTAACATTGTTGGAGACTAATGATAATTTATTCTGCATTATCTTAGTCATAATATTTCTTACTGGGCTAGTTGAGCTCACCCTTTCTTTCACTGTTCTCTTCAGGAAATGAGAACATAGCAGGGACTAGTCGGGGAATGGAGTGACGGTCCAGAGGATAGCATTAGTAGTCCTCACTATTCTGAGAAATAGTGTATTAATAATTGTAATGAGGACTCTTTTTGAGTTTGTATAATCTCTAGTAGACAATAATTGTATTCAAACT